>JAKSZT010000049.1:44056288-44401714 GCA_026826555.1 Tolypeutes matacus
GATAGATAGATAGATAGATAGATAGATAGATAGATAGATAGATAGATGTAGGTGATAGAGTGATAGAAAAATGAAAGAGTTTGACCCTCTCTCTTTTATTGGGAAGTGAGGTGAGATGGAGAGAAATTAATTCATACCAAGAACACTCAAGGCCAGAAGATATGAAGAAGTAAATGTGAAGAAGTAAATTATTGTCCAATAATTGAAGAATTGGTCACTCAATCAGGAAGAAAATGTTTGCAATTAGAAAGCATAATTCAGTCTAGAGCAACAAATGCAGTAGAATGGAGTCAATGATAGTTTCTGTAAGTACGATGCCAGAAAAAAATAAAGGAAAAATTGTAGAATTAGGACAGGCATGGGGGGCAGTAGTTAGAAAGAGCTTTTTGGTGAAAAGGTCAGGCTGCAATTAGTTGGCTGAGGACAATACACAATCTAGCATCCAATAAGTAAGAAGAGTGTATCTAGCAACTTCAAGTAAGAATTAACCAGGCAACAAAAGGGTGAAAAGGGTTGCAACTCTTATCATAACTAGCCACTACCAATTTCTGAACCACTCCTATGCTTACCCTTAGCACTTCACACATTATTGCTAATCCTAATAACACTCTTAACAGGAAGAGGTTTTGGTTTTGTGAAGCTTTGCAAAAATAAAAGGTAGGTGATTTATATCAACAGGATAGTAATTTGCACAAAAAGAAACCCAATATTTCACAGCATAGCACAAAACAAAAATGTTTCACATTTCAGACATTCTGAAACTTCTTGAATGCTCAATACTTTATATGAAAATGGACAGCCTTTAATTTAAATTCAGCTTAAACTCTCATGGATTCATGAAAAATAATGTGTGGAGAATACATTTTAAGAGTAACAAATAAGTGTCCTTTAGGTGTAATTGTGTATGAAGATGGATGTTCATGAATGTATGCACGATACAAAAGGTAATTTCAGGGGCATGGATAAAAACTTCCAGGCAAAATCTCCATGCACTCCAGCACTTTGTTCTCTTTTAAGAAAGCACATGGAGCACGGCGTGGTTAGCTGACCCAGCGAGCACAAGCAGCAAGGGGGGGATAAATGAATAAATAAATAAAATCTTAAAAAAAAAAAAAAAAAAAAAAAGAAAGCACATGGGATCTCAATAAACAAAAGAGCAGCAAAACAGAAGGAAAATATGTTGGAAAAAATCCATCCCACCATTTATTTTTTAAAATCCATGATATTTGTAACATGAATTATAGTTGCAATTTAAAATACAGAAATTCTTATTTGAAAAATTGCACTGACCTTTGGATAACTCAGCAAACCTCAACAAAACCTGAATTCTATAGCTCTTATAGGTAGCTAATGGAAACATTAACTTCAGTTATCAATACAGACACATACACACACCACACACTCACCTAGGAGACAATTGGTCATTTGAAGAACTGCTAAAACATCTAATCACTTTTTCAGCAAATTGCTGCTCAGATATTTAATCTACATCCTGGCCAAATACATTCCCGATATTTATTGTTCCTCATTTCCACTTCATTTTTGTGTTCCTAGGGTAAAGCAGAGAATATTTTAAGAGAATTATTTGAGTTGGTGGAATCCAGAAAGTTTCCCGAGTAAATTCCACTTCTTTGGATAGCATATATGTTTTCTATGTAATAAAACACTGATTCACAGGGTGGAAATAAGCAGAGAAAAGTTAAATAAACTGGAGCCATGTCCACACTCAGGAATCATCAATGAACTCTGTTGAAATTCCTATCAAGTCTACATCCTAGGAAAGGACTGGAATTGAGAGGCCCAAGGTGGTTGCATGGACCAGCTGGGAGCTAAGACTGTCAATTAAGGTTAATACCAGATGATTTTGTAGAAATAATGTTCTTGACCCATGGAATGTAACTGTGCAGGTCAATAAAGACACTAGTGTATTTGTTCCTCCAAAATACATCTGTTTGCCCAAGACATAATTCCTTTTAATTCATTACCACAAATAGCTGTTGCCACTGCAACCACCTGTCAACTGTGGTGGATAGGATCAGAACTTCCCTCCCACCTGAGAATTCCTCAACACCTGAACAAAAAAACAAAAGTCACTACCTTTGACATGCTAAGAGGTCTAGAATATAAGAAAATAGTGTGAAAGCTTCTTTACTCTCCATTAACTGCCCCTACCTCTCAGTCATCCCTAGACTTAAATTTCAAAAAAGTAGTTTGAAGACAGATTTACACTTAAAAAAATTATCTCCCAGCTCTAACACTGAGTGGAGGAGAGAAAATCATCAGTGTTCAGCCCCTGACTAAGCTCTTAGCCTTACTGTAGAATCAGGAACCTCAATGAAGGAGGAGAGAGAACAGAGACACAAAGACAAAAAGAAAGAACAGAGATTGAGCTTATAGACATATGAGATAAGAAGTTACCTGAGACATTGTTCATGATTTCTTAGCATGTATTCCATACAGATCACGTCTTCAAGGAATTTTTTATCCACTAATTGTGTGCCATTAAAGCATTAAGTGGGGGTCTTAATGCTTACTGTCTGGATTTCCTAAGCACAAGAAACAAAGGAGCTTGCATTCTTATTTATAGTTTCATAAGGAATCCTTCCTCCTCTTCCCTTTAGAGTTCCCTGTCAGTTAGAAGGAATGGCAGTGGAAGAACCAATGGAATATACCCTGGATTAAACATACCCTCCTGGTCAGTTTATTGTCTCTGATAGAAGCACCAAGGGGTGGTTGGTGAGAAGACACCCCACATATCAGACAAGGTTTGAATCCAAGCTCTTCCATTACCAAGTTTGTGACTCTGGCCAATTAGTTAATCTGTCTCAGTCTTGGATACCTCATTTGTAAAATGTAAATCCTAAGAAAATTTACCTACTTGATGTATGATAAAAGTTATGTAATAGGCATAAGGTGCTTAGTGCCTGGTATATAATTAGTGTTCAATAAATAGTAGCTATTATTCATGTTGTAATTTATAATTATCACTCTTCTTAGGTAAAGGGAAAATATGATTGTCACCACTTTGCAAATGAATTGTAGAACCAATACTCAAACATAAATCTCTGAATTCCAGCCGCCTGCAGTATGTGCCAATGTGGTATGTACACTTAACACCTTGATTCAGGATATGGTTCCCAAAGCCCAAGGAGATCAACTTTTCTTCTCTAGAGAGCTAACATTAGTTCCCCTTTTCTAGTTTTGCACAGGAGTGCTTAGGAATATGGGACCAAACCTGTAACTTCCCATTCCTTCCTCTAATCCTTCAGAGATCCTGAAGATGTGAGTATATCCAAGAATATAACTAACTGTTCTTTTTGGCAGTCAATCACCAATATATCCTTTATTCTGTAACCAGGTATGAATCAAGCAATCGTTAATTCCATTCTTCTTGAGAGTAGGCAATTGAAAACTCTTGGTGAAGAAAAGATTGAGAATTACAGACAACTTCATCAGCATAAGGTCATTTTTAGAAGCAACAGAGAAGTTTGGGCGAATGGTGATCTTCTCATAAGGTATAATCTCCCCCAATAAAGTCTTGGAAAATTTGGGAACCACCTTGAAAGATTACCTGGAGATCTCTGGATAATGAAGAAAAGAAAGAAGACAAATAACTGATACTATCACACATCACAAGCCTAATTATACAGGCACACACATGTGTACATACAGACATACACAATTTCCTTCTAAAGTAATCCATTTATTCCTCTCCTCTCATCTCTGTCCATTTAATCCTTTATCTGTAGATGCCACATGTGGCCATGTAGGATGTGCACCATACAATTCAAAGAGTTGCTATTCACATAGACTGTGATATGAATGGTGCCACAAAGATATAAGCAATGTGATGACTTGGGCCCTACCCCTTGCTTAATTCCAGAAAGAAGCTCTAGCTCAAGAAACAGTTTAAAGAAGCATGGAAATGGATAATCAAGGCTGTAGGAGGTTCTGTTAGGGAGACTTCTTTGAGAGTTGGGGGAAATAAGAAATGTGAGGTTATACAAAGAAAGGGAATGACAGCTTAAACAGTTGAAGTATTTCAACACTAGAGAGGATCATCTAAATATACTATGCTTTACTCCTCTCCATCAAAACTTAACTTTGCTAGATATATTGTTTTTCTGGTGGCCCTTTAGGAGAACAATAAGTAAAAAATTCCTGGATATTCCACTAAGATCCAATTGAGATTTGCTCACTAACTAACATGACTCAAGACCCTAAACTCAAAACTCCCGTGTGGCCTCAAGTCTCTCCAACCATACCAACCACATTGGTACTGAGTCCAATTTCTTTTTTTGAATTCCAAAATGCTGTTTATTTTGTCTTTTAACAATAGTGCCATTTATCTCAGTCTCCTCATCCTTTTGCTGTGAGTTTATAAGAGAAAATCCAACAGGACCACACAATGTAGATTCCAAGGATTGACAGATTCAGAAGGCCTCATCAGACCAGCATCTTTTAGTCAAATTTGAGTCCCTTTTACAAAACATTATACAAACTTTCCTTGGTCTTGTTTTCTGTTCCTGAGAACTGCTTGGAGTTAAGGGCTTTGTTGGCTTCCCAGCTGGTGATAACTGGTCTTTGGCCAGGTTGTTTTTACTGACCCTTGAAGTTCTCACTGGGTCATCTCAGTATGTTCAGTCATCTGAACCAAACACTTTCTCCCTTCATGTTTAAATTTTCTAATTATCATAATTCCCCAAAGACAATATGAAACTGCAGTGGCCAGTTGGGGAACTTTTGACAAGAGGAAGATTGGTCAATTGAGAAACAGATAAATTAAAATAAAAAGAGAAGAAACAATTTATTGTTTAAACCAGCTATAGTAACTCTCTTTTATGTCTGTGATTGTCAAATTGGCTTTTTCTGATTCTTGTTTTTGAAGAGGGAAAGTAATTAATGTTTTAGTGTGATAATTTAATAACTATCTGAAATTGGTCTCCTCTTATATTTTCTTTTTGGCTCTGTTGGAAGACTTTGTAGTTTAATTACAAAAATACTTACATGTAAATATAAATATTTATTTTATTAAAAAGAGTTCAGGGAGTCATGTCCCACGTTAGGGGGAAGATAATGCATTCATATGCTGAGTTTGGCTTAGAGAGAGGCCACATTTGAGCAACAAGGAGGCTCTCAGGTGGTAACTCTTAGGCAACCATAACAGTAGGCCAAGTTTCAATTACAAGAGCATAGACTCATAAGGCTAGTCATCAATAACAAGAACCCAACAGTGGGCCATCCTCTTTTGCTAGACACTGCCCCTGCACTCGGAGGACTGTTGCTGCTCCCTTGGAGAATGTGGCAGAGCTTTCCAGGCTGGGAATTCAGTATTCCCTCATTTATTGAGTGATTGTCTACCCACCATGACCATGCCCCATCCCTCTCATTTGAACAATTTTATATATCTCTCATGTATATTCAGATGAACTTACTCCCTTGAATCCCCCAACCCAGACATCCCCAACCAATGACCCTCTGCAACCCACATTGTAACCCTTCTGTGACCTAAACCTTCCTTGAAGATGAAGCCCGTATAATAACCAAATACAATTAATAGGAAAATGAAATAATAGTGATAAGCTTAAATGCAAGAGATAAAATACAAGGAAACTCAGAAAAAAAGAACTAAGAATAAAATATAATTAACAGATTGGGATATTCAAAAAAAGAAATGGGAAAAAACTCCTGGGGATGAGCTTCCCTGGCAACGAGGGACTAATACCAAGTGCCAACTGGAAACATGACTGGTAAAAAACCTTGAATAAAAGGAGGAAAGGGTAAAGACAAATGAGTTCATGTGGCTAAGAGACTTCAAAGAGAGTCAGGAGGTCATCCCAGAGGTAATGCTTATGCACACCTCAGTAGGATCTCATAGAACACCAAAGTGGATATCACCCCACACAGAGGGACTCCTGAGGGCTCTGGAGACACCCAGGTCCTATATAAGGGGGGATAGCCCCAGAGATTGATGCCTTATCAGTGGGCTCTACTTTGGAATCTGTGCTCCTGAGAGTGACAGAGTTGGACTCAAATAAGTCCTCCCTGCACATGGTCCATCAGTCCCTTCTATTCAAACCTATATGTGAGGCTGGGGTTTGTAGGTGTACAGACTAGAGCCTCTGGCCTGCCTATGTGCCAGCCGTGCCTGGAATCTCAGTGGAGCTGTAACTCCTACTCTACATCTCAATGGACTGACCCAAGTCACCTGGTGAGGAGACGACGATGATGGACAATGGCCATCCCAGGAATGGAGAAAGCCTGCAGTTGAAGGCGGGATAATCCCATCCACTGTATCCATGGGATATAAGCCCACTCTCACTTGGAGATGGAGTGGACATCACCATTCCAGTCCCCTCAGGAAGAGCTATGGACTACAGTGGACCTAATGGTATTCTGTTGTAGACATATTGGGATTCAAGCAATGGAAGTAATTATAACAGTGAGGTGAAGCCAGTGGCCACTAGACACTTTCAGGGCGGGGAGGGGAAGGGCAGTTGTAATACAGGGGCCTTTTCAGGACTTGGGGATTGTCCTGAGTGACGTTTTGGCGACAGACATAGGCCATTTTACATCAGCATATACCATGCAGGGCTGTGTGGGAGAGAGTATGGTCTGCAATGTGAACTGTGGTCTATGCTTAGTGGCAAAGCCCCAGGACGTGTATATCCATTGCAGGTGATGTGCCACATTATTGAAAGATGTTTATGTGAGATGTTATGGGAGGTGGAGATCATGGGAATCCCTGTAATTTTTGTGTAACATTTATGTAATCTAAGCATCTTTTAAAATATATATGAAAATAATAATAATGACATTTATGTAAGCAAAAAAAAAAAAAGAGTTCAGGGAAGCAGATGTGGCTCAAGTGATTGGGCTCCTGTCTACCATTTGGGAGGTCAAGGGTTCAATTCCCGGGGCCTCCTGGTGAAAAGCAAGCTGGCTGGCTCAGAGTGCTGGCCCACATGGAGTGCTGGCCTGCACGGAGAGCTGGAGCAGCAAGATGATGCAAAGAAGAGAGACAATAGGAGATGTGGCCAACCAGGGAGCTGAGGTGGTGCAAGAGATTCAGCGCCTCTCTCCACTCTGGAAGGTCCCAGGATTGGTTCCCAGTGCCGCTTAAAGAGAAGACAAGCAGACACAAAAGAATCCTCAGAAAACAGAAAGCAAGCGCAAAACAATGAGGTGGGGAGGGGGATAAATAAATAAATCTTAAAAAAAAAAAAAAAAAGAGTTCATGACAAATAGATGATGGTTGGGCAAATTATAGTTATTGAATTCTGCCTTAAAACAACTCTATGACAGGCTAAACTAAACTGTGGTGGGAAAATATTAAAATAGTAGCTGCTTCTTAGTGATTTGAATAGAATATGCCTGAGGAGGGACACAAGAGAACTTTCTGGGATGATGTTCTATATGTCAGTTGGGGTTAGGGCTACACAGGTGTATCTGTTTTTCGAAATGGAACAAATGTACAATTAAGATTTTTGTATTTTATCCTATGTAATTTTATATCAAGATAAAAGCTGAAAACAAATATCAAGCTCTAGTTAATGACAATGCATGTCAAAATATTTAGGGGATGTGTGTGTTTGTATCCAATTTAACTTAAAATACTTTCAAAAAAATAGGATTGAATGATGAATGGAGAGAAAGATGATCAGATGGATATGTAATAAAAGAGGACTATTAAAATTTTGGTGATGGAATACAGGTGGTGAGTATGTGGTTGTTTGCTATAAAATTCTTTCAACTTTATTGTAAGTTTAAAATCTTCATAATACAATTTTGAAAATGTGAAAAGACTATCTTATCTGATTTTCTCACCATGTAAAAATAATGTAGTACAATATTTTAGTTAAGACAAGATTTGAGCTTAATTTCTCATGTTTTAAAATTTTTTATTTCCACATTGGTTCTTTGGGCTTAATAATTATAATTTTTTCAAAATTTGCTGATTATGAAAACATAAAATTTTGTTCAACTAAATGAAACTATAGTAACAAATGTCTTTTTCATGGACAATGTGATGCACAACTCAGATCCCTTCTCAGAGAAGTGTTTGATGCTCCATCTTCTGTAACTACTGTTGACAGGCAGTTTTCAACTGTTAGCCCCTCAAGAACTGACTCATCTGTGAGAGTAGCCTCACTCAACATCATGACCCTTGTAGGGGCGGCCCATATCCAATTTAGGAGTTTCAACACAGTTTGAGACAATTCTGATGGCCCAGTCTAACCACAAGCTCCCTTTGGGGTTGACCAACATTCAGTTTGGCCTATACAGCAATTTTACTTTTCCCTCTGTCCGATTCTGCTTCCTTCCCTCCTTTTCATAGTTGTTAATCCCACAAATATGAACTTATGTTTAACTTAATGTAAATGCACTTGTATGGATACAAGAATAATTATAGCTATGTGTGTACACATAAGCTAGTATACATGCATATATTTCTTAGTTCTGTCCACTGAAAAGGCCTAGCTGCAGTGGCACTCCATTAGCAATGATCACACTCAGTGACCAGATGTTGGTTTATACTACCATTCTCCAAGAAAGAAACCAGCATTCCTTGAAGGAATGATTGATTTTAGGGCTGGGACAGGGGTAATACAAGATAAGCTTGGAGCATCTTATAGAGCCAGAGAAAAACATAAGGATGGGGCATGCCAGAGAGTCACAGGAGCCAACTTGAAAAAGTTTCCTATGGCCAATGCTGGATTATAATCCAATATAAAAGTACAAATTAAATATCCATGATATAAACAAATGATTTAATAAATAAGCAAATGGAGGAGAAGAGACAAATCTCCTGTGCAGAAGAATTCCAAATAATTTATATTGCTACTTCACCCTCAAGGAGATGGGACATAACTTCCTATTCCTTGAATTTGGGTTTCAGTTAGTGGATTCCTTCCAAAGAATAAAACATGGAAAGAGAGAAAAAGAATCTGTATAATAGAGAAACTTAGAAAATAATACATGGTTAATATCATCAGTGACAAGTCATGCTGATAGCATGTTTTCCTGATAAGATGTAATGAGAAAGCCATTTCATTTCCATGGCATTCTTCCCAAAGCCTAATCATGAGAAAAACATCAGACAAATTGAAACTGAAGAACATCCTACAATATTACCTGATCAGTATTAGATTAAACTGTCAGTGTCATGAAAAACAAGGAAAGACAGAGAAACTGTCACATAAAAGACAAGACTAAGGAGGAGACATGATGACTAAATGTACTGTGGTATCCTGGATTGGATCCTGAAACAGAAAAGGGATGTTAGTGGAAAAATTGATGAAATATGAATAGTCTGGAGTTTAATTAACAGTAATTTACCAATGTTAGTTTCTTGGTTTTGACAAATATACTATGTTATTTAAGACATTAAAATTTGGTGAAACTGGATGAGGAGTTATGGGAATGTTCTTTACTATCTTTGCAAAATTACTGTTAACCTAAAACTCTTATGTGTTAAAAAAAAAAAAGTTTATTTTTTTAAAATAAAAATCAGTTAAGTAGTTATCCTTAAGAGAAGGGAAAGAGTTTGTGATTGGAACAGAGCACAGAGAAAGTCTTCTGGAATGGGTGTTAAAGTTCTATTTCCTGATCTGGGTGATGATTATAATGACGTTTACCTTATAAAAATTCTTTAAGCCTGAAAAATGACCAAGAGACTTTAACGGTCAATGATCATATAAAAAGATGCTCTACTTCATCAAGGAAATGAAAATTGAAACCACAGTAATATAACACTACATATAATCAGTTTAGCTAAAATTAAAAGACTGACAACAGTAAGAGTAGGGGAAGATGTGAAGAAACTGAAACTCTTTTACCATTGCTGGTGGGATACTAAATTGGTAGGTATACTTTGTAATACCATTGACAGTTACTAAATTTGGACAAAATATGTCCCAGAAATTCCACTCTATAATATGTACTCAAAGAAGTGCATGCATATGTTTATAAAAAGATAAATGGAAAGACCCTCCATGTTCATGGATTGGAAGAATAAATATCATGAAGATGTCAATTCTATCTAAACTGATTTATAGATTAAACACAATCCTCCCAAAAATCCAACAGCCTTTTTTGCAAAATTGGAAAAGCCAATTATCAAATTTATTTGGAAAGGTATGGGCCCCTGAATAGCCAAAAATATTTTTAAAAAGAAGAATGAAGTTGGAGGACTCTCACTTCCCAACTTGAAGGCGTATTACTTAGCTACAGTGATAAAAACAGCATGGTACTGACAAAAATATAGACATATTGGCCAATGGAATCGAATTGAGAGTTCAGGAAGATATCCTCAAATCTGTGGTCAATTGATCTTTGACAAGGCTGTCAAAACCACCCAGCAGGGTCAGAACAGTCTATTCAACAAATGGTGCTGAGAGAACTGAATATCCATATCCAAAAGAAAGAAAGAGGAGGCCTATCTCACAATTTAAAGAAATTAATTCAAAATGGACCAAGGATCTAAATATAAAAGCTAAAACCATAAAACTCCTAGAAGAAAATGTAGGGAAGATATTTTGGTAGGTGGTGGTTTCTTAAACCTTACACCCAAAGCACAAGCAATGAAATAACAAAAAAAAAAAAAAAAAAAATAGATAAATGGGACCTCCTCAAAATTAAGCACTTGCCCTTAAAATGACTTTGTTAAGAAGATAAAAGGGCAACCTACTCAATGGGAGCAATTCTTTGGAAACCACATATCCGATAAGGGTTTGATTTCCATGTTACATAAAGTAAGCACAAAACTGAATGTTAAAAAGACAAGCAACCCAATTAAAAATTGGGCAAAACACCTGAAGAGACATTTTTCCAAAGAGGAAATACAAATGGCCAGAAAGTACATGAAAAGCTATTAAGGAAATGCAAATCAAAACTACAGTGAGATATCATTTCATGCCCAACAGAAAGGCCATTATTAACAAAACCAAAAACTACAAGTGCTGGAGAGGATGTGGAGAAATTGGAACACTTCCTCACTGTTGGTGGGAGTGTGGAATGGGGCAGCTTCTGTGGAAGACAATTTGGTCGTTCCTCAGTAAGCTAAATACAGAAGTGCCATATAAGCCGTCAATCCCCCTACTAGGAATATATTCAGAAGAACTGAAAGAACGGATGTGGAAAGATATTTGCACTCCAATGTTCATTGAGGCATTATTCAAAATTGTCAAAAGATAGAAACAACCTAAGTTTCTATCAACTGATGAACGGATAAAAAAAATGTGGTCTGGATATACAATGGAATACTATTCAGCTGTGAGAAGAAATGAATTTGGGAAGCATATGACCACATGAATGAAGCTTGGGATATTATGTAGAGTGAAATAAACCAGACACAAAAGGATGAATATAATAGTCTCACTGATATGAATTTAATACACTAGGTGAGTTTATGGAGTTAAACTATAAAGTGTGGGTTGGTAGGAAACAGAATGTGGGTTGAGAAGGGGAGCTGATACTGAATGCATGTAGAATGTTTAGTAAGGTTTATTGTAAATATGTGGAAATTGATAGAGTTAATGGTAGCATATAATAATGAGTATACCCAACACTGTTGATTTATAAATGTGAGTGTGGCTGAAAGGGGTAGTCTGGGGACGTTAATGTTAATTGAAAGACAGCTAAAGGATAATCTAGGGACTGTATAATTTTGGTGGTAGATGAGGATTGTGGTTAATATAATGCAAGGATGTTCCCCTATTACAAGGTGTTAAGAGTATGATGATACATTGGAAAAACACAACTAATGTAACTTACTGACTATAGCTAACAATAATATAGTAATAGTTGTGTAGCAAAGGCAGAGAAGGTACTATATCAGGACCAAAGGTCAAAAAAAGAGTATGGGATTTAATTTTTTGTTGTTGTTCTTAATAATAGGGAAACTGTATTTGTGAGGAGTTATATGGGATCTCTGTATTTTCATCATGATTTTCCTGTATATCTACAACTTCCTTAATCAAAAAGTCAGTATTATTATACCACTTCATATAAAATGTAAGAACACTAAAATCTTCTAATTTGCTCCCAGTTATTACATCTATTGTTAGCATATTATTTTACATATATATATCCAACATGAAAATGCAATGTTATTATTTTCATTGTAGACAACTGTCTTTTACAGTTATTTCACATTTTTTGCATGGTTTGTACCCTTCATTTGATTTTTTTTTTTAATGTATTTATTTTTTATTGTGGGTAAAAATCAAAATTTTCACAATACATACCAATATTTGTAAAATGATATATAAATATATATGCATATATGTGCATTTGCTTACAAAAATGTTTATATATATATATATATATGTATGTATGTATGTATGTATGTATATTTTAAGAGGTGCTTAGATTACCTAAAATATTACAAGGACCTCACCTGGATTCCCATGTTGCCCACCTCCCTCACCTCCCACCACATCCCACACAAACATCTCTCACAAGTGTGGCCCATCACCCTCAATAGACTTACACATCCTGGGGCCTTGCCACCAACCATAGACCACAGTTCACATCGTAGACCACACTCCCTCCCACACAGTTCTGAGTGGTGTGTGCTGATTTAAAATGGCCTACATCCGTTGTCACAACAGTACTCAGGACAAACTCTAAATCCTAAAGAAGCCCCTGTATTTCAACTGCACATCCCCTCCCTGCCCCGAAAGTGTCCAGTGACCACTGGCTCCACCTCATTGTTATAATTTCTTCCATTGCTAGAATCACCATATGTGTACAACAGACTACCATCAAGTCCACTCTAGTCCATAGATCTTCCCCAAACCTGAGGAGACTGGGATGGTGATGTCCACTCCACTTCCAAGTGAGAGAGGGCTTATATCCCATGGATATGGTGGGTGGGATGATCCTGCCTGCAGATGCAGGCCCTCTCCATTCCCTGGGCTGGCCGTTGCCCATCATTGTCTCCTCGCCAGGTGACTTGGATGAGGCCATTGAGCTATACGGTAGGAGATGCAGCTCCACCGATATTCCACGCACACCTGGCACATAGGTAGGCCAGAGGCTCCAGTCTCTGGAAGTAGACCTAAAAACACCAGCATCACATATAGGTTTGAATAGAAGGGACTGATGAACCATGTGCAGAGAGGACTTATTTGAGTCCAATTCTGTCACTCTCAGGAGCACAGATTCCAAAATAGAGCCCACTGATAAGGCATCAGTCTCTGGGGCTATCCCCCCTTATATAGGACTTGGGTGTCTCCAGAGCTCTCAGGAGCCCCTCTGTGAGGGGTGATAGGCACTTTGATGTTCTATGAGCTCCTACTGAGGTGTGCATAAGCGTTACCTCTGGGATGACCTCCCGACTCTCTTTGAAGTCTCTTAGCCACTTGAACTCATTTGTCTTTACCTTTTCCCCCTTTTATTCAAGGTCTTTTTCCAGTCGTGTTGCCAGTTGGCACTTGGTATTAATCCCTCATTGCCAGGGAGGCTCATCCCCAGGAGTCATGTCCCACGCTGGGGGGAAGGCAATGCATTCATATGCTGAGTTTGGCTTAGAGAAAGGCCACATTTGAGCAACAAGGAGGCTCTCAGGTGGCAACCCTTAGGCACCCCACAACAGCAAGCTAAGTCTCAGTTACAAGAGCAAAGACTCACAAGGGTAGTCATCAATAAAAAGAACGCATCAGTCGGTCATCCTCTTTTGACAGACACTGTCCCTGTACTCAGAGGACTATTGCTGCTCTCTTGGAGACTGTGGCAGAGCTCTCGAGGCTAGGAATTCAGATTCCCTCATTTATTGTGTGATTGTCCACCCATCGTGACCATGCCCCATCTTTTGATCTTTTGAACAATTTTGTATATCTTTCATGTATATTCGGGTGAACTAACTCCCATGAAACCCCCTCCCAGACACTCCCCACCAATAATCCCCTGCAGTACCCATTGTAACCCTTCTGTGATCCAAATCTTCCATGAACATGTAGTCCATAAAATAATCAAATACACTTAATAGGAAAAAGAAACAACAATGATAAGCTTACATACAAGAGACAAACATAAGGAAACTCAGGAAAAAAAAAAATCAAACAAAAAAACAAAACAAAACAAAACAAAATATAATTAGCGGATTGGGACATTCAAAAAAATGGGGAAAAAAGCAAAAGAAATGTCGTAAATAAATATATATATATATATATATATATATATTCTTTTTTTCCTTTTATCACTGTGTTATCGGATGTCCGGGTGCCGTGACACCTTCCCCCTCTCAATCCCCATTGTCCCCCAAATTTTCATTTAATTTTCAAAGAAGTTTTAGGTCACAGTAAAGTCACACACGGAGTACCAGAGACTTCCAGATACCAAACCACCACTACCCTTCCCCACCCCATATTAACCCCCCCCCTTTTATTGATGTTAGCATTGTTATAACTGTTATACAGATAGCAAAATATAGCAACTAAACATTCTCAATGATTTACAGTATAGTTTACAATTTAGATGATACAGTTTAATAATTTTGATGATATTTACCATGTCCTGTGTCCATTACTGTAAGATAATGAAAAACCTTTCCCATGACCACCAAACATCCCATTAGATCTTGACTGTTCCCTTCCCCCCAGCCCCCCAGGGCACATGATACCACCCTATCCCGACCCATGGAATGTCAAGATTCACAGTTACATGCCTTGGGAATTTGAACCTGCCCTTCCTAATCCACCCACCCGCAAGCGCTGCACCACCAAACCCAGGAACACCACCACCCATCTGCCCCATTCCCCAACATGCAACCACACTATCCCTTTACCATAGATTACGTCCATATGGGTGATGGCTCAAAGCCTGCTCTTTTCTTACTCTCCCTTGTTAACCTATGTTTCAGACAATGGTTCTCAGAGACTGCATACTTTCCTCAGTTCAAATCAGTGAGGTCATATACTGTTCCTCCTTCAGTGTCTAGCTTGCTTCACTCAACATAAGGTCTTCAAGATTCATCCACGTTATTCCATGTGTTAGCACTTTATTCCTTCTTACAGCTGAGTAATATTCCATTGTATGTATGTACCACATTTTGATTATCCATTCGTCTGTTGATGGGCACCAGGGCTGATTCCAACTTTTGGCAATGGTGAACAATGCCGCTATGAATATTGGTGTGCATATATCTATTTGTGTCTTTGCTTTCAGTTTTTCTGGGTATATACCCAGCAGTGGAATTGCTGGATCATATGAAGATCTATTGTTAGTTTTCTGAGGAACCGCCAAACTGTCCTCCACAGTGGCTGGACCATACCGCAGTCCCACCAGCAGTGGATGAGGGTTCCTATTCCTCCACATCCTCTCCAACATTTAGTGTCTCCTGTTTTTTTAATAGCTGCCATTCTGATGGGTGTAAGATGGTATCTCATTGTAGTTTTGATTTGCGTTTCCCTGATAGCAAGTGATGTTGAGCATTTTTTCATGTGCTTTTTAGCCATTTGTATTTCTTCCTTGGAGAAGGGTCTTTTCAGGTCACTTGCCCATTTTTTTAAGTGGGTTGTTTGTCCTTTTATTTTCAAGGTGTAGGATTTCTTTATATATGCAGGATATTAGGCTGCTATCAGATATATGGTTGCTAAATAGTTTCTCCCATTGGGTGGGCTGCATTTTTATTTTCTTAATAACATCCTTATTAAGAAGTTTTTTATTTTGATGAGATCCCATTTATCTATTTTTTCTCTTGCTGCTCATGCTTTAGTTGTGAAGTTCATGAAACCATTTCCTATTACAAGGTCCTGTAGATATTCCCTACATTACCTTCCAAGGTCTTTATGGTTTTGGCTCTTATATTTAGATCTTTGATCCAACTTGAGTTGATTTTTGTATAAGGTGTGAGATGGTATTCTTCTCTCATTCTTTTGGATATGGATATCCAGTTCTCCAAGCACCACTTGTTAAAGAGGCCATTCTCTCCTAACTGAGTGGGCTTCGTGGCCTTGTCAAATATCAGATAACTGTGTATGCGAGGATCTATATCAGAACTCTCAATTCGGTTCCATTGGTCAGTAGGTCTATCCTTGTACCAATACCATGCAGTTTTGATCACTGTAGCTTTGCAGTATGTTTTAAAGTCAGGTAGTGTGATACCTCCAATTTCATTTTTCTTTTTCAATATGTCTTTGGCAATTCGGGGCCTCTTGCCTCTCCAAATATATTTTGCGGTTAGTTTTTCCAGTTCCTTAAAAAATACAGTGTTGACTTTTATTGGAATTGCATTAAATCTGTAGATTAGTTTGGGTAGGATAGACATCTTGATGATGTTTAGTCTTCCTATCCATGAACAGGGAATATTTTTCCATTTATTTAAGTCTTCTTTGATTTCCTTTAACAGTGTTGTGTAGTTTTCTGTATATAAGTTCTTTACATCTTTAGTTAAATTTATTCCTAGGTATTTGATTCTTTTAGTTACTATTGTAAATGGTATTTTTTTCCTGATTTACTCTTCAGTTTGCTCGTTATTGGTGTACAGAAATGCTACTGATTTTTGAGCACTGACCTTATAGCCTGCAACATTACTGAACTCCTTTATAAGTTCTAGAAGCCTTGTTGTGGATTTCTCAGGGCTTTCTATGTATAGGATCATGTCATCTGCAAATAATGAAATTTTTACTCCTTCTTTTCCAATCTGGATGCCTTTTATGTCCTTTTTTTGTCTCAGTGCTCGCACAAGTACTTCTAAGACAATGTTAAATAGGAGTGGTGATAGTGGGCATCCTTGTCTAGTTCCTGATCTCAGAGGGAAGGCTTTTAGGATTTCACTGTTGAAATTGATGTTAGCTTTGGGTTTTTCATATATACCCTTTATCATATTAAGAAAGTTTCAGTCTATTCCTATCTTTTATAGTGTTTTTATGAGGAAAGAGTGCTGTATTTTGTCGAATACTTTTTCTGCATCTATAGAGATGATCATGTGATTGTTTTCTTTCAATCTGTTTATGTGGTGTATTACATTGATTGATTTTCTTATATTGAACCATCCTTGCATACCTGGGATGAAACCCAGTTGGTCATGGTGTATAATCCTTTTGATATGTTGTTGAATGCGATTAGCAAGTATTTTGTTGAGGATTTTAGCATCTAGGTTCATTAGAGAAATTGGTCTGTATTTTTCCATTCTTGTGGTATCTTATTTGGTTTTGGTATTAGGGTAATATTGGCATCATAGAATGAGTTAGGCAATATTCCTTCTACTTCTATTTTTTGGAAGAGCTTAAGTAGAATTGGTGTTAGTTCTTTCCGGAATATTTGGTAGAATTCAGCTGTGAAGCCATCTGGTCCTGGACTCTTCTTAGTTGGGAGGTTTTTGATGACTGAGTCTATCCCTTTACTTGTAATTGGACTGTTGAGTTCATCTATTTCTTCTTTCATCAATGTAGGCTCTTTGTGTGTTCTAGAAACTTGTCCATTTCCTCTAAATTATCATTCTTGTTGGCATATAATTTTTCAAAGTATCCTCTTATGATACTTTTTATTTCTGTGGGGTCAGTAGTGATATCCCTTGCTCATTCCTTATTTTATGTATTTGCATCTGTTCTCTCTTTTTCTTTGTTAGTCTGCCTGAGGGTTTGTCAATTTTATTGATATTCTCGAAGAACCAGCTTTTGGTTTTGTTTATTGTTTCCAGTGCTTTCTTAGTCTCTGTTCCATTTAGTTCTGCTCTAATCTTTGTTATTTCCTTCTTTCTACTTCCTTTAGGTTTAGTTTGTTGTTGTTTTTCCAATTCCTCCAAGTGTGCAGTTAGGTCTTCAATTTTAGCTCTTTCTTCTTTTTTAATATATGAATTTATGGCTATGAATTTCCCTCTCAGGACTGCTTTCACTGCATCCCATAGGTTTTGATATGTTGTGTTGTCATTTTCATTAGTTTCAAGGTAGTTACTGATTTCTTTTGAGATTTCCTCTTTGACCCACTGTTTGTCTAAGAGTGTGTTGTTTAACTTCCATATCCTTGTGCCTAACCTGTTTCTCTGGCCCTTAGTGATTTCCAAATTCATTCCATTGTGGTCAGATAAATTACTTTGTATACACTCAGTCTTTCTCAATTCATTGAGAGTTGTTCTGTGGCCTAGCATGTGGTCTATTTTGGAGTATGGTCCATGTGCACTCGAGAAGAATGTAAATCCCGCTGTATTTGGGTATAGTGTTCTGTATATATCAATCAAGTCCAGGTCTTCTAATGTATTGTTGAGTGCCTTAGTTTCTTTATTGATTCTCTGTCTAGATGTTCTGTCTAATGATGATAGTGGTGTGTTGAAATCCCCTGCTATAATTGTAGAGGCATTTATTTCTCCTCTTAGTTTTTCCAGAGTTTGCCGCACATATTTTGAGGCACCTCGATTAGGTGCGTAAATGTTGATGATTGTTCTCTCTTCTTGAGAGATTACTCCTTTTACTAATATGTAGTGTCCATCTTTGTCTCTTACAATAGTTTTGCATTTAAAGTCTATTTTGTCTGATATTAGAATAGCTACTCCTGCCCTTTTTTGGCTATTGTTAGCTTGTAAAATGGTTTTCCAGCCATTCACTATCAGCCTCCTTGAATCCCTGGGTCGAAGGTGGGTTTCTTGTAGACAGCATATAGATGGATCATATTTTCTTATCCATTCTGCCAATCTGTGTCTTTTGATTGGTGAATTTAATCCATTAACATTCAGTGTTATTACTCGTAACGAATTTCTTACTTCAGCCATTTTTTCTTTGGGTTAATGTATGTTATTGTTGTTTTGTTTCTCTTTTTGTCTTTTCAGTTGTTTTTAAACTCTCCTCCAACTCTCTCTCCCTTGTTTTTTCCTTTCAACTTGTAGAGATTCCTTTAGTATTTCTTGAAGTGCTGGTTTCTTATTGACATACTCTCTTAATTTCTGTTTATCTGTGAATATTTTGAACTCTCCATCATTTTTGAATGCCAGTTTTGCTGGATAGAGAATTCGTGGCTGGAAGTTTTTTTCTTTTAGTATTTTGACTATGTCATACCACTGTCTTCTTGCCTCGAGGGTTTCAGCTGAGAAATCAGCACTTAATCTTATTGTGCTTCCCTTTTATGTGATGGTTCTCTTTTCTCTTGCTGCCCTGCGTATTTTCTCTTTGTCTTGAGCATTGGACATTTTGACAAGTATATGTCTTGGAGTTGGCCTGTTGGGATTTATACTATTTGGGGTGCGCTGTGCTTCCTGGATCTGCACATCCATCTCTCTCAATAACGTTGGGCAGTTTTTAGCTATTATTTCCTTCAACACTCCTTCTGTTCCCTTTCCCTTCTCTTCTCCTTCTGGGATGCCCATAATGCGTATGTTTGTGCGTTTTGTATTATCGGTTAATTCCCTGAGTCTATGCTGGATTCTTTCTATCTTTTTGTCTATCTGTTCTATTATCTCTTTGATTTCAGCTGTATTGTCTTCCATATCACTAATTTTTTTCCTCTGCCTGTTCAAATCTGCTGTTAAGTGAATCCAGCATCTTTTTCATTTCTTGGCTTGTACCATTGTTCACCATCATATCCATTACCTTTTTAGGCATGTTTGCAATTTCTTCAGTATGTTCTCCCAGTCTTCTTTATATCCTTAATCTCTTCCTTCAGTTCTTTAAGTTGGTCCACGATATTTGTTTGGATAGCTTTGATTAGTTGTTCGATGTTCTGCATCACTTCCTGGTTTTTATTTTGTTCATTGGACTGGTCCATGTTTTCCTGTTTCTCAGAGTCATTTGTATTTTTTTGTTGCCCTCTGGTCATCATATTATCTTGATGGGTTTGTTCAGTTAATTAGCTTTTCTCTATGCTCTAGAGTTTTATTTAGCTGCTGGTTCTGCTTGTGAGTTAAGTTTTCTCTTTGGCAGTTTTTCTTATTATTTTATTTCCTTACTTCTTTCTATGTTCCCTTGAAGGCAAAAGATTAGGGCCAGAGGAATCAAAATACGTAAGGAAGGCAGAAGGATAATAGTAATATTGATAAAAGTTAGAAGAGGGGCCAAATGAGACTTAATGAGATGAATATTTAACTTGTGTAGGCAGTGTAGAGTAATAGGAAAAAAAGTGGAGTTCCTACAATGGACTGGGAAAGCAAATGGAGGAATATATATATATAGTGATTTAGAGGGCTAGAATTATGAGGAGGGAGAGAAATAGTAAAGAAAGGGCTGAAAGGAAAGTTAATACTAATTTTAAAAAAAGAAGAAAACAAAATAGATGGAATAGAATTTGACACCCTTAAGTTGTGGGCCTATGAAAAAATGTTGTATCTAAGAGCCACAACAGAAAGCAGAAGGTAGAAAGATGAAGGAAGGATAAGTGATAGTTTGTAATACAGAATCAATATAGACAGCGAGTGGGAAATTACTGAAGAAGAAGCACAGCAAAGAAGCGACAAGGTAGCAGCACCTAATTTTTTAAAAAATGAAAGAAAAAAGAAAAGGGGGAGGAAAGAGGAAAGCAAAACAAGAGACCAGAAAGAAACAGAGAGAAACCAAAGATCCACACAGGCAAGAAGTCAAACAGAGCTAAGGGGGGTCAATGATTCCCCTAGGGTCTACGTGGATCCTCTCTTCTTACTTGTGTTTATCAAGCAATTTCCCCACAGGGTTCTATATACAAGTCCTGAAGAAGCTTTTAGCTATTAAACTAAATTAAAAAGAATTTATTTTTCATTTATTGAAGTGACATTCTCACTTTTTTTTAATTTAATTTTATTTTTTTAGCGAAGTACAGGACCCAAAATAATTCCTCCTCTAGACCAACCCCCTTACGGAAGGGACCCTAGCTGGGCCCATGGAAATTAATCAAGCACGTCCCACTTCCTGGACTCCCCAGGGTAGCTGTAGCTCTGATGTTAGTGCAGAGTGCTAAAAGACGGCCGATTCTGCCCCTTCTGGAGCAACACCAGTGACACTGGGTTGCTATGTAAATCAGTTTGACTGCAGATTCGTGTCTGCTCTCAGCCTGATGCTGCTTCAGATCGGCTTATCTGCTCCCCAAAGCTATGGGGCAGTGCAGGCAGCCAGATCGATGTCGAAAAATAAAAATAAAAAATACCCTTCCCTGTCCTCCAACAGAACCCTCCCTCTTTTGGGGAGTGTCCCTTCTTCCTGGCTCCGTGGCGGCCCAGGTCTTATCCCTGGGCAGGTAGGCAAATCAGCTCCCTCCCTTGACCGGAATCCCCCCACACGTTCACCGGGTACCAATTAGCTCCAGCTGTTCTGTCCACACAAGGTCCGAGGGGCGACAGGCAGCCAGATCCCCAGAAAATAAATCTTTCTTGCCCTGCTCGTGGCTCCAAGTGGCTATTTTATTTATTTATTTTTTTTTTCTCCCTAACCACGGGGCTCAGCTGTCCGTGCCAACCACCACCGGCAGGCTTAAAACTCACGAATCTCTACCATTCCATCCACACCGTTCGTCCGCACAGAGTGACCCTAATGCCCATACTGGGGGTGGGGGTGGGGGAGGGAGAGAGAGGAAAAGAGAACTCTGCCATATTTGATCAGGCCATGTGGGAGAAAGGACTGTAGATTCACCCACAGCTGAGCTCAAGGAGAAAAGTACCAAGAGACTCAAGGAGCTGAGCCCAGGGAGAGATGACTGACTGGCCACAGTTGAGTTCAAGAAGAAAGTAGAGAGACTAGCAGACCCACCATCTTGCCTGCTTTGCTACATGGCAAGACACCAGGATTACCAGTAGCTGAATCTGGTGATAAAGCATCTCTGATGGTGCCTTTATTGGACATTTCATGACCTGGGAACTGTAAGCTTTAACCCTAAATAAAATCCCCATTATAAAAGACAACCTATTTCTGGGACTTTGCATTGGCAGCCCTCTGGTAAGCTAAGACAAAGGCCTTACATTTTAGCCTGGAGCAATTCTCTAAACTGGTGTATGGATAAGCCCTAAAGGAGAATCCTGGTACAGGATGGATACAAGTTTAAGAAACAGACACCTCAGAGTTTAAATCCCAGTGATAAGACATTAAAATATCAAAATGCCCATGTTCAACAAAGGATTATAAAGCATACAAAGAAAGAGGAAGTGATGGTCCAGGCAAAGAGAAAATTAAAGCATCAGAAACCACTAAAGAAGATCAGACCTGAGACATACCAGACAAAGACTTTTTTTAAAAATGGTCTTAAATATGCTCAAAGAGCTAAAGGAAAACATGGACAAAGAACTAAAAGAAATCAGGATAAATAAATATCAATAGACAGTTGGAATTTATGAAAAAGGAAGGAAAGAAGGAAAGAGACAGTGACAACTGAATGCAATGCATGATACTGGATCGGACCTAGCAAGGGAGAAGAAAGGACTCAAGGAACATTATTGGGATTTATGAAAACAGGAATATAAACTGTAAGTTTTATATCAATATTAAACTTACTGAACTTGATAACTGCACTTAAAGTGGTTATATAAGTAAATGTCCTTGTTCTTAGGAAATGTGCATGGCAGTATTAAGTGTAGAGGAAGCATGATGTATACAACCTACACTCAAGTGTTCAGAAAATGGATTGATGGATAGATAGACAGATGGATGATAGATGATAGATAAATACATGTTGGATGGATGGATGGATAGATAGATAGATAGATAGATAGATAGATAGATAGATAGATAGATAGATAGATAGATAGATAGATAGATAGATAAATAGATAGATAGATAGATAGACAGATAGATAGAATGATTTGGAAAATGTGGCACTATACTGAAACAAGGACTAAACCTGAGTATGCTGGAGTTCTATGGACGGGAGTTGTATTATTACTGTAACTGTCCTGTAAATTTGAAAGTATTTCAAAATAAAAAGGTGAAAAAATAAATTAGTGGGAGAAAACAATGTCAACATAAAATTAGATACCCAGACAGCTTACCATTAAAGGAATTTCTAAAGGATGATTTTCAGGGAAAGGAAAATTATTAAAGATGGATGGACTACTAGCAATGCATCTGGAAAGAGACCTAGACCAAAAGGGGGAAATGGTAAATACAAATGAGTGTTTTTGGCTAAGAGATTTCAAAGTGAGTCAGGAGGTCATTCCGAGGTTACACTTATGCAAGTCTCAGCAGGATCTCATTGGCTGCCACAGTAAACAGTGCCTCAAACAGCAGGGCTCCTGAGGGCTCCAGACAATCCAGACACTCTAAGCAGGGCAGAAAGCTCAGGAATTCAGCACCTGTCAGTGGGCCTTGCTTTGGAATTTATGCTCCCCAGTATCCCTTTATTTGAACCCATAATTAGCACTATACTTGATAAATATATGACTCAGAGACTTAAATCTTTGGTCTGTCCATGTGCCAGATGAGCCCTAAATTTCAGCAGAGTTGCAACACCTACTCTCCAGGCACTGGACTCACCCAGGTCAGCTAACAAGGAGATAATGGTCGACAACACCCATCCCAAGGAACAGAGAGTATCTGCACCTGCAAGCAAGATAGCTCCATCCATCTGCCCCAAGGGATCTAAGCCCCCTCTCAATTAGAAGCAGAGTGGGCAACACCATCCCAAAATCCTCAAGGCTGGAGAATGAACAATAGACTGAAGTACACTTATTATTATTTTACCATAGACTTATTGTTATTCTAGCAATGGAAGAGCTCTTATCATTGATGTAAAGGCAGTGGCCACCAGAGGTTCTGAGGGACAGAAGAGGGAAGAATAGGTGTAATACAGGGGCATTTTCAGGATTGGATTTGTCCTGCAAGATGCTGCAGTGACAGAAACAGGCCAGTGTATATTTTGTCTTAACTTGCAAAATTGTGCAGGAGAGAGAGTAAACTATAATGTAAATTGTAGTTAGTAGCAATGCTTCAACATGGGTTCATCAGTTGTAACAAATGTAACACACTAATGAAGGATGTTGTTTCTGTGGGAAAATGTAGGAGGGGAAGGGAGTGGGGATTATGGAAATCCCTTATATTTTTAATCTAACATTTATGTAATCTACAGCTTATTTAAAAATAAAAATAAAAAATTAATCAAAGAAAAAGACAGATGGATTGAGAAATAGTGAGTAAATAAAATGTTAATTATGAATGAAAATAAAAACATCTATGTAAAATAATAATTATAACAACAAAAATACTAGACAACCACAGCATTACATCTTATAAATGGGATTCGCTAATCAGAGTTGTTTGTTCTAAAATGCTATATATTGAAGAGATCATTAAGATATTGTCTAACTTTAGATACTGCTATCTTGAAAATCCATGTTAAATGTATGAAGTAATGGCTAAAAGAATAGAAGTTGAATTTGGATAATCTACACCAAAAACAGAGAAAAATGAAATTTTAAAAGTTATCTAAAATGCTAATCTAAAAAAAAAGGCAAAAACATTTTTGGAGGAACATAGAAAAAAACAATATAGAGTTTAAATATATAGAAACAGGTCCAAACATATCAATAATCAAAATAAGTTTAAATGACCTAAACTTACCAGTTAAAAGATAGGAATTGTAATGTACAGTATATTTAAAAATGCTACTATATGTAAATTAAAAGACATGCTTAATTCAAAAAGATACAGAAAGTAAAAGATGTGAAATAATATATCAGACAATAGTAACTGAAAGAAAAACATAGTAGATATATTAATATCTGACAAAATAGTTTTTAATTCAAAAAAGCACTATCTACACTAGAGAAAATAATGACATTATAACAGGTTCAATTTGCCAAGAATGTAGAAAGTACCAAAATTTATAAAAGTACTTAAGTTTATAGCTACCTAATAAAAAAGCTGAAAACATATTTTAAAAAACATAAGTAATAAATTTATAAGACTAATTTGACCAATCCACCAATACAATTTCAATACAATTATCTCAATTATTGACATCAAGCAAAAACAAACAAACAAACTAATAAGGATACAGAAGATTCTACCACAAATTAACAAGTTTGATTTATTGAACATATATAGAACCTTACACTCTAAAATTAGAGAATAAACATTCTTTCAAATACACAATGACAATTGTAAAATTTGATTCCATCCTGTCCATAAAGCAAGCCTCAATAATATCAAATAATCAGTTTCAAATAGACTATGTTCTCTGACCACAAAACAATTAAATTAGAAGCAAAATATTTTTTAACATATTTTTTACAAATATATTTACAAAACTAGTTCTAAATAACTTTTGAGTTAAAGATCAATCATTGTGGAAATTTAAAATATTTAGAATTTAAATAATGAAAATGTCATATCAGTGCTGGTGGATAGAAAACCTACAGGAACATATACATAAATTACTAGAAATATTAAGAGGATGTATTAGATCAACTTATGAGAATCACTTGCATTTCCATTATCGGCAATAAACAGAAAATATAATTTTATAAAGGATATCAATTAGAAAAATAGGGAGGCAGATGTGGTTCGGGTGGTTGGGCTCCCGTTTACCATGTGAGGGTCCCCAGGTTGGATTTCCGGGGCCTCCTGGTGAGGGCAAGCCCTCCTGCTAGGCTCGGTGGGCTGACAGCTGGCGGGGTGGGCTGGCACAGCAAGATGACGCGGCAAAGAGGAAACAGGCAGACACAGAAAAATGCACAGCAAATAGACACAGCAAGCACAAGCAGCAAGGGGGTGGGGGGCCGGGGTAAATAAATAAATAAATAAATAATCTTAAAATATATGTATATAGAGCAATTTAGGAAGTAATTTAATAAGATTTGTGCAAGACATGTGTCCAAATAACATAAAACTCTTGAAATACACCAAAGGAAACCTAAATAAATAGAGAGATATCCCAGATTCATGGCTAGAAAAATTCAAAATCAATTTTTCCCAACTGATATGAAGAGACAAAGCAGTTCCAAACAAAACACCAACAGAGTTTCTCATGGAACTTGACAAGTTGATTTTTTAAAAATATTTAAAAGAATAAAGAGCAAAGAATACCCAAGTGTTCTTGAACGAGAATAAGGTGGCTGATTACTCCTATCAGACATTACAATTTATGAGAGTCATAATTATTAAAGCATTATAGTAATTGCAGAGGGATAATAAATAGACCAATGAAACAGGATAGAGAGCCTAGTAAGAGACCCATGTAGAGATGATAGATGACAGAAATGGCACCAAGGATCATTGGGGAAAGAGAAATCATTAGATAAATGGTATTTGGATATGTAGTTGACTATACCTAAAAAAAATAAAATTGGAACCCTACTTCGCATCCTACACAAAAATCAATTCCAAGTGAAATAAATATTTAAATATGAAACTCAAAATATTAAAATTTGCAGAAGCAAATGTAGAAACGTATCTTTCTGATTTGAGGCCATTAAAGTGATTTTCAACTAGGTAAATACACAACAACCACAAAAAAACAGATTGATAAATTCAAATACTAAATTGAATTATATTAAAGCTAAGAGCTCCCATTCATCAAAATACACCATAAAGAAATTGAAGGCCAAGCCACAAATTGGAAGAAGATATTTACAACATATATTATCAATAAAATTGACAAACCTCCTAACAAGACTGAAAAGAGAGCGAGAGAAGAAATAAATTGCCATATTAGTAATGAAACTGGGGATATCACTACAAACCCTGAAGACATCAAAATAATAATAATAATAATAATAAGGGAATACTACAAACAAGTCTATACATATAAATTTGGCAATTCCTCAAAATCACAAACTACACAGGGGATCTGGATTAGAAGGCAAATTTGCTTCTTGTCGAGTACTCCAATTTGACATTTTTATTGTACACATTTATTATTTTGTTATTTTAAAAACTAGCTTTAAAAAAAAAGCTATGCACAAAAGCTGAAAGATTGGACACATACCCAAAAGCAAGTTTATAAGAATGGCCCCAACTTAAATACAGACTGATAGAAATTGACTCAACCATTGCTGGCAGTCAGGAACTGGGTCTGTGAAAACGGTGCGTGGATGAGAAAGAAAGAATAAGACAAAGAGAAGAAAAACTGGGATCAGGGGACTCTCCATCCGATATGGAGAGAAGAGCCCAGCCACCTCATAAAGTGTGGCTTTTATTTGGCTTTAGAACAAAGAAAAAAACGTGTGAGCATGTGCAAGGGCAATAGATACTTGACAGTTACATTTTACTGAAATCAACAAGTCTTAAAGGTCAATGACTCAGCTCTTTTACATTTCTGCAATTCACAGGCAAGCTCAGAATGTTTCGCCACCCAGCTTCTGTTAGCATGAGACTGGAGAGCTTGTTTATTACATTCCAAGGTGACCTTCTTTTCTGTCAGTAGTCATGGCCTTTAATTGAAACTCCATCAAACCATCTCTCTCCATATTGTAATGACCCTTCAGGCAAGTCCTTCCCTTTTATTTGTAAAACAATAAAGGGAACAAAGAAAGCATAAAGCCAATATTTATAATGGGTATAATGTTAAAAACCTACAGGAGAAATGGCAGAAAAGGTTGGGGTGCTACTTTTACATATATGTAAGACACTACATTATGCCCCAATCATTTTTCCTTGTTGGAGGTGTTAAAACTGGAACATTTTTATGTCAAGTTTTATTTGAGTAGCTGAGCTCCCCTTTGCCTTTATACTTCTACGATTTCCTGGCTAGGAAAAATTTTGTAAGATTCCCACAATGATGTTGAATATCAGCCTTGGAGCAATGTGAACTGATCCCCATCACTTACAGTAAGAAGCAGTGTGCAGACCTCAACACCCACTGATGGGCAATCATAGCCTGCCCCATCCCCAACAGGGCTAGTAACTGGAATTTAGTAGAAGAGATGATTTAATTCTCCCACGTCTTTATGGTCAAATGAAACAACACCTGGAATACATAGAGAGGGAGATCATAGGATATAACCCAATCCAGATATTTGTGGAGATTTCAGGATGGTGGTATCAGATAATATCAATATTTACCATTTATTGAGCACCTAGTCTCTACTCTATGCCAGACATTGTACTAAGAAATCAATTGGGGAAGCAGATGTGGCTCAAGCAATTGAGCTCCCGCCTACCACATGGAAGGTCCCAGGTTCGGTTCCTGGTACCTCCTAAAGAAGATGAGCCAGACAGCAAGCTGACACAACAGGCTGGTGTGATGAGCTGATGTGATGGGCTGGTGCCGTGAGTTGATGCAACAAGAAGATGCAACAAGAGATACAAGGAGGAAAAGATGAGAGACACAACAATGCAGGGAGTGGAGGAGGCTCAAGTGATTAGGCGCCTTCCTCCCATATGGGTGGTCCCAGGTTCAGTTTTCGGTGCTTCTAAAAAAGAAAAGAAAAGAAGACAAGCACACAATGAACAGACACAGCAAGTACAAACAACAAGGGGGTGGGGAGAAATAAATAAAATAAATCTTAAAAAAAAAAAAAAGAAATCAATAGGCTTATTTTTTTAGTGTTCACAGAAAAAAAATGTGAGGTGGGTAAGTTTTATTTTATTTTAGAGATAAAAACTAAACATTAGGAAAATTACCTAACATCACACAACTTGTGAGTGGTGGTTGGTTCAAGGATTCAGACTCTAGTCTATCTGATTCCAAATCATATGCATGCTCTGCTCCTCTACATGACTGCACTGCTTCTCATCAACATGTCAGAGTGCAGCTTTCCAGAGCAGTTTAAATCAGTCCCAATCACCCATAGGCTTAAGGGTTCTCACTACACCCACAATCATAACAATGCAACCTTTCTTAACTTTTCCAACTAGTAAATTGCAGGGATGATCTGAGACCAGTCATCAGAACTCCAACAAAAAAGAGAGAAAAAGGGAGGGAGGGAGGGAGGGAGAAGGAAGGGAAGGGAAGGGAAAACAAAAACAAAACTTTAATTCTGGCATGAGAATATAGGGAGAGATTCTTTGTACAGACCAGGACTTAAATACAGTACAGTGCCTAATCTCTGGACTTTGGTATCTGGAATTAAATTCTGGGTCTATCTTTACTGGTACTGTGAACTTGGGCAAATCAATGCACATTTTCTATATCTTAATATCCTTGCAATAGCAATTCAGTGAAGGAAGGTGTGAGGGTTAGGCTAATGTGTCAACTTAGCCAGGTAATGTTGCCCGGTTGTTTGGTCAAGCAAGCACTGGGCTAATTGTAATATAAGGGAATTTCAAGAACTTTAATCATCAGTGAGTTGATTGCAGATATGGCTGATTATATATACAATCAACTGAGGAGACTGCCATCAGCAATGAGTAATGTCTCATCCAATCAGCTGAAGGCCTTAAAAGGAGAAGTAATTTCAGCATTCAGAGAGAGAATTTTCATCTCTACTTCAGATAGCCAGCATCTCCTGGGGAACTCATCAAGGACCTTCATGGGAGTCCCTGACTTGCAGCCTGCCCTATGGAATTTGGACTTGTGCATCCCCATGGTTGCATGAGACAATTTTATAAAATCTCATACTATTTACAGATATCTCGTGTCAGTTCTGTTTCCCTAGAGAACCTTGACTAATGTAGCTTCTCAGGAGTGCTCCCTGAGAAACAGAATCTTTTTTTTTTTTCATATAATAAACTTTGTTTTTAAGGAAGTTTTAGATTATAGAAAAGTTATATCAAAAATATAGGAGATTGCCATATACTCTACCCCGTCCCCCTCTCATATTTTCCTCTATTAACAACATCTTACATTATTGTGGTACATTTTTTACAATTGATGAACAAATATTGAAGCATTGATAATAACTAAGATCTATAGTTTACATTATGGTTTACATTTTGCCCCGTAAAATTTTATAGGTTTTGACAAAATGTATAATGACCTGTATCCTTCATTGCAATATCATGCAGTATAATTCCAATACCCTAAAAATGCCCTGTGTTTAACCCAATCTTCCATCCTTCTCCCCTCAGAACCTCTGGTAACCACCATCTTTATGTCAATGTTACAAGTTTTTCCATTACTACAACAATAATAAGTCTACTTTGGTCCATGACTGCATTCCCCTTTATGTTTGTTCATTTCTCAATCTTGAGGATTTGGGGATGGTGATGCCCTCTCTGCTTCAGATTGAGACAGGGCTTAGCTCTTATGCAGTAGATAGAAGGAACTGTTTTGCTTGCAGTTGTAGATAATCTTTGCTTTTCAGGATAGGGATTTTCCATCATCATCGTGTTAGTTGTCATGGGTGAGTCCGATGAACTGTAGAGTAGGTGTTGGCTGCAACTCTGCTGAGATACAGGACTCAAATGGCATATGAACACACCAAAGACTTAAGTCTCTGGGACATATATTTAATAGGTACAGTGCTAATTATTGGTTCAAATAAAAGAGGCAGAAGAATCATGTGTAGGGAAATTATAAATGAATCTAACTCTGCTACATTGGGGAAATAGATTATCATATAGTCTTAAAGCCCAATGATTAAAAATGGGATTTCTGTATTTGTTCTGAGATTTCCACAATTGCTTTCTAATCTGATTAGATTCAAGGGCACTAATGACATGTTTCCAATAATCAAGAGGCTACTGACAGTCCATGGTATGAGTTGGCAATAGAGATAAGCAAAATATCACCACATGATATGATTACTTCCATGCTTATAAGAGGCAAGGCTCTGGGTAAGAGGTTTTTTTTTTTAACACTTTGACTTTTGTGGTGTTAAAGGTACAATGATGTTCGCTGACTATTCTTAAATATGCTGGATACAGATACAAAAGTAAGGGATGAAATGAAGTCTTCAAATTTTCATCTTAAGTGCAGCATGAATGATGTGAAAGTTTCTACGTGTGCCCTGAAAGAAAAACTTGTTTTGTGCAGCCACAGATTTGAGATCTCTGAAAAACAGACCCAGAGTCTCATTGTGGGGGTAGCAGTGTTACAGCAGAAACTAAAATCTCAAGCTTGCAGGGTGTCTGTTTTTAAAATAAGGACACTGATGGGAAAGGATTGAGATGGATACATATCGGTTAATGATCATGGCAGTGGGGATACTGAAGCCCTAAATTCTGCTGAGATTTTCGCGAGATAAATCAATAATGTTCTTCCCAGAGAAGACAGTCACCCAACCTCCTCCCCTCCATGAGCAGAGGGCCACCCACCCTCAAGTCTGCACCACCTAACCTCCAGCCTGCTCCAAGGAGTCTTGACCTCCTCCCCACCCTGAGGAGACAACCACCCAATCTCTATCCTGCCCTGAAGAGTCTGCCATCTAACCCTCACCTGAAGAAGTTAGTCCTGTCTCACCAGATGAAATTGAAATAGAATGTCCTGAGGTAACTGGCTTGCAAGACATTTGTAATGCTTCTCATTACCCATGTCCACCACCATTTTTTACTTCCAGCCCTATAATTAGACTAAAATCACAATAAGCCCCCAAAGACGAAGTATGACCCATGAGGAAGGACACTATACACTAAAAGAACTGCATGAGATTTCCAATTTTTATAGACAGAAATCAGGGAAATATGTATGAGAATGTGTACTAAGGGTATAGGATAATGGTGGAAGGCATATAAAGTTGGATCAGGCTGAATTTATTGATATGGACCCACAAAGCAGAGATTCTGGATTCAGTGTTGTAGCTTGAAGGGATAGAAAGGGCTCTAAAAGTTTCTTCAGGTGGTTTGCTGAAATATGGACCAAAAGATGGCTGATACTGCCTGAGGTTGAGATGCCAGAATTGCCCTGGTATACTTTAAATGAGGGGATGCAAAGGCTTAGAGAGATTGGAATGTTAGAATTGATTTACCATCTAAGACCTACGCATCCACCCCAGGAATGTCCTGAAGACACACTTTGCATCAGGACTGTGAAGAATAAATTTGTGAGACTAACTCCATCTTCCCTGAAGAGATCTGTGGTTGCTCTTCCCTGTAGGTAAGATATGACTGTGGGAACTGCTGTCATGGAACTAGGATCCTTAAACTCTATGGGGATGATCAGATGCCAGGCCAGCAGAAGCCAAGTAGCAGCATTTAATTGCCAAAGACAAGGTGGGCCTGGCTACCACAATGAAAAGCAAACTCAAAGCAGCAATCAAAATAGTCTGAGTAACATACAACTATGGAGTTGGCTAATAGATCATGAGGTACCTAAAAATAAAATAGATGGGCAGTCTACTAAACTCCTACTTGATCTGTATAAGCAGAATTCTAGTTCAAGTAAACAAAGGCCTAACTTGAATTAAAGAAACAATCAATCCCCAGACTTGAGACAGTTTATAGACCCAGAGCCCTTTGAATGAGGGGAAGGCTGGGTCTCCTTGGAGAATGACTCTAATACACTGCCAAAAATTTATACTGTTAATCTTCCTCGCAGCCTTCCTCAAATAGACACAAGGCCTTTTACCAGGGTAAACGTATATTGGGGAAAAGGAAATGATCAAACATTTTTGGGGACTATTAGACACTGGGTCAGAAATTACATTAATTCCAAGACACCTAAAACATCACTGTGGTCCACAAGTCAGAGTAGGGGCTTATGGAGGTCAGATGATCGATGAAATTTTAGCTTAGGTCCACTTCACAGTGGGTCCAGTGGTTCCCCAACCCCATTCTGTGGTTATTTCAGCAGCTCGAGAAAGCATAATTGGAATAGTCACACTCAGTAATAGGCAGAATCCCCACATTGGTCCCCTGACTTGTGGAGTGAGGGCTATTATGGTAGGAAAGGCCAAGCTGAAGCCACTAGAACTGCCCCTAACTTGCAAAATGGTAAATCAATTCCTGGAGGGATTACAGAAATCAGTGCCACCATCGAGGATTTGAAGGATGCAGGGGTGGTGATTCCCACCACATCTCCATTCAACTATCCTATTTGGCCTGTGCAGAGAACAGATGGATCTTGGAGGATGACAGTGGATTATCAAAAACTTAACCAGATAGTAACTCCAATTGCAGCTGCTGTTCCAGATGTGGTATCACTGCTTGAGCAAATCAGCACATCCCCTGGTACCTAGTATGCAGTTATTGATCTAGCAAATGTTTTGTTTTGTTTTTTTTCTCAATTGCCATTAGTAAGGGCCAGCAGAAACAGTTTACTTTAGAGAGATTGGAATGTTGGAATGGATTTACCATCTAAGACCTGACCACCCAGTAATATACCTCCACTGTCCTGCCTCAGAGGTATATAAACTCTCCATCCCCATGTCATAATATTATCCTCAGGGAACTTGATCATCTCTCCCACCCACAAGACATCACACTGGTCCATTATATTGATGATATAATGCTGATTGGACATAATGAGCAAGAAGTAGCAACTATCCTAGACTTATTGGTAAGGCATTTGCATGAGATAGGATGGGAGATAAATCCAACAAAATTACAGACCTGAGTTACCTGTGATGAGGTGGATATTGGCTGATCTGCCAAACATAAAGTTGGGTGTGTACAGCAGCACTCCATCATAAAGTGGAAGTGGTATATATGAGATAGGACTCAAACAGGTCCTGAAGTCACAAGCAAGTTACATGAGGAGGTGGCCCAAATGGCCATGGTCACCACTCCTGCCACATTACCTTCTTTTTCCCAACCCACAGCTATGACCTCTTAGGGAGTTCCTTACAATCAGTTGACTGAGGAAGAAAAACTCGGGCTCTGTTTACAGATGGTTCTGCATGTTTCACAGGTACCACTAGAAAGTGAATAGCCAACAGCACTGCAGCCCCTTCTTAGGACATCCTTGAAGGACAGTGGTGAGCGGAAATCCTCCCAGTGGGGAGAACTTTGAGCAGTGCACCTGGTTGTTCATTTTGCTTAAAAGGCGAAATGGCTGGAGGTGCATTTGTACACTGATTTGTGGGCTGTTGCCAATGGTTTGGCTGGATGGTCTGGGACTTAGAAGGAAAATGATTGGAAAATTGGACACAATGAGGTCTGAGGAAGAAGTATGTGGGTTGACTTTTTTTAGTGGGCAAAAAAACATGAAAATATTTGTGTCCTGTGTGAATGTTCATCAGAGGGTAACTTCAGCAGAGGAAGATTTTAATAATCAAGTGGATAAGATGAGTTGTTTTATGGATAGCTGTCATCCTCTTTCCCCAGCCATTCCCGTCATTGTCCAATGGGTTCATGAACAAAGTGGCCACGGTGGTAGGGATGAAGATTATGCATGGTCTCAGAAAAATGGGCTTCCCCTCACCAACACTGATGAGGCTACAGCCAATGCTGAGTGTCGAATCTGCCAGCAACATAGACCCACACTCAGCCCCCAATATGGGACCATTCACCATGGTGATCAGCCTGCTACCTGGTGGCAGGTTGATTACATTAGACCTCTTCCATCATGGAAGGGGCAGCAATATGTTCTAACTGAAATAGACACATACTCTGAATATGGGTTTGTATTCCCTGCATGCAAAGCTTCTTCCAAAACTACCATCAGCAATGAGTGATGTCATATCCAATCAGTTGAAGGCCTTAAAAAGAGAAGTGATTTCACCATTCAGAGAGATATTTTCCATTACCTACTTCAGACAGCCAGTATTTCCTGGGGAACTCATAAAGGACCTTCATGGGAGTCCCTGGCTTGCAGCCTGCCCTATTAAAATTGGATTTGTGCGTCCCTATGGTTGCATGAGACAATTTCATAAAATCTCATACTATTTACAAATATCTCCTGTCAGTTCTGTTTCTGTACAGGACTAATACAGAAAGATAGCCTTTTCAACAAATGGTGCTGAAGCAATTGGACATCCATAGGCAAAAAAAAAAAAAGAATCTTGACTTAAACTTCACACCTTATATAAAAATTAACTCAAAATGGATATAAAGCATACAGCTTTAAAACATATAGGGAGAAAAAGAAATTTGGGGGGGATCTAGGACTAAAGAAAGACATACTTTGACACCAAAATCACAATCCATAAAAGGAAAAATTGATAATTTGAACCTCATCAAAATTTAAAACTTTTACTCTATGAAAGACTCGGTGAAAAGTATGTAAACACAGGTAACAGACTGGAAGAAAATATGTGCAAACCTCATATCTGACAAATGGCTTGCATCTAAAGTATATAAAGAATTCTCAACACTCAACAGTTAAAAAACAATTCAATTAGAAAATTGACAAAAGACATGAACAGAAATTTTACTGAAGAGGATATATACATGGAAAATAAGCACATGAAAAGATATTCAACATCATTAGACATGGTGAAATTAAAACTACACGCGACATGAAAATTAATTAAATGAAAATTAAAACTACATGAGAATTAAATGAAAATTAAAATTAAAATTAAAACTACATGAGACGTCTCTACACACTTAACCAAATGGCAAAAATAAAAAGTGAGAACACCAAATGCTGACAAGGTGTGGAGAAACTGACTCACTCATACATTGTTGGTGGGAATGTAAAAGGTTATAGCCACTTTGGAAAACAGTTATGAAGTTATAAATCTAAACAAATGGTTACTATATGACCCAGTAATTGCATCCACGAATATGTATCACAGAGAAATGAAACTTATATTCACACATACACACACACAAAAAAACCATATCAAATTCATTTGTAAAAGCCAAAACCTGGAAATAACCCAGATATCCTTCAGTGGGTAACTTGGTTAAACAAACTACAGTGAATCTATACTATGGAATACCACACAGTGAGAAAAAAAAAAAAAAGGAATAAATTATTGATATACACAAATTTAATGAATCTCAAGGGGGTTATTTTGAGCAAAAAAAGCCAATTATAAAAGGTTACAAACTGCATGATTCCATTTATACAATATTCTTGAAATACCAGAAGTATAGAAATGGAGAACATATTAATGGTTGTTAAGGGTTAGAGAAGGGAAAGAGAGATGGGGATGAGGGAAGGTGAAGTGGCATTTTTATAAAAGGGTAATATAAGCGATCCTTGTATGATAGAACTGTTCTGTGTCTTGAATGTGGTGGTAGGTACATAAACCTACAGATGTGATTTTTTTTAAAACATAGAACTAAATACAAACAGATACATACAAAGGCATACAAATAAAACTGGAGAAATTTGAATAAGCTCTTCAGACTGTACCAATGTCAAATTCCTGGTTTGATACTGTACTACAGTTTTGCAACATGTTGCCATTGGGGGAACTGGGAAGAGATCTCTGTATTATTCATTGCAAGTGCATGTGCATCTACAATTTATGTCAAAATAAAAAAGTTAATTTTATAAAAAATTTATATACTGTATATAACATTCTTGAAATAAAATTATAGAGATAGAGAACAAATCAGTGATTGCCAGGGCTTCGAGAAGGAGGAGGGCATGGTTACAAAGAGTAAGTCTTGTGGTGTCCTGATTGTTCTGTGTCTTGATTGCAATGTTTGTTACACAAATCTACAATGTAATAAACTTGCATAGAATTATGCACATGCATACATAAACAATGCATACATGTAAAACTGGTTAAATAAAAAATCAGAATAAGCTCTGATGATTGTACCAATATCAATTTCCTAGTTTTATATTTTATTATAGTTACACAAGATGCTTAATTGGATGAAGATGCAGAACTGGTGAGAGCTGAATTAATGGAATATGAGACTTCTTCATACATTTTTGGTAACGTCCTTAAAATCTATCCTTATTTTAAAATAACAATTTAAAGCCAAAAAAAAAAAAAAAAATAGAACTCTTCATAGTTATGTTACACTCATAGTTACACTCCTCTTTTCCACAAACTGTTCCCAAGCAATTTCTTCCATTCATTTCTATGAATTCAAATTTCTGTCAATAATTTTAAAATTCCCAAATCTGTATTCCAACACAGACTCCTTTCTTGAGATTCTTATATTCAATTATATATTCAATTTAAACATCTCCATTTGATGTCTCAAAGGTCCCTCAAACTCAGTGAGTAAAAAATGTAACTTGTCTTCTCCAAATGTCTCCCATATTTTCAATTGTTCCCTATTTCAGTAAATGGCACCACTATTAAACCAGCAAGAAATGTGGCTGACATTCTTTTCTTTTACCTACCCTTCATTCCTCACACACCATTAATCATCTAACCATGTCTCTGATGGTTTGAAGTTCTTTTATGAATCCCAAAAAGAAAAAGATTAAGTTTTTGAACTAATCCATTCCTGTGGGTGTGAGATACTTTCAATTGGACTAATCAATTTGACCATCAGCAAGATTAATAGAAGGATACACTTTGTGTTGATTCCTCAATTCTGTCCTGAGAATAAAATTGTACAGAGAACTAACAGGCATAAAATATGGAGAGAACTTTACATCCTGCCTGAGGATTCTGAACAGCAGGAAAAGGTGCAGGTCGGAAAATTGGGGATGAGGATTCTATAAAATGCTATCTTCTCAAGGTCTTCCCTTCTAGTGGTTCACTTTTAATGTCTTGATCCTTGGTATCTAAAATGATTCACCAGTCACATAGCTGCCCATTCTCTCTCTTAGTAGGCATAGAAATTTTTTCAGTCTTTCTGAAACTTGCTCTATGGGAAAATGAGTTCTAGAAATCTGAGTTTTATCTACTTCATCTAAGGAAAATAATCCCAAAGTAGGAGCCAAGTGAAGCATCCATGGAGTCACTTCCATGAAGTCAAAACTCATTCTAAATGCCTTTCCTAGTCTTCCACTTCTTTTCAACGAATTCCTTCCCTACAATATATGACTAGTATCTCCCCCCTCTTCATGTCCCATTGATTGCTCTCCTTTCTGTGCTAATCTGATGATGCTCATCTATGACCCCACCTCTCTGTGTGACACTGACTCTCCTCCCCTTTATTCATATCACACTCAGCCCAGTCCTCTGAATTGCTTCACTTGTACAGATCATAATCTCATAACAGCAGGTACCACTTTAATAACAGATCCTAACAAATACCAGCCATCCTTGCCAATAGATCTCTATATCTCTGTCCATCGATACATTGTCCTCTCTACAAGTTGCACTGTGCATGCTCTCTCTTTCTCTGTAGCTGCCATTATCAAACTTGTGGATAACTGTTATTCATCAATAAGTGTGAGTAAAAATTTAAGTTTGGTGGCAAAATATAGCAAGAAAAATAGTTAAATGGAAAATCAATTAGAATAGTGAGAATGATATAACAAAAGATAAACCTGAGATATTCTGTGGAACAAGGCTGAAGGCAGATGGAAGCATATGTACATGGAATCTATAAAAACACTAATAGATAAAGAACTTAAGGACAGAAAATGCAAATCTATATGGAAATGTTAAGTGTCACATATATACCTACATACAAGCATACCTTGCTTTATTGCGCTTCACTTTATTGTGCTTTCCAGATATTGCATTTTTTACAAAGTGAAGGTTTGTGGCAACCCTGTGTTAAGCAAGTCTATTTGTACAATTTTCACAGCAGCACGTGCTCACTTGTCTCTGTATTTCATTTTGGTAATTCTCACAATACTTAGACTTTTTCATTATTATTATATGTTTGATAGGTCCCAAAAAAGTAGGGAGTGAGTGGTTGGGTGGGAAATAGTTGGGCAAAGAAGGGAAGAAAGGGGTGGCAAAGACAGCATGAGATGAAGATTAAGGGAGGGCCCTTGACCATGTTAGGGATTTAGAATTTATTCTGAGGCAATCTGGAACTACTGAAGAAATTTTAAGTAGGAGACTATATGACCTCATCTGCATTTTAGGGAAAAGAAAAGGTTCTGAAGAAAAGAGAGACTGTCATACTGAACAATGTTAGAGAGGCATTTATATTTTTTCAAATGAGACAAGATTGCAGTTTGGATTAGGATGACAGCAGTGAGAATGTAAAGATGTGGATGGTTTCAAGAGGTTTCTGAAAACAGAATGGACTTTGTGATTGTTTTGGTAAGCAAGAAGAGTGTCAAAAAAAAGTGAAAAAGTCAAGCACTTGGAAGGAAGAATCACTCCCTAAAAAAGTAACCGAGGTGGAAGAACGAATTTGAAAGGGTGGAGGAATAAGAAGTTTAATTTTGACATGCTAAGTTTAAGTCCTAGAGGCAATAAAGCAGTGGTTTCCAGGAGGCAGTTGTGCATATGGGATCAGAGGTCTGGGCTGGAGATGTCAATTTGATAATCACAGATAGGTAGTAGTCTTTAGTGCCAATTTCTCCCAGAAGATCTAAATGTTGTCTTTAAAGATCTTTTTCTAGATAGCAACCCTGCTTTCCTGCTCATAAGCCTCATACTCTCAAACTAGGCCTCAAGCTCCCCAAACCCTCATAGTAAGGTATATCTCTGTTTTAGTTTCCCAGCTGCTAAAAAAAATACCGTATAATGGGTTGGCTTAAAAACAGGAATTTATTGATTCATAGTTTCAGAGGCTAGATGTCTTGCTTCTTCCCAGGTTTGGTACCTTCTGGTTGACCAGCAATCTTAGGGGTTCCTTGGCTTTTCCATCACAAAGCAGTGTACATGGCAGCATCTTATCCTTTCTCTTCCAGACTCCATTGACTTCCAGTCTCTTGCTTCTCCTGTGACTTCTCCATCCATATCCCAAATTCCTATGCTTCAGCCATATTGGATTAAGGCCCACTCTCATTCAGTTTGGGCATACCTCAACTAATATCTTCAAAGGTTCTATTTACAAATGGGTTCAAACTCACAGGACCAGGAGTTAGGACCTTAACATGCCTTTTGTGGGGAACATGATTCAATCCCCAACAATCTCTTTCTCAACTTTTCACCTATTTTAACTAATCCCAACACCATCACAAAAAACATTCCACAACTCCACCCTCTTCAGACCTCAAGTTCAATTTCATAAACTAGCCCTATTCCCCAACACATCTCTATGTTTAGTGTAAGGATAAGGAAACAATTGCTGTGTCTGGGTTTTAATTCCACACTTCAGGCAAGTTGTGTGAAGTATTGTATAGTTTACAAGATCGATGAATGCTGGTTGATTAGCTGAACTCCAGAGGAAAAACCAGTAGAAAAGCTGTGAGTATTTGGTAACAACATCTAGATTCTACTTTCAGTCTTTCTACCACATGGAATTTTGAGAATATTACTTCAATTCTCTGAGCTTCAGTTCTGTCACCTACAGATCAGGGGGAAAAAAATTATCAGCCTATCTCCTTTTTCCAGGATTGTTCTAAAATTAGGATCAGATTATTGGCTTAAGAGATTTTAGATTGAGAAAGATAAAATAAAATTAATTTGCAACTCAGATTAGCCAATATAAAATCACCACTGACAATCTCTGTAAGGAACTTACTAAGTGCCTGGGATTTAGTAAATTCTCAATGTTAGCTATTAGAGTTGCTGCTTTTCTTTGTTGTTATAATGTGCTCCCAATTATCTAAGGATGACTGTGGTGTCTATTATTGACTGAGAAAATTTTTAATTCAATGAAACGTATTTAGTGGCACTGCCTTTGAATTGACATCAAAATACATGAGATCTTTTATCTGTAAACCATTTTCCAACTGTCAAAATAACTGATCTATGACTGCTTTTCATTTCCACATTTTTCTTAGCTCAAAGCTGTTGAACAGGACAACAAAGATCAAGTTGGTGATGATGACTAAGTGATGAAATAGTGATCAAAGGGAAAGATAAAGATAGTGTAACAAAGATGGGAGGGGCTGAGGGAGACTATAAGTGACTATTAGGGGGTTTAGCGCAAACTTCAGGGACACTGTCTTCCTGAGCTAAGGTGGAAGAATCCTTTCCCCCACAGCCCTGACCTCAGAAACTTCATAGCAGAGATATGGCCTGAGCCTAGAATTCCCTTTTCCACAGAGAGCTGAACTACTTTTAGGCTAATAGGATTTTAGGGGCAGCAGATTGAGGGACTTGGAGTCTAAGGAGCCAAGATTCTTTTTCCTCCCACTAGCAGGCTCCAAGAGAGGCATAATCCCCTATCCTTCGTGGAGCAAGGCCCTGAGGCAGAAAGGCTTCCGGCTCTATCCATCTGGAGCCCTCTTCCCTCCCCCATTTATGCCCAGGGCTGCTTTCCAAGCCCACTGAATGCCCCCATTCCAAAATATATCCCCTGAATCTACGGGAGCTCCTAAGGAGACGACTGAGCTGAGGGTGCTATTCTCTGCTGATATTCTTCTATATCTCACAGGACAAGATCTGGATTATCATGACATTTATCTTCTATTTGGGTATCTTAGCTGGTATGTATCCATGACCTTCAATTCTTTCCTGTAAGGCAAAGGTTAATGTAGCATCTAGTAAGGCAGAGGTGGGTGATGTGGATAGTGCAGAAGAAAAGTCAAGAAACACTGTCATGAGCAGAATAGGAGTCTTCTCTCTTGGACCCTATCAAAAGGCTGTCAGGACAGGCTGAAACCACCCTTCCAATACTAATAAGCTATAGGATGGGTTATGGTGCATGCCTGCCTTGGAGAATTCTCAACAGTGAGTGCTTCCCCTGGTTATTCCAATATGTGGGCCTCATCTCACCTCTGGGCAAGTTCCAGCATGATAACAAGGACAGAGAACTCAATGCGACCTCTGATATCTCCTTTTCACCAAAGTGAGGAAATTCAGAATACAGGGAATGGAAATGATGGGAATAAAAGATCAACTACAAGGACCCTACCTTTTATAGTCCCTGCCTTCCAAATTCTTACGTTGGCAGAATTAGCTGGTTAGGCATTTCCTGCTGCTCTCTGACTGTCAAGATTGCATCACATATTAACTGTGACCTTGGGCAAGTGAATTAACCCATCAGTACTTCAGTTTCTTCAGTCAAAATGGGGATGTTAATACCTATATCATAGAGTTTTTGTGAAAAATATATCCATGTAAAGCACTTAAAATAGTGCCTGGTATAGAGTTAGTGCTCCATGATAAATGTTAGCTCCTACCCTTATTAATAACCCTCCATCTTTCCCTCGGGGTTTCTAATTGTGTGATCACAGAGAGAAGGGTCTGGGAAGGGACAAACCCAGGCTTTGGAGGGATTACCAAAGGGAATGAGGCCAGTAAAGATAAGAACAGTACTTTATTTCTGATTCTAGAATCAGCCTCCCTCCCCTTTCCTTGCTAGTTTTTTAATAACTCATTTCTAAAAATATAACATGCTTATATTCGAAAATTTGGAAATATTAAATAGTAGGAAAAAATAAACATCATTCAAAATCACAACTCTTAGCCAATGTGTGCTAACATTTTGTTTGCATTTACTCCCAGGCTTTATGTACACATATATTTTGCATTAAAATAGCTTATATTTTGCTTTTTTGGCTTCTTTTTAGACAATTAGTTTAAAGGATTATAATGTACATTTTATTATTTTTAACTTAAAAATACATTATCAATATTTCTTTTGCTATGTAATACTCTACATAAATACAATTTTAAAATATATGATGTTCCATGTATTCATGTACTCTTTATATTAACGTATTATATTAATGTATATTGGACTAGACATTTGTTTCCAATGTTACACTATTAAAAATAATGCTATAATGAGCATCCCTATCTTTGTCTACATCTGATTGTATCTTTACAGTAGATACTTGGAATTGGAATTATTAGGTTCCAAGGGATGAACGATTTACAATTCTTTATAACTATTTCTAAATTGCCTTTCAAGAAGATAGTATCAATTTACATTACTATAAGCACTGAAAGAATCTCTTTCATTGTCCTGTTTCGTGAACTGAATTTTTTCAATATCAAAACAATGATTACTATAAATATTAAAGTGGAATGTCATTTTAATTTATATTTTATGATAAAAATGTCAAACATTTTCATATTTTTTGACCAATTGATTACTCCTTTAAAATCTTCCATATTCCTTTTTGACTAGGAAATTATTGTCTTATTTGTTATAAGAACATTTTATATATTAGAAATATTAATTATTTTCTCAGGTACATTTTTCTCTGCTCACTCATCTGTGCAGATTGAAGATCCTGCTCCCTATTTGGTTTATCTCAAGTCTCACTTCAACCCCTGCGTGGGGGTCCTCATCAAAAACAACTGGGTGCTTGCCCCAGCTCACTGCTACTTACCGTGAGTGATGGGCACCTCCACCCCCTGAAACAGCTACTACTCATTCGAGATCAGTGGTTCTCGAACAGGAGCAATTCCTCCCCATCATCCCCACCCACACAGAACATTTGACAATGACAATTTTGGTTGTCACAATTGGAAAGGAGGCCAGGGCCAGGATGTTGCTAAACATCCTACATTGCTCTGGACAGTCCCCCACAACAAATAGTCATCAAGCTCAAAATGTCAATAGTGCTGTTGCTGAGAAACCCTGTTCTATATTTTATGCCTCCTCAGTCCCCCATCAGTTTTTTTTAATTCTCTTTTAACTGGCAACATGAATACATTGTACCAGTTAGGGTCCCACCAGGGAATTGATGGTGCACTGGAACTGGGTAAATTGAGGAGAGTTTAGTAAAGGAACTATTTACAAAGATATGGACAAATTATAGGGAAAACACAAAAGAATAATGCTGCATCCCCAGGGTTAGAAACAGGAAGCTGCAGTTCCACCCCTAGGCCTAAAGAAGGAAGGGGAGACAGTGGTTTCCAGGTAGAGAGGAAAAAGAGCGCTATATGGAGAGCTGCCTGACAGGAGCTGTGACCTTTGGTCAAGGGACATAGTCAATCTGTGGCAACCGGAGGAGAGGGTGCTGGGAAAATAGCCTTCTGGGGCTTCCATTGGTCAAAGCCCAATCTGAAGCCAGAGAACAAGAAAGCTTGTGGATTTAGACCACACACATCACCTTCTGAAGGCACAAAGTAGGATGGAATAGGGCTGTGAATGGATCAGGTGAAGCCAACAGGAGTTATCCAGCATTCAGGTCACCCCATTCTCCTGCCTCCACCAGAATGGAAACTGTCCAATTGGATAGACTTGAGCTAGAGAGGAAGGAAAATATGTCTACGCCATGCATCATTCTCCTATCCACTACATTAAAGACACTACATTAGAGCATAGTGGTTAAAGACTCTAGGACTCACTGTGACCACAATGAATTATTCTTGCATGCCTCCATTACTTCATTAGCAAAATGGGGATAAAAATAGGATCCACCTCACTTGGCACAGTACCTGTCACTTTGTAACATTCAATCTCTTAGCTATGATGGTGATGATCATGATCATTACTTTCAAACTTTCTTCCCTCCAGAAATCTGAAAGTGATGCTGGGAAATTTCAAGTTCAGAGTCAGAGATGGGACAGAACAGACAATTAACCCCGTACAGATTATCCGCTACTGGAACTTTAGTCATAGTTCCCCCCAGGATGACATCATGCTTATTAAGCTGGCTAAGCCTGCCAGCTTCAACCAGAAAGTCCAGCTCCTTTCTCTTGCCACCACCAATGTACGGCCAGGCACTGTCTGTCTCATCTCGGGTTTAGACTGGAGCCAAGACAACAGTGGTGAGTATGCCTTCTATAGCTAATCAGGTTCATCGGTTATCCCTGAAGAGGAGCTCCTTGTTCTTATGGCTGTGAGAAGAGAGGAGGAGAGGAGAATGGGGGGAGACCAAAGGGAAATACTACTCAAGTGGTCTGGGAAAAAGAGACCTGCCCAGAAATCCAAACTTCCTCCTTTCCCAGGGCTTCTAAAGCCCTGTTTCTTCTTTGGCAGCTGGAGCCACCAGGCCATCTGACTCTTTCCTTTTTCTTATTCTTTTTCTTCTTCATAGACACACAAAGTCCAGCTGAAATAAAGGGTGGTGGTTAGGAGGGCTAAATAACAATTATGAACAGGAAGGTTTCTGCTTATCCCCCAGGCAGACATCCTGACTTAAGGCAGACCCTGGAGGCCCCAGTGATGCCTGATAAAGAGTGCCGGAACACCGAACAAGGAAGAAGTCACAGGAATTCCTTATGTGTTAAATTTGTCAAAGTATTCAGCCGACTTTTTGGGGTAATCTTTTCTTTATATAAAGCTTTCATTTACTTGTCCAGTTAACTACTTAATTATGTTGTAAAAAAATTTTTAAGCCCTCACCTTCTCATTCAGAATTTTTTGAAAATTTTATAAGACAGCAGCAAAGCCCCCCCACTCTTTCTCACTCTCCTTACAGAATATCTTTACTAATTAAAGGGCATCATGTAGTAACTAGTTAATAATCATCTGCTAGGTATTAATTCTCATAGCAGCATTGCTTAAATGAACAATGCAAACTTCTCACTAATTGAAATTGACTTCACCAGTTCAAATAAATGGAATTTGATTATATGTTAAATTTTATCTCTTAAGACAGAAAATTTTTTTTACCTTCCCACAAGCAGCAACAGTAAATGCTGTTATTTTCTGACCGTTCTTATCTTAGCCTCTGATTTTTTAAATCATCCATATTTATCTCTTTTTTGCTAACATAGTACTACCAGAGAAGAATTCATTGTATAAGACTTAGCAGGAATGACAGATTTCTTCCCCTCTATGAAATGACCTCAAGGTTGCACCTCCAAATAGGATTTCTGATGTTTCATGAATAAATTCTTTCTGCTTCTTTGACCCACAGCCCACACCAATGGGCATGAAACCTCTACATCCCACCCCCCCTTTTTTATTTTGGTTCTTCTTTGGTGCTAGAATGTTCCCAGTTTATTTATGGGTGGAGAATGGATATGACAGGACTGGTCAGTATATAACTTCTATACATACAGGTGTCCCATTGTCCAGCCCCTAATTCTACATGTTAGTTTTAGAGATGCTTTCTCTCTGACTTTTTCAAAGTTACGCAGGCAAGTTACAGCAAAGCCAGAAAAAGGACCCAAGCTTCCTGTCTCCCTTTTCAGTGTTCTTTTTATAACTCACCATGCTGCCTTTAGGCTGGGCTCACCCAAGTTAGGGACTAAGGAATGCCCCTGTGAAGAGTGGATCTGACACTCTCTCTCTCTCTCTCTCTCTCTTTCTCTCTCTCTCTCTCTCTCTCTCCCCCCCCCCCCCATAATCTTTGGTAGGAGGTGGCTGTCGCTACTGTTATCTGCAAAAACAAGCTCCAGGGGATTGAGGTTGGGCACTTCATGGGAGGAGATGTCGGTATCTACACCAACGTTTACAAATATGTATCCTGGATTGAGAAAACCACTAAAGACTAACGAGACAAAATGACTCCTGCATCACATTGGCTCTGCCATGGATCCCTTCTCCAAACTCAAAATCTAGAAATAGAAATCTCTGGATGCATCACACCTGTAGCCTGTGTTTTCTTGTTTGTGTCTCTGCCCATATCTTACAATAATATGAGGAACCAAGAACAAAACAAACATCAAATGAGCACGTACTACTCTTTGCTGGGTTGTAGTCATTATCTCATTTAATGGTCATAACATGCTTTTGAGGTTGTTTTATCCCCATTTCATAAATGATAAAATTTAGACTAAAAGAAGTTATATAACATTACCCACAGCTGATGAATATCAGAGCCTGGAATGGAACCCAAAAGTGTCAGATTCTCAGTCCCATGCTCTTATCCTCAATGTTATAGGGAGGCCAAACTTTACAGCAGATCAGTTGGCTTCTATGTCCCTGCTAAATCTCTACAAGAGGGATTGAGGCTCTCACTTGTAGCTAAGATCGTGGGTGCTACCGTAAGCTCTTCTGAGAATGGTCATGGTATATCTTAGTGCTGCACTGATTGCAGCATGCTGCAGGGAAAGAACTGGTAGAACAGTGAGAAGTGAAAAACTGAACTTCCAGGAAGGGTCAGCAACAATAAATCAAGCTTCAATGTGAAGCAGAAATCAAGAACCAAGGAGGGTATAATACCAGGGACAGTAGCAGAGCTCAAGAGGCAGAAATGGCTGAGGTAAGGTGAACTGTCAAGTTGCATCTTATAGATCCCTTTCCTTCTGCATTTCCCTCCACTCCTGGCTCCTCCATAGAGATTTTACTATGTTTTCTGTCTGAAGGAAGTCAGCTAGTCTTTACTAATAGTATTTCTCTGATCTCATCTCCCATCATCTTTGGGGAGATGTTGACTCTTCTAAAACTAACTGGATTTCAGGTCCCATTCTGCTTTTGGAAAGAAAGGCAAGTTTACTCAAAATAAAAAATAAGCTCTTTAAAAAGCAACCAGTAAGGACCAGCCATTTCTCAGCTGTTTCCTAGAAGCTCTCATCTCATTATGGAGGGGCTCAGGACAGTACCATCATCTCCAGAGCCTGGAAAGATATACTGGAGCCCAAGAGTGTTATTACAAAATCTGTCTTGGTCATCAGCACAAATTTAATAAAAATAGAAGAAGATAAGGTATCATTTCTTGAATGGTAGCTTTTGACATTATTTGCATGTAACCTTTTGAAGGGAAATATATTTCCCACTTAACTTAAAAAATTAGTAATGTTTTCAAGGCCATACAGTCAGTAGATGGAAGAGCTGGGCTACAAACTCTGATGTGACTAACTACAAAGAGCCACTTCCCTATGTTTCTCCATAACTACATTCCTAAATAAGATGTTTCATGAATACTTATACTTGATTCTTTTATTATGTGAGGTAATAAGCCCCTATTTAGATAATATAAAAGGTTTCATGGTTTCTCACAAAATTTATTTTAGCTCCTAGTAAAAAATTCTTTGATGGCCCTGAATAGTGAGTCTTCAGTATTCTTAAATAAATTTAAGGTTTCCCTAGAAACCACTCCATAAATTACAGTTATATATTCCAAACAATGATAGATATAAATCCAATGTAGGTATAAACTATTATGTCAGTTGGTGATTGCCAAAATCATTTCAACTTGTGTTTTGGCAAATAGCCTTGAATGAGGGACTAAAGCCAAAAACAGCATTTTAAAACCAAATGGGGTATAGTTCATATTTTGGATTAAGAAATTCACTCTCTGTTTTCAAAGATTTTCAAGTTTGTTAATGACCTAAATTTTGCCAATGTCTAATAATAACAACAAATTTAAACAATCTACAGATAAATGACTGAAACATCAAGTTGAGGCTAAGAATAGTTTGTAAAACTATTAGTACATCAGCTTGGATTTTTGTAAATCAAATACTTAGGCCATAACCAAGGGCAATAGATATATAACCTGCTTTCATTTTAACTTCAGATATAGAATTCGGTGTCATTTATCCTTCCTCAGAATGTAGAAATACCTATAATTTATACATCTCAGCAGAAAATTATTGCCATAATATGGAATATCTGTTGACTGTATGTCTTAGAATTCTCTTGGACATAAATTTTTGTATAGGAATTCTGCTTGTAGGCTGGTCATTGACTTCTGATATGGGTTTTTAAAAGGTTATTCTAAAATCTAGCAAACAAATTGCATAAATAACCATAAAAGATTTGAAATTTTCAGATGAATATCTACCAAATTCCCCTTATTTTAGTACACTCTAGTGCATGTGGATATTAAGTAAAAAAAGAAAACAATCGTCTTCTGAATTAAACCCATCCTATTCTTAGCTAAGTTAAGTGCTTTATAGAAAAAAGCATAAATGAAAACGTTTTAGAAAAACCACTTATGCGTCTGTTTTAGTAACCTTTTTAAGACTTCTAGAGATATTGGTTTAAAATTATTAATGTCAACTACAGGACAACCTTTAAGGGAAAAGTTTATAGTTTAAGTTGATGTTTTCATTAGCCCAAATTCTATCAGAATTAGTATTTATCTGATCCTGCACATGACAGTTGCTAAGAAAAGAATTGAATAGAAAGTAACAGGTCACATGGAAAGGAATTAACTGATCAATTAAGACTGAGTGGATAAATAAATAAATAGCCAGTAGAGTTAACAAGACAAGGCAACTAGGGAGAAAATATTTTTCCATTCAGAAAAAAGAAATGAAAAAGGTTAATGCAGATCTCTATTATACTACAACCATATAAATGTTCTCTTTTCTGCTTTTGTGGTTGAGAGGAAACATCAGTAAAGAAAATCTAGCACCTATCTTTGGTTAGTTACATAGGAAAAGCAATATTGTTTAAAATATAGTACTGTTGGTTAATGCTCAGGAAAGACTGTTTATAGTTTTTGTTTTGTTTTGTTTTTAAGATTTTATTTATTTATTCATTTATCCCCCTCCCCTTGCTGCTTGTGCTCGCTGTGTCCATTTGCTGTGCGTTTTTCTGTGTCTGCTTGTCTCCCCTTGTTGGGTCGTCCTGCTGCGTCAGCTCACCGAGCCTCGTGGACTGGCTTGCCTTCACCAGGAGGCCCCGGGAATCGAACCCGGGGCCTCCCATATGGTAAACGGGAGCCCTATTGATTTTTTGAAAATGTGGCTGGTTTCTGATCAAAATTTATAAATCACCTTTGCATATTAAAGTGGCAGTCTTTAAGCACTGATAAAAAGATTATTCAGATACAATTAACCCAAATGGTATCTGAAAAATGGGAGAAAAAAGGAACTAAGAGGGAAATAATTCAGAATATGGACTCCAAATATCAAGGATGTCTTTATCTAAAGGAGAGGGCAGAAGAGACTTGTGTGGCTAAGATCATTCATTACTATTCTATACTCTTCTTCCATATTTGAACAAAGCCACTGGAAGAGTTAAGGACAGGCTGCTTAGTCTCCAAGAATTGCAGACAAAACACATATATTCACTTCAGGGTTCCCAGTGAGAAAAGTAAAGAAAATACTCTTGATTGAGATCATTTTTTTCTTATTGGTCTGACAAGCAGGAATTTTCAGAGGTTTATTTAAAATATGGCAGTGAATTTTGGCAAGACTGGAGTATCAAGGAATATAAGCCCAACCAGGAGATTTCTTTTAATTTTTATATTATAGAGACACATTGGAAAGAACTAGGTAGTTAAAATCTCCTGTGAGACTAATCCAGAGGGTCAAATACTGGCACGAAGTGTAATTAGAGCATCAGTCTGAAAACAGGGCGGATCCATGGGATGTAACAGGCAATATGGAAAGGTCTCAAACGTAAGGGAAAGGAAAACTGGGAACATAGCAGTAGACTATGATGGGAAAGGAATTCCCATGAAACAAAGGCAGTATGATATCAAGGGAATTCGGTGGAAAGGACTATGGAGATCTGTCCAACTAATGTATGCCAGGATTTGATGACAGGAAGGAGAGATCTATTTATAGAATCAGAGGTCCAAGGGTGGATTCTAGTCTCCAGGAGGCCTGGTACAAATAAGACAAGACCCAAAAGGAAAAAAATAAAAGTTCTCAAAGAATAAGGTAAGAGTTAGGACACTAACTCAGGAGATAACACAGAGATGGACAAAGTGTCACTTCTGACCATTGCAGAAACACTACAAAGTCATTTTCTAGAAAAAGACCATGTCATCTATCACATTATTTCCCTCAGCCTCCAGGCAGTTACCCAGACACAGGAGCTGCTCCATATAATAAAATTATATGGAATTGTTATAAAGAGCACATTTTTTATGGCCTCTCCAAACACAGAAGAGAGGAAACTTCCCTTCGCCCTTAGGGGTAAGACTATTTTTGCAAAAGGGCATATATTTTATAAAATGTCCTTTACCAAACGAGGTAATTTTCAATAGTCACCTCATACATTAGGAAGACAATTAGGGAAGACCTTGTACAAATTATAAAATTTTCCTGTGGGTTTCACAACATCGTCTCAAATCTCTTTTCAAAATATCAAGTACACATGCAATGATACCAGGCAGCTAAGGAAATATAAATATCCATTGTCTTTCCTCAAAAAACAAACCAATCATGTGTAATGAAACATATATTCCTGGAGCAATTCTTTGGAACCACAAGACTAACTTAATGTTTTTTATTAGTGTGGCTGCATCAGGACAGGGTTGTGGAGTGTACTGGCGATTTCTGGATCAAATAAACATTTCCCAATATCAGTTAAATATCAGCAAATGCTCATCATAGAACCTAGAACTTTAAAACAACACTTGAGAAAACCAAGGCAAAGCAATAAAACATTAAGAGGATGGAAACTTCTCCCAACCCATAGGTTCTTACACAATGTGAACTTGCCCCTTCCCCGTCCAAGAGTGGGCTCTTTAATACATGGTTTCTCAGCTTCCCCACTATTGACATTTTGGACAAGATAATTTGTTGCAGGGGCTGTCATATACATTGTAGGATGTTTAGCAGCATTCCTGGCCTCTACCACTAGAGGCCAAAAGCACACTCTCCTCCCAAAGTTGTGATAATAAATGTCTGCAGACATTGCCAAATGTCCCCCTGGGGAACAAAATTGCCCCTAGTTGAAAACCACAGCTCTAATGCTTTGCATCTAAGTGGGAAGGTTATGCTAGGGACAAAACGGCAAAAGAAGAGGGGAGAGCAAGGGATCTCTCCACAGACATTTATCCAGGACATGGATCTCAGAAGTAATGATTTGGATTGGCAAATGCTCTTGTGGGGAGACTGGGAAGACAAGAACCAGTGATACAAAGCTAAGGGTCTTGGAGTGACTGCTGCTGTCATCAGATTTTCCCCCAACATTATTTCTAGTCCTTCATAAATGTCCAAGGGGTGCTGAATTACAAAACTTTATTAAAAAAGAAGGCTGAACTATTGATTCATATTGGGGGGAAAAAGTCATCCTTTATCCTATATTCAATGTAAGTTCATCTGAGCCTATTAAATGATTACACATCGGAAAAATGTCAATGAGATTAATAGACTACTCTTAGGTTTTGCTGCACATTGGAATCAGATGGAGAGCTTTGAAACAAATGATGCTTGTGTCCTACCTTAGAAATTGAGTACTGGGTGTGACCTGAGCTTTAGGATATATTTATATCTGCCAAGGTGATTCTCACATGCAGCCAAAGTTGAAAATCTAAAACAATTTTCACCATGTGGCATGAATTATCTAAATATTTCCCTGGATCTTATAGAAACCAGTGAGGCACTGTGGAAAAATGGTATTTTAAAAACTCATGTTTACTTTTTCATAGTGGTGTGCTGAAATATATTCACTTTTGATCTTATATCCAGCTACCTTTCTAAATTAGCATATTTGTTAATAATTTTCAGATTTTTGAGATTTTATATGTAGGCAATCATATCCTCTTAAATTAATGACAGTTTTGTTTCTTCTTTTCCAATCTTTATGCCTTTAATTTCTTTTTCTTATTTTACTTTATGATCTGAAATAAAATGCTAAATAGCAAAGGTGATAGTGAGATTTCTTGTTCCTGGATTTAAGGGAAAGTTCCTAATGTTACCGCATTAGAATAATTTGTTTGTGGGTTGTTGTTATTTTCTATAACCATTTATCAACTTAAGGAAACTGCCTTCTAATCTGTGATGGTTTGACTCTTTTGTGGACCCCAGAAAATCCTGTTCTTAAAGTGAACCTATTCTTGTGCCTGTAAACCCATTGTAGATGGGACCTTTTGATTAGATTCAATTAAGGGAACTTTTGATTAGATATCTTGGTTCAGTTAAGGGCCTTTGATTAGATTGTGGGACCCAGGGTGGGTCTTAATCCTCTAACTGGAGTCCTTTATAAAAGAGAACTAAAAAGCCACAGACACAGAAAAAAGCTGCAGAGACAGAGAAACCCTTAGAGGCTAAGAAAGAGGTCCAGGAGGCTGGAGGCTGGAATCAGCAAGCACAGAGGCGTGGAAAGAGGTCCCCAAGAGTTTGAAAGAGATGAGGCCTGGAGAAAAGGGGAGCCATATGACTGATCACCAACAGCTACAACTTGGTAAGACAACATCTTTTGATTACACCTTGATTTGAACACTTCCATGGCCTCAGAACTCTAAGCTTTTAACCTAATAAGTTCCCATTTCTGGTATAATGCTCTGAGCAGCCTTTAGCAAACTAAAACATATTCCTACTTTAATTTTTTTTTAAGTTATCATGAATAAGTGAAGAATTTTAGCAAATGCTTTTTTTGTATTTTTTAGATAATCATGTGGCTTTTTAAAACAACTTTATTGAGATATAACTCACATACATTAAAACCCATCCTTTCAAAGTATACAATCCAGTGGTTTTTCATATATGTACAGAGTTGTGCAACCATCACCACTATCTAATTTTGAAACATTCTCATGACTCCATAAAGAAACCCATTAGTAGTTGCTACCCATTTTCCCTAACCCCTTACCCCCAGACATGGACAACTGCTAATCTACTTTCTACCTCTATGGATTTGCCTATTCTGAACCTTTCACATAAATGGAATCATACAGTATGTGGTCATTTGTGACAGGCTTCTTTCACTTAGCATAATGATTTTGAGGTTCATCTACATTGTAGCATATGTCAGTACCTCATTCCTTTTTATTGCTGAAGAATATTCCATTGTATGGATATACCACATTTTGTTTAACCATTCATCAGTTGATGGACACTTAGGTTGTTTCCACTTTTTTACTATTATGAATAACTTTGCTATGAATATTTGTGCACAATTTTTGAGTAGACATACAGTTTAATTTTTCTTGGCTGTATACCTAGGAGTAGAATCACTGGGTCATATATTTAACATTTTGAAAAACTGTCATAGGGGTTTCCAACATTTTACATTCCCACCAGCAGTGAATGAAGGTTCAAATTTCTCCACATCTTTTTCAACACTTATCATTGTCTTTTTTATTTTAGTCATGCTGGTGAGTGTGAAGTAGTATCTCACTGTGATTTTGACTTGCATTCCCCTAATGACTAATGATGCTGACAATCTTTTCATGTGTTTATTGACCATTTGTAAGCCTTCTTAAAGAAATGTCTGTTTTTTAGTTGGGTAGTCTTTTTAATTTGAGTTGTAAGACTTCTTAATATAAATTATTGATACAAATTTCTTACCAGATACATGATTTGAAAATAATTTCTCCCATTCTGTAGGTTGTCTTTTCACTTTCTTGATGGTGTCTTTTGAAGCACATATTTTTAAATCTATGAAATCCAATTTATCATTTTTTTCTTTTGTTGTTTGTGCTTATTGCTTCTAGGAAACCACTGCCTAACCTATGGTCACAAAGATTTTATTCCCATAAAATTTCTAAGAGTTTGATGGTTTTAGGTATTATACTAATATTGATATGACCCATTTTTAGTGAATTTTTGTATATAGGTGAGGTAGGGGGTCCAATTGCATTCTTTTTCATGCAGATATTCAGTTGTCCCAGTACCATTTGCTGAAAATACTATTATTTTACCATTGAATTTTCTTGGCATCCTTGTCTAAAATCATTTGACCATAAACGTGAGGATTTATTTCTGGACCCTTAATTCCATTTCGTTGATCCATATATCTATCCTTATGCCAATATCACATTGTCATGATTACTGTACCTTTGCAGTAAGTTTTAAAATCAGGAAGTATGAATCCTCAAAATTTGCTCTTTTCAAAATTGTTTTGGCTACTCTGGATCCTTTGCATTGCCATATATATTTTAGAACCTGCTTGTCAAATTCTGCAAAAGAAGTCATGTGTGATTTAAAAAGGGATTACATTAAATCTGTAGATCAATTTGAGGAGTACTCTCATCTTAACAATATTACATGTTCTAGTCTAAGAACATGAAATGTCTTTCCATTTATTTAGAGATTCTTTAATTTCTTTCAACAGTGTTTTGTAGTTTTCAGTGTACACGTTTCATACTTTTCAAATATGTATTTTTTAATTTATTCTGAAATATTTTATCCTTTTTGATGCTATTGCAAATGGAAGTGTTGTCTTAATCTCACTTTTAGACTGTTCATTGCTAGTGTATAGATATACAATTGACTTTTTTATATTGATCTTGTATCCTGCAACCTTGCTGAACTCATTTATTAGTTTAGTACTATAGTTTTAGTGTGAATGCCTGAGGACTTTCTATAAAAGATCATGTAGAGAATCTTACTTTTCCCTTTATAATCTGGATTCCTTTTATTTCTTTTGTTTGCCTAATGGCCCTGGCTAGAACTTCCAGTACAATGTTGAATAAAATGGAGAGAACAAATATCCTTGTCATGTTCCTGATCTTTGGGGGAAAGCATTTAGTCTTACCATTACATGTCTTTTTCCTTTTATCGGGTTGAAGAAGTTCCTTCTATTTCTAGTTTCTTAAGAAATTTTATCATAAAAGGGTGCTGGATTTTGTCAAATACTTTGTCTGCATCTATTGATGATCATGTAGTTTTTTGTCCTTTATTCTATTAATATAGTGTATTACATTGATATTTGGATGTTTAACAACCTTGTATTACTGGGAAAATCCCACTTGTTTGAGGTTTATAGTCCTTCTTATATGTTGCTAGGTTCAGTGTGCTAGTATTTTGTTGAAGATTTTTGCATCTAAATTTATAATGGATATTGGTGGTGTGGCTTTGGTATCAGGTAATACTGGCCTCATTAAATTAATTGAGAAGTGTTCCTTCCTCTTCTATATTTTGGAAGAGTTTTTAAAGGATTGATGTTAATTTTGTAAACATTTGGTAGAGCCAGTAAAGTCAGCCTGTCCTGGCATTTCTTTTTTATTACTAATACAATCTCTTTGTTTTCTATTGGTCTATTAAGATTTTCTATTTTTTTCTTCAGTTACTTTCAGTAGTTTGTGGATCATGGGTTTTTTTCCTTACAATGTCAACATAGTGAATGGCATTTATATAGTCTCTAATATTAAACCATTCCTGTACTCTTGGGATAAACAACTTCATCATGGTGCATTATCTTTTTTTATTCACTGTTGCTTTCTGTTTTCTAATAATTTGATAATTTTGATTTTGGATACTTGCTTGTACATTTATAAAGTATGGGTCTGTAATTTTCCTCTCTTGTTTGTTTTAGTCAGATTTTTATATCAGGTTTATATTGGCCTCAGAGCACAACATTAGGAATAGTTTTCATCTCTTTTTTTCCTATTCTCTGGAAGAGTTTATTTAAGATTAAATTAAAGTTTGGTAAAATTCATCTGTAAGACCTCCTAAATTTGTTTCCTTTTTATTATTATTATTGACATCAGCTTTATTTATAATAATCCCCAAATGGAAACAACCTAAATGTCCTTTAATAGGTAAGCATTAAAAAAAAAAACAAAAAAAACCAGTGGTTAGATGCCAGGAAGTAAGTGGCAAGGCCTTAACTGTATGCATGTTGTACAAGCCTGAGGGCTTCTTCCATCCCTGTCAAGGGGAGTACTAACTTTTTCTCCCTTCATACAGTACTAGATTTGTTTCCTATGTAGAAAAATTTTAACTACTACAACTTCAATTTATTAATTTAAATAATTAGTCAGACTTCCTGTTTTTTCCCCAAGTCATCTTGTATTTTCCTCAGAATTTACAATGTCATCCTAATTTTCAAATATACTGAAATAAAGTTGTAGATAGCATTTTTATCTTTTTAATATTGATGTTTGCTGTATCTGTATCTAAAGAGTATTTTTGCATTCATATTTAGTTTATCTCTTTTATTCTTAATCTATGTTACCAGTGGTTTTCTACTTTGTTAGTCTTTCAAAGAACAAACTGTTGACATATCAGTCAGAAAGAACAGCACACTCAAAGAGATAATTGAAGATAACTTAATAAATTATTTATAAAGTTTTGGACAGGGTTAAAGGAACTACTGAGGAAACACTCAGATATTTGAGAAGCCATTATCAAACTTAAAAGATCAAAGCCTGAGAAGTCAGAGGAAGAGTGGAGTTACAAGAACATAGTGAGAGGTACAGCCATTGGAGAGGGAGCACTTGATAGGAACTATGGCTTCAGTTTGAGGAATGCAGCTACTGCGGGAAAAGAGACAGGAGATTAAATAGCCCAACTTCTCTCTCTGCCTGTCATCTGATGTCCTGCCATTTCTCCTTTGGGGAGAATCCAACTGGAAGCCAGAGATCAAAAGAGTCCAGATTATGCAGACTATAGAGACAGCTCCAGAACACAGAGCAGGATGGAGAATGCTAAAAAATGCATCCTAAAGAGCAAATGAAAAATATCCAGCACAAAGATCCTTCTAGTTTCACCTTTATTTTCAGTTTAATTGATTGCTTCCATACTTTTATACCTTTTCCACTCTATTCCTTAGTCCAAAGCCCTATAAACTAAATTTTCAGCTTGAAAAAATTCAGATCATCCAAGTTCTGCCCTGTACTCATAATTTATTTTATCAATTTTCTTCAGTTTAGCATTTAGAACACTTTCAAATTTTCGTTTTATAAATAGCTTTGTGATGAGCATCTTTGTACAAACAAATTTACATATTTCTTTATTAGAGACATATTTACAAAAAGTATAATTGTTATATTAATATATATAGAGAGAAATAAATTGCCAAATTGTCCTTCAGAATATTATACCAATTAACGAATCCATCTTCAGTATATCACAGTATCTTTGACCCGTCAGCCTTGAATTATCAATTAACTATTACCTTTTTAAAAAATCTTTGCTAACTGGATAAGCACATGAAATAGCATCCCCTTTCAGTTTTAAGCCACTCTTTGTGACTAGTGAGAAAGAAAACATGTTTATAAGCCATTTTTATTGCTTTATTTATAATTGCCTTCATGTTCTTTCTCATTTCTCGATCAGGATGTTATGATTTTTCTTAATAATTTTGTAATGATTTTAAAAAAATGACCATTTTCCTGGTTATATATGTTACAGTAGGAATTTTTCCCTCAGCGTATCCGTTATCATCTAATTTTATATGCCAATTAAAATTTTATATTATATATAATTTACATAATTAGGATTCTGTAGATACTACTTGGTGGTTTTGATATATAGAAGTTTAACATTTTATACAATCAAATATTTAAATAATATTTGTATAATTTTCATTCTTGATAGCATACTTAAAAATTCCTTCCACACCCTAAAATTTTAAAATAATCTACTTCTTCTAGCATTTTATGGTTTCATTTCTTATATTTTATTCTTTAATCAATCTCAAATTTAACATATTGCATAATGTGAGGTAAAGATAGATCAAATAGTACAATATTCTAAATGGTTTGCCATTTGTTTCAGCACTATTTACTAATAATGTTTTTGAAAAGGGGTATGTATTTATCATAGCCTATATTTGCATATTTGTCTGACACTTTTATTTTATGTTTCTATTGTTCTTTGCCAGTACAAATATTTTTAAATTATTTTTTAAAGGCACTTTAGATTACATAAATGTTACATCAAAAATATAGGGGATTCCCATATACCTCACTCACTCCCAATCCCACATTTTTCCCCAGTAACAACATCTTTCATTAGTGCGGTACATTTCTTACAATTGATGAACACTTATTGAAGCATTGCTACTAACCATGGACTATAGTTTACATTATAGTTTACACTTTGCACCACACAATTTTATAGGTTTTGACAAAATGTATACTGTTCTGTATCCATCACTGCAATGTCATGCAGGACAATTCCAATTGCCCCAAAATGACCCATGTTACACCTATTCTTCCCTGTTCCTCCCCACAGAACCTCTGGTGGCCACTGCCTTTATATCAAATGATACAAGTTCTTCCATTGCTAGAGTAGGTCTACTTTAGTCCATAGTTGCATTCCTCCCTTGTATTTGTTCATTCCTCAATCTTGAGGATTTGGGGATGGTGATGCCCACTCTGTTTCTGATTGAGAAGGGGCTTAGATCCCATGGGGCACATGGATGGAACTGTCTTGATTGCAGTTGTAGATGCTCTCTGTTTTTTGGGATGGGCATTGCCCATCATCATCCTTTTATTAATTGTCCTGGGCAAGTCTAATGAACTGGAGAGTAGGTGTTGCAATTCTGCTGAAATTCAGGGCTCAACCAGTATATGAACAGACTGAAGATTTAAGCTTCTGGGACATATATTTAACAAGTATAGTGCTAATTATAGATTCATATAAAAGGGGAAGAAGAGCCACATAAAGGGAAATTATAAATGAGACTAACTGTTACATTGGGAAGCATATATTCCAAGATAAGGTCCACTGACAGGGTGCCAAATTCTTGAGATTGTTTGCCCTGCCTATAGTATCTAGATGTCTCTAGAGCCCTCAGGAGCCCCCCTGCATGAGGCATTGTTTACTGTGGCAGTCAATGAGATCCTGCTGAGACGTGCATAAGCGTAACCTCTGGAATGACCTCCCAATCACTTTGAAATCTCTTAGCCATAAAAACGTATTTGTATTTAATAGTTCCCCCTTTTAATCAAGGTCTTTTTTCCAAATGCATTGCTAGGCACTTGGTAATAATTCCTCTGTATTAGGGATGCTCATCCCCAGGAGTCATGCCCCACGTTGGGGGGAAGGTAGTGCGTTTATATGCTGAGTTTGGCTTAGAGTGAGGCCACGTTTGAGTAACAAGAAGGCTTTCAGGAGGTAACTCTTGGGCAATATATAATACTAGGCTAAGTTACAATTTCACAAGAAAAGCTTTATAAGTACAACCAATCAATATCAAGGCCTGGCGTAATGGTCTGTCTTCCTTCACTAGGCACTGCCCAGGTACTCAGGGGATCCTTGTCACTCTATTAGAGAATGTAGCAGGACTTCCCAGGATGGGAATTCAATATTCTTTCAGTTATTGTGTGGGTCTCCACCCACCCAAGACAATGCCCTATGACTACTTGAACATATTCATATGCCATAGAGGCATGCCCCAGGTGCACCCCTTCCCACACATATCCCCATCACTGTCACCCCACACTTTCCCTGTCAAAATTGTGACACTTCTGTGATCCAAAACCTCCTCAAAAACAGTCAAAGAAATAAACAAATAAAAATAAGAAAATAAAATATAATAATAACACACAAAATAAAAAATATTTTTAAAAAGTAAAAGTTTTAAAAAGTAAAATAAAAAAAAGTTTTCAATGTCTTTCATCACCATAAGATGTTATCTTTTATGTACAGTGACAATTTCTTCCCTATGATCCCCCAGCGTCTTATTGCAAAACTAAGTGTTTTATCTTCAAAGAAGCTTTAGGTTACTGAAAAGTCACAGAAAATATAGGGGATTCCCATATACCCAACCCCCTCCTCCCCTCCCTCTCTCCCCTATTAATAACATTTTATGTGTGTATGGTACATTTGTTGGAACTGATGTACAAATATTGAAGCATTGCTACTAACCACAGTCAGTGGTTTACATTATGATTTACATTTTGCACCTTACACTTTTATAGGTTTTGACAAAATTTTAAATGGCTTGTATCTGTCATTGCAAGATCATGCAGAACAAAATGCCCTATGGTCCATCTATTGTATTCCCTTCCCCTCCCCTCGGAACCTATGGTAACCATTAAGTTTCAATTTTTGAAGAATAAGGTTAATAATTTCATGCAGTAATATTGAGGGCATGATATATTGGGCTGTTTTTTTTTTTTCATTAGGCACTCCCTATGTTCTCGAGTGATTCTTGCCCCTCTAATTGAGAACATAGCAGGACTCCCCAGGATAGGAGTTTAATATTTTGTTTATTCTATGGGTCTTGACCCACTGAGATAACACACTATGACAAGATGCACACTTTCATATTCCATAGAAGCATACCCCAGGTGTGCTCTATCCTGCACCAGTAACCCTCCCTTGCCATATTTGCCAGAAGAACATTCCCACCATTGTAGTTTTAACCACAGACCTGCAAATCCCCAGAGTTCACCTTCTCCTTCCTCCAGCCCTCCCCCCAATTTCATGGATAGTCCAACCCAACCCCCCCACCCTACTCCCCTTCATATTCCAGCAGCATCAAACTCAATCACATCAGCACCACTGTCATCCCCATCCACTGCCTAACCACCCCCTTCCACCTTGTTACAGATTTTGCCCATATTGAACTTCAGCTCACTACCTTCTACTCCCTATCTCCTAATAACCTATCTTCCAGACTCTGGCTCTGTGAGTCTGCTCAATTTGCTTAAGTCATATCAGTGAGATTGTGTAATATTTGTCCTTCCATGACTGGCTTACTTCACTCAACATAAGGTCTTCAAGATTCATCCCGGTAGTCCCGTGTGTTAAAACTGCATTCCTTCTTACAGCTGAGTAATATACCATAATTTGCTTATCCATTCATGCTGATGGACATGGGTTGCTTCCAACTTTTGGCAATAGTGAATAATACCACTATGAACATTGGTGTGTATATATGTTTGTGTCCCTGCTTTCATTTCTTCTGGATATATACTTAGAAGTGGGATTGCTGGATCATATAGTTAGCTTCCTGAGGAACCACCAAACTGTCCTCCATAATGGCTGTGCCAGTACAAGTATTTTAAATTATTTTTCCCAAAGAGTAGCATGATGATAATATTAAGGGTAAATAGTTATTGCTATTATTATGTGCCAAGCACTCTTCTAAGCACTTTACATATTCATTTAATCCTCATGACAAACCTACAAGGCATATAGGCTTTCCTGCTATAAAGTGATATATGCATTCTTGTAAAACTTCACATTCTGGAAATTTGTGTACAGAAAATAACAGAGTTTCTGGGGAAAATAAGTTTGGAGAAGATTATTGATAACCTATGCAACTTTGTAACCAGAACACTGACAATCCTAATAAAAATTCTAGAAAGTTGTATCTCTGCTGGCCTTTGTATCGGGTATCAGTTGATCTTTTACAAACTTTAAACTGGGACTTTTAATTCTTTCAAGGTATACATCTTTGAAAGCATTTATTTCCTAGAGATCAGATTCATTACAATTAAAAACCTAAACTAGAGTGTGTAGCTTTATCTAACAAAACATTTTTTTTTAAATACAGGAGGAATGTCTTCACAGATATTTAATTTTCACTCACAGTTTCACCAATAACTCAACATTGTGTAGAGTATACATGTTCTTGAAGTCACCCACTCTAGGAAAGCACTTCAGCAATATTTTCAGCTTTTGTCTTAAGATGTTCACATATTGCTAAGACTTTTTGCTAATTGAAAGTATCCCTGATAGTTTATTTGATTTTCAATCAATATGCTTAATTTTTTTCTATTTCCACTATTTCTTTTGCCTCATTCTAACAAATTTTGTGTTACTTTCTTTTTCTCAGAATCATCTTCAGGTATATGTAACATTGATGCTTTTACACAGTTATAAGTATATCACGTTACCTCAAAACCATATAGAGTTTCAAGATTTTCTTTGATTGTTAAAACATTTCAGAATTTGTTCACTAACATTATGATTATTAGCCCACTATGTCTTTGCTGACATTTTTATAATTAACTCCCTGTATATTATCCAAATTAAATATGTTGATAGCTAGAAAAAATATTTCTGGAGTTTTCTTCTTAGTGTTATTTGCAAATAAAAATAAAATGTCTGTTAGAGGTTTTTTTTTGTTTTTTTTTTTTTTTTACTTTTTATTGTAGTGACATATATACAACTCAAAATTTCCCATTTTAATCACTTTCAGGTGTACAATTCAGTGATATTGGTTACATCCCCAATATTGTGCTACCTCACCAACATGCAATGCCCAAACTTTTTCAAACAAAACTGTTAGAGATTAATTTTAAAAGATAATACAAAATCTGCTGCAAAGTGTCAATCTGATCCTTGATCTGCTAGCTCTCTCTGAAAATTTTGTAAAATGTCCTTTTGTCTTTGATATTCTTTGATATTCTTAAATTTATCTATAATGTGTTTAAGTTTGGTTTTCTTTTCTATCTCCTTTTTTTATCAGTCTTAGTTGGTATCCTTTGAGTCCTTTGAATTTGAGGGTCTGTGGAGGTTTTTTTCATCTTCCTTTAGCTCTGCGAAATTCTTGGTTATTAATTCTTCAAATATTTCATCCCTTCTGTTCATTTTTCCCTCTCCTTCAGAACTCCTATTTTATTGATAATTGTCCTGTTATTTCTCTGTGCCATATCACTTTTCTTTTCTTTTATATTTCTATCTCTTTATTCCTTTTGAGAGAGTTCCTTAAGCTGACTCATTAATTCATCTTAAGTTGTATCCATTCTGTAGTTTAATCCAATTGTTGAGTACTTTATTCCACCTAATTTAAAAATACATATTGCAAAAGCCAAAAGTGAATCAGACTTGCGCTGTCAGCAAGGGCAGGGTATGTGACCTAGGGTCAGCCAACCACAGACTCCCAATGAGGATTTTAAATCTTGAAGATATGACTCAGAGACACATTCACAGAGCCAGTGGTAGCATTAAGGACACAATACTAACATCAGAAATGTGAGTGGTAGTGGTTCCTGTCATGTTACCATGGTTGTGTTCTCAGTTGTTTAACCCCCACTTAGTGCCCATCCTTATTCTGAGATTGATTCTCCAGGCTTCCAACTGGGTCTTGTAATTAGCTCCTTTCTTTCCAATAAGCTTATTTTCTCATTAAGTTATGTAAAGTTGAACAATATTGTTCACAATGAAAAAAAAAATTCTGACTGATATAATATCCTGAAAAAAGTTGGGATATAGAAGTACAGGAGACCTGAAGCCCTAATTCTTCCTTTTACATAATTAGGACTCTGTAGATACTGTCAAAAGTTATGGATCAAAAAATAGAGTTGAAAACATATTACTTAAAGTTATAAAATTAACAACTTCAAACTTTGATGAATGGGATTCTAAAGTTATAGTTCAAAGTTGATGAACCAAGTAAGAAAGGCATAATTATTATTTAGCATTGTAAAAACAACCACCAAAAATAGTAAAATGTATAATAAAATAACATATATTGGAGCAATGGAGAATGAAATGGCAAGGTGTTATTGTTCATTTTCTACTTTTCTGCACTGTTTAAATATTTTTTAGCCATGCTCATATATCACATTTTTATTATTTCAAATTTCCCCTGGACAGCATCTACACACACAATACAGGCACATGTGTGCACAGATTCAGTTGCAGATCTGAGAATGCAAACTACAAAAGATTTAATTACCTAGGATTCTATTCAAGAGCACAGATTTGCCTCCAGATTTGTTTCCTTGGATGAAACACAAAGTAGCCTCACACCCATCATGAGCTAGATCATGTACTGACAATGAAGGAAATCCAAACACTACAGGTGAGTGGAAAAATGCAAAGTTTTGTCCCCAAGAAAAGCAAGTCATAGAAACCTCAATCTGTCATGATTCTGGATCTTGGCATCCCACCAATACCAGATTTGAACAATTAGTTGCTTACTCTGTTTAAAAATACTCACAAAATTGGACATTCCACAGGCTAATCCCAGTATGAAGTCTTACAAATATGAGCAATGAGGTACTTGGAAAGAGCACAAGACTTTGGAGTCAAAAAATCTGGGACTGTTCTACCTGTTATCAATTACCAGTTAATAGTCTTGAGCAAATCACTTGAGCCTGAGCTATACAACCTACAAAATAGAGATAAAATTAGTAACTCACAGAGTTGCAATGAATACCAAATGAAATAATGGAGTATATATATATATAAATGCCTGATAAAATATAAAGCCTAAGACCAATATTAGGTACTAGTATTATCATTATTATAACAATTGGTCACAAAGACATCTGTATAAAATTAGAGATAGCATAGTGGAAATAACCAAGAAGGAGCATCTTTCTATTTGAAAAGAATGCTGTGGTTACTCTCATATCAAGAACATAATAGGTGGTACTTGACATCACACAACTTAGTGACACCATCAGAACCGGTTCCCCCTACATGATGACTAAAATCCACATGTACCTACCCTGTACCTTAATTCACAGCTTTGGGGGAGAAGATAGGTGTTTAGACTAATGAAAGTAGATTAGCATGGTTAATAAAACATGAAAAAAAAATTTAAGTACACCAATTATTGTCCTTTGGATTCCAGATTGCCTGGAAATATTATTGACCAAAGAAAATGTGTTCAAACAAAGCTGATGAAAAGAAGGATGGGAAAATGATTAAATAGAAGGATGGGATTTAAAGGACAGAGGGACAAAGCAAGTTCTTTAGAAAGGAATCATGATATAAAGGAATGAGCACTGACCAGGAGACAGGAAACCAAGGTCTGGTTCCAGCACTGCCACAGGCTTCCTATGAAACCCTGCACAGGTACTGTCCCCCTCTGGGCCTCGGTTTCTTTATAATATAAAAGAGTTATAAGACTGGTTAATGCAGTTAACCAATGATTTAGAAAATATTTACTGTTTATTATGTGCCAGGCAATGTTGTAGGCAATAAGGACATAGGAGGAAATAAAAACAGATGCAGCTTCTGCTTCCATGGATTTGACCTTCTAAATGATCTCCATCAAGCTCAAAGACATTGTGCTCAAAAACTCTGACTTTATCCTGTGGGAAGGCCCTAGTGGAAAGTCAGAAAGCATGGTTTTCATCATGCTCATCGGAAAGCATGGTTCTTCTGGCTACTCATCAGAAAGCATGGTTCTTCTGGCTACTTTTCAGAAAGCATGGTTCTTCTGGCTACTTTTCGAGAGCAAAAGCAGTCTCCCACCTTGCCCCACTCCAAGTCCTGGACATTGAAGTTTAACACAGAATATGGCAGTCAATTGACATATATTCTAAAAGGCAAATCTAGGGCACAAAGAAACTTCCAGAAATATAAAGGTCTTATTTTCCTTTGTTTGTTTTTCAATCAGGTAACTAGGCCGCCATTACTACAGTAGAAAATGTAATAATTATTTAATAGATAATTCTTTTAAAAAAAAAATCTTGTCTGAAATGACCAACATTAATAGATCAGTAGAACATCATAAAATTAATCACCATACTAATTGTTTCTAATCTTTGTGTCCTATAATAGGAAAAGCACAATTTATATGCATGATATAAAAAGTAAATTAATTATTTGCTTAACATAAAGATAATATAACACCTTTTATCAAACATAAAACTCCAGCCTTGATTGCTGTGATACCTTAAAATAATGTACTTTGAAATGCCAAAAAAGAAATAGCATTGGCTTTAACTTTCTATTTCCTTTTGCCAATTAATTGCTTTGGTGTCCAAAAAGGAAACATTTTTTAAACAAGAAAGCCTTTTTTATTTTTGAGAGAGAGAGCTATCAAAAAAGTATCTCCAAGGAGTATCCTGACCAGACCCTTCTCCTCAGATCACAGACCTCAGGATCTACAAGCACACAGTATTTTCTGTAAGATTCTCTGACAAATCTGTTTCACTCTAGAATTTCCCATGATCAATATGACAGAATGAAGAGAAGGATAGGCAGCCATGAGGGTCTCAGAGATGAATAAAGTATTGAGATTAGGAGAAGACGACTTGGAAATGATGGAGAAAGGGCTGGCCAGGACATAAACTATGTAAAGTATAAGGAAGGAGCCCAAGGACTTCAGGGCAGTGATGTGAGCCATGGCTTGAGCATCCCTCCTACCAGCTGTCTGGAAGCTCATCTTCTTGTGGTGTTTATACAAAGAGACAATCAGCATTCCAGAGAAAACAAGAAACAACATGAAAGGCAACCAACTTCCTGAATTGAGCTTGAGTACATTCAAATAAGTCCAGCTTGAAATGGGGTATAGGAAACTACTGTTTCCTAGGAAAAGATTGTGGGGCTTTAGGCTAAGATGGATTGTAAGAAAAAAACTAAACACGAAGTACCCCAGAAGGCACCAGAGACTCAAGCTCTAGGCCCTCTGCTTCAGCCACAAGTATGTAGGGTGTTCAGAGGTCGTGATCTTCATGTAGTAGAAGGCACTGAGGAAAGTGGCAAACCACAGGCTAGCCTGACTTACCAGGACCCAGAAGACATTGCTGTTCTAACTGCTCTAACGAAGCCAATGGCTGTTCTGGTAAAGCGGAAACAAGCTTAAGTCCACCATGATCAGCCACTGCAGGAGAAATCGGCAGAAAGCCAGGCCTAGGACAATGAGGTTGTATGAGGACCCCTTGAATTTTCTGGTCCATTCACCAAAACTCCAGACTACAAGGACTCCATTTCCAACCAGGCCAATGAGAAATTCCACCACTGCTGCCACCATCATCAGTCCCTGGGCAGCAGTCAGCATGGCTGTGCTCTCAAAGCAGTCCCAGGAAAATATCCTGCTTCAGGACTGATGAATTTGTTTGGCTCCTGGCTGAGTTTCAGATCCCCTGGTAGTGATCCATACTCGGTGAGTTTTCACACTGTAAAACCTGTATTTGACCTTGTCCTTCTGTAATCTGTCCTCAAGTAGGGTCTGAACAGCTGTGACCAGGAACAGAGAGTTTAGAAGTTACAGTTGCATGTATTTGCATCTACACGAATGAACTCTCAACTTAGACGGCGAGATTTGAAACAGTACCACAGACAGACTCTCCATTTCAAAGGTCATGGGCTAATGTCTAGACATTAGCACAAGATGTAACAAGACATCACAACAAAAAAGATGGGATCTAAACAATCTCAGTTTCTATACAATGTCATATATGAGCACATATGCTATTAAAAAAAGAAATTTATTTTTATAAAGAGACATTGAACATATTAGCATAAAAGCTGAATAATCCCAGAAATAAAAAGAAATTTCATTACAAAAAGGTGAATTAGGGGAAGTTTGGGGGAAAAAACAATTAGAGAACCAAAACACATTACATTTATGTGCCAAGTAGTAAAAGATATAAGAGGTCAGGTAGGGAGGCCACGGCTGTTAACCAGTGTCTTTGAGGCTATCTACTCTTTATGGCCAATTATCCATATTAACATATATTTCACATCAAGGCTTAGAGGAAAATGAGCTCAAACAATTGGGGGGATAAAGAGCAGTACAATTATCAAGTAATGTAGGAATAGTACTCCATTTATTGTCCTTCAGATTCCAACTTCCCTGAGACTAGCCCAATACAAATGTGTTTGTGGTAGGCTGAATTCTAAAATTGCTCTTGAGATTCACAACCCCTGTTGTACACATCCTGAATAATCCCCTTCCCTTGAGTGTAAATGGGACTATGGATATAAAGAGATGTCACTTTGGGGATTAGATTATATTATATGGCAAAAGGGAAAGGCTTCTACAGATGTAATTAAGGTCCCAAATCTACCCATTTCAAGTTCAGTAAAAGGGAAGGCCTGAATTAATCAGGTGAAATCCTGAAAAGAGGGTCTAGAGCTTTTTGAAGAAAGAGCTCCCCTGCTGGCCAGGTAGAATTCATCTGCCATGTTGTGAGAGGACCTGTGAGAGGGTCACACATGACCCTCCCAAGAAACTGTGAGGGCTGTAGGAGCTAGAAGTGGCCCCTGGCTGATAGCAAGCAAAGACCGCAATCCTACAAGCATAAGAAACTGAATTCTACCAACAACCATGTGAGCTCGGAAAAGGACACTATGCTTCAGAGAGAAATGTAGTCCAGCCAACACCGTGATTGCAGCTAAGCCATTCCCAGACCCCTGATCCATAGAAACTAGGAGATAATAAGTGTATGTTGTTTTGAGATGCTAAGTTTGTGTTTTTAACACAGCAAATAGAAACCGGAGTTCAGACTGACCAGAAATGATTATGAGGGAATTAGAAGAAAGAGGAATTGGATTAGAGAGAAGGAGGGAAGTCAAGCCAGCCTTTTAGGAAGGCAGCATGGGTATGGAGGGAAGACAGCTGTATGGGAATTAGGAGACCTGGAGTCCAGTCCCAAAGCTACCTCTGGCTCACTATGAAGCTCTGGAGAGGCCACTGCTGCTCTCCAGGCCTCACTTGCCCTAGTCACAATATAATGGAATTATAGGACAAGAAAGCCCATTCATTTCGATAAGGTTTACAGAGTGATTATTATGTGCATGGCAATGTACTAGGCACTTGAGACACAGCAGGGAACAATACATAACCCTGCTTCTGTGGAGCTTGCATTGTACATCATCTCCAAACTCTAGCAACAGGCTCTGGTGTGTCAGGGAAGAAGGTATAATCTTCACTGGCCAGAAAACTTGAGTGAGGCTTGAAGCCATCCAAAAACAGTATTTCTCTGGCAATGTTTTTATAGCAGACATGACTGCCTCTCTCCTACCCCACCCTGCTCTAAGTCCTAGGCAGTGGAACTTTAAACAGGTCATGGTAGCCAACTGACTTGTTTCCAGAAAGCCTAGTCTTGGCCTCAAAAAAGATCTCCAGAAATATAAAGATGGTATTTTTGACAGACTACTTTACTACAGGTGTTAGGAAAGGCTAAACAAACCACACAGAGAATTGAGATTATTATTTGGTTAATTCCAATAAGAAAAATGCTTGCATAAATTGATATCTAACAATTAATATACAGGTTCATTTTTTTAGAAACACAAATAATTTCAAAGTTATAGCTATTTTCTAGTTCCCTTTAACAGGGGAGTTACAGTCAGAGTATTGGCAAACATAACTGGATTATCTTCAGTGACATAGAAAAATATGATACTTTCCATGCAAAACACAAAAACTCAATTTTGATGTCTGGAGTTTATTAAAACAACACACTTTGCATTGCTTAGAGAGCAACAGCTCTAGTTTCTAGCCTGTTTTTCATGTTACCCTCTCATTTTATTATAAAACCAAAGAAGAAATGAAAAGAACTGGGAATGAAAATTTTAATTAATTTTACTTAATTGTAAAGTAAATTAATTTTACTGTTGGCATTCATCCAGGGTAAGGGCCCACTAGATCTTTCTCTTATGCCATGACCTCAAAGATCTCCAAGAACATAACACCCTCCAAGGAATTCTCTGCTATGTCTATTCCAGAAGGCCATTATGATAAAATGAATAGAAGTGAGTCAGCTATGAGTGCTTCAGAGATGATGACAGTAGAAAGCTCAGAGGGAGAAGATTTGGATATGATGTGAAGCTAGCCAAGGCATAAGGTGTTTCAGAGTAATGAAGTGAACCTTGGCTCAAGCATCCTCCTTACAGTTGTGTGATCCTCCATCTTCTTGTTGTGTCTAATTAAAAAAAAAAAAAAAAAAAGACAATCAGCACGTCAGAGCAAATAAGAAACACCACAAATGGCAATCAGTTTCCTGCAGTGGAGTGCAATATATAAAAATAACACATTTAAAATGGGGTGCAGAATGCTGCTGTTTCCTGTTAGTGGTTTTTAAAGCTTTAAGCCAAAAAATACAAATAAATGCAAAGTGATTATGAAAGACCCCAGAAGAAACCAAAAACCCAGGCTCCAAGTTCTCTGCTCCAGCCACAAGAAGGCAGGGGGAACAAAAACTGAGTGTATTAGAAGACACTAAAGAAAGTGGCAAACCACAGGCTAGCCTGGCTTATCAGGGCCCAGAAGACATTGAGATGGTGAATCCAATGGCTCCTCTGGAAAAGCAGAACACAATGATCAACCTGTGTAAGAGTAAGTGGTGAACCACCAAGCCCAAGAAAATGAGGACATAAAGGAATCTCTTATATTTTTTGACCTATTCGCTAAAACTCCAGACCATATGGATTACATTTCTAACCAAGCCAATGAGAAATGTGGCCATTGCTGTCACCATCAGCAGTCTCTGGCCAACAGTCAGAATGGCTAGGAAGGGTAGTGCTTACAGAGCAGTCGCAGGAGGTACCCTGCTTTAGGGTTGATGAATGTATTCAGCTCCTAGCTGATTCCCACATCCTCTGAGGGTGTTGCCAGTACTACAGTAGAAAATTTCACTTCCCAGAACTCAGATTCTGTCACTGTACTTTTGAAAGCCATTCTCTGGCAATGATGGCACAGATGTGATGGCACAATTTCAAGGAGAAATGTTCTTGAAGGTAACATTTTTATATATACAAACCTAGCCCAGAATCCCAAATTAGGTGTAGAGCCACTATTATAGACTGTCCTTTTCCAAAGGAAGACACTAAAATCCAGAGGCACCAGAACACAATTTCCTGAAACCCTACTTCCACTCTACCTATCTCCACAAAGCCTAGATGACATTCCAAGAATCTAAACAGTGGCAAATGCAAGACACCTCATGTGATAAAAAGAGAAAGACTAACATTCACCAATTATTTGGCAAATATTATTAAATCCCTACCATGTGCCAGGTGTCTGTTCTAGAGTCTTGGGAAACTGCGATGAAGGAAACGGTCCTGCTCTCATTCTGGTGGAAGAGGCAAATAATTACTAATGGTTTAACATGTTTGTAGCTTGAATGTATAAACACAAGAGCATTGATACATAAACAAAAGTTTTTTGCAATGACAGGGTAAACAAAGGAAGGGATAGGAAGAGAAAACAAGCAAAACCAAATATCAGACAGAAAAAACATTAACTGCTGAATAATAAATGTTATAGGAAGCCAGGCTGGTAGAAATCTGTGAGCCACAGTTGCTATTTCATTTTCACATAGTACTGCTCAGCATACAAGTCCCAAACCAAGAGCAGTAACAAAGAAGTCTATACATTTTAAGCCTTAGCTTCCCGTTCCCTTCCCCCACCCCATCCCTAATAACCTGTATTCTAGATTCTGACTCTATGAGTTTGCTTATTATAATTAATTCAAATCAGTGAGATCATACAATATTTGTCCTTTTGTGTCTGGATTATGTCACTCAATATGATGTCTTCAAGGTTCATCCATGTTGTCTCATATATCAGGACTTCATTCCTTTTTACAGCTGAATAATATTCCATTGTATGCATATTACCACGTTATTTATCCATTCATCAGTTGATGAACATTTGAGTTGCTTTCATCTTTTAGCAATTGTGAATAATGCTGCTATGAACATTGGTGTGCAAGTATCTGTTCAAGTCCCTGCTTTTAATTCTTTGATGTTTTATACCTAGTACTGGGATTGCTGGGTCATATGGTATTTCTATACTTAGCTTTCTGAAGAACTGCCAGACTGTCTTCCACAGTGTTTGCCCCCACTTTACATTATCACCAGCAATGAATGAGTGTTCCTATTTCTCTGCATTCTCTCCAACACTTGTAATTTTTTGTTTTGTTAATACTAGCCATTCTCATGGGTGTGAAATGGTATATCTCACTGCGGTTCTGATTTGCATTACCCTGATGGCTAATGATGTTGAGCATCTTTAAATGTACTTTCTGGTCATTTGTATATCATCTTTGAAGAGATGTCTATTCAAGTCTTTTGACTATTTTAAATTTGGTTGTTTGTATTTTTGTTGTTGTTCATTATATATTCTGGATATATCTTTACCAGATATGTGGTTTTCAAATATTTTTCTCCCTTTGTGTAGGTTGTAATTTTACTTTCATGATAAAGTCCTCTAAGAAACAAAAGTTTTTAATTTTGATGTGGTCCTGTATATCTATTTTTTTTCCTTCTGTTGCTTGTGCTTTGGGTACAGAGTCTTAGAAACCATTGTTTAACACAAGGTCCTGAGATGCTTCCCTATGTTTTCTTCTAGGAGTTTGATAGTTCTAGATCTTATAGTTAGGTCTTTGATCCATTTTGAGTTGATTTTTGTATAATGTGTGAGGTAGGGGTCCTCCTTTTTTTTTTCTTTTTTTTTGCAAATGGAGATCCAGTTTTCCTAGATAACTGATTCTTTTAGTTGCTATCGTAAATGGAATTTTTTTTTCTTGATTTCTTCTTCCAACTGTTTGTTGCTTGAGTGTTGCTCTTGTATCCCTCTACATTGCTGGATTCATTTATTAGTTCTAGGAACTTTCTGTGGATTTTTTCAAGATTTTCTGCACATAGGATCATGTCATCTGCAAATAACGAAAGTTTTACTTCTTCCTTTCCAATTTGGAAGCCTTTTACTTCTTTTTCTTGCCTAACTGCTCTGGCAAGAACTTCCAGTACAATATTGAATAACAGTGGCACCAGTGGACATCCTTGTCTTGTTCCTGATCTTAGAGGGTGCTGGATTTTGTCAAATGCTTTTTCTGCATCAAATGAGATGATCATTTGGTTTTTTTCCTATATGGTATTAATGTGGTACATTACATCAATTTATTTTCTTATGTTAAACCATGTTTGCATACCAGGGTTAAATCCCACTTGATCATGGTGTATAATAATTTCAGTATGCTGTTGGATTCATTTTGCTAGTACTTTGTTGAGGATTTTTGCCTCTACATTCATAAGAGTTATTGGTCTATAGTTTTCTTTTCCTGTGGTATCTTCATTTTGCTTTGGTATGAGGGTGATGTTGGTGGTGTTGAATGAATTAGGGAGTGCTCCCTCCTCTTCAACTTTTTGAAACAGTGTGAGCAGAAGTGGAGTTAAGTCTTCTTGGAATATTTGGGAGAATTCCCTTGTGAAGCCATCTGGTCCTGGGTTTTTCCTTGTTGGGGGGGCAGGGGGGTTAATGACTGATTCAATCTCTTTACTAGTAATTGCTTTATTGAGACCTTCTATTTCTTCTTGAGTCAATGTAGGTAGTTTGTGTTTCTAGGAATTTGTCCATTTCATTTAGGGCATTTAATTTATTGGTATACAGCTGTTCATTGAATCTTCTTATAGTCCTTTTAATTTCAGTGGGGTTGGTAGTATATCTCCTTTTCATTTCTGATTTTCATTATTTGTATCCTTTTTTTTTTCTTTGTCAGTATAGCTGAATTGGTCAGCCAAAGGGGTGCAGATGCAAAGTAACAGAAATCTGTTGGCTTTTATAAAGGGAATTTATTTGGGATAAAAGTTTACCATTACAAGGCCCTAAAGAGTCCAACTCAAGGTTACTTTTCTCACCAAAGTCTGTTGCCAAGTGTTGAAGCAAGATGGCAGGCAATATCTGCAAGGGTTCAGCCTTCCTCTTTCCTCTTAAGGCTCTGTGGGCCCAGCTTCTTTTGATCTCAGCTGTAGGCTGGCATAGGGCTCAACTGCTCTGTTCTCTCAGCTGCAGACTTTCAGGCGAATGGCTCATCTCTCCCTGGGGCCACAGGATCAAAGCTCTCTCCTCTTCTGTGTCTATGGAGTTCTCTCTCTTCCTCTGTGTATCTTCTCCTGTGTGGGTGACTGTTTATATAGCCCATCAAGGGAGCAGGGGACTCAACCTTGCATGCCCTAATGACATGGCCGAATCAAAGCCGTAATCTTGATTTAATCAAGTAAATGCAAAACCTCTGAATTTAAGTCAATCAAAGGATATCATGCCCAGAACTGATCAGTTTATAAATATAATCAATATTTCCATTTGAAATTCATAAATAATATCAAAATACCACACTCCACCCTCTGAATTCCAAAAAAACATTATAATATTCAAAAACCCTTAAATCAGTAACAGTGATAAGTACAAAATCACATCACACCCAGTTTACAGAAATACAGTTTGTCTTGGGGCAAAGTCCCCTCTGCCTGTAGACCTGTGAAACCAATAAAACCATTTATTTGCTTCCAATATACAGAGGTACAGACAAAAGATAAACATTTGATTTACCATAAGAAGAATCTGGGAGGGAAACATGAGTCACAGGTCCCCTACAGTTCTGAAAACATGCAGGACATACTCCATTAGATTTCAAAGCCTGAGAGTCATTCTTAACATGGTTTCTTCTCCCTGGGACCCACCCTTTCCACAGGCTTGCCCAATGGTCATTTTCTTGGTTACACCCTCATCAAGCATCTGAGTGGCAAACAAGCTCCAGAACTCACCTTCCAAGAACAATGAGGTGATGGCCACACCTTCCCTGATCTCTGGGGTACAGTCTTAACCCCCTCGGTACAATGGGTGGTGGCAACATTCTCCCTAATCTCTGGCATAGAGGCCCAACCCTCTCAGAACAGTCAGTTGGAGACCTGGCCTTCCCTAATCTATGGGGGATAGGCTCACTCTTCTCAGACCTATGGGGGTATTGACCTCACTCTCCCTGACCTCTGGGAAAGAGGTCAACCCGTCTCAGACCACTGGGATGTTAAGCTCACTCTCCCCAACCCTTGGGGAATGTGCTTCACCCTCTCTGTAGCCTAGGATGGCAAAACTCGCCCCGATCAGTGAGCTTGAACATCCACCCTCTTCAACTGCTGGGGCAAACTCATCCTCTTGGTACACATGGGTGGGGTTCCTCTCTTGGCCCAAGAAGATGTCTTCATTCCAGACCTCAGCTTACAAGGTTTTCCTCTTAAAGCTGTTTTCCCTTCCATCTTTCCCCTCCAAGTCCCTTTTAGTCCAGGCTGACTGTGGTTTTGTTCATACAGTGCTCTCAAAACGCTTGTTGGTTTAGCATGCAGGAAGCAGGGGTCCAAGCTATCAGACAGTAAAACGTTCCACAAGACTTTCCTTGATAACTGCATTTTCAATCCTGACTTACAAGTTCCAAGTTTAGTTAATTCCTCAAATGGGGCACTATCATCTATGGGTTTGCTTTCCAGAGGCTTGGAATTTCCAGAATCAGTTTCGAATTTATTTGTGCCCAATAATATAGTTATCAGCTTATCTCTTTCCTCTAACATTTTGCTATAAGCTGCAAGGAGAAGGCTGCATTTTCCATATTCAGTCTGGAAATCTCCTTGGCTAAATGTCCAAGTTTGTAATTTTCAAATTCTGCCTTCTATATAACATCAAGAGTCCATCTTGCTAAGTTCTCTGCAACTTTAAAACTTTCCTCCAGTTTTCAATATAGTTTCATCATTTTTTCTAAGGCCTTATCAGAAATAACTTTAGGCTCCATATTCCTACCAACAGTCTCTTCAAAGCAATCTAGGTCTTTTCCATCAAGCATCTCACAATTCCTCCAAAAAATACCTGTTACCCATTTATAAAACTGTTACAGCATTTTAGTAATTGTAAAAGCACAACTCCACTTCTTGGTACCAAATTCTGTATTAGTCAGCCAAAAGGGTGCTGATGCAAAGTACCAGAAATCTGTTGGTTTTTATAAAAGTATTTATTTGGGATAGAGGTTTACAGTTACAAGACCCTAAAGAGTTCAACTCAACATTAATTCCTCACCAAAGTCTGTTGCCGCATGTTGAAACAAGATGGCTGGCAAAATCTGCAAGGGTTCGGCTTTCCTCTTTCCTCTTAAGGCTCCATGGTCCCAGCTTCTTTTGATTTAAGCTGTAGGTTGGAGGGCTTATTTCTTTCTGGGCCTTATTAGCTGCTCGGGGCTCTGGTCTCTGCAGCTGTAAACTATCAGGGGAATGGCTCGGCTCTCCCTGGAGCTCAAGCATCAAAACCAAGTTCTCTACTCTGCCATGTCTTCTACTGTGTGAGTGTCTGTTTATATAGCCCACAAAGGGAGCGGGGACTCAACCCTGCATGCCCTAATGGCATGGTCGAATCAAAGCCCTAATCTTGATTTAATCAAATAAATGTAAAGTCTCTGAGTTTAAATCAATCAAAGGGTATCATGCCCAGAGGAAGAGACCAGTTTACAAATATAATTCTTTTTCTATGATTTTCTTTTTTGAGGTACCAGGGCCAGGGATTGAACCTGGGACCTCGCATGTGGTAGCAGGCACTCAACCACTAAGCCACATTGGCTCTCCTCAATATTTCTTTTTAGAATTCGTAAATAATATCAAACTGCCACAAAAGCTAAAGGTTTGTCAATTTTATTGATCTTTTCAAAGAAACAACTTTTATTTTGTTGGTTCTCACTATTGCTTTTTATTTTCTATTTCATTAATCTCCACTCTAATCTTTCTTATTTCCTTCCTTCTGCTTAGTATGGGTTTAGTTTGCTATTCTTTTTATAATTCTTCCACTTTTGAGGTTAGGTTTTTTATTTGAAGTCTTTCTTCTTTTTTTATGTAAGTATTTAGATCTATAAATTTCCCCAAAGATATAAGTGATAATGAGTAAAAAAAAGAAAAAAAGAAAGATGGGGAGAAAGAGAGGTGTGTAGGAAAAGTATATGTTTATGCTATCAAAGTTTAGTTGGTATAAAACCAATTATGATTGTTATATATTTCAGATGTCAAATTTTAACCCCATGGTAACCATGAGGAAAACAGATGAAAAAATATATATACAGATAGTAAAGAGAAGGCACTCAATGTATTACAATACAAAAAAAATCAAATAATTATAAAAGTAGGCATTAGCAGAACTGAAGGACAAAAGAAGACATAATGCATACAAATACTAAATAGCAAAATGGCAGAAGAAAGTCCTGCATTATCAGTAGTGACTTTATTTGTTTTAATTTTTTTTTTTTCAAAAGATACTTAGATTACCTAAATGTAACACAGAAAATATAGGGATTCCCATATACCCCACTCCCCACAATTCCCACACCCTCCCACATAAACATCCTTCATTAGTGTGGCACATTCATTGCAATTGATTAACAGATCCTGGGGCTTTGCCACTGAGCATGGGCCATAGTTCACATTGTAATCTACACTCTCTCCCACACAGTTCTGCATGTTATGTGATGATATAAAATGGTCTATATCTGTCATTGCAGTGTCATTCAGGATGATTTCCGAGTCCCAAAAAAGCCTCCATATTACAACTGTTTTTCCCTCTCCCTGCTCCCAGAGCCTCCAGTGGCTACTGGCTCCACATAAATGTTGTAATTTTTTCCATTGCTAGAATCACAATATGTCTATAGTAGACTACCAGTAAGTCCACTATAGTCCACAGTTCTTTCCCCAATCCTGAGAATTCTGGGATGGTGAGTCCACTCCACCTCCAATTGAGAGGGGGTTTATATCCCATGGGGAAGATGGATAGGACTATCTTGCTTGCAGTTGCAGACTCCCTCTGTTCCTTGGGATGGTCATTGTCTATCATCATCTCCTTATTAGTTGTCCTGGGTGAGTCCGGTGAGCTGTAGAGTAGGTGTTGCAACTTCGCTGAGGTTCCAGGCCCAGATGGCACATGGCCAGCCTAAAGACTCAAGCCTCTTGGATGTATGCCTACAAACTCTAGCACCAAGTATAGATTTAAATAAAAGGATCAGATGAGTCATGTGAAGGGAAGACATAACTGAGTCCAACTCGGTCACTCTCAGGAGGACAAACTCCAAAGTAGGGCCCACTGGCAAAGCACCAAACTCTGGAGCTATCTGCCCTGACCATAGGACCTAGGTGTCTCCAGAGCCCTCAGGAGCCCCACTATTTGGGGTAGTATCCACTTTGGCAGTCCATGAGATCCTGCTGAGATGTGCATAAGCATTACCTCTAGGATGACCTCCTGACTCACTTTGAAGTCTCTTAGCCATATAAATTCATTTGTCTTTACCTTTTCTCCATTTTATCCAAGGTCTTTTTCCAGTTGCATTGCTAGTTGGTGCTTGGTAGTAATCCCTCAGTGCCAGGGAGGCTCCTCCCCAGGAGTCATGTCCCACACTGGAGGGAAGGTAATGCATTTATATGCAAAGAGTTTGGCTTAGAGAGAGGCCGCATTTGAGCAACAAGGAGCCCTCAGGAAGAAACTCTTAGGCACCCCTGAACAATAGGCTAAGCTTCAATTTCAAGAGCGAAGGCTCATAAACATAGTCATCAATATCAATGCCCATCAGTGGATCATCTTCCTTCACCAGTCATTTCCCCTACACTTGGGGGACTGTTGCTGCTCTCATAGAGAATGTGGCAGAGCTCTCCAGGATGGGAATTCAATATTCTCTCAGTTATTTTATGAGTCTCCACCCACTGTGACAATGCCCCATGAACATCTGAACATTTTTATATACCTTATAGGTATGCCCAGGTGAACTTCCTCCCATGTATCCCCTATCATGACACCCCACACCAATGATCCTTCCCCGCCCCAACTGTAACCCCTCTGTGATCCAAAGCTTCTTCAAAAATGAAGCCATTAAAATAGCCAAATACAATTAATAGTAAAATGAAATAATAATGATAAATTTAAATATAAGAAATAAAATACACAAAAATTAAAAAAAAAAAAAATTAAATTAAATTAAAAGATTGGGATATTTAAAAATAATGAAAAATATTTTGCCTTTCATCCGTGTAATGTCTGGTGTCCTGTCTGTACAGTGGCAATTTATCAGTAGTGACTTTAAATGTAAATGGATTAAACTATCCAGTCAAAATGCAGGGATTGGCAGAGTGGATTAAAAAGCATGACCCAGCTATATGCTGTCTGCAAGAGAGTCATTAAATTCAAAGATACAAGTAGGCTGAAAATGAAAGGATGGAAAAAATATGCCATGCAAATAGTAACCAAAAGAGAGCTGGAGCAGCTATACTAATATCAAATAAAATAAATTTTAAGTCAAAAAGATTTGCAGGGAACAAAGATGATCATTATATACTGATAAAGAGAACAATTCAATAAGAAGATGTAACAACTATAAATATATATGCACCTAACAGCAGAGCCCCAAAATATATGAAGCAAATACTGACAGATTTCAAAGGAGAAACAGACAGTTCTATATTAATAGTGGGTGACTTTAATACATCATTTTCAATAATGGATAGACTATCTTCAGAAGATCAATAAGGAAATATAAGACACAAATGATACTCTAAACCCATTAGACCTAACAGACATATATATAAAACACTTTATCCAACAAAAACAGAATACATATTCTTTTCAATGCACACATATCATCCTTCAGGACAGACCATATGTTAGGTCACAGAACAAGGCTCAATGAATGAAAAATATTTAAATCATACAATGTATATACTCTTATCACAACGGTATGAAGGTAGATATCAATCAATAACAGAGGAAGAAATGGAAAATTCACAAATATGTGAAAATTAAACAACTAATGAGTTAAAGAGGAAATCACAAATGAAATTAGGAAATATATTGAGATGAATGATAATGAAAATATAACCTACCAAAACTTATGGGAACTGCAGCCTTTTAAAATACTTCCCAGAATTGCACCTATCTTGGCACTAGATGGCATCCAAACAATTCTTCTGTAGTGGCTGTTAACCTAAGGACTAACTCTTCTCTTAAAGAGCTGGACTGGTCCAAATATTCAGGAATTTAGCAGATCAAGCACTTTGTTAATATATACGTGTAATAGGGACAAAATTACAAATGTACACATACTCATAGTCTCTCCAGCTTCTTTCCCCCACCACCTTATGAAAAGGAGGGCTTCTTGCTCACTGAGTCAGCTATAAGGACCATCTCTTTGGCATTGGAATTCAGGTATTTGAAGGGAGGAGGAAGCACCAACACCATCCAGGATCACAGCCTTTGAGGAAAAATATGATAAGCACAAATAGTGCTTTTCTGGGTAGAGGAAGTGACAGGAGTAAAAGCAGTATACTGAGAGGCTTTGCAGATGAGAGAGCAGGAGTTATTTTTGGCTATTTCCATGAGTATGAAAATTTGGAGAAAGAGATGAGTATAGCAGACAAAAGTTGAAAGACCCTCAGGAAGTGAAGTTTAATTTTTTCCCATTGAGTTAAGGCCAGACTTAGTGGCTCTTGTTTCCAAAGAACAGAGTATGGAAAGGTAAAAATAGTAATTTTACAGCGGAGAAACTTGGCAGACAGACACCACTTAAACCAAGTGATCAAGGTAATATCACCAGCAAGCCATGTTGATATCATGTGCCCCCCTATGTGATATAATGAGAAGGGCATTTCACCTCTGTGCTACTCTTCCCCCAAAACACATAACCCCAGTCTAACTATGAGGAAGACATCAGACAAACCCAAAATGAGAGATATTCTACAAAATACTGAAAAGTAATCTTCAAAACTGTCAAGGTCATGAAAAGCAGGGAAAGAGACTGACAAGCTATCATAGACCAGAGGAGACTAAGAATATCTGATGACTAAATGCAGCATGGTATTCTGGATCAGATCCTGGAACAGAAAAAGAATATTAGTGGAAAAATTGATAAAATTTGAAAAGTCTATAGTTCAGATAATATCAATGTACCAATGTTAATTTCTTAACTTTGACAAATGTACCATGGTTAAGTAAGATGTTAACATTAGTGCAAACTGAGTGGCGAGTATAAAGGAACTCTATGTACTCTCTTTGCAACTTTTCTATAATAAAAATTTGTTTTTCAAACAAACAATTTAAAATTGTTTTTAACTGGGGGGGGGGGAGGGGAGAAAATCTGTGAGAACTAAGTATATGGATTGGAGAGAGAAGCCAGATAGCAACTATATGGGTAGAAAAGAAAATGAGAGCAAGGGGAATGCAGATGACCTCACTGATATGAACTGAGGATATTTTTTAACACTTTAAAAAAATTTTTTTAAGATATTTAAATTACATAAATGTTACATAAAAAAAGTAGGGGATTCCCATATGCCCCACTCCCTACCCCTCTCACACTTGCCCACATTAACAGCATCCTTCATTAGTATGGTACATTTGTTACAATTGATGAACACATATTGGAGCATTGCCACTAAGTGTGGATTATAGTTTACATTATAGTTTAAACTCTCTCCTGCACAATTTTGTAAGTTATGACAAGATATATAATAGCCTGTAATCCATCATTGCAACATCATTCAGGACAATTCCAATGTCCTCCATATTACCCTATTTTTCCCTCTCCCTCCCATCAGAAACTCTGGTGGCCACTGCCTCCACATCAATGATAATAGTTCTTCCATTGCTAGAATCAGAATAAGTCTATAGTAGAATAACAGTAAGTCTACTCTAGTCCATCGTTCATTCCCGAATCTTGAGGATTCTGGGCTGATGATGCCCACTCCACCTCTAATTGAGAGGGGACTTAGATCCCATGGGGCAGATGGACGGAACTATCCCCCTTGCAGTTGTAGACTCTCTCTGTTCCTTGGGATAGTCGTTGTCCATCATCATCCTCCACATCAACGATAAAAGTTCTTCAATTGCTAGAATAACAATAAGTCTATAGTAGAATAACAATAAGTCAACTCTAGTTCATGGTTCATTCCCCAATCCTGAGGATTCCAGGATGGTGATGCCCACTCCACCTCTAATTGAGAAGGGGCTGAGATCCCATGGGGCAGGTGGATGTGACTATCTTGCTTGCAGTTGTAGACTCTCCATGTTCCTTGGGATGATTGTTGTCCATCATCATCTCCATGTTAGTTGTCATAGGTGAGTCCAATGAACTGGAGAGTAGGTGTTTCAACTCTGTTGAGATTCAGGGCCCAACTGGTACACAGAAAGCCCAAAGGTTTAAATCTCTTGGACATAAACCTATCAACTTTAGGTTGCTACTGTATACAAAGGATTAAACAGGAGTGCTCCTGAGGGCTCTAGAGACATCTGGACATGAGAGGCAAGGCAGACAACCCCGTGAAATCAGCACCCCCATAGGTGAGCCTTACCTTGGAATATATGATAATCTATTTCCCTAACGTAATAGAGTCATTTATAATTTCCTTAACATGATTCTTCTACCTCTTATATTTGAACCTATAATTAGCACGATGCCCATTAAATATATGCCCCAGGGACTTAAATCTTTGATCTGTTCATATGTCAGTTAAGCCCTGAATCTCAGCAGAGTTGCAGCCAATACCTACTCTCCAGTTCATCAGACTTACCCAGGAAAACTAACAAAATGAAGTTGATGCACAACCCCCATCCCATAAAGCAAAGACTATCTACAACAGCAAGCAAAACAGTTCCTTCCATATGCCCCATAAGATCTAAGCCTCCTCTCAATCTGAAGCAGAACGGGCATCACCATCCCAAAATCCTCAAGATTGAGGAATGAACAAACATAAGGGGGGAATGCAGCCATGGACCAAAGTAGACTTATTATTGTTGTAGTAATGGAAAAACTTAGAGCACTGATATAAAGATAGTGGTTGCCAGAGGTTCTGAGGGGAGAAGGATGGAAAATTAGGTTGAACATAAGGCATTTTTAGGACATTGGAATTGTTCTGCATGATATTGCAATGAAGGATACAGACCATTATACATTTTGTCAAAACCTATAAAATTGTACAATGCAAAGTATAAATCATAATGTAAACTATAGACCTTAGTTAGTACCAATGCATCAATATTTTTTCATCAATTGTATCAAATATACCACACTAATGTAAGATTTTATTAATAGGGGAAAATGTGAGAGGGGAGGAGGTGAGGTATATGAGAATCCCCTATATTTTTTATATAACTCTTCTGTAATCTAAAACTTCTTTAACAAAGTTAAAACAATGACTAGTTATATATTTAAAGTCTTCTACATTGCTGAAAATTCTGGATTGAATACACTTTCCTGCTTCTGCCCAGATTTCTGATGAAACTGCAGGATGCTTTGTATCTAAGTCTAAATTTTGTTAAATATTTAACCACCACACTTGTCTATTTTCAAATTTATTAATTTTCAATAATCTTGTGCAGTTTCTTTGTAAGTGTGAAATGTCTCTAATCATTGTCAGCACTGAATGTTAAACTGAGGTTGAATATAAAATAAAGGTCAAAGAACATTTAAAAATAAATAAAGTTAAGGAAAAAGAATAATGCAGAAAGAAACAAGAATTATAAAGTGCATCTTTTGCTTAGTCTAAAATTGTATGTATTGTTGGTTAGTGAATTGCATTTCCTTGAAAGTAACCCCAATTATAGAATAAAATATATAGGGCTCTGGCACATGTAACTTCATAATTAGTTTTCAATTAAATGTAGTTATATTTAGTTATACTAAGACAAAAAATAACCAAATTTTCTATCACTTCATGAGTGTCTTTGTGACTAGGCTTTTAAAATATGAGTTGATTTCTAATATATCAGACAGAAGTCTTTAGGTTAGAGGACTAAAAGGACTTATATCTGTGCTCATAAAAGCAAGGTTAATGAACTTGACGGAACTGTAGGGAACAAGAGAGAAGCCACAAGTCTAAATGTGGGCCTATGTACCAATTTTTCTAAGGAGGGCACTGGGATGTGATCTTGATGCTGATCCTCAGATGTGGGCCTAGTTATCAGCTTTGACCATGGGAGTACTGATGTGATCCTGAAAATTCTCAGATTTATTGTTAATTATATAATTTATGAATGCTTGGAAAAAGAAACAGTGATCACTGAGCCCATTTAGGGGTTTAATAAGACTAAATCATCAGAGGCTAGTCATATTTCCTTCTAATAGAGAATGAATATACTCAATATTTTGCAGCACTTACTATCTAAATCATTGATCAGAAGGAGAATAAATGTTCAAAAGGGGTCACTAAGGCAACAGAGAAAAGACCAAATAAAAGAATTTCATGAAAGATCTGTTATGGAGGATAAAGGGGGGGGGGGGCGGAGGGGAATGAGTCAATGATGACTCCATAGCTTCTAGCCTGTAGAACTGAAAACAGTGATTTCATGACTAATTGCTACATGGGAAAAGAAAGTTGTGGTGAGGTAAAGCAGGCAAAATGATGAGTTCAGTGATGAAGTGATGGCAGGGGAACTTAGTGGAATTTTGCTGCACACAGTTAGAAATGCAAGCCTAAGGCTCTAGCAAGAAACCAGATTGTACGTATTAATTTGAGAATCATGAGCAAAGGGATAACAGTTGAAATTATAAGAGAATTAGCTCAGCATAAGGCATAGAGAGAGATAAGCAGGAGTCTAAAAGTTGAACTTTTGGATTTGAATACCCAAGCTAAAGAATGTCAGAAGGCAAAGAATCTATCAATAGCATTAAAGGAGTATCACATGATTCAAAATGAGAAGAGACAGCATTCTCTTCTTTATGCAAGTCTTGAAATCCATTAAAATGAAATTTTAAAATGAAAACCTTCATTTCTTTGAAATTTATCAGATAATTAATGTAAAGTGAACTTTTTTAGATATACAAGGCAAGTTTGTTTTAGATATAGATCTGTGCTTATTTGTCTGCCTGGTCTCAGCCTTAGCTTTATTCCCCACACTGCCACAACTTATTCTTTCAGTTTAAAATAGGCGGATTCCTGAATAATTGTTATTTATGGTCATATATGAGCTTATAATGTCACAGCCCATTCAGAAGCCATCTAATAAGAGATGCTTAAGATCTTGAACCTGAGCTTTACAATAAAAAATTATCTTCTTTTTATTAACTATAACAGGATCAGGAAAAGTTTATATTTTGTGAATGTATATTACAATATCATCACTCCAAAAAGAAAATATTCAAGCATATTTTGAAATAATTTATTTAACAATTTAACATTAAAGCTGTGAATATCCTCTAAACAATTTTAGGCGCAATATATATTTTTACTATAATCAGAAATCAGTTCCCCACACCCAGCTATGGAGTATGTCTACAATATTAGACAAAAGTAGGAATATCACAAATATAAAATTGAACTTCAAAACAAATTAAAAAAACAATTTGTCAGTCATCAAAATGTAATCAGGTTGTCAGCAGGTATGCAAATAAAATTAGCTTAAACCCTCTAGCCTATATCTTTTGTGAAATCCAAAGTTCTCCCAATGATTTCAGCAGATCTCAAGGTTATGATCATCTCAGGATCTAATTTCTTATACTCTCCATCTCTTGTACTTCATCGTCTATCTTTCTTCTCTTTTCTCTACCTGCCAGATTTTAACTTAGATAAGGAACTTAGACTCTTACTTGTTCCCACCAGCAGATTTTACTACAGGAGAGATAGTTACCTAATGAAACTTGAGAGCAAACTATTTAAAAGCAAACTATTTGGAAACTTTTGATTGGCAAACATTTCTCTGTGAGGTCCTTGCCTTTCACTATGCTGCATCACTCCATCTCCCTTTTTATCCTTCCTCCATTCCTCTTTTTGCTCTCCTACAGGACAACAGAAGGAAGCTAAGAATTCTCTCTACTTTTTTAAGTAATGAATTTAGTTCTCTATTCAGCTTTCCACACAATTCTCTAAAGATATCCTCTTTCACACCCAAAGTTGCCCATAACAGAGAGCTCATCAGAGAGCTATCCACCCAAACATTAAACATGACACTCTATACCACTACCCCCAGCAGAAACCACAGTAGAATCTGTGGTTTTAACTTGTATTTTTTTAATTTCTCTGCAATAACGTTCCAGCATTTATTCTTGTCTCTTCCTTGATGGTGTAACTAAAAAAACCATCTATCTTTCAAGGCCCTATATTGGTAATTGAGGTAATCAAGCTCATGGGATGATCCTTGGGGTCTATAATAAGTAATCAGGAAAAATTATCCAAAATTTGAATATAAAGCAAAATGATAATTGCATTATTTTTTTTAAATACCATGTTAGAGTATTTACTAATAATTAGCCTTCCTGATTATATGACTCTGTCAGAGAATGTACTTTGTTTACCTGATAATTCATAAAGGCTTCATATGTTTATAGGGTTGCTAAGTTAGCCCTAGGTTAACTTATAAAAAGCTAACACATTGTGAGGCTGGGGGTGGGGCATTTCTTTATAGTTTAGTTTTGTTTTGCCTGGTAGGGAATATGACTCAAAGGTTATAGTCTTGCTGATCTTTAGAAAAATAACCAGTATTATATCTAACTAGACATTTATTTACACAGTCCATCATTTAGTGACATTATAAATCTCAGTTCAAGTGCTTTTCAAATAAGTTCTCTTGTCATGAGGCAATTTACCCCAAATCTAGAGAGACAGATGCCTGAAGAGAGAAATAGAACCCAAGAATTTTCTTACTGGGGTTAGACACCATGAAACACCACATAAGTTGTTAAGAAGATTAAACTAGAAAGTTTAACAAACTGCTAAAGGCCAAGTATCAACTAGCTTGAGAGTATAAATGCCTTGAGGATTATAAACAGAGGACTTCTCACCCTTGTGCAGATATTTCTTCTAAGATTCCACTAGGCTCTCACAAAGAAGCTCAGGGAAAATCCAGAGAAAACCCACAGTGGCACTGGCTTGGAAGAACAGCAAGGCTGAATTCTGCCCAGATCCATTACCCTATCTCTAGCAAAGAACAGGGGGTTTAATCTGACAGGTAGGGCATAACGGTAGAATCTCATTGCACTAGGTGAGACCTATCACCTAAACTTCACCAGATCCATTCCCCCATGCCCGTCACAGGAAGAGGGGTTTCAAAACATTTGGCAGAAGGCATTATTAGATAGAACTGCAGCTGAAGAAAGAAAACAAGGTGGGAGTTAGGGATATTGGAAGTATTTCTAACCCAGGAGGAGAGGCAGAAATATTTGTGAAGACCATACCCAGAGAGCACGTTCATAATACCTGACTGAAAATGAGGCTTAATAAGAATATCAGAGAAATCTGTCCTCCTCCATCCTTACCTCCAAACTAACAAGCCTCAAATGAAAAATAGCAGGGAAATACAGTTGGAGAGATGCAAGAAACAATCTCTGGGGAGTAACATAAAGAGAACACATAAAGCCAAGCAGAGGGATAAAACCAAGGTATCACTAAAGTAAACTGAAGTTGTTTTTGCTCATATCAACAACAAACATCAACTCTGGTAATGATAGCAACAATAAGATTAAGCCCAAAACAATCCCTGATCAGAAAAATACAACCCCACAACCTAAAAGCCTAGTAGACAGAAAGAGATACTCATCACTAAAAATAAAAGATAGTTACTTCAGTATTAACTGTCATATACAATCTGTCCAACTTCAGAAAAAAGTATTAGACATTCCAAAAGGCAAGAAAAAAGTCTAAAGAGAAAAAACAATTATCCAACCCAGACTCAGATGTGATTCAGATGTTGCAACTATCAGACAAGGAAATTAAAATAACTATAATTAATAAACTAAAGATTCTAATGTAAGAAATAGACACACAATTTCAGATAGAAAATTTCAACAGAGACGGAAACTACAAGAATCTAATGGAAGTGCTGGAAATCAAAAACACAATAAAAGAATGGGCTCTTCAGCAGACTTGACAAAATAAAGAAAAGAATCAGTGAATGTGAATATAGGTCAAGAGATATTATTCAACCCAAATACAAAGAGAAAAAAGAGTGGGGAAGGAAAAACAAAGAATACATCACCTAAGAGCTGTAAGACAATATCAAAGTATGTAATAAACGTATAACTGAAATTTCAGAAGGAAAAACCCACAGAGAGAGACTAGAGCAAAATAAATGTTTGAAGAATGAATGGCTGAAATTTTACAAAATTATGAAAGAATTAGTGGCAGATAGGCTTATAAAATGCCAAACAGGACAAAAGAAAGATGAAAGAGAGAGAGAAGGAGGAAAAAAGAAAGAGGAAGAGGGAGGAAGAAAGGAAGAAGAGAGAGAGGGAAGGAAGAAAGGAAAAAAAGAAAAAAAACACACCCAGACATATCAAATTCAAACTGGTAAAAACCAAAGACAATGAGAAAATCTTGAAGGCAGCCAGAGGAAAAAAATTCATTATCTCCAGAGAAACAAGGATAATAATTAGAGCAGATTTCTTGCCAAAAACTATTCAAGCAAACTGACAATGGAGTGATATCTTTAAGTGCTGAAATTAAAAAGCTGCCAACCCTGAAATGAAGGAGAAATTAAAATTTTAATACGCCCCAAATCTGAAAGAATTCACTCAGAATTCATTGCCAACATACCTATTCTACAACAACAACAACAACAACAACAAAAAAAAAAAGATGGGCCTTGATTTAGACATTTCATAGCCTTGGAACTGTAAGCTTTCACCCTTATAAAACCTCATTATAAAAGTCAATACATTTCTGTACTTTGCATTGGAAGCCCTTTGGCAAACTAAGACATATGCTGTCTACAAGAAGCCCATTTTAAATATAAAGACTTAAGTTAAAAGAATAAAGATATGGAACTCAAACACTAACAAAAATAAGCTGGAGGAGCTATACTACTCTTTTTTTTTTTTTTTTTTTTTTTGCTTTTTGAGACTCTGGATACTTTTACAGTTTAATTTGCAAAAAGAATTTTTATAACAAATTGTTTTTAACCAAATCATATCTTGAAAACTGTTTATATAGAAAACCCAGGGAATAAAGTAAACTGCTCACTGTGGAAGGCCTTAAATTACATTATTACAGTAGAAAATACAGGAGGTAGAAGATAACTGAAAAGACAAATGCAACATTAGATTAAAATCTATAGCTCCTGTAGCTACTTAAAACATGGTTTTAGAAACTAAACCCAACATTTTCAGTAACCATAGAAACAATTAAAATAAAATTTGCCATGAAAGCCCTTATATCATGCTCGATATAGGGAGGTAGGAAGATGTAAGAACCAGGACACATGAGACATGACATTTTATCTACAACTCCTGTTTGCTTTACTGAGGGTGTAGTTTCAAAATTCAGTCCCCTTCTTCAGCTTCAGACTCAGATTCCTCTTCAGCATTTTTGAGCCACTCTACAAACTTTTTCATTTGCTCAAGGAAGACACTTTTCCCCTTTGCAACATGTGCATCTTTATACCATTTCAGAATGGGCTCTTCACTCAGGACTTCAGCTTTATAAAAAAGCACCACTATTTTCTGGAAGGCTTTCATGAAATGAATGTTGTCATAACAATACTCCTGAATCTTCAGTAACAGAGTCAGCTCAGACTGACCTTGAGTAGTAAAGGCAGCAAGTAGAGGGCTGTATTGCTTCAAGTGCTTGATGGCTTGCTCTGCTACAAGCTCCTCTTTTTTGTTCCATTCTACAGTGCTCATAACGCTTGACCAGACTATTCCAATGACAACTGGTTCTGGGATGTTATTTTTTTTCATCTCCTCCTTGACATATAAAATGATATCCTTAAATGGATCACCACGTGACATCTGTTCTTGAAGTTCTTTCTGGAGCTCCTTACGAGCTCCTATGGTTTGCTGATTCCGAACATACTCGGAAAGCTCTTTCAAGCCTGCCTCAGTAAAATACTTTGTGAAGTGTTCAACGCTTTGCTTATTGGCAGGAAAAAGTTCCATCAGTCTGTTATCCATACTGACTTTCCGAAGACTTGCAGCTACCGCATTGATATCTTTTTCATTTATCCATGATTTAAAGAGCTTTACAGCAAAAGCTGCTGAAACCCCTTCTTTAACCAAATTCTCATTATAAAGGCTATTAAGAATGGATGCATTAAGTGTCCCATTAGCCAGAAGAACACCAGTCAACATAGCCAACTTGTTCCTTTCCGACTCTGAAAAACCCTTTAAGAACAGCAGCAGCTTTTTAACTTCATCTTCAAAACCTTTCTCCAGGTATTTGTAGCGCCTGATTAACTTGTTAAAAACCTGAGCAAATGCTTGCATGGTCTCTAGGTCTTCTTGTGCTGCGAACACACAGACATCTGTGCGCATCATGTCATCTGCCAGTGTACCACCTGGGGCCAGCATTCCACCGGCCACCAAAATGTCAAAGAGTGTTTCTGCATATCGGCGGTAATCAAGTTTTGCTCCAGAAGCATCAAGAAACTTTGCTACTGCTTCCAAATCAGTACCAGTTTCAGTTAAGCCTTGAATAATACAGTCCTGAAACTGAGTAGGGTCAAACCTCTCTTTTTCATCTCTTTTCCTAGTTTTAAAACGCTGGCCTGATAGCGTTGGCTTTTGCTGCTTTTGATTATTCATAAAAGACACCCGAATTTAAGGCGAAGAGGAAAGAGCCAGAAATCCCCGATGTGGCGGCAACTGCGGCGGTGTCTCCTCTGCAACCGGAACTAACGCGAGGAGAAGGAGGGAAGAGGTGCCACCCCCGCCCCGGCCGGTCTCCTATCGCCACTACTCTTTTTTAAAGTAGATTTCAGAACAAAAAATGAGTCTCAAGGATAAAAGGGGGCATTAAATAATGATAAAGGGATCAATTTTCCAAGAAGACATAAAATTTCTAAATGTTTATACACATAACAACAGAATTTCAAAATACATGAGGCAAAAATCAATAGGTCTGAAAGGAGAAGCAGACAAATAAATTATTATATTTGGAGATATCAAGCTCCTTTCTCAGTAATTGGAAGAAAACAAAGGTAGAAAATCAGTGAGAATATGGATGAACTGAAGAACACTATCAACCAACTTCAACCAATTGACATTTATAGAACAATTTACCAAACAACTGCAGAATACATATTCTTCCCAAGAGAATACAGCATACTCACCAATATAGGCCTTATCCTTATCCTTAAAAAAAATCTTAGCAAATGTAAAAGGTTAGAAATCATATAAGGTATTTTTTCAGATACATGGAATTAAACTAGAATTTCACAACAGAAAAATAATATGGACAATCCTCAAATACTTGGCAATTAAATAACACACTCCGCAATAAGACATGAGTAAAGTGAATGATTCAAGAGAAATTAAAATTTGTTTTGAACTAAAAAAGAAAATGAAAATATCACATATCAATATTTGTGGTATACAACTAAAGCAATGATCAGAGGGGCAAATATAGCATTAAATGCATATAATGTTATCACAAAAGAAGGATCTCAAATTAATAACCCAAGCTTCCACTTTGTGAAACCAGAGGGAAAAAAATTAAACCTAAAACAAACAAAGAAAAGAAATAATAGAGATTAAAGCAGAAATCAATGCACTTGAAAATAGAAAAATAGAGAAAATCAATGAAATCAAAAGCTGATTCTTTGAAAAGATCAACAAAATTGATCAAATTCTAACCAGGCTAACCAAAATGAGAGAGAAAGAGAAGACACAAGTTACCAATATCAAAAATAAAAGAAGGGGAAGTGGATGTGGCTCAAGCAGTTGGGCACCCGCCTACCACATGGGAGGTCCTGGGTTTGGTTCCCGGCGCCTCCTAAAGAAAACGACCAAGACAGTGAGCTGACACAATGGGCTGGCACGGCAAGATGACACAACTAGATGATGCAAGTAGACGACACAACTAGACGACGCAACTAGACGACACACCTACACAACGCAATTAGACAACGCACCTAGATGATACAACAAGCAGGGAGCGGGTGTGGCTCAAGCGACTGGGTGCCTTTCTCCCAAACGGGAGTTCCCAGTTTGGTTCGCAGTGCCTCCTACAAGAAGACAAGGAGACACACAGAGAGCACACAGTGGACAGAGAGTAGAAAGCAAGCACAAACAACAGGGAGGGGGAAAATAAATAAATAAATCTTTTTTAAAAATGAAGAAGGGTCATCACTACTGTATCCACAGACATTAAAAGGGTAAGAAAATACTGTGAGCAACTATATGCCTATAAACTGATTTAGATTAAATGGACCAATTCCTTAAAATATAAAAACTACCAAAATACACTCAGAAAGAAATAACCTGAATAGACTTCTATTACAAAATGGAATATGTAGTTTAAAACTTTTCAAAAAAGAAACTCCATGCCCAGATGTTTTCACAGGTTAATTCTACCAAATGTTTAAGCAAGAAATAATGCCAATTCTACACAATCTGTTCCAGAAAGCAATAAGGCAGGAACACTTCCCAACTCATTTTATGAAGCCATTAAAAGAATAGAAAACTACAGGCCATATTCAGCAATATATGAAAAGGAAAATACATCACAGTCATGAGGGGTTCATCCCAGAAAATTCTCAATATGTTTTACCATATTGACAGACTAAATAAGAAAATCCATGAATCATCTAAAATTCTAAATTCATTCCAGAAAAAAACTCAGCAAACTAGAAGTAAAACGGAACTTCCTTTTCTAATAAAGGATATCTAGGAAATACCTAGAGCTAATATCAATCTTAATGGTGAAAGACTAAATGTTTTCTCCCCATGATTGGGAAAAAGGTAAAGATGCCCTCCCTCATCATTCATATACAACACTGTACTAGAAGTCCTAGCTAGTACAAAAGACAGCAAAAAGAAATAAAAGGCTTAACAGATTGGAAAGGAAGATATTATTGCATTGTCCTTATTCACAGACATGTAGAAAATCCCAAAGAATCTGTCGAAATAAATAAATACATAAATATCCTGAAACTAATAAATGAGTTTTGCAAGGAAACAGAATACAAGGTCAAAATACAAGTCAGAAAAAAAAAAAAAAAATTACTGAAAAAAAAGGGGGGACAGATGTGGCTCAAATGGTTGGGTGTCCGTCTCCCATATGGAGGGTCTCAGGTTCGATCCCTGGGACCTCCAGGTAAAAAAAAAAAAAAAAAGTCAATTGTATGTCTATATGCCAACAATTAACTATTGGAATTTGGAACTTTTTAAAAAACGTACTGATTACAATAGCACCCAAAAAAGTTCTTAGGTATAAGCCTAGCAAAATATATGGAGGATATGTATGCCGAAAAATACAAAATACTAATGAAAGAAACCAAAGATCTAAATAAAAGAAGAGATATACCATTTTCATGGGCTGGAAGACTCAATAAGGTTAAGAGGTAAATTCTTCACAAATGTATCTATAAATTCAATGTAATACCAATAAAAACCCCAGTAAGGGAGGAGGGTCTGAGAAGATGACATCAGATTAGGTCAGACAGGATGCGGCACTCTTATAAAACAGGGGAGGAAGGGCAGAAGCTATCCAAAGAAGCTGCTTTGGGGGATCTGCAGACGAGGAGAGTGCCATGTACATCATCCATGAAGGACTGAGGACAATGAGATTAAGAGGCCAAAAGGAAAACCATGAGATAATTGCCCCTGCGACTGAGAACTGAGTCCATCCTCAAGGCAAACAACCTCAGTGAAACCCATGAATGGCAGCAGCCAACTGAGAGGGGAACAGGCATATTCCTCCTTGGGAAGAGGAAGAGTAAGGAGGGTGAGGAGGGTGAGGAGGGCCGAGTGTGGTTTCTCTTCTGTGAGCTTAAATGGCAGGGTCCAGCATTGAATTGGGGCTCCAACCAGCTCAGAAAATCCAGCCAGTTGAAGGTGAAAGACTCATCTCCTTGGAAAGGTTTGCCAATGAGCACCACCTGCTGACAGGCCAAGAAAGTCAAGGAAGACAAGGTTTGTCTGTTTTGTCTCTATTTCCAGGCTCCCATGGATCTGGTCTGCACCACATTAGTGGGGTCCTGGCTCTGTTGCAATAACTTAAACAGGTCAATATTTTTTCTTTTTTAATAAGCCACCTATTTTATTTTTTTAATAATATTTTTTAAAAGATACTTAGATTACATAAACGTTACACAAAAAATATAGGGATTCCCATATGCCCCACTCCCCACACCTCCCACACCTTCCCACATAAACATCCTTCATTAGTGTGGCACATTCATTGCAATTGATAAACACATCGTAGAGCTTTGCCATTAAGCATGGACCATAGTTCACATTATAGTCTACACCCTATCCCACACAGTTCTGCAGCCTTTATCTGTCATTACAGTGTCATTCAGGATGATTCCCAAGTCCTGAAAAAGGCCCTGTATTACAACTGTTTTTCATTCTCCCTGCCCCCAGAGCCTCCAGTGGCCACTGGCTCCACATCAATGTTGTGATTTCTTTCATTGCTAGACTCATAATATGTCTACAGTAGAATACCAGTAAGTCCACTCTAGTCCATAGTTCTTTCCCCAATCCTGAGGATTCTGGGATGGTGGTGTCCACTCCACCTCTAATTGAGAGGGAGTTTATATCCCATGGGGAAGATGGATAGGACTATCTTGCTTGCAGTTGCAGACTCTCTCTGTTCCTTAGGATGGTCATTGTACATCATCATCTCCTTGTTAGTTGTCCTGGGTGAGTTCAATGAGCTGTAGAGTAGGTGTTGCAACTCCGCTGAGGTTCCAGGCCCAGCTGGCACATAGACAGTTCAAAGACTCAAGTCTCTGGATATACACCTACAAACTCCAGGCACCAAGTATAGGTTTAAATAGAAGGGACAGATGAGTCATGTGTAGGGAAGGCATAATTGAGTCTAACTCTGTCACTCTCAGAAGCACAAACTCCAAAGTAGGGCCCACTGGCAAGGCACCAAATTCCGGAGCTATCTGAAAACAGGGCAATTTTAAAGTTTTAGAAAAAGTTGGACCAAAAATCAAAGAAGAGCCATGAGACAAAACCACTTTATAATGACCAACAGAGTAAAATCACCAACATAATCAGATGCTTAGACATTAGCAAAAAATTACAAGTGACACCAAGAAACAGGAAGACATGGCACAGCCAAAGGAATAAATAAAAAATCCTGATAAGACACAAGATTTAAGAAAACTAATCAATGATGTCCACACAAATCTCCTAAATCAATTCAAGACATAAAGGATATTAAGAAGACAATGGGTTAGCATAAAGAACAATTTGAAAGACTGCAAAGAAAAGTGACAGAGCCTATGGTAATGAAAGAGACAATGGGTGAGTTTAAAAATACACTAGAGGGAAATAACAACAAATTTTAATTGGCTGAGGACAAAATAAGTGAGTTCGAAGACAGAGAATCTGAACTTGGAAAGAAAGAAGAACAGAAAGAGAATAGTATGGGGAAAAAATTGAACAGGGTCTCAGGGAATTGATTGATAACATGAAATTCACAAACATACACGTTACAGGTGTGCCATAAGGAGAAGATAATGGCAAAGGAGTAGAAAAAAATATTTGAGGAAATAATGAAATCTGAAATAATGAAATCTGGAAATTTCCCAACCCTTATGAAAGACATATATATCAAAATTCAAGAAGGATGGTGTACTCCAAACAAGGATAAATCTGAATAGACCTTCTCTGAGACACCTACTACTCAAAATGTCAAATGCCAGAGATAAAAAGAGGATTCTGAAAGTAGCAGAAGAAAAGCAATGCACAACATACGAGGGAGGCTAACTAAGAGTGCCATCATTCATCAGAAACCATGGAGGTGAGAAGGCAGTGGTATGATATATTTAAGGAATGGGGAAAAAAACCGTCAGGCAAGAATTCTATATCTGGAAAAACTTCTTCAAAATTGAGAATGGGTTTTTAAATCTTTGCAGGCAAACAAAAACTGAGAGATTTTGTCACCAAGAGAACAGATTTAAAAGAGATACTAAAGGGAGTACTGCAGCTGGAAAGGAAAAGACAAGGACAAGAGACTTGGAGAAGAGTGTAGAAATAAAGATTATTAGTAAGGGTAGCAAAAGGGTAAAAAGACAGACAATAGTAAGATATGACAACAGAAAGCAAAAGCATAAAATGGACAAAGAAAGTAATGCCTTTAGAGTAATAACATTGAATGTTACTGGATTAAACTCCCCAATCAAAAGACACAGACTGACAGAATGGGTAAATATATATATATGAGCCATCAATATACTGTCTACAAAAGACTCGCCTTAGACTCAAGGACACAATCAGGCTGGAAGTGAAAGGTTAGAAAATGATATTCCACACAAATAGTAACCAAAAAATATCTGGAGTAGCAATAGTAATATCAGACCAAAATGGATTTTAAATGCAAAACTATTAAAAGAGATAAAGATGGTCATTATATATTAATAAAAGGGGCAATTCTCCATGAAGAAATAACAATAATAAATATTCATGAACATAACCTGCCTGCCCCCCAAAACATGAGGCACACACTTGAAAAATTGAAGGGTGAAATAGATGTCTCTACAATAATAGTTGGAGACTTCAATACACCACTCTCAACAATGGATAGAACATCTGGACAGATGATAAATAAGGAAAGAGAGAGCTTGAATAAAAATGATAAATGAACTAGACCTAACAGGCATTTATAGAACATTACATCCCTAAACAGCAGGAAAAACATTTTTCTCAAGTTCCCAAGATTTCTCCTGGATAGATCATATGTTAGGTCACAAGACAGGTGTCAATAAATTTTAAAAGATTGAAATTATACAAAGAAGTTTCTCTGATCATAATGGAATGAAGCTGGCAATCAATTACAGGTGAAAAAAGGGCAAATTCACAAATATATGGGGATTAAATACACTCATAAATAATCAGTAGGTCAAAGAAGAAACTGCAAGAAGAATGAAAATGAGAAGACAAAATATCAAAACCTATGGGACACAGCAATGGCAGTGCTGAAAGGGAAATTTATAGCCCTCAGTATTTACATTAAAAAAGAAGAAAAATCTCAAATTGAAGATCTAAGTGCACAGCTGAAGGATCTAGAAAAAGAACCACAAACTAATCCCAAACCAAGCTGAAGGAAAGAAATAACATAGATTAGAGCAGAAATAAATGAAATTGAGAACAAAAAAACAATAGAGAGAAAATCAACAAAAGCAAAAACTGGTTCTTCGAGAAGATCAACAAAATCAAAGAAACAATTAGCAGGGAGTGGATGTGGCTCAAGTGGTTGAGCACCTGTGTTACACATGGGAGACCCCAGGTTCAGTTCCTGGTGCCTTCTTAAAAAAAAAAAAAAAGGCAAAACAAATGAAAAAACCAACTCAGGGGAGTAAATGTGGCACTGGCTTCCCACATACAAGGTTCCACAATCCCCGGCCCCCAGTACCTCAAAGCAAAAAAATTAGCTAGATTAACAAAGAAGAAAATACAGAAGATGCAAATAAATAAAATCAGAAAAGAGAGAGGAACAATACCACTAACCTTACAGAAATAACTTGGAGCAGGTTTCTAGGGAGTGTGTAAGTGATCATTCTGTCATAATGTGTTGTATCAGTGGGTGAAGACCCTCGTAATGAGCGGGAAAGAGTTGGACTCCCATACTCGGGAGGACCGATTTGTTCACAGACAGGCGGGAGTCTCTCGAGAGCATGGGCAGTTCCTAATAGGGAAGGACAAACCAGTGTGTCAAGACCTCAGTCTTGTTGCATGTAACTATGAATCTTGTCATCCAAGGAGAGAAGCCAGGAGTTCACCATGGACCCCAAGGGGAGGGGGAGGGAAGAATAGAATAGATCGAACAGGGGGTATTTAGTGGGCAATGGAAGTGTCCCATATGATCTTACAATGACAAACACAGGACATGGTAAATATCATCAAAATTCATAAAAATGTATGGTCTAAAATGTAAACCATAATGTAAACCACTGACCATGTTTAGTAGCTATGTTTCACTATTTGTAAATCAGTTATAACAAAGGTCCCATCCACGTATAAAAAGGTATTAATATGGGGGGGGGGAGGAAAAGGGGAGGATATTGAGTATATGAGAGTCTCCTGTATTCTGTGTGTGACTTTGCCTGACCTAAAATTTCTTTGAAAACAAAATGAAAAATAGTGAGACACTGGGGAATGAGTGGGGGAAGGTGCCACAGTACAGACAGGACACCAGATATTGCAGTGATGAAAGGCAAAATGTCAACAACAACAAAAACCACTTTTAAAAATATTTTTCATTATTTTTTAATATCTCAATCATTTAATTTTAGTTTTAGTTTTTTTTTATTTTTATGTATTTTATTTCTTATATACTTATCGTTATTGTTTCATTTTCCTATTAATTATATTTGGCTATTGTAATGACTTCATTTTTTAAGAGGCTATGGATTACAGAAGGGTTACAACTGGGGCCTGGATCGTGGTGAGGGGTGTCAGTGACGGGGGATGCATGGGAGGAAGTTCACTTGGGCATACATATTAGGTATATAAAAATGTTCAAATGTTCATGGCACATTGTCACAGTGGGTGGAGATTCACACAATAACTGAGAGAATACTGAATTCCCATCCTGGAGAGCTCTGCCACATTCTCTTCGAGAGCAGCAACAGTCCCCCAAGTGCAGGGGAAATGACTGGAGAAGGAGGATGATCCACTGATGGGCCTTGATATTGAAAACTAGGCTTATGAGCCTTTGCTTTTGAAACTGAAACTTAGCCTATTGTTATAGGGTGCTTAAAGGTAGCCTCCAGAGAGCCTCCTTGTTGCTCAAAAGTGGCCTCTCTCTAAGCCAAACAGCATATGAATGCATTACCTTTCCCCAGTGTGGGACATTACTCCCGGGGATGAGCCTCCCTGGCATTGAAGGATTGCTTCCAAGCACCAACTAGCAATGCAATTGGAAAAAGACCTCGAATAAAAGGGGGAAAAGGTAAAGACAAATGAGTTTATATGGCTAAGAGACTTCAAAGTGAGTTGGGAGGTCATCCCAGAGGTAACGCTTACGCACATCTCAGTAGGATCTCATAGACTTCCAAAGTGGATACTACCCCAAATAGTGGGGCTACTGAGGGCTCTGGAGACACCCAGGTCCTATGGTCAGGGCAGATAGCTCCAGAGTTTTGTGCCTTGCCAGTGGGCCCTACTTTGGAGATTGTGCTCCTGAGAGGGACAGAGTTGGACGCAATTATGTCTTCCCTGCACATGGTTCATCTGTCCCTTCTATTTAAACCTATACTTGGTGCTGGAGTTTGTAGGTATACATCCAGAGACTCAAGTCTTTGGGTTGTCCATGTGCCATCTGGGCCTGGAACCTCAGCAGAGTTGCAACACCTACTCTACAGCTCATTGGACTCACCCAGGACAACTAACAAGGAGATGATGATGGACAATTGCCATCCCAGGGAATGGAGAGAGTCTGCAGCTACAAGCAGGATAGTCCCATGGGATATAAGCCCTCTCTCAATTGGAGGTGGAGTGGACACCACCATCCCAGAATCCTCAGGACTCGGGGAAGAGCTATGGATTACAGTGGACTTATTGGTATTCTACTATAGACATATTGTGATTCTAGCAATGGAAGAAATTACAACATTGATGTGGAGCCAGTGGCCACTGGAGGCTCTGGGGGCAGGGAGAGGCTAAAACAGTTGTAATACATAGGCTTTTTTCAGGACTTGGGAATCGTCCTGAGTGACACTGCAACGACAGATATAGGCCATTTTATATCATCACATAACATGCAGAACTGTGTGGGAGAGACTGTAGACTACAATGTGACCTATGTCCATGCTTAATGGCAAAGCCCCAGGAGGCGTTAATCAATTGCAATGAATGTCCCACACTAATGAAGGATGTTTATGTGGGATGGTGTGGGAGGTGTGCGGAATAGGGCAAAAGGGAATCCCTATATCTTTTGTATAACATTTATGTAATCTAAGTATCTTTAAAAGAAAAGAAATTTTAAAATGTCAGCCAAATCCAAAAAAAAAAAAAAACAACCCACTGTCCTCAACAGTGAAAGACTGAAATTTTTCCTGCTGAGACTGGGAACAAGACAAGATATTCACTGTTATTCAATACTGTGATAGAAATTCTAGCTAGAGAAATTAGGCAAGAAAAAGAAATAAAAGACACCAAATAGGTAAGGAAGAAATAACACTTTGACTATTCACTGATGATATGATCCTATACCTAGGAAATCCTGAAAAATCCACAACAAAGCTACTAGAACTAATAGAAGAGTTTAGCAAAGTAGCAGGATACAAGATTAATATGGAAAATCAGTAGCATTTCTATACACCACTAATGAGCAACCTGAGGAGGAAGTCAGAAAGAAAATTCCATTTACAACAGTGACTAAAAAACTAAAAATTTAGGAATAAACTTAATGAAGGCCATAAAGGACTTGTATTCAGAAAACTACAAAGCATTGCTAAGAGAAACCAAAGAAGACATAAATAAATGGAAATACATTCTATATTCATGGGCTGGAATTCATATTAAGATGTGAATTCTACCTAAACTGATTTACAAATATAATGCAATCCCAATAAAAATTCCAACACCTTTTTTGCAGAAATGGAAAAGCCAATTATCAAATTTATTTGGAAGGGTAAGAGGCCCCAAATAGCCAAAAATATCTTTAAATACAAGAATGAAGTTGGAGGACTCTCACTTCCTGACTTTAAAGCATATTACCTACGAATATTCTCACTGTCCTGATTTTGCGATAATCAGGGTAGGCTAAACATTCGCCATATTAGAAACCATGCATGTGTCCCCAGACCTAGTTTTTCTCCCTAGGTCTGGTTTTTAGAATGCTGGTGATAAACTAAGTCTGATTTATTATATGACCATCCTGTATGGGAAAAGACTAACTCTAGGTATCTTTGGTGAACCTTAAGAGATATAGCAGGGGGAGAGATGTGGCACAAATGGTTGGGCATCCATCTCCCATATGGAGGGACCAGGGTCCGATCCCCGGGACCTCCTAGCAAAAATAAAAAAAGGAAATATAGAAGGTATATGGGCCACTAGGTCCCGCGAGCAGGTGAGCCGCCACGCCCTGTGCATGGGCGTGCCGTCAGGTCCCGTGCACTGGTGCGCCATCAGACCCCGCGAGCCACACAGTAAGATGATGACATAACAGGAGAGTGAACATCGGAAGTTTCAAGGATCGAATCCCAGTGAAGACAGGAGAAGGATGAGAAGAAAGGGCAGGAAATGGACACAGAGAGTTGCCCAGCCAATGGACACAAAAACAGAAAAAACAAGGGGAGGGAGGGGAAGTGGCTAAAAATGGATGAAAGTAAATAAATAGATAAATCTTTAAAATATATATATAGGGGAGTATATTCGTCAGCCAAAGGGGTGCTAATGTGAAATACCAGAAATTGGTTGGTCTTTATAAAGGGTATTTATTTGGGGTAGAAATCCACAGTTACCAGGCCATAAAGCGTAAGTTTCTTCTCTCACCAAAGTCCATTGCCACAAGTTGGAGCAAGACAGCTGCCGACATTTGCCAGGGTTCAGGCTTCTTGGGTTCCTCTCTTCCCGGGGCTGTGTTTCTCTCCGGGCTTAGTGCCTCTGTTTCCTCCACAAGGTCTGCTGTAGACTATCAGGTGAACGGCTCACTTCTCTTCTCCCGGGGCCATCTCTCCAACATCAAAACTCCAACATCAAAACTCCAACTTCAGAACTGCTTCTCAAATACCCATTCCCTCTGTCCTTTGCCTTGCCTTTTATATTCGGTTCCCCCACCCACCAAGGGGTGGGGCTCAACACCCTACTGACGTGGCCCAGTCAACGCCCTAATTATAACTTAATCATGCCCAGATTAACACATCAGTTTACAAGCATGATCCAATTATATTTTTGGAATTCATAATTACAGCAAATTGCCAAACGGCTACAGGGAGTAAGATACAGACTATAGTTAGTAGCAATACTTTGACAATGCTCTTTCATAATTTGTTAACGAATGTTTCACAACAATGCAAAGTATTTGTGGTGGGGTGATGTGTGGGAGCACTGTACAATGTGCATGTTTGTTTTGTAAGTTCACAATGTTTACTGAACACTTAGTTTGTGTATGTTCATGTATGAATGATACATTTCAATAAATTGTTTCTTAAAAAATAAAGCATATTACCTATCTACAGTGGTAAAAACAGCATGGTACTGGCATAAAGATAGACATATTGACCAATGGAACCGAACTGAGAGCTCAGAAATAGACCCTCATATCTATGGTCAAGTGATTTTTGACAAGGCTGTCAACCCTGCCCAGCTGGGTCATAATAGTCTAGTTAACAAATGGCCCCGGGAGAACTGGATATCCCTATCTAAAAGAAAGAAAGAGGATCCCTATGTCTACCTTATACAAAAATTAACTCAAAATGGCTCAAGGACTTAACTATAAAAGCTAGAATCATAAAACTCCTAGAAGAAAATGTAGGGAAACATCTTCAAGATCTTGTGACAAAAAAATAAAAAGATGAAAAAAATTTTAAGAACTAAATTATTTTAAAAAGTTCTTATGGTAGGTGGTGGTTTCTCTCACCTCATACCCAAAGGCCAAGCAACAAAAGAAAAAACAGATAAATGAGACATCCTCAAAATTAAATATTTTTCTGCCTCAAATGACTTTGCTAAGAAGGTAAAAAGGCAGCCTACTCAATGGGAGAAAATTTTCAGAAACCACATCTTTCATACAGGTTTGATTTCCATGTTATATAAGAGATTATACAACTCACTGATAAAAAGTCAAGGAACCCAATTTTTAAAATGGACAAAAGACTGAAGAAATATTTTTCAAAAGAGAATATACAAATGGCCAAAAAGCACATAAAAAGATGCTCAACATTATTAGCTATTCAGGAAATATGGATCAAAATTACAATGAGATATCATTTCGCGCCTTACAGAATGGCCATTATTAAAAAAAAAAAGAAAAGAAAGAAAACAGAAAACTACAAGTGATAGAGAGGATGCAGAGAAATAGGAACACCCCTTCACTGTTGGTGGGAATGTCAAATGGCACAGGTTGTGTGGTAAACAATTTGGTGGCTCCTCAGGAAGTTAAATATAGAACTGCGGTATGATCCAGCAATCCTGCACTAGAAATATATTCAGAAGAACTGAAAGCAAGGACACAAACTGAGATCTGAACACTGATGTTCATAGCAGCATTAGTCATAATTAGTCCATCAATCGACAAATGGATAAACAAAATGTGGCATATACATATGATGTAATGCTATTCAGCTGTAAGAAGAAATGAACCTGGAAAGCATATGACAATATGGATGAAGCTTGAGGATATTATGTTGAGTGAAATAAGCCAGACCCAAAAGAACAAATATTTTATGGTTGTATGGTCTCAGTAATATGAACTAAATACAACGAGTAAACTCATGGAGTTAAACTATAGAGTATAGGTTACTAGGAGATAAGTGTGGGTTGAGAAGGGGAGCTAATGCTGATTGTATGTAGATTGTTTAATAATGTTGATTGTAAATGTATGGAAATGGATAGAGCTGATGGTAACACATTATAGTGAGTATAACTAACACTGCTGATTTATAAATGTGATTGTAGCTGAAAGGGGTAGTCTAGGGAAGTTAATATCAATTGAAAGAACGCTAGTGGACAACCTAGAGACTATACAACATAGTGATTTTGGTGGTAGATGAGGATTGTGGTTAATATACAAATACAAGAATGTTCCTGTATTACAAGGTGTTAAGAATATGATGATACATGGGAAAAATACAACTAATGTAACTTATAGGCTATAGTTAACTTTAATGTTGTAATATTTTTGCAGCAATGACAAAGAAGATACTATATCAATGCTAAGGTTAACAATAGAGGGGGTATAAGGGGCTATGGGATCTTTCCTTTTGGAGTAAAATGTTCTAAAATGGACTGAAGTGATGGCAGCACAACTCTGTGATGAAACTGAGAGCCACTGAGCATACACTTTGGATGGAATGTACCGTATAGCATAGTAGACCCCATGGTAGATGATGGACTTTGGTTAAGAGTACAAATATGAGAATGGTCTCTCATGAGCTATAACAAATATACAATACTAATACATGGAGTTAATAATAGGATGGTTTGTGGGGAAAATACACCAAATATAAGTTATGCTCTATAGATAGCAGTAATATTTTGACGGTGTTCCTATATCATTTGTAACAAATATTTCACAACAATGTAATGTGTTGGTGGTAGGGCAATATATGGAAATCCTGTATGGTATACATGATTATTTTGTACACTCACCAATTCTCTAATAAAAAATTTTTTAAAAGAAAAAAAATCCCAGTAAACTTTTTTTGGTAGATATCTACAAGCTGATTCAAAACTTATATGTATTGTGAATATTCTTGCTATCCTGATTTTGTGATAATCAGGATAGGCTAAACATTCACTATATTAGAAACCATGCATGTGTCCCCAGATCTAGTTTTTCTCCCTAGGTCTGGTTTTTAAAATGCTGGTGATAAACCAAGCCTGATTTATTATATGATCATCCTATACGGGAAATGACTAACTCTAGGTATCTCTGCTCAATATTAAGAGATATAGCAGGGGGGGGTGGATGTGGTTCAAATGGTTGGGCTTCCATCTCCCATATGGAGGGACCTAGGTTCAATCCCCGGGACCTCCCGGTAAAAAGTTAAAAAAGAAAACTATAGGAGGCCCGCAGGCCACCAGGCCCCGCGCGCAGGTGCGCCAACAGGCCCCGCCGAACCACACAGCAAGATGATGACATAACAAGAGAGTGACACAAGGGAGAGCCAAGACGTGCCAAAAAACCAGGAACTAAAGTGGCACAGGCGGTAGGATGCCTCTCTCTCACATCAGAGGTTCCGAGGATGGAATCCCGGTGAAGACAGGAGGAGAAGGATGAGAAGTGAGGACAGGAAACAAACACAGAGAATTGCCCAATGAATGGACACAAAAACAGCAAAAATGGGGTGGGGGGGTAAAAATGGGTAAAAGTAAATAAATAAATCTTTAAAAAAAAACATGTAAAGGCAAAGGAACTAGAATAGCTAAAGCAGTTCTGAAAATGAAGAACAAAAAAAAAAGGATTCCTATGTTCCAATTTCAAGTCTTACTACAAAGCTACACTAATTAGGACAACATGGTGAAAGTATGTACACACAGATACTTAGAACAGAATAGAGAGTTCAGTAATAGACTCACAAAATATTATCAACTTATTTTTTATAAAGTGCCAAGTGCAGGGTGCAGCCTGCTGCCTTTCACTATGACCCACAAATAAACCTGGTACTTGGGATCAGATGTGTCAAACTGACACTTAGGATGGATAATGAATGTGGGCTGACTCCCTCCTTGGGGAGCTTTGTCAAAAGATGCATACCCTAGCAAATAATGTTCTGTTGCACATTCCATCCCCCTTTGTCCTGAGCATATGTAAACATTCATGGAGACTGCTTGGCTAAGTGTGTGCATTTTATGGCACCTGGCTACCCCACTGCTGTATCTATTTCTGGTGGGGAAGGAGTGGGATCCTTCACTTGCTGCACAAGAGGGGTACACATATATCATCTCCCTGCATCGGCTGCAGATCGAAACTCACTGGAATGCCCCCTATTGAAGCTGATCTAGTCTCTCTGTGAGTAAAAGTATTGTTCCATCCAGTGTGCTTTGGCTGGTGACCCTAACATCTGCAAAGCAAGGTTATTACCATTCTCTGGAGGTAGTAACAGGTGTCTTTTCCCTGACACTAATGCATTTCAATGGAGAAAGGAAAATGTTTTTAATAAATGGTGCTAGAACAATTGGACACTATAGGAACACAAACATACACAAAAGAACTTTGAAACTTACCTCACACCTATACAAAAACTAACTCATAGTGCAATTATATAGACTTAAGTGTGAAACATAAAATTATAATGCTTCTAGTAGAAAACATAGGTAAAAATCTGTATGACCTTGGGTTTGGTGATGAGCTTTTAGATACACCATCAAAAGTATGATCCATGAAAGAAAAAAATTGATAAATTGTACTTTACCAAAATTTAAAACTTTTGCTCTGTGAAAGACACTTTCAAGAGACTGAAGTTGTCAAGCAAGAGAATAAGAGAAAATATTTGCAAATCATATATCTGATAAAGAGCTCATATTCAGAACATATAAAGAACTCAACACTTGATAATAAAAAAAAAATCTGATTTTTAAAATGTAAAAATATCTGAACAAACATTTCACCAAAGAATAACACAGATGAAAATTAGCATATAAAATATTCTAAACATCATTTGTCATAGATACCATTTCACACCTACAATGATGGTCAAAATCCAGAAAACTGGCAATACTAAATGCTGGTGAGAATGCAGAACATAAGAAAACCTCATTCATTGCTGATGGGAATGCAAAATGGTACAGCCACTTTGGAAACAGTTTGGCAGGGATCTTAAAAAGTTATATCTAAGTTTTCCATAGGACCCAGAAATCATGCTTTTAAGTGTTTACCCAAGCAAATTTTTTTTTTAAATTATGTTCCCACAAAAACCTGTATATACAGCTCATCAAAGCTTTGTAGAAGTTTTGTCAAAAACTGGAAGCAAACAAGCTGTCCTTCTACAGGTGAACGGATAAACAAACTGTGGCACATCATATATTGGAATACTACTCAGTGATAAAAAGGAACGAGCTGTTGAATCTTAAGTTCATGAATGAATCTCAAGTTCATTTTGCTAAAGAAAAAAAAGAAGAAGAAAAGCCCATAACAGCCACATGTTGTATGATTCCTGTCATATAACGCTCTGGAAAAGGCAAAAAACTATAGAATGGAAAAATGTCAGTAGTTGCCAGGGGTTGGAAGAGAGAGTATGACTGACTACAAAGGGGACGCACAGGGAATTTTTAGGGTGGTGGAATTATTCTACGTTGTACTGTGGTGGCAGATACATAACTTTATGCATTGTCAAATCCCACAGAATCATACACGTCATGAAAAGTGAACTTTAATGTATGCAAAAATTTTTTAAGAAAATCAACCAGAATGTTGGGGAATCCCAGGATGGAACTTGGACTATGAAAAATGAAGCTAACTATGTTACAAACAAATAGCATAACCTCACTTAAGTAGGGGTAGAAAAAAAAGGAGCTGACAATTAATTTTTGAAAACAATATTTTGACTGAAGTCTGTAAGGCTAAATTAACAAAAGGAATCATATATAAATACTGTACCATAATTGGTAAATTTGTTTCTCATGGGGGTAGGTATTAATTCTGAAACTACTGTTGCATGTACACAGGAATAGAAACAAATAAGTAAATAGATGATAGGTGGCAGGAGTCAGGTCTTCCACTGCCAGAGAGGGAAATTATAGATAAGCAAGGGAGGAAGGCTAGAATGAACCCTGTGGTACTAGGTTACAATCAGAGACATCAGTATGAACTCATGTTTATATACAGAGAGATGGATAAGAAATAATTATTGATATGTATGTATACATGAGTTAACACACCTACATATAGTTCTTATCTCTGTCTATTGAGAGGGTCTAAGAAATGTACCATGGTTATGTAAGATGTCAACATTAGGGAAAACTGATTGAGGGGGTATGGGAACTCTGCATTATCTTTGCACTTTGCTGTAAAATAAAATAATAAAATATAAAAAGTTTATTTTTAAAAAGCTAAATAAAACTCAGATATTCACTGAATGTATGAGAATTGTGTTTTTAATAATTTGAGAATTTTGCTTTCCTAGAGGAGACTTAAGGGACTGAGGTTTTACCATAACATTGCATGATCATGCTAAGAAAATAATCAAATGACTCAATACGGATTAACTTGAAAACATTATGTTGAGTGAGACAGGCAAGGAACATATAGACATGTTTTCACTTGGTTTCACTTATATGAAATATCTAGAAATAGCAAATTCATAAAGACAGAAACCAAATTGGAGGTTACCATGGATAGGGGGAGAGGAAAAGGGGTAGTTGTTGATTGGTGGGTATAGAATGTTTGTAAATCTTGGAATTTTTTTAATAAAATAAATAAATAAATAAAAAATTAAAAATACAAAGAAAAGAAGAGTAAAGCAACAGATGACAGAGAGGGCTTTCTGGATATTTGTCCATCCAAAGCAACACACTCACAGGTTCATGCCAGTATCAGCCCTCAGAGGAACACAAACCTCATGATGAGTTTCCTACAGGTGGAATTTATAAATGGGACACTTGTGACCATGCACAGAAAGGCAATGTGGGGGAGCGGATGTGGCTCAAGCAGTTGAGTGCCTGCTTCCCACATGGGAAGTCCTGAGTTCAGTCCCTAGTTCCTCCTAGACGCAAAAACAAACAACAAGCAGACAAGCAAGGGAACCAACTCAGGGGAGCTGATGTGGCTCAATGGTTGAGCACCAGCTTCCACATACAAGGTCCTGGGTTCAATCATAAATAAATAAATAAGACTTGGAATTAAATAAAACTGAAATGTACATTTGAAAATGGTTATAATGGGAAAGATATATATATATATAATTAAAATGAGAGTTTAAAAAAAAAAAAAAGAAAGGCAATGTGCTTTGAAGTTAGGCAGATTTGACATTGCATTCCAACTCAACCAGTTAGTAGCTATGTCCTTAACATGTCAAATAATCTCTCTGAGCTTCAGTTTACTCTATAAAACAATGAGAATAATGTTTATCTCATAGGACTGATAAAAGAACATATGAAATTATCTAGCCTGGTACCTAGCAAATGTTATTTTCTAAGTAATGTTATTTTCCTTTCCTTTGTTAGTGATTTCTCTTCATAATCACTCCCTTTAATAAAGTAGGAGAGCACCTGAAAACTGTTATTATTCACTGTATGAACATTCAGGATGAATTGAGTTGCTGTTTCTGGAGAAAGGTGATCACTTCTACATAATTCCAGAATTTCTGGAAAGAATAAAGATGGGAGACTGATTAACCTAGGCCTTTAAAAATCAACAGAAGCACCCACCATCTTGCATCAACACATGGCAACAGACTTTGGGTGAGAAAGTACCTCTTATGGCACCTTGAGTTGGACTCTTTAGGGCCTGGTAACTGTAAGCATCTACCCCAAATAAATACCCTTTATAAAAAATTTAAAAATAATAAAAAATATTAAAAAATCAACAGAAGTCAGATCTAGAGGAGTAGGTGGGAGTTAAAAGAGAGATCTGCTCTGAATAATATCAATATATTTAACTATTTCTTTTTTTGAGATACCTGAATTTCAGATGATCATTATAACCACAGTCATTGACTGAACTGTTAAAGCAGCAAAACTGAGACAAATAAAATATTTAAAATAGGTCAGAAATGTTATCAAACAAATCAAGGATATCTTATTTGCAAACAAGCTGCACACAACCCATCATGCAGCTAGGACCTCTTTCTCCTGTCTACTGCCCAAGGCAGAGTTACAGTCATCCCTTTTCCCAAACCCTATATACATACACAGCCATTATCCAGACTATAGTGAAGCTTCCCCAGAAGACTGCCCTCACACTTCCACCCACCAGGTTTGAGGAGGGTGGTACACAGGTTGTGCCCCTTTCTGCTCTTCTCCTTAGCCTCGGTTTTTTTCTCCCCTTCTCTTTCCTCTCTCCCAATCCCAACTATCTCATACCATTTTCTTGTTGTCAGGCAAATTTTCACACACACATGTAGTCTCTTTTCACCTATTATCTCAACTACTAAAACTAGTCATGGGCTGTTGTGCTTAGGAGAAGAAACATTTATTTCTGTGCCTTTCCCCAGACCACAGTACCCAAATCTCTGGGGAGTTTTGTCAAACTTCAACTTCCCATTTCTACTCCCACACCCAGAAGGAATGGGAGACATGCTTCTCACCTCCCCATCCTTCTTTGAGAATCAGTCGGCTAGACCAGAAGATCCATCTCCAGCTTTAAGATGTGAAAAAGAACATTATTGGGAAATTTAGTTTAAGTGCTTTTGGTATGCTTCAGTCTCACCTACAAACTCTGGCATTTGAGACTACTTTAAAAAGCTACATTCAATTAATGTTTTATAAAATGTTTCTCTCCTCATAATCCCTTCTTTCTTTTTTTGTGTGACCTCCCCATACACACCAAAAAAACAAAAACAAACAAACAAATCAGAAATGGCTCATTAAGAAAATGCTGGCAACAATGATCAGGGAAACCCAAAGTCACCTTTTTGGTTTAAAAGCATATTTCTAAGTTCCAGGGTCTAAAAGTCCATTATATACATGACATGATGCCCATTTCAGCTAAGGAACCTAAGCACTCATATGATATGTATTCCCTCTCATATTCATTCTCTCTCCCCTCCCCTCCCCCCACCACCGCGTCTCTGTCTCTTTCAGTCCTGGGTATGTTTTCATGCTGGTAATATCCTGCTTCAGACATCATTTTGAAAATTTCTTCTTGTCCTACAAAATAAAGCTTTGTAATTGGACTAATGTGCTTTATTTGTCCCTCCATCTTTCCATCCACCTTGTGATAAAGTAGAGAGATATTTGGATTTTAGAGTCAGAATAATGGAACTGGAATTGGAGCTCAAGATCTAATCTGTCCTAGTTTTACTCTTATGAACCATTTGCTTAACCAGTTTGTGCCTCAATTTTCTCATCTGTATAATCGGGATAGTAACACCTACATTCCAATTTTGTACCCAATAAAATAACATATGAAAATGAAGCTCGCACAATATTGGGTTTGTAGTAGTTTAAAAATAAATGGTATGTGAATATTCTCATTGTCCTGATTTTGTGATAATCAGGGTAGGCTAAACATTTGCTATATTAGAAATCATGCATGTGTCCCCAGACCTAGATTTTCTCCCTAGGTCTCATTTTTAGAATGCTGGTGATAAACTAAGCCTGATTTATTATATGACCATCTGGTATGGGAAATGACTGTGACTCTAGGTATCTTTGGTCAACCTTGGGAGATGTAGCAGGGGGATGGATGTGCTCAAATGGTTTGGCATCCATCTCCTATATGGAGGGACTTGGGTTTGATCCCCAGGACCTCCTGGTAAAAATTTTAAAAAGAAAAATATAGAAGGCACACAGGGCCAGGCCCCGTGCGTGGGTGTGCTATCAGGCCCTGCAATCGGGTGAGACCCCCAGGCCCCACATGTGGGTGCGCCGCCAGGCCCTATGAGCGGCTGAGCCCTCCAGGCCCCACGCACTGGTGTGCCGTCAGGCCCTGCCAAGTCACGCAGCAAAATGATGACGTAACAGGAGAGTGACACAAGGGAGAGCCAAGATGAGATGTGCCAAAAAAATAGGAATTAAGGTGGCGCAGGCAGTAGGACGCCTCTCTCCCACATCGGAGGTTCTAAGGATCGAATTCCAGTGAAGACAGGAAGAGAAGGATGAGAAGAGAGGGCAGGAAGTGGACACACAGAGTTGCCCAGCGAATGGACACAAAGACAGCAAAAAATGGGGGAAGGGGTAAAAATGGATAAAAGTAAATAAATAAATAAATAAATCCTTAAAAAAAAGTATAGGGGAGTAAGATATGAACTACAGTTAGTAGTAATACTTTGACAATGCTCTTTCATAATTTGTTAACAAATGTTTCACAACAATGCAAAGTATTTGTGGGGGGATAATGTGTGGGAGCCCTGTATGATATTATGCATGTTTGTTATGTAAGTTCACAATGTTAACTGAACACTTGTTGTTTGTGTATGTTCATGTATGAATGATATACCTCAATAAATTGTTTTTTTTTTTAAGTAAATGATAATGCCCTGAGTTATAGTTACCTCGATGGATGTTACCTGATGTTATATAGACACTGTCATGGTACCCACCCTTCACTTAAGAAAGTGACTCTCCTTAACAGAGAGTTTAAAACACTCCTCCCTTTCCTGAAACAGAGAATAGAAGAAGATGCAATATATTGAGTACTTATATTGGAGACCCTGTAAGCTATCATGTCTTCATTAAAAACAGGTTTCTGAGCAGGTATTAGCAGAAAACATTAGAACCAGCAACACTCCAAAGCCACAGCATTGCTAAACATGCACCCAAGGAAGACTTGGAGCAAGTACCTCGGCAACGACTCAAGACTTTGTTCAAATAGCAACAGTAGTCCAAATGCAAGGCGGTACAACCAGCCCAGACGGGGGAAAAATGAAAATAATGTAGGATAACCAAGAAATAAATTAGCAGAACTTAGCCAATACAAGAAAAAGTATCCAGACAAACCAGAAGAAATATTATTCACTTAACCTCACAAAGGTTATTCACCAGTTTCTTAGTGAGGAGAAATTAGATGTCGACATCTGAATCACTCTATATATTATTTACAGCAGATATAAAAACATATAAAGGGACTGCACATAATGTATATATTTAAATTATGTTTTCTCTGATTACACAAGAAATATATGTTCATCACAGAACTCTTGAAAAATGTAAAAAAAAATTACTCTAAACTTTTCACATAAAAATAATTGCTGCTTGCACTTTTGTATATTTCCTTCCAGGCTTTTTCCTTTGTGTATAATATATTTTTATATTATACTACACATGCACATTTTAATTTTGTTTTCACATAACACTATATGATGACCATTTCCCAAGTCATTTAAAATGTTCTTTGACTCTAAGTTTGTAAATAATTACATGTTATTCCATCATAAGGATACATATTATTATAGACATTTATGGTATAGCATATTTGAGGGACACCACCTATAAATTACACGCTGCTTCTGCTCACATTATATTGGCAGAACTTAGATGTGAGGCTTTATTCTGGATAGCTAAAATTCCATCACCATAGAAGAGAAGGGACAGAGAATGGATATTGGGAGACCTATGAAAGTTCTGTCACTCATTTAGAATGTTTATTTCATAGTGTACATTTAATCACTCTCAGTAATCCTTTTATCTCCTAATCCTAAAATTCTAACATGATGAATACCTCCAAGTTTTGTAGTATGAGATATTGGATATGGAAACTCTAACTGAATATTTTAGCCAAGATTCTGGTGGCCAGAATTGGAAAAGTCAGGTAAGTAAAGTAATTTGGAGAAAACTGGGTTTTTTTCTCTTTTTAAAATAAAGAAAATGTTATCTTAACAAGGTTATTTATTTTGAGATGTGTAAATATTACGTATTTTATAAACACCAAACAACTATATGACTATAAATTATTGTTTCAAATTCCTATCCCAAAACTTGTCAACATCTTATCTTCAGATCCCTGTTCCTCTGTAGCCACAGTCCAGCTATCCTAACCCTGGAAACAGCTTTCTACCAGAGAACTGTGCAATTCCCACACAGCTCTGTGCACAAATTCGTCAACAGAATAAGTAAATTTGCCAAAAGTCAGGCTCTTCCTCAGCCTGTTCAGTGGCTCCCCTTGGCTTTTCACTGAATTCTAGATCATATCTAGAATATGTGAGTTACTTAATTTCACTATTTGGCACTTGGTTTGGGCCTGTATTTTAAGATCCTTGGAGCTACCTTGGATTGGGATTCTTTAATATTCAATTATTTCCCTCACCTATTAACTCTGGCCCTACTCTCCTTTCCAGAACAAGTCTGAAAATTCAGACCTAGGATTTCTGGTTACCAAACAAGTATGAGGACCTTTTTTCTATCTTGTCTCACAATGTATACTTAATTCCTTTTACCTTTCTTTCTCTTTCCTCCCTTCTCTCACTGAAGTCTTTCTCTTTTCCTTTTCCCTGTGTACTCTCTTTTCTATCCTTCAAGTCAATCTAATGGCTCCCAATGACCACGTACTCATTGCTGATACCCACACAGGGTTCCTCAGCTAAACCACCAAGATTTAACTAATAATGTGCACTACAAACTATTGCTTCAATAATTCAGGAGCCAAAGGAACAATGCAGAAAATTATATTATCCAGAGATTGCATGCTCAAGCAAAATACATGTTAAGTAATTTCTTATACAAGTTCCTTATAAAAAATGCCTGACTTAAAAATATTTGCCAAAAAATGCAGGATGAATTGAAATTTGGGCACTCAAAGGCCTAGGATGTCAGATCAGCAACTACAAAAAATGAATTCCTCAGACCACTGGGAAAACTACTGATGGGAAATCTAGCTCCCAAACCATGGGCTAACTCTGCCCACTGTTTCTACTGAAATTCCACTATTTGTTGAAACAAACAAGCTTCTTTGCTTTTGTTTTCAGTTTGGGATGTGTGAGAATAATGAGAACAGAATGCCCTGGAGAGTAAAGGGTGGAAATAATAATACAAACAGTTCTGGCTCCCAAACCCATCTCTACAAAAGGTAGACAAAAGAGCAGGGTAGCAACTGAATATGGAATATAGAGGATGAGGAAATATATCATAAGCTTCATAGCACCCACATGAGCTTCAGTTAGGGGATTCCAAAACTTAGTGATGTTTCTCTGCATCTTCTGTATATGTCTCCTCAAGGAATTTATTAACAAGGAAGCAGAAGTTACATTAATGATGAACTGGAGAAACGAGCTCAGGACCAACGAGGTCAACAAAGACAAGATATCATCACTGATGTCAAACACTGTGCCATTTATGCTGGTCACAGATTCAGGAAAGGGAGATATCTTGCTGAGCACAACGTACAGAAGAGTTGTGAAGGCAGGAATCAGCACACAGGCCAGCAGCAGCCTGGGAATCTTTAGGGAGAGATTCCATTTCAGCAGGAGAAATATTGAGTTTTGGAAGTTAGTAATCTTCACACAATAAAAAGTGTTGAGCAAGGTCACAAACCAGAGACCAATAGAGTTCAAAAACATCCAACACAACACAAAAAGCTTGGGCACGTAGACTGACCTTTCAACATACTCAGAGATGAAAATGAAGATAATGTTCAGTAAAAGCAGTCCCAGCATAAGAAGTCTGGTGATGGCCAAGCTGAAGAGGATCCTATCAGAAGAAGAGAGTCTGTGTCTTTTGACCCAATTCTTACATATGACCACTGCAATAAACAGGTTCACAATAAGTCCTACAAAATTCAAAATTACTGAGACAATAACAGAGAAAAAGAATATCCCAAGCATCTCTACACACTGAGGATCCAGCTATCGTGGTGCTGGTAGTGGGACAAGAGAAATATTGAAATGTATAAGTAGGTACCAGTGCCCAGCCAAGAGGTCACCTTTTAAAAAATTTCCCCAGCATAGTAAATGAGCCATTAGTAGGCTAAGAGCTAGCTGCTTTTACTGGGATGCAAATCTTCCAAGGATTACATTACTACTTCTTCCTTTGTGTCCTGTTTTTCATAGAAATGCCTAATTAAAACAAGCCTAGGTGAACCAGGGAATCCACTCCTCTAAGAGCAGGGGGGCTTGAAGGAGGGGTCTTGGCAAGATCAAGGACTTTGAATCCAAATTAGATAGCTCCAGATCATTGTTTCTGTCACTGTTTCACAGTGAACATAGCTTTTCTTCATAATAATCACAGAATATGGCTGGATTTTCCATATCTCACTTCTAGCCCCCCTCCCTGTAACTACCACTCCATCTACATATCCATGGATTAACTGGATACAATTTCTCTCTCCCCTCTAATATATTGCTGTTGCAGCCATTTTCTCCAACTGTCATTCTGACCATGTCAATACCACGCTTTTACCCCTTAGCCCCTACAGTGATTTATATTTATCAACAGACCAAGTACACGACCCTTATACTTGCTCAAGAAAGCCTTTCCCAATTCCATTCTTTCATGGTGATTTATTTTGCATTCCCTCATCAGTCACATACATAGATCTGTGCCATTTACTGTGCCTTATTTAATTTGTTGTGTTCTTTTTTTGCTTAGAAAATAAATGTCAGCCATTTCACATGTTTTCCTTATAGATCTGGATTTATGCTTAGAACATGTGGCTGTTTCTTCTTAGGCCTTTAACTGTCAATCAGAGTAGTCTGGTATCAGATACACAGTAATGCTTTCGTTGTAGTTTTTGGGGTCAAGTAGCTAGGCATCTCATTGCCTGATTTCCTCTATAATGCACAGAAAGAACATGGCATGATATGTCTGGCAAATTAGATTGATGAGGGCCATTGGTGAGTGTGAGAGTGTGACATCTCTTGTCTACTGTGGCAGCTGGATAAAATCAAGGCACAATCTGGATGCAGCCACATATAGGTTAACAAATCAGCATCAAGGTAAAGCATACAAAGTCTTATTACCAAATCAAAGAAGGACAGACAAGAAGAAGGAGTTAAGATATGAAGATAACGAGGTCAAGAAGAGGGGAGTAAATTCATGGGACTCTTTAAGACAGATGGAAAAAAGGCAAGCCTGGAGGAATTACATGAGCTGCCATCTAAGCACTTATATTTTTTTATGTAAAACTAATGGGCACTGACAGAGGCATATCCAGATCAAACAGGCAAACAGAGAGTGAACAAAGCTAGGCTATGATTAAAGGGAAGGTTATATTGTAGCACAGGCTTCTATTTAATTATAGAACAGATCACTGCATTAAAGTTATTAAGTTGAAACACTGAAATACCACATTTAAATAGAATAATATAGAGTATGATAAAGCAAGTAAATGTTCCAAAAAAGAGGGGGAAATCCAGTATTGGGGCAGTAACAGATACCATCCAGAGTGTGAAAAGCCCAGCTACTGGGTTCTTAGTAGCAGGAGGTACTATAATTAAGATGTGATCAAGTTGGTTAGCATGATTAATAAGCTAGTTCTGTCAGAAATTACTTCTGGAAGGGTCAGTGTGAGAAAAGGTCAACAAACCCTTTCTCCCTCTGCATGAGAATTTGACCTTTGGCTAAACTTTCTAGCTCTGTTCCCCTGGCAATCTGATGAGAGTAAGAACATCAACTATGTTTCTAGGCAAAAAAAAATGACCCAATTGGCAAATTGCATCCTGTCCGGAAGGAACTATAGAATTCTTATGGGGACTCCATGCTTTGGGCTTTCCTCATTGTAGTAACTCTTCTAGAGTGCATATCCCTTGAATCAAACCTAGAAGCTATGTCTATGAAATTATGACAAGAGAAATTGGCTGCTGTGGGTCACAAAGCTTTTAATCTAGGGCAGTGTCTGCACTTTCCTTGACATGTAACTCTTCTCCTTGCACCTGAACTGTAAAGCAAAGATTCTGGAGAAAAGGGATGGCTGATGCTGCCTTGCTGGTAAACTCGGTGCCTGGTGCCACAGGAACTTAAGGTAGCCTTCTAAGTCTGAATGTTTACTAGATCCCAAGAAGGTCCACTGGTGGAAAATGTAGTCCTGGGTCCAAACTCTGCTACCTGACAGATCTGTGGGGAAAATTTCAGGGCAAATAGTCAAAGCCAAAGGAAGATTTAGCATATTTGAGGAGGAATGAGATCAGTCATGATAAATAGGAATCACAGAGTTTACATTTTTTCAAAAGAGTACTACTACATGGAATCTAGGAAAGCAAGAAAGCAAGAGAGTTCCATTTCTTAGGCTTTTTGAGGGTTTACCATGTTCCCAGCAGTGCACCAAGGATCTTAGAGCTCAATTAATCCTTAAAACAAATCCTAGGAGAACAATGTGGTTATCCCTATTTACAGGTGAGAAAAATGAAAATGGAAAAAATAAAACCTAATAATACCTAATATCATAGCTAATCAATGGCTAAGTTGGAAGGTCTTTCTGAGTCTGAAGCCCTTTCCACAACACTAGGCTGTCCCTCACTGGTTCATTCATTCAATAAATTGTTAGCCAGGTACTATGTTAGGTACTGAGGAAACAGAAAATCACCTACCTTCAAAGAACATACAGAATAGTGAGAGAGACAGCTGAATAGACAATGTTTTAGATGCTATAAGGATAATCCAAGGGTACAATGGGAGTGTGGGGCACCTAACTCAGCCTTGCAGGTTCAAGGAAGGTTTCCTTGAGGAGACATACGTTATGTCTTGAAGGACACAAAGGAGTTATCCAAGCAAAAGGCTAGAATGGGAGGAGGAAGGATATGGCAGACAGAGGGGAAACTCTATGTGAAGAGTCAAATGTGAAAAGAGAAGTGAAGAATGGGAAAATGAAACTGAAAAAGGAAAATAGGGATCAAATGATAAATAGTTTCATATTCTAGACTAAGGAGTTTGGACTTTATCCAAAGAAATGGAGAGGCATTGCAGGACTTAAAGAGGAAAGCAATTTGAAAGTATTTTCACTTTGTGGAGAACATAAGCCAAGTAATGTGGAAATGCTTTACTAGAAGGGGATGGAATTAGAAACAGGAAAAAAAAAATTAGAATCCTGATGTGGTCACCAAGATGTGTTGAAAAGAATGGAAATGGAGACAAAGGGACATTTCTAAAGTATAAGCAAAGTGATCTGCTGACCAAATGAATATTGAGGCTGGAGGGGAAAAGACTAGGATGATTTCCAGAATTCTGATGCACTTTAAAAAATTACATGCATGTCTTTAATGAGTATCTTTATAATCTGTACTAACAGTTAATAAAGAACTTACTTATATAGTAAGAGAGAATGTGTAAGACCAGGCCTTCCAAGAAGCAGAGGCTGAAATGGATTTAGACAGGCAAGAAATTTTAGGTGGGAAGGAACAGAAGGTAGGTATAGTGCTCAGAGAGCAATGTAGATTTGATACCTGTGAAAGGACAGGGGTAAGGAAGAATGATTGAACAGGGAAGTCTTGGACTGCAGCACAATTCCAAGAAAGGTTTATCCAAACTGATAGGGATGACTTGGGCCAAACTGTTTGAGTAGTCCCATGTCTCAGTGGAATGGACCTGCCTTAATATCCCACAGTGCTCCATCATTAGCTGGGAGCAGTCAGCAGGAAGTGTGGCTTCTCAGTGGTGGATCACAATAGCTGGAGCCATCAATCAGTTATGTCCCCCACCCAGAAGAAGGTCTGAGCAGCATATTTCATGGCTATCCCAAAAGGGGACTAGAGACAAAAATCACCTGTTCCAGAACACTCTTGTGATAAGACGATCCCTTCATTATATTTAAAGCATCTGCCTCAATGATGTAGGTGTGAAATACTTGTTTCTGTGTCTTTACGATCCACTAGATGTGACATTTTTGAAAATAGGAACTGTGTCTAGCACAGTGCTTGTGCACAGTGCAGTGAGTGTTAAGTGTCTGTGGTATGAATGAATAAACTGGAACCAAGATAAGCCAGAATTGAGATGAAGTTAATTTATTACCTGGAATAATACACCAGCATCAACAGCTAGACACAACCCATTCCTTTCTCAAAGAGATATGCTAGCTAGACGGTATGAGTAAAAACCTGAGCAGCTAAGCAAAGTTCAGAAATCCTCCCTTTCTGGCTGTGAATATCTGTTGGCAATAGATGGATACCTAGGCCAGAGAGAACATGACCAAGGAACTCCACTTAGGAACTTCTGAAAATATATTTTTCAGGATTGACCTGGAAATATTATTCTGGTAGCCAGCCCAGGTCCACACAGTCTCAGAATCAGTGACAATTTATATTAGTGGGGTCAAAAAAATGTACCCATACTTACAATCTTAGATATGCTGGGGAAAAAAATCAGGTTCTTTATTTTGTCCATAATTAAAGTATTGTTTGTTTTTATTCTGGGCTCCTACCTGCTGGTTGGAAGAGATGTTATATCCAATCGGTTGAAGAAAAATAATAACAACAATAAGTTTTTTTAAATCTCTTCATGAAATTATTAGTCTCTCTAGGAAAAAAAATCTCTGAGACATCCTGCCCATGTCATGCTTTTCTCCTTTAATTTAGGTTCAGGTGTGCAGGGAGTGGGGTAAGATTAACTCTGTCTCATGGAAGCAATGAGGCTTTGTCTATGTCCTCTGCCTCTGTGGCCCTGTCTCCTCAGACTTCCAGGGAGAGGTCCTTTTCCCCTAGTTGCTGCTTGCCCTGCTGGCATTCAAGGCTGAGTCGCACAATTTATGAGGTAACCTCTGTCTTAGCTGCTCAGCTTTGCTCCCACTGACTGCAAACAAACCAGGAGCTTTTAACCAGTTTTCAAAGAGGGGGAAATGAGGACTCTTACCTGCCATATTTGCAATTATTTGTCTCTCTCCCTCTTTCCCTTCCCACCATTCCCTAGAGAGCGGGAGTTCTTAACAAGGTTCTTAACAGATTTCAGGGGACCCATGAGCTTGAATAATCCTAAAATTTAATTTAAAGACATGCTGATGTTGAATGTCATAAAGCTATCTGCCACTACATTCTGAGAAGGGGTCCGTGGTTTTCACCTGACTGGCAAAGGGGTCCATGGAGCAAAAAATGTTAAGAACCCCCTGCCCTAGAGGCTAGAAGGAGCAGACTTTCCCATATATCAAGTTCGCTTGGTATCATCAGTAACAACAAGCCTCATGGATTCACTGTCATAAGAAAAGGACTCCATGAGGTAGATACTTCAGGCTCAAATCTTTATAAATTCAAATGATAGTAGCTAATATTTGTTGTGCTAAACACTTTACATACATTTTCTTATTTAATCCTCACACCAACACTATGGCATAGGTACTCTCATTTTGCCTATTTTACAGTGAAGTAAATCAAAGTCCCAGGAGGTTTTGTAACTTGTCAAACCTCATGCAGCTAATAAGGGGTGGGGTCAGGATTTGAACTCAAGTGTGTTTGACTAACACTCTCAAGCACTGTTTTAGTTTGCTAAAAGCTGCTGGAAGCAAGAGACCAGAAATGGGTTGGCATTTATATTGGAAATTTATTAGGTTAAAAGCTTACAGGGAAAGCGGCTGTGGCTCAATCAGTAAGGCTCCCGTTTACCATATGGGAGGCCCCGGGTTAGGTTCCCGGGGCCTCCTGGTGAAGGCAAGCCCGCCCGCACGGTGTGGTTGGCTGACCCAGCGAGCACAACCAGCAAGGGGGGGATAAATGAATAAATAAATAAAATCTTTAAAAAAAAAAAAAAAAAGCTTACAATTCTGAGTCCATGAACTTGTCCAGGAGATCCTTTTCCCCAAGTTGCAGCTATGGCAATCAGGCACACAGCAGGGCACAATGGCGGTGTCAGCTGTTTCTCCACTCTCTTCCAGGCCTCCTTGCTTTCAGCTTCTGGCTCAAGTGGTTTCTTCTCAGCTTCTGGCTCCTAGGGCCTACTCTCTCAGCTTCTGTTCTGAGCCTTCTCTGTCCCTGCAGCCTTCTTTCTATGTCTGCAGCTTTTTATTCCTCCATTTATAAAGGACTCCAGTAAGAGATTAAGACCCCACAATCTAATAAAAAATCCTTACTGTAAGTAATTTAATCAAAAGGTCCCGTCTACAATAGATTTACATGTACAGGAATGAATTAGCTTTAAGAACAGGATTTTCTGGGGTCCACAAAAGCATCAAACTGCCACAACCAGAAAATAATATATAATTGTTGTCAGCAGTTGGGGTTTATAAGATCACTTGTGCTACCTGTTACAGAATATAAACAAACAACAGTTTGTCTTTCCTTTTCACCTATCCCAAGGCAAGAAAATCACAAATATAACTTTAAGGTATTCTAGGTAGTCCTGTTCATCAACCGTTGAAAAATATTGGATATTCTATAAAATAAAGAGCATTAGCAGACAATGAAATTGTTTGAGAAATGCTAGACTATGGTTTGTGGTTTTGTTTTTCATTCATAATCCTCCTAGACCCAAACTAAAGTTCAATCTCATAAAGTGTCAAGATATGTGAACTTAGCCCAAGAGGTCACAGAGTATTAAAATTGAGAAGTAGTCCCACAAAACATAGAACATAGGGGCCCTTGAGAGAAAATTGGAAAGTCTCATAGACTGCTGTCATAAGTTGCTGTTGATTTGATATGTTAAAGCCCCCAGCAAAACACAAAAGGATATGTTTGGAAGGGATGTGGGCCTTGGAATCGGTTCTAATATGCAATTTGATTCCAAATTCTCATCTCCATACTCTCAACCCAATGTATCTGGCCATAGTGGAGGAAAGTCATGCCCTGGTCACTTGTGCATAGATTTAAGAGTCTTAAGTGTTTAGCTACCAAAGCTAATTCATTAGAAGCAAAGCAGAAAGAACAAAATGATCCCTTCCAAGGTTTCTCAAAACTGGGCCTGAAGCCTTAGGTAACTTTGTCCTATGTTCTGGGACTCAGTGAGGATCTGGAAGATTAGGAATTCCATCAGTGAATTTAGAAGACCACATTCCTTCCAAAATAACCAGACTTCCCATCATTGTGCCTCTAGAAACAGGTGAGACTCCTTTCCTCAGCAATTTACCCATGCCCCTACTCCTACCACCAACTTTACTGATGGCAGTCCAATATGGCTAAAGTCACATACAGAGCCTGAGATTTTCCAGGCCACACCAACACATTTCTCTGAAAGAGGGAACGGAGTGGAGTTGGGGATGTCACACCTGACTGATGTCAGCTTTACTCTTAGGGAAGGTAGTTCTGCAGTCAGTCAATTGGAATACCACAACAGACTCCCACTCAGGGAATTCTACATTTTTCCATGCACACTACAGGTTCCAAGAGAATGTACAGTAGTGCTAACTTCAGCAGTACTCACTGAACCATATCTGAATCTCTCAGGCAGGGTAGGGTTTAATGGGGCTACAGTGGGAAGAGAAGGAGTGATTGCTATGGAAGTCAGCTGAAGACAAAGAGTCAAGGAACAGCTAACTCTAAACTTCTAGTAAAACATTATGTTGGGAGGAAAATCTCAACATCTAAGCCAGAAAGCAGAATGAGGAATCAGGTAAGGAATGAAAAACAATAAGGTCATAGCTAGACCAAGAAGTTGTTAAAATAACAAAAAGTAGAGCAAGTATTCAAGAATGGGTGAGGATGGGTTAAAGAGCCTGGGTCAGGGTAGATGCCAATCAAGACAGCATGAATTTTCACAAACTCCCCCATACTAAAAAGAATCATAGATTTTTAATGATGCATTTTAGGTGGGAAAGAAGTACCAATTGTAGAAGAATTCTTAGTTCTTAATGAATTATAAATGAATTGAATTATTCTTTAAGTGTCAGCAGACAACTTTTTAAAAGAGAATTTTAGGTTGTCTCATTGTTAGGAATTTTCTCACTACCATCCATCTTTTATAAATGAGGAAAGTGAAATCAAGAAAGGTTAAAAAACTTCCCCAAGGTCACTCAGTTCATAAGAGCCAGAGCCAGAATTTGAACCCCAGCTATCTGGCTTCAGAGTCTACATTCTTAGCCACAGTAGTCTATTCCTGAAAGTCCCATCAGTGGTAAAGAGCTGAATTAAGAAATGCCATGAGTCCTAACCGCATATCTTCACAAGTATGAGAATTCTTTATGGTATTAAGCAATAATATTCTCATTGACTTGCTATAGTTCTCAGTGATAAGAAGTAAACCAATGCCTATGTATATTCAGTAAAATTGATTAAAATTATAAAAACTGCTTATCTTATTTTTTGATGAAACTCTGTAATTTTAAAAGCATACATGCATTTTGGTTAAAATAAATAAATAAATAAAAAATAAAAGCTGCTTTGTCTTTTGCCCAATCTAAAAAGTAAAAAATTACTTGAAAATTTACTTGAGAAAAATGATAAAAGCATGCAAAAACTATTGAAGTAAAATGACTTAATCACTAGGCTGAATTGGAATCTAGAATGCAAGAATCTTTATTTTCATTCAACTATTTTTTTATTATTACACAATGGATTTGTGAAAACTGGTATCTTATGGGAATTCCTGTTCCTACATAATTTTTTTACTAGTTATAATAGCCTAAGCTATTTATACACTTAGCACTTTATACAATACACTGTGCTAAAACATTGGTGTTTTAATTTCCTAAGCTGCTAAAGCAAATACCTGAATTGATCTGGCTTAAACAATGGGAATTTATTTGCTCATGGTTTTAAGGCCAGGAGAATGTCCAAATTAAGGCATCTCAAGACAATGCTTTCTTCCTGAAGACCAGCATTCTGGAGCTGGCTGCCAGTGATCCTGTCTTCTCTGTCACATGGCAAAACACATGGCAGCATCTACTGGTTTCTTCCTTGTCTTCTGTGTTTTGTTCATTTCAGCTTCTTGCTTCTGTGCCTGTCTGAATTTCATTCTTTATAAAGGACTCCAGTTATAGTACTAAGACCCATCCTGAATGAGGTGGGTCACACCTTAACTGAAGTAGCCTCATCAAAAGATCCTACTTAGGGGACGGATGTGGCTCAAATGGTTGGCCGTCCGTCTCCCATATGGAGGGACCCGGGTTCGATACCCGGGACCTCCCGGTAAAAAAAAAAAAAAAAGATCCTACTTACAATGGGTTCATATCCACAGGAATGGACTAAATTTAAGAATATATCTTTCTGGGGTACATCCAACTCCAAACCACCACATTCTACTTTCTGGACCCCAAAAAGACATGTTCTTTCTATATGCAAAATACATTCATCCCATCAAAATATCCCAAAAGCCTTAAGTCATTTCAAAAACAATGCTTAATACAAACTGTCATCAAAATTGGTTATGGGTATGGTCTGTCTTGGGGCACAATTCCCCTGGGTCTGTGGACCTGTGAAACGTAGAGAACAAGTTATCTGCTTCTAATATACAATGGAGGACAGGCATAGGACAAACATTTCAATTCCCATAGAGAGAAATTGGAAGGAAAATAGGGCTCATGGGTACCTGCAGGGCATACTCCATTATATTTCAAGGTCTGAAAGTCATCTATGGAACAATGTTCTGTCCTCCGGGCCTAATGGAGTGGCAATTTCACCTCTTCCAAGCGCTTGCACAATGGCCATGCTCTCCCCGAACTCTGGGGTGAAGGCTCAATCTTCTCCAAACATTGGGGTGGTGTTCAGACTGTCTATAATCTCCAGGACACAGGCCCCACCCTCTCAGAATAGTGGGGTGGCAGCATTCTTCCTGAACAACAGGGTGGAAGGTTCACCCTCTCCAAGCACCAAGGCAGAGACTTATCCTTTCCACACACACGGGTGGGCCTTCTCATCTTCCTAGAAGATGACTTCAGGTCCAGATCTCAGCTTCCATGGTTCTGCAATTCAAGTGATTTTGCCTTTAATCTTTCCCTATTCTGTTCTTTTAAGTCCAGACTGGTAGTGGTTCTGTTCATACAGAACTCGCAAAAAATTTGTCAGTTTTGCATGTATTACATAGAGGTCCAAACTATCAGACAAAAGAACTTTCCACAAATCCTTCCTGGATAACTTCACCTCCAATCCTGACTTGTAGAAAAATTACTGACTGAGCCCAAGAGCTCAGTTCTCAACTTATCCCTTTCCTCTCTCAATTCACTATAAGCTATGAGGGAAAATCAGGCTGCACTTTTCACAGTTGGCTTGGAAAACTCCTCCATTATATATCCAATTTCATTACTTTCAAGTTCTACATTCTATCCAACAACAGAATTCAATTTTGCCAAGTTCTCTGCCACTTTAAAACAAGGATTGCCTTTCCTCCAATTTCCAATAACATATTCATCATTTTCTTCTAAGGCCTCATCAGAAGTACCTGTAGCATCCTTATGTCTACCAACAGTCTCCTATAGGCCTTTTCTATTAAGGACCTCACAATTCTTCCAGCCTCTACCCATCATCCAATTCCAAAGCTGTTTCCCCATTTTTTGGTATTTGCAATAGCAGCACCCCACTATCCTAGTACCAAAATAAACCTGTTTTAGTTTCCTAGGCTGCTTAAGCAAATATCATGAAATGGTTCAACTTAAACAATGGGAATTTATTTGCTCACGGTTTTGATGCCAGGAGAATGTCCAAATGAAGGCATCATCAAGACAATGCTTTCTTCTTGAAGACCAGCATTCTGGGGCTGGCTGCCAGTTATCCTGTCTTCCCTGTCACATGGCAAAGCACATGGCAGCATTGGTCTCTCCTTCTCTTCTGGGTTTTATTTCAGCTGCTTGCTTCTGTGGCTTTCTTTCTCTCTGTCTGAATTTCATTCTCTTACAAAGAACTCCAGTAATAGGATTAAGACTGGAAGTGGGTCACACCTTAACTGAAGTAGCCTCATCCAAAGGTCCTACTTACAATGGGTTCACACCCACAGGAATGGACTAAATTTAAGAACATGTTTTTCTGGGCTACATACAGCTCCAAACCACCACAGTTGGCCAACGTTATCTTATGAATTTCTAATAACCTGTGAAGTATATTGGTATATATTATACCAATAAGGGGAGAATTGTTCAGGTATTTAAAGTAACACACTCAAAGCTCAAACTCTGGGAAAGTTGACAGATTTATCAGGATTCAAACCTGTCTGTAAGACTGCAAAGTTTTTGCTCTTTCCTTCAAGTCTACTACACTATTTTATTTACATCAGTTTATCACTGTCAGTATGAACTTTAAGTTGAAATTAGTAATCAGCCTCATCACGCTGAGCTGATGGATATTAAAATACAACTCTTCTATATAGTGATCCATCCTGTGTCCCCTGCTACTCTACAAGGGAAAAGTTTCCTTGGATCCAGGCGTTAGATGGCCAGACTCACACCAGAGCATGTCCACAAAGGTCTGCTTCAGCTTTTTGTTCCCCAGAATGAAAATAAATGTGTGGCCAGTAGGATAAGACATTGTAATAGCTTCTCCAATCCTAATGGCAATCTTAGTTTCTGGTAGGAAATGACTGGAAGATGCAATTAAAAAGGCAAGAAAGTAAAGTAGGAATAGAAGGAAGAAGGAAAGGATGATTCTGATGGCCCTTTTGTGAGCTTCAGTGCTAAAGTCTCTAGAGCTGGTACCATTGTGCTGCATCTGTTGCATGTGCCTCCCCAGGGAGAAGATGAGCAGAAGGGAGGAGGCCAGTGACACAATTAAGGGAGGGAGGTTCCACAGAGTCCCAAGAACATGGATCAGTTCATATGTACTTCTCTTCTTTCTGAAGTGTTCAGTCATATTCCCTGTGTCACCAATTCCACTGAAGTCAGAATAGATCTTAAATTCATGTATCAGAGACAAGGCACTGCTACAAGATAAAAGCAGTGCACCCAATAGCATCCACACAACCACCCTGGAAACTCTCCACTTGAGCCAGAGGAACATGGGGTGGGAGAAACTGGCGATTTTCAGGCAGTAGAGGACACTGAGACAGGTGTTAAGCCAAATACTCAGATGGTTTGTAAACACCCAGAAAAGATCAATAACTTGCATTACTATCCCTGATTCATGCAATTTGAGAAAGAACACCATTATAATACCATCAGTCAAGAGAATCCACAGCAGTACGATCCTGGAGAGGGCCAGGCTGGTGATGATAAAGTCAGGCAAAGAGATTCTCTTGCTCTTGAGCCAGCTTCTGCCATTAATCAACCCAATGAAACCATTCCCCAGCAATCCCAGAATGAACTGAGTAACACACAGAACCAGAAACACCCAATCAACGAGTTCCAACATGTCAGCAATTAGGCAGCCCTGATTCTTCTTGATATATAATCTTCTTGCTGATTTGAAATTTCTCTCTGTGAATGTATCACCTCTACCTGTTGCTTCTCTGTGCCTGTCTCTTGTCTCTGCACAATTTAGTCAGTCATAAAGCACAGTTTAATGCATCTTCTCTGGCTCTTTCCAGGTTAGTCTGTCCTCTTCACAGATGACATAGCTTGTCAAATTGTATCTATGATCATAAACTCAGCAGCTCTTTGCTAAAATGCAAATAGTGTGGTGTCCAGTGTCACAAAGAGAAGGAAGAGTCACAAAGGGTCACAAAGAAGATGGAGGACTTGGACTCAATTTCAAAGGGAGTGGGGTTCTGAACCACTCAGAACAGAGAAGTGAGTGTCACCAGAAGAAGGCATGGAATCACTCAGATGAGTGAGAAGTCTTCTACCTCAGCAGGGAAGACTCAGAAACATGGAAAAGTGAAGATATCACAATTCCACCATAAAGCACTATTGGAGTCACCCTGGAGGAAGTATTAAGTGCATAAAATAGAAAAAGTTCATTGCCACACTGGCTCTGGATTAGAATTAAAAGGCATGCCTTTTGGAGCATGCCTTATATGAGGGGTGCCAGGTTATCCAGTGGTGAGTCAGATCAACAGAAATTTTTAAATATTTATTTTCAGCATAAAACCTATTCAAAACGCTTCCCAAGTCTGCAGCTTTAAAAATGGTTTTTCAGGGCTCAATACCAGAGCCATCTCTTGGATCTCTCAACCCAGGCTGCAGACATTTACAAGGATTGCTAAGAGGGAAGCGGCTGTGGCTCAATCAGTAGGGCTCCCGTTTAACATATGGGAGGCCCCAGGTTCGGTTCCCGGGGCCTCCTGGTGAAGGCAGGCCCGCCCGCACGGCGTGGTTAGCTGACCCAGCGAGCACAAGCAGCAAGGGGGGGATAAATGAATAAATAAATAAAATCTTTAAAAAAAAAAAAAAAAAAAAAGGATTGCTAAGAGATCATGCTCCTACTCTCAGCGATTCTTTTGAATAGAAGACAAGGAAATGGCACGCTCAGATTGGACAATTTTAGAAGTCTTTTTAAAAGGGGTTATTTACAAAGGTGTGGGAAGAGTACAGGGAAACCATAGATAGTTGTAGTACTCCAGGGCTAGTAACAGTGGGACACCATACCACTGAGACAGACAGAGAGAGAGAGACAGAGAGAGAGACAGAGAGAGACACTCTGTGTGGAGGGGACCTCCTGACAGTTGGTGAGATCTTTCAGTTAGGAAACTCTGAAAGGAGTTGAGCTGGTAGAATAAATCTCAAAACACAGGTCAGTAGGCACTATAATATTATCTTCCACCCCTCATTAATCCTGGACTTTCCCCACAGAGGCTTAGATATCATTGTTCCGGCCTTTTCATCATTCCTGCTTCTTGAAACTAATCTGCATGACCACTGTGTTGATAAATGTCAACAGTATACTGAGACCTGACATCAAGACAAGTCAGACAAGTCACAGACAAAATCTAGACATATCAATCAATGTTCACTAATCTAAAGGATACAAAGGAAGCCTGCACAACCAGGGTTCACAGCAGAGAGATCAGCAATATTATACACAGATGAACAGTGTATAGGCTTCAGCCATGAGGGGCCTTGTGGGCCATGTTAATGCTTTATGCTTTTGGCTTTTATCCTAAGATCAATGGGCAGCCATTGAAGTTTTTGTTGATGTGTGGTTTGGAAGAGAGGGTATGGATGTGCAGTTTACATAATCAAATTAGTATTATGAAAAGATCATTCTGGTGCATTGCTAGGAAAGAACTGAAAAGAGTCGTTTAAGCAAGAGACAGTGTTCACTTGGGCTAGAGTGGTCATGTTGTAATCGGACATGCATGGATTGAGAGACATTTAGGAGCTAAATTTATCAGGTTTTAGCGATGGATTAAATGTGAGGTGAGAGAAAATCTGGGTTTCTGGCTCAATAACTAAATGAATGGTGGCACCGTTCACTGACAAACAGGAAATATCAGAACACAACCAGGTTTAGGAGAAAGATAATAAGATTGGTTTAGGATATATTGAGTTTTGTGTCTTTAACATAATCAACTAGAAATGTGAAGTAGGTATTTAGAGATATGAGTCTGGAGCCTAGAAGAGGAATCTAGTCAGGAGATACAATTTGGGAGTCATTATCTATGCATTATTATTATCACATGCTTAGAGAGATTAAATAATTTGCCCAAGTTCACAAAACCAGTAACTGATAAAGGATTCCAGACTTGAGTCCAGCAGTCTGAGACTCCTTTCTTAACCAGTATTTTATAGATTTCACTACCCTGTGTAATAAAAAACCTGGGGCTTTTTAATAGTAAAATAAAGTGTACATTTCTTCTTTCAAAATTAGGAAAGACAACTAAAGCTCTGGCAGGGTGGGATGAAGGGTGAAAGTGACACAAGGAAGTTATGGTCCAAACATGAAGCAAACTAAATGCTGCATGATCTTCAACAACTGATAGAGTATAAAAGAAAAAATACTTTTTATTCCCTAAAGGTCCAATCACACAACTCAGTTCTGCAATGAATAATATTTACATATAATAATACTTCCTGTAAATGCCATTTTTTGGACTTCAGATTTATAATCAACCTAGAGACATTACCCAGAAAACTTATTATGATTACTAAACTACACCTTGCCAATGTTAAAATAATGCCTGGCAGAGATTAGGAAAAGGAGAGGTGAAGCAAATAATGTGAATAGTGTAAAAATTAACGAATATTCTCCACATCTGGTTACTTAGTTATTGCTTTGATAATCATGTCTTGTACCACCTTATAAAATTTTTGTTATTAAGTCGAATCATTCAATCTCTGGATTTTGTGTATTATTTTTAAATTTTTGTTTTAATGTTTAGCTCTTTAAACAAACAAGATTTACTCTTTTTCTGTGGATTCTGTGAAGGAGAGAATTTTTCTTTTCAGGTATATAGTTATTTATCCCAACACCATTTTTTAAAATAGCCTATCTTTCCCCATTTATTTGAAATACTAACTTCCTCTAGAACTAAATTCTTATATATACAGGATTGGTTTTTATTTTCTTTTTTTTTTTTTTTTTTTTTCTACCGAGAGGTCCCAGGGATCGAACCCGGGTCCCTCCATATGGGAGACGGACGCCCAACCATTTGAGCCACATCCATCCCCAACAGGATTGGTTTTTGAACTATGTTCTGTTAACTAGCTAATTCCTCATCAATCGCATTTTTATGGATGCTATACTGGTTATGTTTGGTTATTCATCTTTGAAGCCAGTGAGATTTCCCTATTTGCAGTTTATCCATTAGAGGAGAAACAAGGCCTTGCTCTAAGATACAGGACTTCTTACAGCCCAAACATGGCTTTTGTGTTTGAGGTCATTTCTCCTTTAACTCTTCCTAGTCAATGGAAACAGACAGTTATTGAGCTGTTCACAATGCAAAATCTCTTTTCCTTCACTGCCACAGGGCAAACTTTTTTCCTGCAAATATGACTTGTCTCTATGAGTAGCCATTTAGCCTATTTCACCTCCTTCTCAGAGCAAATCTGGTTCTGCCAGCCCCTTTCCGCTACTGTTATACAAAGGTTTGATCCTCTAACAAGACCACTAAATCTTTCTCCATATCAGCAATAAGGCTGTTTCACTTTCTTATAATTCGTGTGCTCACTGGAGGAGCACTTTTAATTTCCTGGAAGAAATTTTCCTTTGCATTCACAACTTTGCTAACTGAAATAAGCCTAGCTTTCAGCCTATCTCAGCTTTTGGCATGCCTTCCTCACTAAGTTTAATTATTTCTAGCTTTTGATTTAAAGAAACATGTGACACTTATTCAAGTGAAACTTGAATACTTAGAGGCCATTGTAGTTATTTATTGGCCTAATTTCAATATTGTGGTGTCTTAGGGAAGAGGGAGGCCTGAAGAGAGGGAGAGAAATGGGGGTTGAACAGTCAGAACACACAACATTTATTAAGTTTGCTGCTTATCATGGGCACTGTTTGTGGTGTCCCAAAACAATTACAATAGTAAAATCAAAAAAGATCACTTATCACAGATCACCATAACAGATATAATAATGAAAAAGTTTGAAATATTGTGAGGACTACCAAAATGTGACAAAGAGACATGAAGTGAGCACACGCTATTGAAGAAAATGGTGCCAATACACTTGCTCGACACAGGGTTGCCACAAACCTTCAATTTGTAAAAAAAATGCAACATCTGCAAAGTGCAATAAAGAGAAGCCCAATAATATGACACATGCCTGTATTTACTTTAATGCCATCCATATATTTATAATTCCAAAATGTTCATCTTAATATCAGACCACTCTTCTGAGCTCTACACTTCCATATCCATCTAGCTCTATGTCATCTTTACTTGGTTATATCACAGACATCTCAAACTTAACATGTCAAAAAAAAAAAAAAAAAAAAAACAAAAAACTCAATTTATCACTCTTAAAATATTTTCTTTCACCTCAGTCTTCTCCATTTCAGCAAATAGCAACATCATCCATCTAGTTGCTTAAATTAAGCACTACCTAAGAATTAACTTGATCCTTCCTTTTCCTACACCCTCACATCTATTTTATCAATGACTTGTTCATTTTAATTACAAAATATATCTTGAATTTTCCATTCCCACTGCCATGTCCATCCCAGTCCAAGCTACCATCATCTCTCATCTGGAGTACTTGATGTAGCCTCCTATTTCTCCATTTCTAATCTTTTCCCATAAAAGTCTCCATCTTGTCACAAAAGTGATCTTCCTAAAATGTAGATTAGATTATTAGATTATTTCACTCCACTACTTAAAACACTTCAATGGCTCCCAGGTATAACTACAACAAAATACAAACTCCTTGTACTATGCTGAATGCCAAAAATCTCTTTTGGGTGTCCTGTCATGTACCAGGGTTCAGGATAAATTTTACAGTATCACACACTTTGAGTTAAGGAATAGGCTTTACTGGAGTAAGGGAATACTTACATCAGCAACAGAATGAAGGGGCAGTTCCTCCTAATCCTATTATTACACAAAGCACCAGGGCCTGCTGGGTTAACAGTACTTCTGTATGTCTATAGAGGTAGTCCATCCTTCCTGTTGCTCTCCCTTATGAAAATGTGATATCAGTAGGAAAATAAACACTCTGCCAAGTGTCAGAAAATCTGGATTTGGGAAGCCAGCTATTACAAGAGCTGTCTGGAACGGCCAGTTGCCTAACACCAGGGGACTTTGGAGTACATGGGATGGTACAGTTCTCCTGCTGGAAGGAAAAAGTCACTGATTCTGTGTAAAGATGAACTTATATAAAGTACTTTGTTGAAAAATGGGAAGAAACCCTCTTTTCCCAGCTAGCCTATTGTCCAGGCAAACTGGATTCAACTTTGGTCTTTGGACTATTTTCTTTATTGAGGTATAAGTTACAAGGAGAATAATTATATTTCCCAGTTTGTCCAGAATAGTACTGATATATGCTTGCCACTCCAAGTAATTAATGGTGACACCTTTCCCTTTTAAAAGTGTATTTTGCTCATGAATACTCAGGCCCTACACTCAGTCCTCGTACCACAGAATTTTAATAAAAATCTGCTGAATAAATTATTTTCTAAACAGTATGCAATTCAGTTTGATATTTGTTTTTAGCTTAAATTTCACATTCACTTTGTAACATTGTTAGGTTTTAAGGGACATAAGAATGTAAAAATAAGTGAACTGGAAGCTAGCTTCTATTTCTGAGTCTGCCATTTATTCATCTAATATTTCTTGAGCATCTACTTGGGACAGGCACTGTGCTAGGTCCAAGAATTCATTGACTAATAAGCAAGAGAAACATAGCTATTAAAAAATACATAACAATGTAACCAATTCTATAAAAAATAGAATCAAAAAGCACGTGTTTGCAGAGAAGGAAAAAAGTATGTGTCCTGAGAGAGTCACAAGCCTTAAAGAGGACCTAATGTTTGAGATATAATTTGAAAAAAGAATGGGGAAAAAATAAATGAATGGGAGTTTACCTAAGAAGGAAGGTAGAAAAAAAAAGGAATTCTGGACACTACAGAAATAAAAGGGAAAATAGTAATGATGGTTTATCCACTAACACATGACAGATTAGCTGAGCTAGAAATAAAAATGCATAGTATTATGTTTTATGCATGGTTTTAAGAACTTTATATTAACTCATTTAATTTTCAACACATGAGATGGATTTTATTATTATGCCTATTTAAGACTGGGAATCTCAAAGATTGAGGACTTTTTCAGGGCCACCGGGCCTAGTAAGAGGCAGAGTTAGAATTCGAACCCAAGCAGAACCCAAGTTTCAGAATCCATTCTCATAACTGAAGATCTTAAGAAATTACCTACTGATGCTACGTCAAGGAGGAAAATGTGGCCTGGAGTCAATAAAATTAAGTCAGGGACAAGAACTTAAATCTCCTTTCTCTTATATCACACAGCTTCATTAGCTCTGGCTCCTGATCCTGATGATCCCCATACAAATTCTCAAATCATAGGATGCAGCTCAAATCAACAGGTTTTTATTGATAACCTATGCAACCTTTTGGGCCCCATACTTTGCCTACATTACTCCTCATTTATCTGTACATCATTTTTATCAGTTAAGGATCTGCCTCTTTGGTAAACTGGAAAAGGCCCGGATAGTAGCTTAGGATAACTGCATCGTTGTCCTTTCAATGGTTTTAGCTATGTGACATGAGGCAAATCTCTTGATCTTTCTGGCCCTCAGGTTCCCAATAAGTAAAATGAGAAGGATGACCGATGGCCAATATATATTAATGGTTTAAGAGCCTGGGTTCTGGAGTTAGACCTGGATTTGAATCTGAGTGTCACCATTCATTAATTATTTGACTTCAGGCAGATTAATCTCCCTAAATTTCCTCATCTGTAAAATGTACATAGCAATAGTATATGTACGTCATTAAGTTGTTCCAGTGATTAAATAAGACAGTGCCTATTAAAAAAAAGCACAACGCAGGAGTGTTCTTTAAATGTTAGCTATTAACATCATAATCACTAATGTTATCACTGCAATATGCATTACCTATAGGCAGATGTTATTTTCATGGAAACTTTTATTTAATGTAATATTTAATGCATACAAATAATACATGCAACATAAACATAAGCTAAAAGCAAACAAAATAAACACCCATAACCCCACCTCCAATTTAAGAAGTAAAACAGCACAAGTACCATGGCCTCTGTGTTTCTTCCCTATCCTACCCCTCTGCCTTCTCGAGTCTCCCAAAGTAATTCATCTTGAGTTTTGTGTTTATCATTTCCTCCTTTTTAAAAGGTTTATCACATATTTGCCTATCCATAAACATATTTTTTTACTTCTGTCTTCTGCTTGACTTGTTTTGTTTTTGCTTGACTTTTATAAAAATAACAAAACAAATATTCTGCAACAATATTGTTTCACTTGACATGTTCCTAAAAGTTATGTTACTATGATAGTTTAATTCATTCATTTACACAGATGTAGAATATCCATCTGCTGAATATTTACAAATGACTATTTATCCACTTGCTGTTTTTGAATCTTTGGGTTGTTTCTAGTTCTGTTCTATTACATATATTGCTGGTATGCAGAATCTTGGACTTGTTTCTTGGGCACATGAGCAAGAGTGTACCTTAAAGGTGGAAAAACTAGGTGAAATTCTAACACTCTGACTTAATGTCAAATTGTTTTCCAAAATGGGGGGAGGGAGTGCCAACTTACTGTCCCCCTACCAGTGCCTAAGCTTCCACTGAGCTACAGTATCCTTCCTCACATTTTGTTTTATGAAATGTGTTGATTTTTGCCCATCTGGTGAGCTTAAAAATGGAACCTCATTACAGATTTTGGTTTGTATTTCCTTGATTAATTAGGTTGAACACTTTTTCATGCATTAAATTTCCTTCTCTATGAAATGCCTCTGTTTCTTTTGCCCCTTTTTCTACTTGGCTATCTTTTTTCTTATTGGTTTGAAGTCTTTATAGATAGCAGTTAATATTTCAGCTCTATTATTGCAAATTTCTCCTCCCAGTCTGTGACTTGTCTTTCTTTATGGTGATTTTTGGTTTAAAAAAAAAAAAAGTTATTTTTATCCATTTTTACCACTTTTTTATACTTACCACTTTTCTGAATTAAAAAAGTGTCTATGTCCCCAAATCATAGACATTGCCCTATATTTACTTCTAAAAACTTTTAAAGTTTTGCTGTCCACAAAGAAGTCTTTAAACAACCAAGAACTAACTTTAGTATGTAAGAGATCCGATTTCATTTTTGTCTGTGTGAATAACAAACTTCCTAATCTATACTTTACCCAATGGTCTATAATGCCACTTGTATCATATATGAAATTTCCATATAAGCATTATATTCCTGGGTTTTCTTTTTTATTCCACTGTTATTTGTTAATCTCTGCACCAACAGTATATTCATCACTACAACTTTTTTTTTTTTTTTAAGTCTTGCCAACAGAGCAAGCCCCCTATCTCCTTCAGAAATATCCAGCTGTTCTTGAACCATTGCTTGGCAATACAATCTCGGAATTCGCTTGTCAAGTTCACCAAAAAAACCTTCTAGAAATTCTGATTAGGAATTGTTTTCAATCTGTAACACCAATTTGAGGAGGACTAACATCTTCACAATAGGTATGCTTCCAACAAGCCTGGTGTGTCAATGTGTGTTTGTCTTCTTTTAATGTCTTTCAATAGAAGTTTTACAGTGTTCTCCCTTCAGGCCACACACTTGTAGACTCCTTACATTTTCTGATGCTTTATATGGCATCTTTGTAAAATTATATTTTCTTTTTTTTTTTTTTTTTTTTTTTTTTTAAGATTTTATTTATTTATTCATTCCTCCCCCCCCCTTGCTGCCTGTGCTCGCTGGGTCAGCCAACCACGCCGTGCGGGCGGGCTTGCCTTCACCAGGAGGCCCCGGGAACCGAACCCGGGGCCTCCCATATGGTAAACGGGAGCCCTACTGATTGAGCCACAGCCACTTCCCTATATTTTCTTTGCAATTAACTTTTGTATACTGATCCTATTTCCAGCAACTCTTAATTTAGCTACAGATTCTTTTACTTTCTATGTAATCCCAGCATTTATGAAAGGCAACATTCTTCCTTTCCAATCCTAATACTCCTTTCCTACTGTGCTTGCTACAACCTCAGTAAAGCAGGTTAAGGAAAAGAGGTGATAAAAAGACATCCTTGCCTTGTTTCTGTTATGAAAGAAATGCTCTCCCCCCCCTCTACTTTAAACACTGAGGCACACCTTATACACATACCCTTTCTCATGTATTATAAATTTTTAAAGAATAGGTGATATATTTTATCAAATGATTTTTCTTCATCTATTGGAAACAATATAGGTATTACATCTATAGATTTTTACTCCTTTAGTATTCCCAGGAATAAACCAAATTTATCATGATGCCTTTTTCATACATCACCATTTGCTTGTATTTTATTTCACAATTTTGCATCTATGCTCCTGCTTTTTTACATAATCCTTTCCTGGTTTTGCTGTCATGGTTATTTTAACTCTCAAGCTTTGAGGCTCAGTCTCCAAACCGCATTGCAAAGATTAACACATTATCAGGGAACCCCCTTTTTCTTGTGTGTTGCCTACTCAGTGCTGTTTACAGTTACTAGCTTATTTTAAAAGTGTCCTTTCCTTCCTGCAGGCACAATGATGTAATAAAAACTGTGCTATACTTAGGTCTGGTTATTTTGCAGTAGGAAGTCCCCTCACCCCAGATCATCTAGTCTGCTATGCTTCCAAGGTAAGCAGAAGGGTGATACTTCTGTTCTTAACCTAAGTGTTCCTTTATTTAACAGGGGGCTATTGATTAAGGGCCCTCACTATAGACTATAAGCAAACTAAATAGTATTTGCTGACAAACTGTGCTTATGTTCACACTTTTCAGACTAATTGCTAAGGTTGCCTTAACCCCAAATACACAAAACAAAGGTAAAAAGCCTGAAGGACTATGGGAACAGAGATACGATTTTTCTTCTACTTATAGTGGAAGATCATATAAGAGAAAGGATAAGAAGAGTTGACCATGTATAAGGAGCTCAAGATTAAGAATGTGTCAATTAGTAATAACTAATTTTGACTGCACAAAACAAACGAGTGGCTTAAACAAAGCAGGTTTATTTGTGTCTTCCACAGAAGTCCAGAGGTAGATTGTCCAGGTTTGATATCATAGTTCCACGGTCATCACAGAGCCTGCTTCTCTCATGTTCCATCCTGAAGATCGCCTCATGGTTTAAGATGGCTAATGGAGATTCAGCCCTCATGTCCACATTCCACACAATAAAGAAAAAGCCAGAGGATGAGGGTCTGAAGAAGCACAAAGGGTGAGCCTTCCAAGAATCATCTCCCTTAAGGAGCTTTCCTGAAAGCACCACCAAACGACTTCAGTTTATAGTCCACTGGCAACTCCTAACTGCAAAGGAGAATAGAAGGTAGTTTTTTTAGCTGTGCACATTGTTGTCCCTGATAAAAAGGGGTTCTGTAACTACAGAAGGGTTCAATATGGTTTTCTACAACAGGAAGCTGGAATCCTGGAAAGATTTGAAAGTTATCTCAAAAAACCTGTTTACAATGCGTTTGGCAGGGGAAAAAAAGTCACTCTTTTCAACTTCTCTTCAGAGCTCCAAACTCATATAATCAATAGTCTGCTGAATTTCAGCTAGAAAGTCTAAAGTTAAACTACATTCAAAACTAAACTATCTTGCCCTGTGCCCCCAATCTCAAATCTACTCCCATATCTGTGGTTCCTTAATCTCAGAAACAATTTATAACTATCTACACAGTTGCCCAAGCAAAAACCTCAGAATCATCTCCACTGCTTTTTCTATCACCACCAATACCTTTTCAATCACCACTAAATCCGGGCAGGGCCTAGCACAAGATATGACACACAAGTGGCACACAATAATTGTTGAATTAAGTTGAATCCCAAATACCCCTCATGTCATCTCTCTATCCCCATTCTACTAAGCTGCCTTAATCTCTTAAACCTCTCTCAAATTTCAGTTTCCTCACCTGTAAAATGGGGATAATAGTACCTTCTCCTTAGGGTAATAAATGAGGCAACACATAAAAAGGACTTAGTTTAAGTGTCTGACACACCATAAGCACACAAAACATGTAAACCACTAATGGGATTTTTGTTAAAACTTAAGAGAGTTCCCTATAGCTCATTAACCTTGGCATTACTACTTCTCATTTTCCACAATAATTTACTTGCTGTTACTCCCACCAATCTTCATGGTATATAATGCAAACTCTGACAGAAAAACAAGTTAATTGATCCTGCCCTCATTTTCATGTCAATATTTCAGTTCAATCCAAGTGAACAATAAACATTTATAAAGTCCTATAGGGGCGGATGTGGCTCAAATGGTTGGGCGTCCGTCTGCCATATGGAGGGACCTGGGTTCGATCCCCGGGACCTCCCGGTAAAATAAAAAATATATATATAGAAAGCGCATGGGCTGCCAGGCTCTGTGTGCCACTGAGCTGTAGGGCCCGGGAGCCATGCAGCAGGATGATGACGTAACAGAGGAGAGACAAGACGAGATGCTCCGAAAGCTCCAGAAGCCAGGAGCTGAGGTGGCGCAGGCAGCAGAATACCTCTCTCCTACATTGGAGGTCTCCAGGATCGAATCCTGGTGAAGACTCGAGGAGGAGGATGAGAAGAGATGGCAGGAAACAGACACAGAGAATTGCCCAGCAAATGGACACAAAAAAACAGCAAATGGGGAAGGGGGGGTTTAAAATGGATAAAGTAAATAAATAAAATCTTAAAAAAAAAAAAAATAAAAAAAAAAATAAAGTCCTATAATGTCACTGTGCCAGGCTGAGGTGGATAAGGGAGGAAAGGATAATTTGAGTAAGACACAACTCTGCTTCAAGAACCTTATCATCTCTTTTGGGAACAAAAGGAAACTACCATTAATTTCTCCCAGTCTGCAATGACAAGCGATTATCAAAGAAACATGTACTTCTATCCCCCAAACAGACACAGAAACATGTCTTTGATGTCTCTGCACTATTACTGAATATTCCAGGGATTTCTGAGAAATAGATGACTCTTTGAGAACTAAAGTATTGGCAGCAAACAGTCGCTCTCATATGGGTTGGTCCTTAAAGTCTGTTGTTCTAAGTGGTGTATATGTAGTAAGAGGTAAACGAAATGTCCAAGCATGAGATCCTAAGATGCAGATGATTGGAAAAATACATGAAAGATTAGCTTAATCACCTTCAATACATGAAGGGGTTCTGGCTGAAGATGAATGAGCAGAGTAAGCCTGGCTTGGAAATAATGGAAAGATTTTTTCCCCCAAACGAAAACAGCTTTATTTATTTTTTTATTATAAAATACATGTTTAATGTTAAGAAAAAAGGAAAATATACAGAAGTGTAAATAATTAAGGAGTATCATTGATAATTGCACTATCCAGAGATAATCACAACATTCTGAGGTTTATCCTTCTTCCAGACTTTTCTAAGCATATACTTATATTAATCACAACTTCATTTTCAAAAATGAATGACAACACACATGCTATTTGATATTTTTCTCCTATTTTTCTATCATACTCATCTTGCCATTTAACATGGACACTCCAAATCAAAATCATAGGGGAAAAAAAAAAAAAAAAAAAATCATAGGGCAGCTTTTTCAAGGTTTGTTCCCTAACACCACAACATAAAAAAGGTTAATGCAGAACAGAAAACTTGGGAATAGAAGACATCTACAGCCTCTCACTGTTGTCAGATTCCACAAGTCTACTCTGTGCCTAGACCAGCTTGGGAGCAATAGAAAGATTCTCATTAAATGGGGTTGCCTAGGTGAGGAGGGCAGAGTTTATGCTGGGTTTGACCTGGGTTTGAACCACTAGGTCTGCCAATATCATATACACACTGAGAAGTCAATACTTATGTACTGTTTTCTAAGCCTCACAGCCTTTCAGGGATGTAGAGATAAAGGTAACATCCAATGGGAGAGAGAATTTGGAGAAGGGACCCTGGGCTTATATAATCCTGCAGGACTCAGTTTTCTGGACCTATACCCTGGACTTTGGGGTTGGTCATTATGTTTTGTTCACCATCTCATTTTCCAAAAGCTCAAATTTATCACACTGTTTAAACAGGAATACTAGTCTCCATAATTTCTTACAACTTTTAAAGAGTATAAAAGCAGCTTTGCTGAGGAAAGGAATAAAGAATTACTCAAAAGATAAATTTTATCGACTTTGCCCAAAAGATAAATTTTATCAACTTTACAATTTTGCTTAAGGTAAGGAATGTGGCATAATGGAGGGCAAACTATATCACCAGACAGTTTTATTGTGTGAATTTAAAAAGTAGAATTAATATGCTGACTATAGCCTAGCTGCGGGGGGGCGGAAGGGGAGGGGAGTTGGCTGATAATAGGAAGGTGCAAATTTCTACTGTTCCTGGACAAGGTGAGGATAAAGTTAAGAAGCCCCACGTTTCCTTAACGAAACTGCACTATAAGTACTTAAAGCTGATCAAGGGTGCAGGAAATACCTTAAAAAATAAATAAGAGAATAGGGTCTTATTAAGACAGAAAATAGTGGACCCAAACCCCCAGTGTCATCACCTAGAGATGTACTATTTCATCACTGGCTATACTTCAATCTTTACTGCCGGGAAACTGTTTCATAAATGCTGCTAGTGAAATTGCCTAAAAACACAAGATGTCTAGAAAATAGGTTAGTCTTGAAATCATTTAAGTTAGACACTAACCACTGTTCAGCAACCCCTTCACTTTGGGCTAAATTTTAATATCCCATTGGGATCATTCACCTGTCAACATTTATTGAGTTTCTATTCTGTGCCATGCACTGGCTAGGGTGCCAAGGACACAAAGAAGATACAATCCCCACCTTTAGTCTAATAAAGCAAACAAATAAGAAAAGCAGTGGGATAACTACCTAACATATAGTAGTGCTCAATAAATACTGAATGGTTGAATGAATACCATAAGACAAGTGTGCAAAAAAAAAAAAAAAAAAAAGGGTGCCTCTCAAAGAACATTTATCTCTTTTATAACACAGGTAAGCCTGAAATTTCACTATTTTGTAGATCTGTACATAGAAACCATTCCTTAAAGAATAACTAGTAAACATAACAGATATAAGCTACAAATGTTTATATACCAAAGGGTGGCGGGGAGCAATACTCAGGGAAAATATTATCACTCATTTTAGTAAAAGAATACTTTAATTCTTGTCTGTAGAAATTATAAAGACTATACATGATTTAGAAATGAGACTATACCAATCAACGGCCAAGGAAGAGTCATCCATTCTATGCCTTCTCTTTCATCTGGTCACTCAGAAATATAATGTTATCTGTAAAGAAGCCAAAGCATAAATATTATTTTCAGAACTTTTTCTCCATTTCATTTAGTCTTTCCTCCCTAATACATACATATTATAATGATAATCACCAAATGGATTTTAGAGAAACAAATTCTCAAAATATTAAGTAACTCTTTTGTTATGTTCATGAGAGGTTATATATGGTAGGCATAAATGGAGCTAAAAGATGGGCTACAGCTGTTTGGTTGACAATTCAGGCATTATTAGAAGAGGTGGGATATTTCTTCCTCTCCCTTAAGAAAGTCAGGATAAAATCTTCTAGCAACACCTTCCTCCAAAAGAACTTTTCACAAAATTGGATACTTGCAATGCTCAAATAGAGGTATTATACCAGGCAGCACATCCTCACATAGAAGAGGACCAAGACACATCATTCCACACTCCAGAGGTATGGAGGAAAGACTAGGGGTCAACATATGGCCATGTTATCAGTGAGCAATTTATTTCATCTATGTATTTAAGTAAGTTTAAAAACTTGTAAAGAAATTTTATTTTTAGACTTTATAAGAGTGACTTTTATATACTTACTCTTGGGAAAATTTTTATGAATCAATATTGTAAAACAAGCATTTTCACCCAAGAACATCAGACACAGTCTTAAAATGTCCCAGAGGGAGTTAGTTTAGGATGCGCAAAGGAAAAGAGTTAGGTAGTATTTCCTACATACCTCCAAAAGATCTAGATCCTTATAACTTTAAAATTACTTAAAAAGTGATTATTATATAATTACTGAAAACCAAAAAGAATATTTTGGTATAGAAAAGTTACTTCAGAAAAGATTGTTAGGTTGGCATCACTGGGTTGCATGTCAAGAGTGCCATCTACTGGTGGCTACTTTAAGTTACAGACATGATCCCTAGAAGAAAAATTAAGGCCTAGAGAACAGGTCAACAAAACTCTTTTTTCTTCAATTCAAATGTTACTCAAGATCTATTCATGTTATTTTATTAGTCATAAACCTACAGTAATTGCTTGGTCACCCATGCATGAAAACTGATGACAAGAAAAAATCAAAATGGCAGATAATTTGAAATGTGTCTTTAAGGCTTGGTTCATAACAACCAGCTCCAAACTCTGCCAACACACTTGGTTTATAGTGAAACATGACAGTATTAAATGCTTTATATATAAATGAATAACCGATATATATTTGGAAACAGCAACTATTTTATTGGAAAGCTTGATTTTCTACACCTGAAATCACAGTTGTGGTTCTTCAGCATCTAGAGGTCTAGAAAAACACTTTTGAACAAGTAGACATCTCTGGAGACAAAATCCAAAGGAAGAAGAGGGTGTAAAGCAAATGATGTCTTTTCAAGACACTCAAGAATTATGAAAGCAAAATTGTCAGAAAGAATCTAGTGTAAGGTCTAGTAGTAAGGGAGATACCTATGTTGGTTTCAATATACTTTCAAAGAAACCTACTAGTAAGGAAATATATTTTAATTATTATTTATAACAAATTATAATTTATCAGTTCAGTATAGTAGGTAAACTCTAGAGCAAGGAAAAAACAGAATGATAAAGGAGGAATCTACAAATTTTTAAAGCAACTTAAGACACAAATAAGCCAAAGTAATGTATGGACTTGAAGCAAACAAGGAAATCTGAACACTGATATCTAGCAAAAAAGTCAATGATAATTCCTTAATATTGGGTGTGATAAGAGCATTGTTGCTATGCATTGTTCCTCTTTTAGAGGTATTTCCTGAAATGTTTATGGATGAAATCATGTGTCAAAAAACATATTGCTTCAAAATAATCCAGGTGGAAGAAGAGTAGGGACATAGATGAAATAGTAATGGCCATAAATTGATAATTGCTGAAGCTAATTCATGGAAGTTAATTTTATTATTCTGTCTACTTTTGTATGTTTGACATTTTCCATAATAAAAAACTAATTTTTAAATGATATATCACTACCCAATTTGGGCATATCTCTGAAGTTCATACACATTGAGACATTGCTAAAATAAATTTTCTTCTACTCCCATATAGTTATTTATGAAATCCAGTTTCTCACCATTTATATCCATAAAAACTAACAAACGTATCAAAGAAAAGCCTTAACACTGTCTTATTTTAACAATTTATCCAAGAGGTGAAATAGGTACCATCCATCTCATTAAAAGTTACATTTCCAATCAAATTTTGCTTTTTATACTTTATATCAAAATATTTAATATATTGGTCAACTGTGCACTAAAAACAATTATAATGATAACCCAATCAAAGAGAAAAATAACATTTAGAGCCATACTGTCACAGGATTTTTTTGTTATTAATATTTTAAAATTTCTATTTATGTTTGCATTTTTGTTATGGATAAATATAATAGCATGAATAATAAAAGATTCCCAACCATACAATATATTATATTAAGGTAGACTTGTGAGGAGCAACTTGAATGGAAAAACAAGTTATGAGAAAAACGAGTATGTGAAATATCCAAACATTAAAAAAGGTGGTCATATATTATTTAAAAGATGATGGTATCCAATCATTATGATATTTAGATTCCATTAATACATTTCAGAGTGATAATATACTTTTTTTTTCATGTTCTTAAAGCAAATTCATTCCTGAGGGTGTAAACCTATTTTAAGTAGGAATTTTTTCTTTTTTTTTTTTTTACTTTATTTTGTACATTTAAGATAATATACTTTTATATTAAAAAATGCTTTAATTATCAACTTAAAGATGTCCAAAGTAGTATACTGTTTTTAAAACTATTACAGAATTTTTTAAAATTCTGCTCTAAGGGATATCTTAACTTCTTTAAGCTTTATGCGTCCATCTTTTCTAGATACTTTTGCTTTTTGTTTAAAGAGAACTATAGAAATTACCACACACACACAATTGTTATCAGCATATTAAGTACCAAAGAGGTTCTGAATAAATAGGTGCAAATTTCTAATGCCTCACATTAGTGTAACTCTACAGGAATAGATAAACTTAGAAACTCAGCAAACTCACAAACCACATTCACAGAATTCTTCTAGTTAGTTGCCTCACAAACCTCATAAATATTGGTACTCATAGCCCCAGTTAAAGTCACTTACAACGCAGCCAAGTTTTTAAAGAAGAAAAGATCAGCCATCATCACAAGCTCCTTACCAACTATGATTGTTGTTGCCTGTCGTCTCACATTATTTTTATCCGTGTATTCACCATAGTCTACTTTCCCTTCCACATAAATTCGAGACCTGACATAAACAAAATTTATAATTTTCAGTCTGGAAATTCTAATATACTTTACAAAAAAAGTCAGGGGAGATAATGAGTAAGGTTGAAATACATAATTACACAAAACCACATTTTTGCTACCACTTCTTAAAGAATTAGTGTATAGAAACAATGTAAAAACAGACTTGACACATTTATGTAAAAAGGACAATATTTTCATTCCTAAGCTGACTGTGGTCCTTATGGGAGTTTAAAAAGAAAAAAAAAATACCATAAGACAATGAAGATGGAACCCAGTAGTCAATCTAGCAGCAATCTTTAAATATCTAAGAATAATTTCCAATGAATCATTTACCTTTGATTTTGGATACCCTAAAAGATTTATTGGTTTTTGCTGAGTTATTGGTTCTTTTTTATAGTGAGGTTCATGGCCTTATTTTCAAGGAACTGAGATTATGAGAATTCAAAATACAGGTTTTCAGCTTCACATATCACTCAGAGCGAATTACCATCTGCACTATCGGGAAGACTGAACTAGAAGACAACCATAAAAATGATTTTAGGGGGTAAAAATGACTATAATGGTACCAGTTTTCAGAATTCACCATGACAAAAAAAGTACAAAACAGAAAGTAGATCAAACCATTGAAATGATTAGATGTCAAAGGAAACATACACACACAATTCATCAATGAATAGCTCAACTTGCACGTAAACATTTTCCTTGAAATAGCCTTTATGTGTCTGTGTGCATACACAAATACATACATAGGTACATACACAAAAGGGCAATGAAAAATAAAAGGTATAGAACAATTGAAGGCAAATAGAAATTTTAGTCATTGCTGAAATTTTTCACAAAATATTTTGATTATTTTTACAAAACAAGTCCATAAGCATATTACTTATGAATTAAATACACCCTTTTGTCCTTCTGAGTATTTGGAAAAGACACTTTTCATACATCATCAATCCAAGCATTCCTAATAGGAACCATTAAATCTATAGAAAATTACCAAGCATACAATGTGAATATTATCATAATGACGCAATGGGTCAAGGCTTCAAACATTCCAGATCCTCTGCTAAAGACATCATGTGGATGCCAAGAGGCAAGACACCCACCCTCAGGATTCCTAGCAATGGTGGCATGTGAGCTCCAAAAAAGCACATATGCTTACTGTGGCAGTTTGAGATTTTTGTGAATCCCAAAGAGAAAGATTGCAAACTGGCCTATTCCTCTGGGTGTGACCTTTGACTGTATTAAATTCAAAGGTTTTAAGTTTACCTAATAAAATCAACTTAGGGCCTTTGATTTGACCAAGTCAGTAGAGTGTGACTCAGGGTTGAATCCCCGCCCCCTTGTTGGACTGATATAAGCAGACGCTCACTCAAGAAGACACAAGGGAATAGAGAACCCCACAGATGCCAGAAGAGAGAACTTTGTCATGAGACAGAAAGGAGAAGGCTCAAACAACTAGAGCCTGAGGAGAGATGAGACATTCGGGTGATAGTTTGCAGATGAAGAGAACAGAGCAGCTGAGCAGCTTGGGCCCAGAAAGAACGAGCCCAAGCCAGCCTACAGCTGAGATCCAAAGAAGCTGGACTGAAGGAACCTTAAGAGGAAGAAGGAAGGCGAGACCAGGCAGAGGTCATCCGCAATCTTGCTTCAACACATGGCAGCTGACTTTGGTGAGAAAGTACTTCTTATGCCCTGAACTGGACTCTTTAGGGCCTTGTAACTGTAAGCTTTTACCCCAAATAAATATCCTTTATAAAAGCCAACAGATTTCTGGTACCCCTTTTGGTAGACTAATACACTTACTTATTAGCACCCCTTTTGGTAGACTAATATACTTTCTCAAATGGTAATCACTTTGCCTTCTCTTTTGCCACATTTGCTTCTATTTATATACACACCTATTGGCCGGAAATTATAAGTTCTTAGAAGGCTATGGACACATTTTAAACACCTATGAGTTAGTTAGTACATGGTAGTGGGCCTCATATATATCATTAAGCACTTAATTAAATATCTCTTGAACATAGAATCAGTAGTACTCAAAGGTTAAGGAGTCCCATATTTCTTGACATGAGAACATTTGTTAACAGTTCTTTAAACCATTTATCTGTAAGCTCCTTCTTTCCTCAGCTTACCCCTTTTTCACATATTGATATGCTACATCTCTGAGGCCTGGCCGGAATATTGATATTCTGTGCCATGTTGTCTTTTGACTGACATCACCTAAATCACAAGAAAAGGAAACATCGTTACAAATGCCAGCAATCAAAACAAATGCCAAAGACTACGTGCCTAGCAAAGCCAGTGTCACAATTTCTAAGAGAAGAGAACACAACTAAAGACTCTTCCTAAAAGAATAGCTTGTCTCTGATTAGACAATTTGTAACAAATGTCTATTTATCACGGACAAAATTAAAATCCCAGTCTTTAATACTCACCCATCTGGTAATCTTCACTTTCCCCTGATCGCCACATCTCATTTGTTGCTAGAGAAAATATTGTGACTGGATTTTTTCCTTCCACCTGTCTCATGACTGGGTCCTGACCCACTCGCCCAAGTAACTGCACACGATTTAGAGCTGAAATGTAATGTGGAGATAAAACGAAGTTAAGATCCCAACATCTGAGATTTCGAGAAATATGCACAAGAAGAGTAACTACAAATACCACTTCAATATTAATCTCTGCATTAAGCAAAACCAAAGTTCTGACAGATCAGAAAGTAAGTTGAAAGGTTAGAATAAAAAGGAGGCTGGGAGGGAAAGGGAGTGTTGGCAAGAAATTATTCATAAAGTAACCCCACAAAAAAATCTGTAAGCACTTTATCTTAAATTCTGTTTTAAAATACTTTATGGGGAAAAAAAAAAAAAAAAGCAAAAACAAACACAACAACAACAACAAAACACCTGTGTGGCTAAAAGAACAAATCTGGGAGTGGATGTGGCTCAAGAGGTTAAATGCCTGCTTTCCACATGGGAGGTCCCAGGTTCCATCCCCAGTGCCTCCTAAAAAAAATAAATAAATAAACAAACAAAAGAAAAAAACCAACTCAGGGTGGCCCATGTGGTTCAATGGTTGAGCGCTGGCTTCCCACATAAAAGGTCTGGGTTCAGTCCCAGCCCCAGTACCTCAAACAAACAAACAAACAAAACAAAGTAAAAGTTAAGGATTATAGTCACTGGCTTCTGGCAGCACCCTCCTCTCCCCATATTTCTCCTCTAAGTGGATTTCAGTAAACAATAAAAATCATATATAATAATAATTTAAAAAATAGAACAAATCTGAAAATTGAAAAATCTTTATAAATACAAAGGATAATTTCTGTGTAAAACAAAAGCTTTCACAAACTTTCACTATCTTGGCCCAACAGAATATAACCTTAGAAAACTTAGATAACAAAATATGACTCAAGGGATTTTTTTAATTTTTTTATTTTTTATTTTTTTATTTTTTGCCATACCAGGGCTGGGGATTGAACCCGGGTCCTCTCATGTGGAAAGCCGGTGCTCTACCACTAACACCGGCTCCCCAAGTTGGTTTTTTTATGTTGTTTGTTTTTAGGAGGTATGGGGATCGAACCCAGGACCTCATGTGGGAAGCAGGTGATCAAGCACTTGAGCTACATCTGCTCCCCTCAAGGGATTTCTTATGGCAGGAAAATGACAACCAGAGCAGTAACTGAAGAAGTAACAAGAAGGGTCCAATTTATACCAGGTTCCTATAACCTGATTAACAGATTATAACCCAATAACCTAACAAGTACACTTCTTCTGTGTCACATTTAAGAATATTAGCACATTATTATAAATAACATATTTTAAACTTGGAAATTTTACAAGCTACTTACATCTTTCAAGAACCAAACTGCTAGCTACTTCAGACTCATGTCTTACAAACTGATGAAGTACCTAAAGTGGAACAAATGGCTTTAATTTTTTAGGAACTCACATTCAGTCACCAGTAACCCCTATTGCAAATATTCATGAGAGGAGATGCTCTTCCCATGTTCTCCCAACATATACCATCAGAAGAACCAAACACTTGAAGAGCAGCCTATTTCAAAAACCCAAAGGTACAAAGGAGGTACCAGAAAGCATGCCTCAAAAAGTTAATTTATAGACTCTCTTATTTCTTTTGTGGCAATCTTCTTGATTATGGTTCTTTTGTGTTTGCATACAAAAGGTGAAAACAAAATGGCAACACTTTCACTATAGAGACAAGGACAGTGATTGTAAGCCCAACCTGTATCTAAGAATCACTGCTAAGTAGGAAAAAAAAAAAAAATCAGCTTTCATTAGCAGGTAACACTTACACAAGGAAGTAAAAGGTATTATATATGTGCAATAGAACAGATCAATCTTTTATTTTTTTGAACTGTAAGTAATGGCATATTATTACTATATTTTGGTTATAGCAGACTTTAAAAATCAGTTAACTTATATTTAACTCAAGCGCACACAGATTTAGTCATTAGACCAAAGGAGAGTGGAAAGAAATCAGTGCTTTATAATTAATACCTTAATAAATAGATTCCCCAGCAACATTAAAATCAATTACCAACAACTGTTAGGATGTGATGATATAAATACAATGTTGATACTTAAGCCTCACTCTCAGCCATAAAGAACATATAATTTAGAGAATGATGCAGTTAGGCTAAACTCCAATAAAACAAGGTATTCCTTAAACTCATTACATCAACTACTCTCTGACATGGCAATAGGCACAAATACCAAAGTCAGACTCCCCATGGATAAAACTTATAAAAACTATAAAACTGCTTTCCTTTGGTTATTCCTTCAGAACTCAGAAGGAATTAGGAGATACTGCAAATATGGCTGGCCTAAAGTGATCCATTAAAAAATGAGAAGGATGATAGATACAAGGCTATTTTAAGAATTAAATTAAATGACTTATATAGCAGGCTAAGCTCAGTTTAAGAGTTCTATAAATATTTGTTGAAAAGTCATGCTTTCAACAGACTATATGTGAATTTGGTGAATTAAAAAAAAATTATGTCTTTGAACTAATCCATTCCTGTGGGTGTTAGACTCTTTGACTGCATTAGATTCAGTTAAGAGACTTTGGTTAGACTGCTTTCGAGGAGTGACTCAGATTGGGTCTCTGCCTTCTTATGGGAGCCTTATATAAACAGAGACACAGAGAAGATATACAAAGTAATGAGAGCTGTCATTTTTGACCCTGCCATGTGAGAGAGGACTTAAGGATCCCTAGCAGCCAAAGCTGAAGCACAAAGCCTCCAAAACTCTGGGACCACAGAGCAGCTCAAGGTTAAGGGGTCAGCCCTGCCTGACTGCCTGCAGCTGAGCTCCAGGAGATGGTGAGCCTTGAAGGGAAGGCAGTGATCTCAGAAGAGATAAGCCACCATCTTGCCTCGCTACATGGCAGGATGCTAAGATCACCAGTAGCTGACTTTGGTGAGAAAGCATCTCTGATGGTGTCTTGATTTAGACATTTCTCAGAACTAGAAGCTTTTACTCTAATCAATCTCCCATTATAAAAACCAACCCATTTCTGATATTTTTGCACTGGTAACATTTGGCAAACTAAGACACCATGGGAAACTAACCTATAATAAATAAATCTGGTTCTCTGATAAAGTACAAAGAAAAGTTGTCAGAGAAGGGTAATCAGCGCCACATAATAACTGTGCTTAATGATAACAGTTATTACTGAATACCAGCTACATGCTTGACCTATTAGCAGTAATCCTAAGAATAAATTTATAAACTAAGTAAATAATCCCCATTTTGGAGGTAAGGAAACTGAAACTCAGAGAGATTGAGTAATTTGCCCAAGATCTTGCCACATATAAGTGGCGAAGTCATGACTAGACGCCAGAGATGTCTTGACACCAAAGCTGTTGATTTTCCCACTGCTCTACACACCTCCTTAAAAACATTCTGCTCAAGGACTACCACCAAGATTTGAATACACATCACTAGCCATTACCACTGGATTCAGAGTTATGAGAGCTAGTCACAATAACAGAGAAACACATTTAAAGTGGGAGTACTGTTAATACAAAAAACAAAAGCCCAACAATCAAATGTACACCTGGAGTGTTGTTGGCTATTTAATCCCATCACTAAGATGTGAGGCAGAGGGTGGGTAAGAAAATAAAGACATGAGTTACAACATACTACAAAATCAAATGGCTAATTAATACCTTTGTCATGATTCTAGAACAGTACTAATTTGAGTGTTAAGGTGAGCTAGGACTCAAATGTCATATAGGATAACAATATGTCTCATTTGGGGCACACAAAAATCAAGACCTGGTACAGAAGTAGAAATAGGGAAAGGATTATTTAACTTGGATAATTTTTTAAATTATCCTGTTATATTTGGTTTAAAAGATAATTTACTACAGTATACACAGCAGTAACTTTTCCATACTTATTTCAAAGCATAAAAAAAAAAAAGCATGTTAAAAGTATGTACAGGATAAAGTGTGGACACAAGAATAGAGGGTAAATTCTACAGTGGGGTGGGAGTCATGAGGAAAGATTTCATAGAGGAATTGATTCTTGATCAGTCTCAACAGAATGGGGAGTAGAAAAGAGATGTCAAAACGTGTTTAGAAGAACAAATGTATATAAATGTTACAACAGCTTAATACTAAAGTGATATTTAGGCAAAATACAACCGAAATAAACCATGGACACTAGTATATAGTAATATATTAATACTCTTCCATCAATGGTGGGGGGAAAAAAAACTAGGTAGCATGCCAGGTGAAAGAAAAGTAGAAATAAAATACTATGTATTGTTTGACTCCATCTGGTAAAAATGTAAATACAAATAGAGAGGGAAATAGATTAGCAGTTATATATGGGAGGGGAAGGATTGAGAGACTGAGAGATGACTACTAAGGGGTAGGTAGGATTTTTGTGTGTATTCATTTTTCTTGTTTTTGTTTTTTATGTATTTATTTTTTTTCTTTGGAGTAATGAAAATACTCAAATATTGATTGAAGTGATGACTGCACAATTCTGTGTTTATATCAAATGCCACTGATTGTACACTTTAGATGAACTGTATGGTTTATGAATGTTTCAATAAAATTGATTTTTAAAAAAAGGGTTTAGAAGCTAAAGGACTTGATGCCCAAATGTGTAAGTAAGGAAAAAGAGTAGCCTAGAATGGCTCAAGGCTGGCTAGGGTGACTGAATAAATGAGCAGCCAGATGGGGTGGAATGAGAAGAAATTCCCCTTTGGACATACTGAATCTGTGGTGATGATTGGCTTCAGCTGCTGTCCTGAGTAGGAAGTTGGGGGTTGGGAAGGAGTGACATAGGGGGTAGATAGTTGAGAAAGCCCATACTCCCTATACAAAAAAAGACCTTAAGGGCTCGCTCATCTAAATCCAAGTAACACACATCTTTTAAAAAGTAATGACTCCTATTATGTGTGGATAAACTTTAAGCTTTTTTGTGTGTTTTAATGAGTATTTACACAGGCAAAATATATCCCCAACCTCACATGTCAAATTAGTGCACATCAAGTGGGTGGGTGTGCTCAAAGATCCTTTGCACCTGCAGTAAAAAATCTGAAGAAATCACTATAATCGATAATAACAGATCCCGGCACTAACATGGAAACGTGACTACCTGTAATACAGGTCTTCGAAACATGGCTTCTATTTTCTTTTCTTACAATCTGAAAGTTTCCTGAAGGGAAAAAAAAAAAAAGTCAAATTAAAAAAGCAAGAGCACAAGTTTACTAGTCCTAAAATCCTGGTTTTTATGCGGTTAAACACGAAACCCTCAATATCAACATCCCTGCACCTTTGACGAGAAGAATCCCCTACCCCTCCAGAAAAAAAATAATAAACTCACATTTGTATGCTATTTTGTGAGAATTTAAATCCCCTTTAACTCCCTATTCCTCCAACCCATGAAAAAACATTGAGTCAGGTATTTCCATTTCAAATCCATGTCTTCTCAACTTTCATTAAAATGCGAGCTCCCTTTGGACAGAGGTTTTGTCTGATTTATTCACTGCCATACCGTAAGCTCCTAAAACAGTTTCAAACACATACGAGGCGTTCAATATTAGAATGTCAAGGGACAAATCTGACACTTGCTGCTGCAAAAATAACAACTTCTAAATCGTTAGCAAATACCAAGGAAAGCAGAGACCCCCGGGCTACCCAACTTCGCCGCAAGGATGGGCGAGTACCCTTTCCCAAAGAAGTGGCGCTCCCAGCCAACATTGCGAGGAGGTTGGGAGGTAGAGAGAAACGCGAGGTCCTCGGCACGATCGAAAAGAGACCGGCCAGCCACAGATACCGCAAAACCTCGCGACCGAGACATGCCTGTAGGCACTCACGGCACAGACTCCCTCCGTCCCGTCCTCCCTCACCTCACGCTGGGGCCGAATAGTCTCCAGCAAGGGAAATAGTTCCGGGTGCACCGGCGAGGCAAGGCTCGCGCAAGGAAGGAAAGTACGCGGCGTGCATCGTAGACAGGCTTCCGGCCAGCACCGTGGGAAACACATTCCCTTAACTCAGGAGTTCCGGAGGCGGATGGGTCAACGCCGCGAGGTGGTGATTTGAGATCGTTTTAAGTTTCTAAATCAAATGAGATTATTTGATGAGGTTCCCAGCAGGGCCCTAGAAGGAGTGAGATAGGCAAAACAAAGGATAGCTCTGCACCTGGGGAAAACTTGAGCGGTCCAGGCTTCCAAAACAATTAAGAAAACTAGAAAAAGAACTGAGAGCACGGAAAGCGCTAGTAGTGCAAAATTTAGGGAAATTTTAATGCAATATTTTTTAAAAGGCAAAATCTGGAGCGGGTGTAGCTCAGTGATTGAGCTCCTGCTTCTCATGTTCGAGGTCCCGGGTTCAGTTCCTGGGACCTCTTAAAAATAAAATCAAAATTAAATGCAAAAAAAAAAAAAAAAAAAAAAAAAAATCAGTGAACAAAATTATAAAAATTTTAAATAAAAACAAAATAGGTGCCACGCTGGCACCTGAGACACAGTGAAAAATGGGCCCTCTGTATATACATGTTTTTATGTATTTTTAAATGATTGTTTAACGTTAAAGTAATTGAAGAAATATTAAAACTTTGAAAAGATGTATTAAAACACATAGTTTACTATTTTATTTATACCCAAAATAGAATTTATTAATTTTACTTTGTTGACTATAATCCAAATACACATACAAATGATTTTTTCAAAATATATTTCTTTGCTTGTTTCCAATTAAGAGAATTGCCAAATATTTTTGACCAAGTAATGATCTTAATTTTTAATTAACTTCGCCTTACTAATCTTGTCTTTATTTAAAATTTTAACCACTTTCAAACATACAATCCAATGGTATTAATTACATTCATAGTGTTTTGCTACTATCACCATCATCCATCACCAGAACTACAGTAATAGCATGTATTTTAAAGTGATTCAAAAGCAATTTTACACGGGAATTAATAGCTAATAAGGCTATTTTTGTTGATTTTTGTTGAATTATAAAAATCAGGCTGAAAACTTTTATATAATCCATGATTAAAATTATGATTCATCTAGAAATAAAAAAGCTTTATTGTTCAGACTGAAATGTTGACATTTGCCTTTCAATCTTAGTATTTCCACTGTTCTGTATAAGTGGCTTCTATAAATTTGTACATATGTTAGAGCTCAGACCAGCAATGTACAATAGTATTTAAGTATGTCTCAAGATAATCTATTGACACCTTAATATCAGTATTTGCATTTACGATATAGCTATTGAAAGGCAACTTATTTATCTCCTAAAGTATATAAATTTAACTTCTTTAATGTTGCCAATCAATGATGTTAATGAAATAATTCTGATAACTAGTTCCTGGGTTATATCATCTTTTTGGTGCAGAAGCAACTTTCTGCCTGAGAATGGAGCTTCTTGCTGAGGAATGAAGTATATTTCTAACTGAAAAGGAAGGGATTAAATCCTGACAGCAGTGAATACCCAATCCCTCTCACACTTAAAAATGTCTATGCATATATTTTTGGTGACTTCCTGCTGCTGTCAGTCCAGGAAAGAGAAAGGGAGAAAAAATCGTCTGGGACCAGGTCCTTTCAGGGGCTAGGCTAGGCTTTGATGAAAGAGCTGTGGACCCTAACAGTAATAATTATCAATGGCTGATAAATATAACCAAGACAAGTATAACCAAAGACCTCTGTTCTATACATTGCATACATGTACTAATATAGCTTTTTCTACATCACACACACACACGAACTGTGGCCAAGGGATACGCCCTGGTGTATGAGTGAAGGAAGGTGGTGAGCAAGTGAAAAACCCATTTTAAAACCTGGAATAAAGATTTAAAAAAAAGAAAAAGCAATGGGCTATTTATAGTATACTAAACCCCACTTAATTGCTTAGAAATAAATTGCTATTCCAAAACAAAACAATGAATGGTATAAGAGTTATTCAATAAAAAACTTAATTTGCTTTAAAAAAAAATGAAGTGAAAAGAAGGGTAGTGAAAAAGCCTACAGACTGCTAAGGTTGCTGTCATTAATATGATGCAAATATAACTTATCACATACCTCCATGATCAGCATTTTATAGCAGAGCCTGACCATTTTTCGCTTTTTGGCCTTAATGCTGGGCCTGGCAGCCAGGACCATTACTACCAACCTACCCAGTTTTCTCACCCATCTACTTAAATGTTTTCCAGCATATATTTCTCATTTTTCTTAATTAGTTCATATTGCAAAGAAGAGTGCTTCACCCATGTTTGGCTTTAGACAAGATAAAAACCTTTATTTAAAAATATTCTATTCCTTTAAAAATATATACAGAGAAAAGGATTTGAATAAAATATGATAAAAAATCACTGGAAACAAAGCCAAAATCTGATCATAAGATCGAGAGAAATTGGTGACACCCAGAAAATCAAAACTACTCATAACAGCCAGAAGAGAATCAGAGCAAACAGGTTGAGGGAGAATGGCCAAGTCAAATTTCCCTCGAGCCCTGTATTCAGTATTTTTGTCCAGTAAGTTAACAGCCGGTACAGGAATGTTCAAGTTATATATAGTCTTATTTCTACCCACCTCACATAATGGTGACACCATTTATGAAATACAGTATCAGGAAAAGGGATTGTCTCCATCCAGAAAATGCATTAGGAGAACCACTAGTTCAAAGTAGCTGAGAATTCTTTTAGGAATCGTATCATATGACACAGGAAGCACTGTTGAAACCCAGGCAAATTTTCTCATAAACTGTTACCTTAATTCAAAACCAAGTTTTATTCTTTTCTATGTACAGTGAGAGCCCTGGGAGCCTTAGTGAGTAATTGGCGATAGGAACCTCTTAGGCCACGCCTAGGACTACTTCCTTTTCTTCTTTCAATTCAGTGGCCCATGCTTTCCCTTTGTCAGAACAAATGTGAGAAATGCATAAATTGTAGAAAGGTGGTGTTGGGAATATAACAAAAGAGAAATGGCTACCAGTTATTATACTTGGGACAACTGCTAATAAAAACCCTTCATAGCTTTAGGATTAGGAGTGGCTTTTATAATCTTTGGGCATCCAAGTTGGTTAATTTTTCAAATTTATAAGAGGGAGTATGGGACAATATCTATTTCCGGAATCTATACAATAGAAGGAGGGTTGGTGTGAAATGAATTCTTGTAGAGAATGGGAAGAGAGAAAACAAAACACTGTTCCCTCAAGATTTCCCACAGGTAAAGCTTGAAGACCTTGCACTCTTTCCTCCCACCAGGCGTGTAATGCTTCTTGATCCTGTGTGGGCTCCAGAGACCCCTGAGTCACCTTGATGGATATTTTCCTTGGGGGACTGGCCCTGCTGAGCTTCTCTTAGTTCCCTGGCAATGAAAGGAGGGAAATATAGGTTATCTGATCCCCAATTAGAGATAATATTTAGGATCAAAACTAGCATAGAAATCAATTTTTCATTTTATTTTAATATTTATGGAAACAAGCCCGAGTGTGATTAGAAAATTCAGTTCCTGTGACTATCATAAACAATGGCTGAGACACACATGTGCTGATATGCACATGCCATAGTGCGTAGCAGGTTCAAATGTCCCAAATCCTACTTATTGGCGCATAATTTGGTCTTGATAATTCAAAAAATTAAGTGAACAACTCTATATGCTAAATATGAAGACTACAGGGGTTGGCAAACCACAGCCCATGGGCCAAATCCAGCCCACCACCTGTTTTTGTAAATAAGGCATTACTGAAACACAGCCACACTCATTCATTTTTATATTGTCTAAAGCTGCCTTTACACTACAACAGCAGGGCCGAGTAGTTACAACAGTATCCATAAAGCCCACAAAGCATAAATTATTTACTACCTGGCCCTTTACAGAAAAAGTTTGCCAACTCCCAGCAGTTAGACAATTTCTAGAGGATGTCTGCCCCATCTGAATATGTGGATGCCCATCTCTGGTAATGTAAGGATAGTGGACCATTAGGAAGAATTACCTGACTAAAGGCTTACCATCTCTGCAACTTATTACCAAGGAATCATTTTGGGGACTTTTCCAGCTAATGATGCACGAGGAGTTGGATTTCTAAACTTCTTTTAGGCAAAGATTACTTTTCAGTGCCTTCTTTTGCATTTTCAACAGTGAATAGTGGATATAATAATCGCTTAAAAATTTCTTCAGAATTCTACCCCATATTATTAATTCCCATTTGCTTAATGAAGGTATAGATGAATAAATGAATGCATGCATATATACAAGCCGACATGAATACAAGATTGGACTGCTTCCTTTGCTTGTAAAATACTTCATCTAAACAGGTACCAGGACAGGGTATCTGCCTGCCTGTCCCACCCTGAAACAATGGGTTTCTAAAATAGGTATCAGCCCACCTTACCTATGATTACCTTACATTTAGTGATCATCTTACATTAAGGGGATCACCCTACATTAAGTGATGACCCAACAGTTACTTGGGTACGTGCGGTCACTCATAGTCCTCCTAAGTTTTTCCTCACCAGTTTTATCTCCATGTATTCCTCACTTTTGCTTCCTTTGCACTAATTGGAATTTTCTCTCTCAGGCAGCCTACTCAGAGCCTTCCAGCCCCATGCCATAAAGGGCTTCATGCTGCTAGGCTCCTTGGGCAGGACCCATGTATTCAAATGTTCAGTACACTTGAATCCATGGAGAAGACACAGCAAATCAATCATACCACTGTGCTAGCACACAGATTTTTTTCTAAACCCCAACATCCAAAATCTACCTTTCCAGTGTGGCTGTCTTGAACTTTTCCAGGTTCAGCTGCTGCTGAAGCTCTTCGGTTTTCGCCAGGGAGGGCCGGAGAACTCGACTTCTGGCCAGAGCTGCTGCCAAAGGTCTGTGCTCTGCATCAGGGTGGATCATATTCTGATGACGTAGACCAAAAGGAAGAAAACAGAAGTTTCACCACTTGGAACCCTCCTCTCCCCCATCCTCCATCCCAGCTTTTGCTGATGGATTTTGTGAAACCCGGGTTTTCCTTTGTGCAGAGAAAGAAAGAAATTAAAACTTAACTCCACTGTGAACAGGAAGATTATCCCTGTCCAGTAGCATCAGTTGTCCACACCTCTGACTTGTCTTTAAATTTCATATTTTAGAGCTGGCTAGATGGCTAATCTAATCCCTTAATTTTAAAAAGAAACTGAAGCCCTGAAATAAAAAGTGACTTGTCCAGATTATTGACTGGACCAAGACCAAAACGCAGGTTGCCCGACTCCTAGTTCAGCTTTCATTCTACTACATAATGCTCCTTTTTCTCTTAAAATTAAGACTCTCCCATCATGACAGTATCCCTAAGGCATTTATCTTCAGGTAGAGAATGTCTATAACCTAAAATGACATGAATTAAAACATACATAGTTATACATAACAGTTAGCAATGTAGTATAATGAAGAGAACACTGAACTTTCCATTTGGGGACCAAGGTTCACAGCCAGCTCCAACACTTACTATGTAAACTTAAGTTAGTCACTTAACTTTGCTGAAACTCTGTTTCTTTTTACTGAAAATAGGGAGAATATTTCCCTTCCAGGACTTTTGTGACAATTAAATAAATTAACACTTATGTATTACCTAGCACGTGGCCGACATTTAGGTACTCAATAAGTATCAGCTACATCTAATAGCAGTTTCTATACAGAAATGGTTGATTAGACTATGAACAGAAGACCAGTGTGGAGAAGGATTTGCCACCTCCTTTAATGAAAGTAAAAGAAGTCAAGAAGGACAAGTTTACAACTACTTTTGTAGTTTTCAGGTGACCTGTGGAACTCAAATATAATCTCCCAAGGAATAGATATTTCTAAGGCTATTTTAGGATCCTAATCCATTCCTGTTCTTTAAGTCATGAAGCATTTGGCTTCCTTGATATGATTCTAAGCTTCTAAACAGTGTAAGGTTTTTTTGTACCTCTCTTGTCTCAGGGATACGTTTCTTTCCTTGTCACTACACATTCCTCAGATAATACTAGGTGCAATTAACATAAATTCTTGAATTTACATTATGCCTTTCTTTCAATAGCTCAAATAATTGGGAGTATTATCAGTTATTAGTTAATAAAGTAGCTTATACTTTCTTCTGTACCCTCAGAATTCAACTCTTTAGTCATATCATCATTGTCTTTTACCATTGATAATAGTTAATAGAATAGGAGCCAAAAGAACAACTTGCCTCCATTTTGCTCTGAAATAGGAGCCAAAAGACCAGGTTTGATTTGGGGGTTAATCAGCTGACTGTGAGAATACAAGTCAAGGAGCTGCTCTGAGCCTTGGTTTCCTCAACTTCAGAATGGGATACCACCTGCCTACTCTACTGTACAGTGTTAGAAAGGGCAAATGGAAAAAAATAACACCTTTGTTACAAGATTTTACAAGCTATAATACAAAGGTTTTATGATGTCTTCTAAGTTTCCTTGAGACACTTTCAACCTGTCCTATGCTTTTGGGGCTTCCTAGTCACGCTTTTTCACTCCTTCTGTTAATGGCACCACCAACATTCCTCATTTCCTTTTCCCCCACCTACTTGCTATGACATTAAAACAAAATAAACATTTCCAACTTCTCTTCATCTCATAAGAGGTATCACCTTGAGTAGATTGTAAAAGTTTTCCGAGAGCTTCTGAGGAATGCCTGGAAGGTTACCCTTGCGGATATGATGCCATTCAATGCCATTGGTGGGTAGTGATTCTGCTCCTGCAGCCACTGAAATTGTTAACCCCAAGGCAAATATGTCTGCTTTGGGAAGGTGTCGATAATCCTTCAAACAGAACACAGGAAGGCCAGCAGTTAGTTTGCCAAGCAAAGCGAGTCTAGACTAAAATACAACCAGTAGGAGAGGTTCATTTAGAGTATATATGGTCTGAAGCAGACAGGCCAAATTTACTGTGGTTAGTTTACTTCTAAAGAAGATAAAGGAAGCAAAAATCTACCTAGTTAACAGTGCTGTGCCCTATAGAGCCCAAGGCAGACTCTTAGCACCATTTTCCTCTGTCGGGCTTGAAGAGGCTTGCAACATAAATTGACTGATTACAGGAATGAAAGCCTCATTTTTTCCTGATTATTACCCTGGAGGAAGTTATATCCTTCTTAGGTCTGACTTGACACACATCTTAGAAGATGGGCTTTGACTAAACATCATTTCAATGACCAGAGCTGGTGGTACTCTCACAACTAAGCAGTACGATAAAGATGGGTGGGACCAATTAAGGGCTGAAGAAAGGCTCCTTTCCTAGTAGACAATCCATGAGTTTGGGAGTTCTAAGGAATACTAGAAACAGTAGAGGACCTGTCCTTGATTAAGCCAACTTTGTTTTTGTTTTTAAGTTTCTCTCCATCCTTTGGTGTCTATTATGAATGGGGGAAGAGATACTGTAAGTTTAAATTATAAATATATACTTTTCACTTCTTGCACGGTGAGCCTTCATTTGAGAGTCAAAAGGTTCAGTGGATTATAAGATACCCTACACATTTCCTTAATCTATACCTCTTGCAAAATCTCATTAGCCAGGAAGCGGCTATCTCCCTCTTCCACTTTGGGTTTGCTTATCGAGGTCACATGGCCCAGATCACCTAAAAGAAAAAAAAGAAAGAAAGAAAGAAATAGAGCTCTTTAAAAGCATGTATTTCTTAAAACTGGAATAAATGGAGTCATCAGTATAAGTTTTATAGGACTATAGTATACTGAGAGCGGTGTAAGGAAAACCCACCGATTTTATACATCACGTTGGCAGAGAGAAACCAATCAGCTTCATTTTCAATTTCTTCTGGAAGTACAAGAGAGTCACTTTGCATCTTATGACAAATGAAGATGTTACCTGAAAAAATACAGAATTGACCTACATAATGATTCCTAAGGTTTTTCACCCCAAAGATTCTTTTCTATAACTGACATTTCAGATTCCCTCCTTTTCTCTTCCTCTGTGTACATGTCATGAGACTACCAAGGTTTCTTTTCTCTCAAGGGATCACTCCTATTACTTCTGAACAGTTCTGATATTGATAAGGCCTAATAGTTTAACCTAATAAGGTTAAACTGACCGCACGCATTCCCCTTCCTCTGAAGAGGCTAAGTTCATACAGGGTAATGTTACCTCAAACAACAACAACAAAGAATAACAACTTGTCCTTGGGTTTCACATTAGTAAGTGACAAACCACTAATTGCTGCTCCCTTCAACTAGTGCTGAATTGTAAGGAGTCTAACACTGGTAGTTGAACACAACTGGGATGCAGCAGACATGCTGTCATTTACCTCTGTAGTCATTCAAATACGTATTTCCATATTTTGGCCTCACTATATTGGAAAGAGTCTTTTGTCTCTCTGTCCCCTGGGCCCAGGAAGAAAATGGTTAAAGCTGTTTTACTGAATTTCTTTTAGGGGAGACATATGGAAGAAGGGGATTCTGCCAGCAAACACTTTTTGGACACTGATAAACACATGGGCAACAGATGCTGACGATGATATGGAAAGAATAAAATATGGCAAAGGGAAGTCATACTGACTCGGTTTGATGTCCAGGTGCACCATGCCAGAGTTGTGGATATACTTAAGCCCAAGGGAAATCTGTAAAAGGATGTCCTTGAGTTTTGGCTCTTGGAAATGACTGCCAGACTTCTTGGCTTCTGATATAGCAGCTTGCAAGCTCCCCCCTGGGAAAGAACAATAGAGAGTAGCCTCACAGATTGACAGAAAAGGTATGAGTCTTAGAGATCAAAAGCATAGTAAATATTCAGCAAATTCCTCATGAATGGCTTCAGTCCAACAAGCCTTCAGTGTGAGTGTAGAACATAATTTCTGCCCCCTGTCTATATCACAAACATGTTGGGAAAAACAACTTCAGAGCTTTTAAAGAGAAAAAGAAAATTCCAGAATCCCACATATTTAATATGTGGCACTACTGCCTGGATTATTCCCCAACTAATATTTTTAAAGTATTACCTAATTATTAAGCACACATAAACCAGAAGGGCCCATCAGGCCTAACTATATAGCTACTATTGATATAGATTTATTTCATTAATTAAACCATTAATTCTAAGTTTAATTCCTTTAAAATATATCATGAAATGAGAGCATTTAGTGACTGCTGGCCCAAGGAAAATATAAAACCTCTATATACATCTAAAACCACAATTTGCTTGGTTCATAGCTCAAGAGGGCCAGTAGGTTTATCAGATGAATACCAATCATCCAAATTATTATATAAGTTATCTAAAAATAACAATAAGTTCTGGATTCATATGACTGCTTGGTCTTAGATTCACCTGCTCTGAAGTATTAGAATGCTTCTGTATACTTTTTTTCACTAATTACCATTCATTGACAGACTCTTCAGCCAAATTATAGGGTCCTGGGTCTCACTGGCAGTTTTAAAGTCCTTAGCTCCACCCTTCAAGTATGTTTCAGAGCAGTACAATTTGAGATGGTAAAAGAATTTTGAGGAAATCCGTATTTGACATATCTTATGTCAAACTGAATTTAAAAACTGGTCTGTCATGCTTTAAAAAAAAAAAATATATATATATATATAATACATTCCAAAGGGAAAAGAATTCAGCCTCATTAAGAAACAAAAGAGTTATAGTTTTTTCTTTTGGGAAACATTCTTAGGAAAGAATTGATTTACTATAGATGATGATTGATTAGAAAGGAATACTAAGTAAGGACAGAGAGTGTCTAGGAGCATGTTAAAAACAAAATCATCCAATGACCAAGTTCCGAGGTAAGGTTATGGAATGTGACAAGGGGGAGGAAGGCTACAGCTAGGGCTTTGGTGTCCATTGGAACCCTTGCTTCCCTACTGGCCTGGGTGTTCTTAAGGGCAGGGAGCGCATCTTATCATCTTCACTTTCCCAAGGTCTGGCATGTAATAAATATTTTCTGAACTGTATGTCTACTCTGGCATCAGAGGGAAGAAAAAAGAGTAAGGACCACTTAACACCTTAAAAGGGATGGAAAAAAGCATCCTAGGGGCACTTAAAATCCTTTAATTAATATGTTCTTATAGATTATAGGCAGAGATAGTTCTAATCCCCCGAGTTTCTAGTAACTAGATGAGTGCTAGTACTACTTTTCAATACCTGGAAGCTCTGTAGGTAAAATTAGAGTTAAAGTCAGCCAAGTAATAATTAACAATAGAAGTTATTGAAAAGAACTCACTTATGCAAAGGTATCAGAATACCCTTATTTTGCTACAGCTAAAGCTCATCACCTACCCCTCACAGAAGAGCATAATAAACTGTTCTTTACTAAATAGTATTAAGAGTTATGTGTTTATAGTTGTAGCAATGCTGAATCAACTCCGAGCTTCATCCCTCTTAATCTCAGGGATTCCTCTCCGTAATTCAAGGTCCCACCTGGTGATGGCTGCTGTAATTACAAGCATTGTGCCCTGGGGGGCAATAACCAACTCCTGGGCAGCTCATCTCAAACCATCTTTGTGAGATGGGCTGCTGAGTTCCTCCACTGAGATTAAAAATTACCTACTTGGCAGAAAAATTTAAAGAAAATATATCCATGTTCTCCTGTCTGCTAGTGAGGCCTAACAGATACTAAAATAAATCAATAGCAAATGGCTTCTATCAGTAAATGTAAAGAACAGATCATGCAGAATTCAAAAGGACATTTGGTTCACACATGTATACAGCTCACAATCATGATTTTTTATGATGCTGCTACAACACAGGCACACTTTGCTAGTAAAGTTGTTCCTTGTTTGTTTGATGGAAAAATATAACCAATCTTCATGGTGTTCCACAGAGGACACTGACTTCTGGGTGCCTCATTACCCAAACAAGTGTGAGAACTACTGTTCTGGGCAAGGGTGCTTTGTAAAACTTCACTGACCGAAGATGTCACAAGGGAATACTGCCTTCAGGGAGGTTAATAGTCCAGTCCTGATTCAGTCAGAATCCTGCGGGTTGAAGAATCAACCTACTACTGGAAGACCTTTGGACTTCTGAGGTTGACCTAGAGGTAACTTGTGGGAAAACTTGGCAGGGATAGATAAGAAGCAGGGAACATTTGCTTGATTCAGGGCTTAGGAGGGCCAGTAAGGAAAATGAGATGAATAATAGTCATCCACTTTATCATCTAAGTTATCTTAGTCATCTAATTTGTAATCTAAGTTAAAATCATAACTGTCCATGTTCCAGTCTGACTGCTAGGAGAGGCCAAGTTAAGGGTGGGTGTGGGGAGGCAGGACATGAGGAAGAAGAGGTGAGGGGAGAGAAGTAGAGGATGGGCTATTATGGGCTATTATGCTACCTTACAAATACTTTGGATTTATTATTCTTTATTTAGAACCGCAGGGTAAAGTCTTGACGTCGATTATCCATAACTACAGACAAGACAAATTATAAGGGGCACGCTTTATTTTCCATAATCAGTACACATTTGAAAGGTTCAATGTATATTAATTACATTTTGACAAATCAAAGTTACATTTTAATTGGCAAGCACCCATTGAAATTAATGGACCACCATGATGAATGGACAATAATTCCAGATGAGGTATCACATCTAGTCCAGAATCCACTGCCTGACTTTGGAGGTCCTTTATAGTCTTCCTACACTTTACCTTGCTAATTTTATTTCCTACGACTGAACAATATACAGGGTTCACCTCAGTCATGTTAGTTCCCTGCAGTCTGCTAAGTCAGACCCATTCCCAACACCATGCCCTTTGCTTGCATGCTGTTCTCCTACCCAGATGCCTTTGCTCTACTTTCCTAAACTCTGGTAATCTTTCTACAACTTCTAATTCAAGTCTTGCCTCACTTTTATGAAAATTTCTTGAGCTACTTTAATAACTACCATTGAGTTCCTACTGTGTGTCAGGTATTGGCACTGTGCTAGCACTGAACACACAAGAATTGCTAATTCTCAGACTTTTCCCTTAGAAGTATTATTATTCCTTGACTCAGTGAGATTAAGCAATGTGCTGGAGATCATACAACTAGTACAACTAGTCAGTGGCAGAGCTGGGCTTTGAATCCTGCCTGACTTTAAAACCTGGCTCAGTCCACCACACTGTCCCTTCTTGCTCACATTCATCTTCTCTGAATGCTTTTTATCGATAGATGTACCATCTAGCTTTTCACCTAATTGTTTCTTGGGTGGTCATTGTAACTTAACAAGGGCAGAAAAGTTCCATGAAGATAAGGACCTACCTTATTTCACCCCAGAGTATTTCTCACCCTAGAGGTTAATAGTGTCCAGCACATAGCAGGTCTTCAAATGTGGAGGTGAATTAGATGGTTTGTAATAGACTAATCACACCATCTTTTTTGTTGTTGAAAATCTGAAGTCTTTACATTGCCCCAAATCAGGTTACAATTAGTTTCATTTATTGATTAATTTTGTTAGATAATAAATATTTGATATTATTTTTGTTGGTAGCTAAAAGTCATGGAAATACCATCTTCCTCACACAAAGACAGAGAGAAAACAAAAAAGAATAAGGAATCTCAAGATATGATAAGATGGAGTTAAGAAGAAACAATGATTAAGAAAAGTCTCAATCTCTCAATCACAAGCATCCTTTTTTTGTAGTAACAGACTATTAGCAAAAAGGATTTGGGGGTGAGCTTAGGGGAAAAAAACCCTCAAAGTTCACAGGTAAGGCTGTAAGGAAATCAGGCTGTAGTTAGCATTACCCTTAAAATAAGGAAAACGCCACATCATTATTTTGCAGGTTGTGTGCCACTTTTTATGTTTCTAGCATCTCACAATGTTATTCATTTACCTAATTTTTCCTTATGGATCTATTTAATGAGGCTTTATCAGAGATCACTATCCTCAAAAGATAGGCTGGATATACATCCTTGGGGCCATCTGGTGGTACAAAAATTACAGGAAGACAGACCGCATTATTCAACCACTTCAGCCTTTGTATTGGGAGTAAAAGAGGACTGGTTATCCAATATCATTGTGGCCAGAATATGGATTGTCAGTCCCAAAATGAGGGCAAGCATCTCTTCAATTTGATAGCACTTTTCTACTTTACCACTGAAAATTTTCTTGAAAATTATTTCCAAGACTAATAGCACATAATGGCTGTTATGCCAACCCCTTTATCATAGATTAGAAATATGTTAAACCAACAGGACTGCTCTTTGTAACTTAAGTAGCTAGAAAAGAGCTTTTTACTAGGTTACTGTGGATATAAATAGGTACTGAAGGACCTAGGAGAATATAGCTGAAGTCATTAAGTTACAGTCCCAGCACAACCCCCACCCCACCCTTACACTGGTAAGAACACTAATATGCAAAGGTAAGAAGAAGCTAGTAGCATGAAATGTTGGAATCCAATTGAAACTTAATCAAAGTTGGCTATATATCTAACCAAGGTACGAGGAAAAAAAGTTTAACAGCCCCCCTCCAAAGTAGGAACTACAGCTTGTATTGTTTAGAATACCCAGCAAATGGTAAAATGATGATTTATTATTCAAACCACTAGGGTAAAAGTTTTCTCTCGAAGCATCACATGTGAAGAGAATGATAGCTGCTATGGATCAGCTATATGCCAGCTTTGAATTCAAAGTAATGGCATGAACCCTGGAAATTTCTTTTCAGCTCAACTCATTTTCTCCAACTCTCTGCTTTCAAGAATTTTTAGGTATGACTCTCTATACTCATCATCACCTGTGAAGAGGAGGAAAAGATTTATTCCATCTCCCTCTCCAGAGGAACTAGTCTACCTACTTACCATTGCAGTATTCGTTCTGAATGATCACGTGGCCATCTTCTGCCCATGCCGAGTAGTAACGTACCACATGGGGGTGATGCCCAAGTACCGCATGGGCATAAACTTCACGCAAAGACAAATTCCTGAGACAGGCATTGAGAAAAATTAACCAAGATTATATACCTTAAAATATTTTGAAAAGACAAAAATATGAGGCTGTATTAACAATGGCAGGACATTTATCAAGTGCTTGTTACTCACAGTTTTACCTCATTTAATCTTCATAACTACTTGGTAAGGTACAGCAGTGAGGACTAAGGCTCTAGAAAGTTAAGTGATTGACCTATAGTCAAATTGGGAATAGTGTTCCTAAAACCAGAACATTGGTCTGCCTGGTACCAAAATCCATGCATTTTTTGTTTGAGCACAGTATATGTAAAGAGGGGCCTAGGTGGTTACTGCCTCAATGGCAAACATGCTTCAGGTCTTAATTTCACTGTATCATAATTTCCAGAAAAATAAGTTAAGTTGCACGGCCACCAGTTTCCAAAAAATCTTAGGGGCTTATAGAGAAGGCTACCATAGACTTGATTGTGGCTATTGTCATGGACCCTGAATCTTTGCTGTGAAAGCTAGACAGTCAGAGTCAATATTAAATTTAGCTATATATGACATAGTGTCACGGGGACAGCCTAGGGGAGAGGTAATCATTTTAGATAGGAAAGCCCAAAACAAGATGAGCAAATTATAGTACTTGATGAATTGCAGTATAAAAATTAAGAATTCAAAAGCCTGTAATTTCAGGTTCAGCATGTTAAGTATTATATCCTCATGGTTCATAAAAAGTATTGGCTGAATTCTGAAAATATTTCCTTATGATCAAGGAAAAACTTTGAGCAATTAATTCTGCGAATGAAATATAAATGTTCATTTTTCCTTGCAGGTAGTTTTTGAAATTTGACTTCATTATTCATTATTAACCCAAAGTAGTGATAAACCAGTGAATAACAATAATTTCCTACTTTGTGATATTTTTGATGAATTAAAAATGTACCAGAAGATCATTCCAAAGATCATTCCTTAGATCTTTTTTTAAGCAGTAAGACCAGTAGTGGAAAGTAAAAGTCAAGAAGACCCACAAAAACCCAACATTACCTTACATGATCATGTTATGTTTTGGGTAATAACTCATCTCTGAACTGAAAAACTCAGGAAGTTTATGAAAGTGAGACAACATCCAGTTAGGGAGTAGTTAAAAAAAAAAAAAGCAGCAAACGGCACTATTAAATGATATTACTTAAAAATATTTTGACAAGAAAGAGCTCTCCATATTCAAGTTTGTTCTGATATTCTAAGATACTACTAGTACATTTCCAAGGTACCCACTCATTTGACAATCCTGCCAAAGGTCTTGTAGAATGTTTTATGGCATAAACACATCCATCCAGCCTCTTAATGCATTTGTAGACGGTGCCAAATTCTCCAACCCCAATTTTTTCTACCTCCAAGAATTCTTTTTCATAACGAGAATGCATGTTGGTTTCTTGTAGGACACATCTCTGAAATATTTTAACAAAAAGGAAATTAAATAATTCTTCCTAACATATTGTGAGCAATAAAATTGAGGCATATTACATTCTTAAACTGCTCAAAGTTTTCAGACAGTATCTACAACTGCAAGCAAAAAAAAAAAAAGTTCCAACTAGGGAGCGGAGGTGGCTCGAGCAATTAGGCACCTCCCTCCCACATGGGAGGTCCCAGGTTCAGTTCCCAGTGCCTCCTAAAAGGTAAGATGCACAGACAGCAAACAGACACAGCAAATGCAAACAACGATGGGGTGGGGAGAAATAAATAAATACATACATACATACATAAATAAAATCTTTAAAAAAAAAGTTCCAACCAGCTGCCCCATGGGATCTAAGCCCCTCTCAATTAGAAGCAAAGTGGGCATCACCATCCCCTAATCCTCAAGATCGGAGAGTGAACAATGGACTAAAGTAGACTTGTCATTATTTTACTATAGACTTATTATTCTAGCAATGGAAGAACTTTTATCATTGATATAAAGGCAGTGGCCACCACAGGTTCTGAGGGGAGGGAGAGGGAAGAATAGGTGTAATATGGGGGCATTTTCTGGACATTGGGTTTGTTCTGCATAACATTGCAGTGACGGATACAGGCCATCGTATATTTTGTCATGACTTACAAAATTGTGCGGGACAGAGTATAAACTATAATGTAAACTGTAGTCCATTGTTAGTAGCAATGCTTCAATATGGGTTCATCAATTGTAACAAATGTACCACACTAATGAAGGATGCTGTTAATGTGGGAAAATGTGGGAGGGGTAGGAAGTGGGGCATATGGGAATCCCTTATATTTTTTATGTAGCATTTATGTAATCTAAAGCTCCTTTAAAAATAAAAAGTTAATTAAAAAAATTTTTTTTTGAGGCAAATCCAATGAATTCTATTTACATCAGTATTTGTGGCAGCAAGAATCTCTCAGATTACTGACTACTTCCTTTTGTGATCTTTGTAACTTTCCACACAATTCTGTACTGACATGTCCTTCACATATTTTTTTAACATTCTTTCCTCTGTCTGGCCATACTGCTCTCTATATAGTCCTACAGGGGGCAAATCTGTTCAGACCCAGAGCTATTGTCTTCAGCTGAAGGACTGGCTGGGAGAGGGGGTGGGAGGAGGGCGGGGGAGGCAAGTTTTTTTAAAAGTTTTGAAAAAGACACTGCCCTTTGACTCTCTTCTTTACCTGCCACACAATCTAGCTAATATTTTCATCTTGAGCTGAACATACATACTTGTTTTCAAGTTGCTTCATGAAAATCTTTTCATCATAGTCTAGAGAACAAAATTGTCAAACTGTATTACTGATTAAGGGCTTGGTTATAGCGACCACTCCCCCTACTGGCTAACTAGCCACATCACTACTTACATGGCTAATACTAACCCACCCCAGGCAAACCGTTGAGCTCCTCTATCAGTTTTCTCATCCGTAAGATGAGGCTCATACCAACTACTCCTCAGCGCTCTTTTAAATATTACATGAGAATATATAAATAACTTAGCGTCATGCCAAGAACATAATAAATCCTTAGTAAATGGTCGCTATTATGACCAAAGTCTACATTTATTTCTGTGGATCTCAATCCAGCTGACCTGAAGTCATCTTTTTCGCATTAGCAAGAATTTCTTTCTCTTCTAACTTTAAAAAAAATCTTGGCTCTTCCTAGGTCTTCATTTTCAACATAAGTTCCAATCAGACTTTACCAACAAGATCTGCAATTTTCATGCCCTTAACCAATTTCAATCTGTTTCTGCCATCTCTAGATTTCCTACACCTGCCCAGCCCTCTCTTCATCTCTTCTAATAGTAAGAATTATTTTTTGCAAAACAATACCAAAGAATCAGACACACCTAACTGTTTCCCATGAGAAATCCAAGCCTCTGTTCAAAGGCCTCAACTGCACACCCACTCCTTCACCACCCCCATCTTGGACACCAAATTAGCTAGCTTGCCATCTGCATGCCTCTCCAACCTTCAGTCCACCCCACCCATCATATACCGGTAACCTGTTACCTGGCCTTCATAGCATTAAAAGTTGTTTATGTCCTGTGCTTAGAATTATCTCAATAATAAGAAGCCATATCTTCTACAATAAGTATTTTTCCTAACCTCCAGTACAGATGGATTTATAAATGTGTAAATATATGGATATGTATATACACATTGCACATACATAGATACGCAAATATACGCACACATGCACCTTGTAGCTTCACATTCATATGCAGATTGCCATGAAATGTATTTCAAAGATGTTAGAGGGTAAGTTCCTCTTGGGCAGTGTGAATTTTTTCCCTTATAACATCTATATGGAACGGTGAAGGCTTGAGTCAGAAACTTATCTAGGAAGGAAAATATGTTTCAAGTGGTATTTTGTGTCACTTTACTTTGTTGTCTGAAATGTCTAAGGATTTCTCAATATTGATAGCTTTCTTCTCCACAATGATTATATTAGCTAAGAGTGGACATTTTAAAAATCTTAAACATTTATCCAAATAAAATAAAACTTGCTTCAAAAAATTTGAAAAATTTTAAGGGATGAGAAAGAGATGAATCTCAAGTTCCTACCATTCAAAAACAAGTAACAGTGGTTGTAGCTCCTTCCAGTTCTCCCTGTGACTTATGTGTAACACAGAGTTATAATCATGCAGCATTTAAATTTTGAGTCTTTTTGTCCACTGAACACTGGGCATAAGCATGTTCTCATGATATCATAAACATCTTGATGGCAAATTAATATTTTACTAAATTAAAATTATGATTTACTTAGCCATTCTCCTATTGTTGGAAATTTAGTTTATCCTTCTTTCCTACCTCCTTTCACCCCCCCTCCCTCTTTTTTTGCTTGCTGTTTATATACAAGGCTTCAATAAACATCTTGGGATAATATTTAAAGTATTATTTTCTTAAGTTGTGTTAACAAATAAGGGATACTAGATCAAAGATTATGAACAGTATAAGAATTAAGATTTACACATTATCTAAAATTTTACATATAAACCATTTCTCTCCCTCGTGCTATTTTTCTCTGTTCTGTTTTTCCATTTGGGGTCTTTAAATATCTTGATTTTTCTCTTGACTAGCTGAGTATTGAATTCTTCCCAAGATCAAAGATAGAAACAGCAGCCTTTAATTTAAAAATACTCCAATGTAATGATTCAGCAATATACATGTCAGACACTTCCTGGAAAATTAACAATCACAAAGATACAGACCCTGATTAGAGTTCAGATAAATTCAAATGCAAATCATATTTGTAAAGCTACAAAGCATGTATGTGTGTGTGTGGTGGGGTGGAGGAGTAAGGATGGAGGGAGGGAAGGGGGAAAAGCAGAAGAATGAAATTACCATGTTTATGACAGCTGGGTCAAGGAACCATGCTCACCTTTGCAGGCAGCCCTTGTTCTATCTTGCTTTCCCCTGGACCAGCTTCTTCACTTAAAAAAAAAAAAAAGTTTTATTCATGTTTGACTGGTACTTCTAGAGCCTGGTATTATGCTATTATGCTAGGTTCCGGGGCTATAATAGTGAATGAGACTATTTTTTCCCCTCTTCAATTTATTTTTTGGTGCTGGGATAAAAAACAAACAAACAAACAAACAAAAAAACAATAAATTTCAATATAAGAACCGAGGAAAACCTAAAAAAAAGATACCTAGTTATACCATGAACAGCAATCAATTCATTCTTTCAAGAGTAGCATCTTTCCCAGAATTAGAAATGTGTAAGAACTAGCTATGGTAAGGGAAAGAGAAAAGAGCAGAATTTTAAGCAAATAGGACAAAATGTACTAAGACTGGGAGGAAAGAGAGAGTATAGAACACACACAAAAAAAACTGAAAGTTGGCATTATTATCCCTAAATGAAAAAACCAAAGTATAGAAAGGCCAAATAACTCTGAGTCATACAATTCCTAAGTGGCAGAAAGAGAATTTGAAATCTCATCAGATTCCAAAGCATATGCTCTTCACTGCCACACCACACTTCCCCTTCCAACACCCACCTCCCCGAGAAACTGGCTTTTTGTTAGGTTCACAGGTAAACTATAAGTAACTACACTAGACTTATTGGTAAGGTATTTGCATCTCAGAGGATGGGAGATAAATCCAACAAAAATACAGGGCCCTTCTACTTCACTGAAATTTCTGTGCATCCAGTGGTATGGGGCATGGTGAAATATCCTTTCTAAAGTGAAGGATAAGCTGTTGCATCTGGCCCCTCCTATGACCAAAGAAGAGGCACAACACCTAATTGGCCTCCTTGGATTTTGGAGACAACTTAGTCCTCATTTGGGTGTGCTACTCTGGCCCATTTGCTGAGTGACCAGAAAAGCTGCTAGTTTTGAGTGTGGACTGAAACAAGAGGAGGTTCTGCAACAGGTGCAGGCTGCTGTGCAAGCCGCTATACCACTTGGGCCATTTGATCCAGCAGATCCAATGGTGCTGGAAGTGTCAGTGGCAAATAGAGATGCTGTCTGGAGCCTCTGGCAGGCCCTATGGGAGAATCATAATCCAGACCCTTAGGATTTTAGAGCAAAATCCCGCCATCCTTTGCAGATAACTACTTTCATTTTGAGAAACAGCCCATCAACTCACTGATGGACTTTAATAATCAATGAGTTGATTGCATAGATGGTCCATTACATCTACGATCAACTAAGGAGATTGCTGTCAGCAATGAGTGATGTCTATCCAATCAGTTGAAGGCCTTATAAGGGGAAGTGATCTCAGCATTCAGAGAGAGAATTCCCATCTCTACTTCAGACAGGCAGCGTCTCCTGGAACTCACTAAGGACCTTCATCAGAGCCCCTGGTTGCAGCCTGCCCCGAGGAATTTGGACTTGTACATCTCCACGGTCACATGAGACAACTTTATAAAATCTCATACTATTTACAGATATCTCCTGTTGGTTCTGTTTCCCTAGAGAACCCTGACTAATACAATAGCAGACTGAGCTCTATCCACAACTAAGATATTTTCAATTACTTTTCAATAAGCTGAAGTAATTGACCAAACATATTTGGCATGAGGAGTTGCCTTCTGTTTCTTTAAGCAATGTTTCAATTTCTAGATCAGCCAGGTATAGAGTTTTCTTCCAGAGAAATACAGAGTGAAAAGGCAAATGGAAGACATTATATTCATGGAAATAAATTGTTCCTGGAATTTGTGACTTATTTAATACTACATTCTAATACTTTATAAAATAACAAAAACACAATAAATGAGAGGAAAAATATCCTTTAAGAAGCACTAAGTGATGTCATTAAATTGTCACCACTTTGTCAGGAATTGAAATTAGCTGTTTTTCCCCATGGCTTCCATAAGAGGTAAAGCCATTAGAGTTCAGAAACCGTTAGAATTCTTGGTAACATAAGCAGGCCAGTGTATTTGTGCCGAAGTCCTGTTTACTTAAGATCCAGGAGACAGTGTTGAATAAGCCTATTCTGGCTACAAGTTTGGTTAATACAATAACCATTAATTCCAAAGAAATGAACTCAATGCTACACATTAAACACTCTGCAGGCTTTAGATTATCAGCTGTGTTTCTATTTTGCTAAGTACATATGAACACAACTGACTATCCCATTTTAGAGATGCTTCCATTTCTATTAAAAAAAAAACATTCAAGGGACATAGTAAAGAAGTGTCCCTAAGTAGCAGGTAAAGCCCTTATTTACACAAATTCTGCCATTCAATGGGCTTTGGGGCTTTTCAATTTTTAGCGCTTCTGAAAACAACACTCTTTTTCTTTTTAGCCAATCTTCCATTACCAGCTGAGAACGTCAAATACTTGCTCTTTAACTCTCATCACCATTTACACAAGCCAGACTGAAAACAACAAGATACTTACTCTTTGAAGTAAGTGAACCTACAACTTTCCCCAACTGCTAGCCTCATGTTAATCAGCGAAGACCCCCTGAATGCAATTCCACTGCCCATTCAAATTCCTAATGGACATCTAAGGACTATTACGCTGTCCTGCTCTCTTTCAGGGAAGACATGTGCAGTACACATCAGAGGAGAAAGTTGCCAGAATCTCTGTGACAAAGCAGGTTCAAACCAACATTGACACTGAGGAAGGGGGTGGGATATGTAAGCCATCATACAATCTCATTTGAATAGAGGTCTCTCTCTTCTTGCCATATGAGCTTTAGTATGGTCAGTTCTCAAAAGTCATAGGAAATAGTGCACTTACAGCTCTCCTCTGGTTTTCCTCTTGCCATTGGATTGAAGGAATAATTTTCTATAGGATTCTGGTGTGAAGGGATTAATGTTGACCAGAGCCAAGGAAGTCATCTCATCCGTGGAGGAAACAGGAGTGAACCGCAAATGCTTAGAGCCTCGGGAGGGAAACTTTCCTGTTGAAGAAACCACCAACTGGCTTGTCAGACTCTGAATGAGAGTAAGAAAAGGCAGGTCAGAATGGGGTTAAAAAAAAAAAGTTCCGTATCAGTTGGTCAGTTAATATTTGAACCAGAGAATGTTATTGCTGAAAGGGGGCCTTAGAGATTATCTGTTTAATGCAAACTAGCTGCATCCTAACTGGTCCTCTTATTTAAAAAATATATAGAGATAGATAGATTCTGTCTCTGCCTCTAGATCAGGGGTTCTCAACCTTTTTCGTTTGATGGACCCCTTTGCCAGTCAGGTGAAAACCACGGACCCCTTACTAAAGACCACACTATACAGTGTATTATTTAATAAATATATCACACCCGCGCCAACATGTCCCCGTGAGAATAATGTTGTTGTTTTTTTTAATTTCAGTTCAAGCTCTTTGACCCGTTGTTAAGAATCCTTGCTCTAGATCTTCTGACTCATGAGACCATTTCTCATTGGTATTCTGGGCAATTCTGATAGCAATGAAAATCACCAATTCTAATCCTACTTCCGATTTTTATTTTTCATTTTAAAAAGTTTAGAACTTTAAGGCTATTGAAGTACAATAACCAAGATAAAGTACAAAATTTGATCTGTTTTGACATATGTATACAGCTGTGAAACCATTGCTGCAATCAAGATAAACATTTCCATCATCCCCAAAGGTTTCCTCATGCTCCTTTGTAATCCATTCCTCCCTCTACCCACATCCACAGGGAACCACTGATCTGCTTTCTGTCACTGTAGTTTGCATTTTCTAAAATTTTCAATAAATGAAATTACACCATATGTCCTCTATTCTTTCCTGGTTTCTTTCACTCAATATAATGTGTCTATATTAATAGTGCGTTCCCTTTAATTGCTGAGTAATATTCTACTGTATGGATATTATATCATTTGTTTAGCCATTCACTTTGGATGGACATTTGTAGTTGTTTCCAGGCTGGTTTTGTTTTGTTTTTTGTTTTTTTGTGTGTTTTTGGCTGTTATAAATAAGCCTGCTATGAGATTCGTGTGTATGTCTTTCTGTGAACCTATGTTTGTGTTTCTCTTGGGTAACTACCTAGTAATGAAATGACTGGGTTATGTGGCAAGTGTTTTATGTTTAACATTTAACTACCTCCAACTTTTAAAGATGAGGTTATTTAAGTTGAGACAAATGAAAATAATTCTGTAGCAAAGACCTAATCCTTGTCCTCTCAGAGTTTAATACTTCCCCTCAAGTTTTCATCCAACTGTTTGTCTGGCATATACCAAGTAGCAGATGCTGGGCTGGATGTCAATGGGTACAGAGATGAGCTCCAGCTCTTAAGGACGCATGTTCTGTTAGCAGCGGTTCATCAATGTTTGAGAAATAATCACTTTGTAAGGGAAAGTTTTCATAGACTATCTAAATATGGAGAAGAGTTTTCCAATTCCACTTAAAATTTAGCATTAAGTGAGAAGAGCTCTATGAAATGGGATAAAGAGATTGAGAAACAAATACTCTAAAATAAGCTAAGATTCGGGGCTTAGCCGTGGCTAATTCCGAAAAATAGAAAAATGTATATGACTTACCACTCCAAGTGGGGTACAACAAGAGCTTATAGGCTTGAAACCTAACTGACCACTGGAACTAAACCAAAGACAAAGAATTCTGATGAGACAGCAGAATGCCATTATGACCTAAGTGTCAGGGCCAGAGGAATGCCTGGGTTAGAGAGCTTTAAGAATACAGCAGTATACAGCGAGGCCAGGAGAGAGCCTCACAGTAGAGTCACTGTACTGGTATGCTCTTTCTAAAAATATTCTACCGTTTTGATCATCTCTGCCCATGACTTTTCCGTGCAGAAGCAGAAACTAGACTACAACATGATTAAAGAATGAGCACTGTAGATACTCAATAAGCATCTGACATAAGCAGAAATGAAAGAAGCTATAAAGTATACCCAGTAACCTAACACTTATGAAAGCAATGAGTAAAAACATGTCATTGTCAGAGTCAAGATGTTTTACAAGGGTTTTACATACCTCGTGAAGTTCATTGGGTGAATAGCCCAGGGCTACAACCAGAACTTCACTGACAAACCTACAATTTTCCTCATGTTTATATAAGGGCTGAAAATATGTAAAACTATACTATAGGATCATAGTTCTCAGTTAGTGTGATTCAGGAAGGGCGCCTCAGAATTAGGTAAACAGTCCCCAAGAAAGTTTTGAAATGCTGGTTATCACATGGAAAGGAAAATGCTTCTATCCCATATTAAACAGTGGAGTATCCACACCTGGAACACTGCACACACTTCAGGTTGCCACCCCTCAAGGAAAACAAAGAGGGCCTGGAAAAAAGTCAGGTAAGAAAGAAAAGTATTTTTATCAAGAAAGTATTTGTATCAGGGCAGACAATATTAGAATTTGCAGTCTGGAAATATGAAGGCTGAGAGGAATTTGGCTCTCCATTCATGAAATAGGAAAGGATGTTAATTATATGACTATGGATCTTTTTGCCAGAATAGTAGAATTATGAGTAATCCTCTTGAAATCTAGAAAGAACAGAGTTTGGAACAAGACTCATGAAAGGAAGTTCTGCCTGGAAGTAAACCAGATTGAAAATTTGTGGAACGATGACACAGATTGAGAGTATAAATGTGTTCCAAAGAGTATAGATAATTCCAGAAGTAACCACTCTGTTACAGTATATTAAAGGAGAGAAGGGAAATTTGAGAAGTGTCTCCTTGACTTCTGAATGGTAAGAGGAGAAGACACCCACCCACAAAGACACAAAATCACAGTATCTTGGTACTGGAAAGTACTTTAAAGGCCTAGTTGGTACAATTAGTCTCCTGATGCTTTAACCCCTTCTGAAATGTTTCCACCCAGTGGTCATCAACTAGTGTTTAATACATTTAGTCACAGGGACCTCACTACCTCCATAGTTCTTCTATCTCTAGATAATTAGCTAGGAAGTCCTTATTGACTAAAGTCAATTTCTCTTGATTTCAGGTTCTATCCCTTGTGTAGGCTGGACTAACTCAATTCTTCTTTCCTATGGCAGCCTTGTCTTTAGGATAAGATCTCCAGTTATCATCACACTGGCCTTTACCCTCCAACCATGGTCTAAACTACATTCTTCATAAAGTGTGTGCTTTCTCAGTTGCATTCCCAGTTTCCCTCCCAAGCTCCGTTTTCTGCCTGTCCCTCAAATCTCAGTCACCCTAAATCCCTCCTTTTCTCTTAATCCCACCATCAAATCAGTTACTAATTCCTAAACATCTCTCAGGTTATCTCAGTCCGGCACTGTCCTAGTTCGGGCCCTTCTTCTTTCTCACCAGAACTGTTGTGACTACTTCTCAGCCTCCAGGCCACCGTACATTCAGATGCCATGATTTTTCAAAAGTGTCTCTGCTCAAAACCATTAGATGGCTCTCTCAACACCTTCAGACTAAAATCTTTATCCATTTCCTGTCTACCTACTCCAGCCTTATCTCCAGCACTCTCATGTACAGACCACAGCCATGCTGAATAGCATGCAGTTTTTCAAGAAGAGTAAATTCTTTCCCCTCCTTAACTTGGTAGATGTAATTATTTTTGCCCAGAGTTCCCACCCCCCTCTTCTTTGCCTAACTCCAACTCTTCCTTGAAGGCTTCTCTCAAACATTACTTTCTTTAAAAAGTAAATTCTTTAAAAAGTACATTCTTTAAAGACTTCTCTGATATCATGAGACTTAATTCAGAATTCTTCCTCTATGCTTCCTCATCACCCCCTACCCACTCCTCTGGCCCACATGATCTGAACTTTAATTGCTTCACTTATTCATCTTCATTCATTTTATGGGCACTTTTTGAAGGCAGTAAATGGGTTTTGCCAGCAGAGGGTCTTCTAGCATATCAAGGTGTTCAGTTAGATTTTGAGTACATGAGTGGAATATGCACACCATTTCCCTGACCTATATCATGTTTTCTTACCTACGTTCTCTTGCTCAGAGTCACATTCTCTATCTGGAACCATCAGCCCTCTCTCCCTAATTTCCACATATCAGAATCTTCACTTTCATTATCAGTTATATACTTGCTTTGCCTTTCTTTCTTTCCTAAGAAGCTGCTCACTAAAGAAGCAGTCTGCCCAGAGAACTCTTTGACCACTCTCAAAGCTCTTATCACACAGTATCTGTAAGCACATCACCTCTCTTTTTGCTAGATTGTAAGCTATTTGAGGGCAGATGCTGTGTATTAGGCTCCTTGCCCACAATGGGTTGTCAAAAAATGAAATAAATTAATGGATGAATGAATGATTGGTTGGTACTGGGGCCATTGAAATTCCTGCAGATGGACACACAAGCATATTAAAGTACTTTGCCTACAGTTAAAACCAGAAACTTGGCATTTCCTGTAGACGTGGCACCCACACACAGCAGGTACTAAAGAGGCATGCTGATAGGGTCTGTGCTGCAATCAGGATCACAGATGTTATTAGGATAATCTTAAGTACCACAAGCTGAGCCAGAGAGAAGCAGAGCTGATACCAATCCTAGGGAATCAAATACTATGGCACCAGACTCTAAGAGAGATATCCATAACCTCACTCTAGTTTTAATAACGTGAAAGATGAAATAGGAGACCAATGGCAACAGAAATAAAGGAATATGCTGACTGCTAGAGATCTTTGATCATTTGTCCTCCTTAGTTTATAGAGACATATCAACAAGTTACCTCTTTGCTCACAAATAATAGAAGAGCCTGTACTGCACTAGACCAAGGAGGGGAGAAGAGTTCCTTTGGGAAGAGCAGCAGCAAAGAGATATGAATATGTTCAAACAGCAAATGTGAACATTCCTATATTAAGAAACATTAGTAAGTAATTACATGAAAATAGAGCCAGTTGGTGTAATAGAAAGGACAATACACTGAGTTCCCCAAAAATCAGGCTTCTAGCCCTGCCTCCGCCATTGGCTGAGTTATAAGCCAGTTCATCTCTTGGGACCTTGATTTTCTCATCTGTAAAATGCAGAAGTTGGACTAGTTGCAATTCTTCTTCTAGCTCCAATTTCTTTAAGAATTTTTTTCCCACTCAAGATTTATTTGTGGCCTACACCAAATAGCTGCTGGCAATAATGGTTTTGAGAAGACAGCTAAGACATTCAATTCTGTTTTCTGGTAACTTTAAACCCTTCTTCATTTTCACTAGTAGATACACAATTGAGGCTGTGCAGCATGTTAGGCAAATACATCACAGACACATAAACTACCGAGTCCTGTTTATCAGCTGAATTTAAGGAAGACGGATCTTGGAGACCTTGATCCCTCTTTCCCCATATCTTACTTACTTTGGGAGTAAAGGGACTGTCACAATGCAGCAACTTTCTCCTGCTGTCCAGTTGTGCCGGTGTTTCAGGACATTCAAGAAAGTCTGACACTGGGGTCTTCAGAATCTGATCTGGACTTCCTTTGTCTCTTCCCTGAAATGTGCTGTGTTCAGGGGTTTGGGGAGATGCAAACTTTGCCTCTGAAGCTTGAAATTCAGACTTTTCTGGGGTTTGGCTCTGGGCCTCGTAATTCTCTTGTGCTTTCTTCTGCCCTTCATTCTCAGTCTCTTCTTCACAATAGGAAAAGTTTAATTTCTGCTTCAGTTCTTTGTTAATATCACTGTCATCCATCTCAGTCAAAGAGCTTCACAGCATAGGTAGGAAAGTCTATCAGTAGGGTATGCTAGGTAATCTACAGAAGTGAGGAGAAAAGAAATTAAACTGGCAAGTTCTACTATTTTGGCCTGCCTTTCCTTCTGCCAACTAACAGCTACTTCAAGACACAATTTTCTGAATTAAGTACATCATAAATTTGCAACACCTTAGCTTATCCTTATTCCCATACTGATTTTCTGATTAAAGAAAGCTCCAGTAATTCTTTGAGCAATTAAATCCAATTTATATAGAGAACTGTTCTGGAAGCCCACATATTCTCCCTGAATTCACGTGCTAAAAAAATACTAGTGAGGTAATTGGATTCCTTTCATTTAGCATGGCTTCCAGAAATACTCATTAGCCAATTCAGGAACTAGCTCATTATTGGAAAAATTATTTTCATTCTTTTACACCTACCATTTATAAATATCCCTTCTATACTCCCACCTACCCGAAGGCTAACAGTAGCTAATTAGAGTTCAGTATCACCTGAATATTATAATGATCCTTAAACAGCCTCTAAATATCTTGGCTGGAGTTCATATCCCTTAGGTCACTACCACACACACACACACCCACCCCTCTAGGTATTAGTAGTTAAAGCTTTTAGAGAATAGAGTAAATTTTTTAAACCGACAGGGGAAAGCCTGGAAAGATCAGCAATACAAAGATGAAGTTATGGGCCACTTTAAAATGGCAATTACTTTTGCCAAAAATACCTTATTTTATAAAACCCTTTTTCTTGCCGTTCAGATATCTTTCAAGTACAATTTTAAATTCCTTTCTCACAGAAGCCCCACAGAGATTTAAAAAACTCCTTGAAGAAGAAATTTTTTAAAGTAACACCTATATCACTTTATTGGAGAAAACCATGTGAAAAGCAGTCCACGTATAAGGAAAATGATGTACATGAGCCCCTCAGCATCCTTAGGGGAGAGACTCTGGAGGAGTTACTTACATGATAAACATGGGCCTGGGGAAAGAGAGGCACTGAGGAACCAAGGCAGCATTAAAGAGTGTGATCTCGACTGAAACATTTTATTTCCCTTCTCTTTATATTCCTTGGTTTGCCCTTTGCCTGTCACCCCTCTTCCATTTTCTCTCTCCTCACCAATCCCTCCAGCCCTTCCTCCTCTCTCACTCCTTTCCCATTTCCAACCAGAACTGCTGAGAGTATTAATCCAAATGAAAACTAACTTGTGGGATGTGAAAGTATTTTTTCAGCTAAGAGACTTCTCATGCTCCAGCTCTTTGCAGGTATACCCACGACCCGGTCCTTCCTTTGCCCTTATCTATCCCCTCCCTGCCGTATAAATTTCCCCAATTAATTCAGCAAGGGGTAAAATATTGCTCATACCATGCAGTAACTTACTGCTCACCTTTGTCTGAGATTCAGCATCCCACAGGAACCAATAAAAATAGAGTCATCAACAGGAAAAGGAGGATACATAAGTTAGCGGTAAAGAAATCACTATCAACTGAGATTCTGGGCCTAGGAGAGGGTTTCCTGTTTACAAATCAGCAGACCAGGTGGTACAATTGGTTCCTTACTACAGCATTGGCGTTGATCAGTTTCCCCCTCGCAGTGCATGGCTAATCATTCCTTCCTCTCCAGGCCAGCTGGGTGGCTCTGCTCCTAAGCAGACTAGACCTGACTCAAAACACTGGCATCAGGGGCTGCAGGCAGGGCAAAGGGGCCGGTTTATTGGTTACCCAAGTGGACCAGGTAATTTTTTTTTACCATTACCAGCTGCCTTTCCACTTTGCCTTACTATAATTCTTAATTATCCTTATTTATGACTATACTGTTTGCCTAGGGAGGCAAACACGCCATCATGATCATTTAGACCTCTTGTTAAAAGAGGTAATTTTGTTAGAAACTGTACCATAACATTCCCATGTATTGTCACTAAGCAGATAATGATTGTGACTAAGCTTCCGAATAATAAAGGCATAATAACAAACACAGAAAAGATATTCTTGATTTGAAAAATAAAATGAGAACTGAGCAGTTTCTGATGTTGATGACCCAAGGGGATCCCTAGAGTCACAGAATTTGCCTCTGGCCCACAGCCCTGTTATTTTGTTGACATGTTTTACTCTTTTCTTCATTCTCAACCTCTTCACATTATAAAAAATTCCATTTTTGCTTCAGTTCATTAATACCACAGGCATCCATCCCAAGCAAAAAGCTTCACCTCACAGTTGAGATGATGTCTCAGAAGGGAAACCCACATAATTTATGGCAGTAAGAGGGAAATAGGAAGGTCCCCCCTCCTTAATGACTGACAAATAATGTGTGTTCAATAAATCACTGTTGAATGAATTTGGAGAAATAACATATCTCAGCTTTATTTAAAACACTGTTTGGCCATTTTAAAGTTGAATGTTTTCTTTACTGTAGCAGGGGGTTGATATACAGTGGAAAAGCAGTGTTCCCAAGAGAAAGATGTGCAAGAAGGAAGCCAATTTGCATCTCAAGTCTGAGTTCACTAAACCGTGTGAATGGGAGTAGTTCCCCTCCAGCAGATACTGCTGAATGATGAGGGAGCTCCTAGGACTCAGCTTTCGTTCTGAGGCCTTTGAAACACTGATGGAAAAGATGGAAGCAGGAAAATCTATCTGTTCAAATTGGCTTTTTGCAAGAGGTGGGGATTTGTATTCATTCTCTTTGGGGTAGACTGTTTCTTTGTAAAAAATAAAACTAAGGCATTGGAAAAGGAGGATTTTTTAGAATCTGTGGCTCCAAGAATGACATGCTTGACTGATTGTCCCGCTCAGTCAGGGAAAAGAATTGTAGACACCACTTGAACAGGCCAAAGCAAAGCTCTACCATCTTGTTTACTTAAGATTAGAATAAGATCAAATAATTCAGACTCGGAGAAAATTCTGATTTTTTTTTCTGTCATTTTTTTTTTCTGGGAAGCTGGCAGATTCTAATGCACGAAGTGAAGTCTTGATGAGAGTTTAGGCTGAAGGTGACTCTCTGGTCTTCAGACTGTTGGACCTAGACTGTGGAGACCAGGGACAAACTTTAGGGACCTCTAGGGTGGTGGAGATAAAAAGTTAGCCTTTATCACAGGAATGTACCCTGCAATCAGCATTCTTGACAAGGGACTATGGACCTCATTGAAGTGTGGTGGGATCATCTACAACGCAACGATGCAATGACAGAGCTAGGCAATAATATCTGTGAGGTCCCTGTCAGCTTTGCCCTTCTATGCTTTTTTGACCTTATCTTGTTCAGTCTCTCATCACAATTGGAAATATTTCTTCAGCCCCACAGGGGAAAGTTATATATATAAAAATAAATATATATATATCTGCCAGCTCCCTGGACTCATCAAGCAGCAGGGGTGACACTGAGCAGGTGCAGCCCAGGGTAGCTATACTAGGCCTGGAGCCATTGGAGCAAGAGGGACTCTTGTGCTCCTCACTCTAACAGCTCTTCTTCTATGACCAGCATGGTCAGCAATGCCAGGTGCCTGGAAGGGACCTTCCCTTGAATTCCTCTCTCCCTGGAAGAGAGAACGCACAGACACAAACACCTATCGGTCACAGTGAATCTAGTGATAATTATATAAATCATTAACACACTTCATATTTGTAGATCACATTTATAGTTTCAAAGTGCTTATACATCTTTATCTAATGAGTAACATTGCCAGCAGAATATAATACCAAGGAAAGTTTGTGGGCTAGTTAAGATAAAGCCTGCAGCATTATATCATTAATATTTTTCATCTTTTTGCTTAACTCTTTCTTGCAGACATGTTCAAACATACTTCAAGTAGAGAGAAGAGTATAATAAATGCCCACATTCCCATCACCTAGCTTCAAAAATTATGGACAGTTTTACAGTCTTGTTTCCTTTGTAGCTGCCACTTTGTTGGGTGTAGGTGCTGGGTTATTTTAAAGCAGTTCACAGATAACGTCGCATCACCCGTGAACACTTTGGCACCATTAGTAAAAATCCCTACGTGAATCCATTAATTTGAAATCTGCTATAAATCTACCTGACAAGTAAATCAGTTTTTAATGAATTGCTTCTCTTGCCAATGTTTCCCACTTGCTAGAGCCAGAGGATATTCATCAAAATAGCTATTATAATAGAAAACTCCTTGTCCACCCACAAGACACAGTACTCTTAGAACAGGAACAGATTTCTGACCTGACATTTCAATAATTTAGATTGTTGCCCATACTCTAGGGAGAAGATATTTTTTAATAAAGACTCACTAAACTGACCTTTTCTCTGTTAGTCACAATTAGGATAGTTTATAGGGATTTGAAAATTCCTGGATTTCCTAAAATTAGAGCAGGCAGCCCTGCAGCCCCACAGATGTGCTCGCTCTCTCTCTCTCTCTCTCTCTCTCTCTCTCTCTCTCTCACACACACACACACACACACACACACACACACACTCACTCACACACTGCTTTACAAGAAAGAAATCAGTCAGGTGGAAGCATTCATTCTAAGAGCTGGATCTGTTGTGCCTCAATCTTGACTTATCTCTCTGTGCTCCAAGAGACCAGTTCTGGAAGTCCCTAGTGACACGGTCAAACATTCCCAGCCACTTCTTCATACTTCTGATCCAATTTTTATGTCTTTATGAAAGTATGATGAAGTAAAGCTCTTCAATAGGAGATAATCACCAGAAACTCTAAAGACAGAAACTATTAAAACTGGTTGTCGCTGAGGAGAGTGTAGAGAAGGGTGGGGTTGGAGAAAGTAATTTCTGTTCATTATACACCCTGTGTGCTATTTGATTATTTAACTTTTATCATGAATATCTATTTACTTATTAAAATGCTTAAAATGTTTTTTAAAATTTAATCAAGTAAACAAAAAATATATGTTTTTTCAAAACACTGGTCCTTAAAGTGCTTGAATCATCATAAAGTGTTCCTTTTCATCTTCCAGCCTCTAGAATCTGGAAGTACCTGGGCTCAGTCTCCCAATATTTTTTCTTCTCTTCATACACCCCCTTCCTTGGAATATCATCCAATACCAGAGCTTTAAAAACTATCTACAAGTTGATGGTTGCAATGGCTATCACAGAGCTCTCTCTTGAACCTCAGGTTCGCAACTACCTAATCAAATCTCTTTGGATGTCTAATAGGCATGTCAATCTTATGCCTATTAATCAAACTCCTGATCTTCCCTACCAAACCTATTCTTCACATCATTTCTTCATATCTTGGTAAATGGAGGCATATGCCAAGAAATCAGTGAGTAATCATTGACTACTCTCCTCTCAAACTCTGTGTCCAATCCAAGAGAAATCTTTTCAGTTCTATCATTACCTCTTCCCTGGAGGCAACAGCCTCCTCCTAACCAGTATCCCCATTTTCACCCTTAATTCACTGCAGTCTATTCTCCACCTAGTAGCCAAAGGGATCCTTTAAAAGGTAAGGTAGATCATAACATTCTTCTCCTCAAATCCTCCAGTGCCTCAGAATACAGAGCCAGTCCCCACACAAAGGCCTACATGGCCACACAGTCCGCCTTACAATTTCTCTGACTCAACTCCTGTCACCCTCCCCCTCACACAGTCTGTTCTAGTCTCCTCACTGTTCCTGCAGATGCCAAGCACTTTTCTTCCTCAGAGCGCTGGCTCTCGCTGGCATGATCTACTCCCCCTTGTCTACGTAAACCCTCCCCACCACTTCAAATGTCTGCTCAAAGATCACCTTATCCTAGAGGTCTTCCCAGACAATCCAAAATAGTACTCATTCCTATTCTCTAGCCCCTGTTTGTGGCCTTTTGTTCACAGCACTTATCATATGCTATATATTGAATGGCTTGTTTTATAGATTGTTTGCCTCCCCCTCACTCCCTGGTAGAATCTAAATGCTGTGAGGGTTGGGGCTTAACTCTTGTTTGTGCTCTACTTGGATTACCTGTAACAGAGCTTGGCACACAGTAGTTGCTCAGTAAATATGTGTAGAGTGAATTGAGGAGCATGCTATGTATTCTTTTTATATGTTTTTTTATTAGAGAAGTTGTAGGTTTAGAGAAAAATCATGCAGAAAATACAGAGTTCCCATATACAACCCCCTCCCCCCCGACACACACACATATACTCACACAGTTTTCCCTATTATTGACACTTTGCATTTGTGGTAGCTTTGTTAAAATTGATGGAAAAATATTATTATAATTGTACTATTAATTGTAGTACTATTAAGGATAGTCTATAGTTTACAATAGGGTTCACTTATGTGTTGTACAGTCCTATGGTTTTCTAAAAATTTGTTATTCTAGTAACATATAAACAACCTAAAATTTTTCCTTTTAACCACATTCAGATATACAATACAGTGATATGAATTATATTAACAATTTTGTGCTACCATCACTACCGTCCATTACCAAAACATTTCTATCACCTGAAAAAGAAATTCTGTACCAATTAAGCATTAACTCCCCATTCCCTACTTCAACCCCAGCCTCTGGAAACCTGTATTCTAGTTTTTGACTTTATGAATTTGCTTATTCTAATTATTTCGTATCAGTGAGATGATACAATATTTATCTTTTTGTGTCTTGCTAATTTTACTCAACACAATGTCTTCAAGGTTCATCCATGCTGTTGCACGTACCAGAACTTCATTCCTTTTTATGACTGAATAGTTAACATTCCATGGTAAGTATAAAACATTGTATTAGCCAGCCAAAGGGGTGCTGATGCAAAGTACCAGAAATCTGTTGGCTTTTATAAGGGGTGTTTATTTGGGGTAGAAGCTTACAGTCACAAGCCCATAAAGATTAAGTTACTTCCCTCACCAAAGTCTGTCGCTTCGTGCTGGAGCAAGATGGCTGCTAGTCTCTGGGAGGATTCAGCCTTCCTCTTTCTCTTAAGGCTCTGTGGTCCCAGCTTCTTCCAATCTCAGCTGTAGGCTGGCAGAAGGCTTGTCTCTCTTCTCAGGGCTCCTCTCTTTCCAGGCTCAGCTGCTCTGCTCTTTCCACAAGGCCAGCTGTGACCTACCAGGCAAATGGCTTGGCTCTCTCCCTGCAGCTCCAGTGTCCAAAACTCAGCTCTCTCTGCTGTGTCATTTTCTGTGTGAATGTCCACCCACCAAGGGGGCAGGGACTCAACGTCCTACTGGCATGGCCAAATCAAAGCCCTAATCTTAAATGTAATCAAGTAAAAGTGAAACCTCTGGATTTAATACAGTCAAAGGGTATCATGAGCAGAGGAACAGATTAGTTTACAAACATCAATATTGCTTTTTGAAATTCATAAATAATATCAAACTGCCACAACTATATTTTGTTTATCCATTCATTGGTTGATGGACACTATAGTTGCTTCCATCTTTTGGCAACTGTGAGTAATGTTTCTATGAACATTGAAACAGATATCTGTCTGAGTCCCTGCTTTCAATTATTTTTAAAGTGTATACCCAGGATTGTAGGAACATGGCCGACGGGTCAAACATATAAATGTTAGCTCTCACTAAAACAACAAAGAAAAAGCCAGAGGCTGCCATGGGGACCTGCTTTGGGGCACAGCAAACCAGGACAACTCCCAGAAGAGCTTTGGTCAGAGACACAAAGAAGCCAAAACAAGTAATCATGAGTTATTAAACCTCCCGGCTGCCGGGAAGCCTCCCCTCCCCCACCCCGGAGATATTAAGAGGGAGTAAAACTCCTGGAGAATTGTATCTGAGAGTAGAACAGATGTCTACCTCCATGGGAAGGTGCTCTGAGACATCTAGGAGGGTACTGGACAGATAGGGAAGCCAGGAATAATCAGGGGGTGCTTACCTTGGTGGCTGGAAGGGGCACACATACCCAGCCCTCAGGGAGGACAGACTAGGTGGAGACCCAGCCCCCTGCTCCAAACGGGAGTGTGACATCAGATTCCCTGCAAGGAAGAAGGGTCTGGGAGAGTGGAGAGTGATTTTTTTGCAGCGAGTTTAGGCAGCTGGGCCACCCTTGAATATCAGAAGGGACTCTGACTGGACAGGGAGAGGGGAGGGTCATCGTCTCAGGCTGGCTGTCACGCCCAGTCACCTAGGTAAAGAGGGGAATTACATCAGTGAGGAGGCAGAGACAGCCAGCGATCAGCAACACTCCAGCTGACTACAGGGGATCTAACCTGCCCGAGGGAAAAGGGGCTGATAGCTGTCTGAAAGGTTGCTTAACCTAAGGACTCAGAATAGCTCAGTGGGAGAATTCCTCCCTAACCTATATGAGCTCCCTGGTTCGATTCCTGGCTATTCCTTGAGAAGAGATCCACCAGGTTATCAGGCATCCAGCTGAAACTTTATGACAGGGAACATAAAGGCATTTTCTTTGTATTACCTTTTATTTTATCTTATTTTTTAAAAAAGGTCATTTTCTTTTATTTCCTTTACTTTACTCACTAAAACCCAGTTCAAAACCTGCAGAGGGCAGGCTGCAGGGTGAGTGATTGAGGAACACCAGCAGCCTGAGAAGATCCTTAGGGGTCTAAGAAAGAAAGCTGTTTTTCCATATTTATTTATTTTTTCTTCTGTCTCCTTTTTTAAAAAAACGAGTTGCTACTGTCTTGTTTCTTGCTTGTTTTGTATCCCTTCCTTTTCTTTCTCTGCTTGTTTCTTTTTATTTCTTTCATTCTTTTGTTTACTGATCTGTTCTACCTACAATATTTCTTTTCACTCCTTCATCTTTATATCTTTTGTTTTCCATTTTTGTTCTTTCATTCCACCTCTTTTATTTGGTCTCCAATTTTTCTTGTTTGTAATTCTCCCTCTCTCTCTTATTCTCTGTATACTTTCTCTTTCTTACTTTTTTCTTTCTTGCTTCTGTCTTCTTTTCCCCTCTTCTCACCATTCCAGCATTTTAATTCATTCTATATATTTGTTTCTCTATTCTGTTTCTTGTTTCATTGTTTCTATTCCACTTTCCTAATCTTATTCCTCTGTGCTTCTTACTGGTGTTAATTTTTTAATTTCCTAGGTCTTGTACATTTGTTCTCCATCCTTTTACTATTACCATTACTATTATTCTTTTTGTCTTCCTATCTCTTTCCTTTTATCTGGTCCAAACTTTTTTTCTTTCAAAGGAACAGGGGCAGATCTCTTTCACAAAAAACAGCTGAGTGGGGGCAAGATCCTGCCTGAGTGAACTGTTTTGGGAACCCACAGAGTAGGAGGCTTTAGAGCATCGATCTGGAGAGAGCTGGATGAAGTGATAAATTCCTCAAGGTGCTGCTGGCTTGATTCTTGGTTACTGTGTTTCCTCTTCCATGATTTCCCCTTTTCTGTGTATACCAATTTTGTATACCAAGGCTATCTCTTTTCCTTCCCTCATCCTTCTATCTTCTGCATTTTGTTGTTGTTCTTATATTCCACCTCTCTTTGTTTAGTCCCCAATTTTTCTGGCTTTTATTTCTACCTCATCTATCCTGTTTTCTTTCTTTTATTAACTTTTTTTTTTGTCTTTTCTTTTCTCTATCCCTCTCTCCTCATCATACTGGCCTTTTAATTCAGTCTATATATTTTTCTCTATTTGGTTTCACATTTCATTATTGGTACCCTATTGCTCTACACTGCTTACATGAGTTAAATACTCATTTTCTAAGGTCTTAAATGGTCTCTCTTCTAATAATTACTATTGTTATTACTATTATCCTTTTACTCTTCTTTCCTCTATCACTTTCTCTGGCCCTAATTTTTTCCTCCAAGGGAACATAAACAACAGCAATGAAATAGAATAAGAAGAAAAAGTGTCAAAGAGAAAACTTAACACACACAAAAACAGCAATTAAATAAAACAATAGAGTAAAGAGAGAAGCTAATCAACTGTATGAACCCATCAAGATAAAAAGATGACTAGAGGGCAACAAAAATTACAAACCATACTAAGAAACAGGAAGACATGGCCCAGTCCAATGAACAAATTAAAAACCAGGAAGAGGTGCAGAACATTGAACAAATGATCAAAGTTGTCCAAACAAATATCATGGACCAACTTAATGAACTGAAGGAAGAGATTAAGGATATTAAGAAGACCCTGGGAGAACATACTGAAGAAATTTTAAACATACATAAAAAGATAACAGATATGATGGTGATTAATGGCACAATCCAAGAAATCAAAAAGACACTGGAAGCAAATAAGACCAGATTTGAACAGGCGGAGGAAAGAATTAGTGTTATGGAAGGCAGCATATCTGAAATCAAACAGATAGTAGAACAGATAGAAAAAAAGATTGAAAAAATCCATCAGGGACTTAGGGATTTGAATGACAACACAAAAACACACAAACATACACATTATAGCATCCCAGAGGGAGAAGAAAAGGGAAAGGGAACAGAAGGAGTGTTGGAGGAAATAATGGCTGAAAACCTCCCAACCTTATTGAGGGAAATGGATGTACAAGTCCAGGATGCACAGTGCACCACAAACAGTATAAATCCCAACAGGCCTACTCCAAGACATATACTCATCAAACTCTCCAATGTTCAGGACAAAGAGAAAATACGGAAAGCAGCAAGAGAAAAGAGAACCATCACATACAAGGGAAGCTCAATAAGATTAAGTGCTGATTTCTCATCTGAAACCATGGAGGCAAGAAGGCAGTAGTATGACATAGTTAAGGTACTAAAAGAAAAAGACTTCCAGCCAAGAATGCTCTATACAGCAAAGCTGGTACTCAAAAATGATGGAGAGTTCAAAATATTCACAGATAAACAGAAATTAAGACAGTATGCCGGTAAGAAACCTGCCCTTCAAGAAATACTAAAAGGAGTTCCTGCAAGTTGAAAGGAAAAAACAAGAGAGAGCTGGAGGAGAGTGTAAGAACAACTAAAAAGACAAAAAAAGAAGAAAAAAAAAAAAGAAAGAAAAGAAATAAAAACAACATATGACAGACATAAACCCAAAGAAAATATGGGGAATGTAAGTAATTCCTTAACACTGAATGTTAATGGATTAAACTCACTAGTCAAGAGACACAGATTGATAGAATAGATTAGGAAATATGACTCATCTATATGTTGTCTACAAGAAACTCACCTTAGACCCAGACATTCAAGGAGGCTGAAAGTGAATGGCTTGAAAACAATCTTATAAGTAAACAATAACCAAAAAAGGGCGAGAGTAGCCATGCTAATAATATCAGACAAAATAGACTTTAAATGCAAAACCATTGTAAGAGACAAAGATGGACACTATATATTAGTGAAAGGGGTAACCTTTCAAGAAGAAAGAAAAATCATAAACATTTACACACCTAACAGGGGTGCCTCAAAATACATGAAACAAACACTGGGAAAACTAAGTGGAGTAATAGATGCCTCTACAATTATAGTGGGGGACTTTAATACACCATTATCATCATTAGACAGAATCTTGACAAAGAATCAATAAAGAAACAAAGACTTTGATTAATACATTAGAGGATGTGGACCTAACAGACGTATGCAGAACATTACACCCAAATACAGCGGAATATACATTCTTCTCGAGTGCACATGGATCATACTCCAAGATAGACCACATGCTAGGCCACATAAAAAATCTCAATTCATTCAGAAAGATTCAGATTATACAAAATAATTTCTCTGGCCACAATGGAATGAAGCTGGAAATCAGTAAGGGGCAGAGAAACAGATTAGGCACAAAGATATGGAAGTTAAACAACACACTCTTAGAGAAACAGTGGGTCAAGGAGGAACTTTAAAAAGAAATCAGTAACTACCTTGAAACAAATGAAAATGACAACACAACATATGGGATGCAGCAAAAGCTGTACTGAGAGGAAAATTCATAGCCATAAATGCTTATATCAAAAAAGAAGAAAGAGCAAAAATCGAAGACCTAACTGTACACCTGGAGGAATTGGAAAAACAACAACAAACTATCCCCAAAGGAAGTAGAAAGAAAGAAATAACAAAGATTAGAGCAGAACTAAGTGAAATAAAAAATAATAAAGCACTAGAAAAAATAAACAAAACCAAAAGCTGGTTCTTCGAGAAGATCAATAAAATTGACAAACTGTTAGCCAAACTAATAAAGAATAAAAGAGAGCAGATGCAAATACACAAAAAAAGAAATGAGGAAGGGGATATCACCACTGACCCCACAGAAATAAAGAGTATCATAAGAGGATACTTTGAAAAATTATATGCCAACAAGAATGATAATTTAGAGGAATGGAAAAATTCCTAGAAATTCACAAGCAGCCTACATTGATGAAAGAAAAATTGATGAACTCACCTGTCCAATTACAAGTAAAGAGATAGACTCAGTCATCAAATCCTCCCAACTAAGAAGATCCCAGGACCAGATGGCTTCACAGCTGAATTCTACCAAACATTCTGAAAGGAGCTAACACCAATCCTGCTTAAGCTCTTCCCAAAATTAGAAGTAGAATGAACATTGTCTAAATCATTCTATGATGCCAATGTTACCCTAATACCAAAGTCAAACAAAGATGCCACAAGAAAGGAAAATTACAGACCAATCTCTCTAATCAACCTAGATGTTAAAACAAAATATTTGCTAATTACATTCAATAACATATCAAACGAATTATACACCATGACCAAGTGGGTTTCATCCCTGGTATGCAAGGATGGTTCAACATAAGAAAATCACTCAATGTAATACACCACATAATCAAATTGAAAGAAAAAAAATCACATGATCATCTCTATAGATGCAGAAAAAGCATTCAACAAAATACAGCACGCTTTCCTGATAAAAACACTGCAAAAGATAGGAATAGAAGGAAACTTTCTGAACATGATAAAGGGTATATATGAAAAAACCACAGCTAACATCATCTTCAATGATGAAATCCTAAAAGCTTTCCCTCTAACATTGGGAACAAGTCAAGAATGCCCACTATCACCCCCGCTATTTAACATTGTGTTAGAAGTACTAGCTCGAGCACTGAGGAAAGAAAAAGATATAAAAGTCATCCAAATTGGAAAGGAAGAAGTATAAATTTCACTATTTGCAGACGAAATGATCCTTTTCATAGAAAGCCCTGAGAAATATACAACAAAGCTTCTAGAACTTATAAATGAGTTCAGCAAAGTCGCAGGCTATAACATCAATGCTCAAAAATCAGTATTATTTCTGTACACCAATAATGAGCAATCTGAGGAGGAAATCAAGAAAAAATATCATTTATAATAGTAATTAAAAGAATCAAATACCTAGGAATAAATTTAACTAAAGATGTAAAGGACTTATATACAGAAAACCACACAACATTGTTAAAGGAAATCAAAGAAGAGTTAAATAAATGGAAGAATATTCCCTGTTTATGGATAGGAAGACTAAATATCATTAAGATGTCTATCCTACCCAAACTAATCTACAGATTTAATGCAATCCCCTAAAAAATCAACACAGCATTTTTTAGTGAATTGGAAAAACTAACCACAAAATTTATTTGGAAGGGTAAGAGGTCCTGAATAGCCAAAGACATATTGAAAAAGGAAAAGGAAATCGGTGGTATCACACTACCTGACTTTAAAACATACTACAAAGCTACAGTGGTCAAAACTGCATGGTAATTATATCCATTGCTGGTGATGTGCCACACTAATGAAGGATGTTTATGTGGGAGGTTATGGGAAGTGTGGGAGGTGGGGAACATGGAAATCACTGTAATTTTTGTGTAACATTTATGTAATCTAAGTATCTTTTAAAATATAAAGAAAATTAATTTTTTAAAAAAAGACAAAAAAAAACAAACAAACAAAAAACCTGCATGGTATTGGCACAAGGATAGTCATAATGACCAATGGAACCGAATTGAGAGTTCTGATATACATCCTTGCATTTACACTCATCTAATATTCAACAAGACCACCAAGCCCACTCAACTGGGAGAGAATGGCCTCTTCAAAAAATGGTGCTTGGAGAACTGGATATCCATAACCAAAAGAATGAGAGAGGAACACCATCTCACACCTTATACAAAAATCAACTCAAGATGGATCAAAGGTCTAAATATAAGAACCAAGAACATAAAGACCGTGGAAGATAATGTAGGGAAGCATCTATAGGACCTTGTAATTAGAAATGGTTTCATGAACTTCACACCCAAAGCATGAGCAGCAAAATGAAAAATAGAAAAATGGGATCTCCTCAAAATTAAAAACTTTTTCACCTCAAAGAACGTTATCAAGAAAGTAAAAAGGCACCCTACCCAATGGGAGAAAATATTTGGCAACCATATATCTGATAGGAGCCTAATATCCAGCATTTATAAAGAAATCCTACACCTCAAAAATAAAAAGACAAACAACCCATTTAAAAAATGGGCAAGTGACCTGAAAAAACACTTCTCCAAGGAAGAAATACAAATGACTAAAAAGCACATGAAAAGATGCTCAACATCACCAGCTATTAGGGAAATGCAAATCAAAACTACAATGACATACCATTTTACACCCATTAGAATGGCAGCTATTAAAAAAAAACAACAGCAGACTATAAGTGTTGGAGAGGATGTGGAGGAATGGGAACGCTCATCCACTGCTGGTGGGAATGTAGAATGGTTCAGCCATTGTGTAGGACAGTTTGGCAGTACCTCAAAAAACGAACTATAGAACTGCCATATGACCCAGCAATTCCACTGCTAGATATATATCCAAAAGAACTGAAAGCAAAGACATGAACAGATATATGCACACCAATGTTCTCAGCAGCATTATTCACTATTGCCAAAAGTTGTAAACAACCCAGGTGCCCATCAGCAGATGAATGGATAAACAAAATGTCGTACATACATACAATGGAATAATACTCAGCTGTAAGAAGGAATAAAGTGCTAACACACAGGATAACATGGCTGAATCTTGAGGACCTTATGGTGAGTGAAACAAGTCAGGCATTGAAGGATGAACACGTGACCTCACTGATATGAATCAAGCAAATTGAGCAGACTCAGAGAGCTATTACCTGGAAGACAGGTTTATAAGAAATAGAAAGGGAGAAGAAGTTTGTGAGCCAACACCCATACGGACATAATCTGTGGTAAGGTGAAAGTGTGCAGTTGTGTACTGAAGGGATATGACAGGACGGTAGTGATATTATTGGGTCAGGTGGTAAAGGCCTGACAGGTGGGTAGATTGGGAGAGCTGGGTTGGAAGGTCCAGGGAACTGGAGGAAGGGTTGGGAGAGGGACCAGATGAACACTGGGGATTTGCGGGTATGTGGTTTAAAGTACAAAGTTGGGAATACCCTTATGGCAATATGACAAGGAAGGGTTACTGGTTTAGGGTGTTGGATGGGGGGGGGGCATTCAGGACAGGGCGCAGCTGGAGCAGGCTTCTAGGGACTGTGTGAGTGATCGTTTTGTCATAATGTTGTATCAATGGGTGGAGACCCACATAGTGAGCGGGAAGGAGTTGGACTCCCATCCTCAGGAGGACCGATATGTTCACAAATAGACAGGCAGAAGTCTCCTGAGAGCGCGGGCCATTCCTAATAGCAGAGGACAAACCAGTGTGTCAAGACCTCAGTGTTGTTGCACGTAACTATGAATCTTGTCACCCAAGGAGTGAAGCCAGGGGTTCGCTGTGGGTCCTGAGGGGAGGGGGAGGGAGGAATAGAATAGATCGAACAGGGGGTATTTAGTGGGCAGTGGAAGGATTCTATATGATCTTACAATGATGGACACAGGATATGGTAAATATCATCAAAATTTATAAAAATGTACAGCCTAAAATATAAACCATAATATAAACCATTGACCATATTTAGTAGGTATGTTTCACTATTTGTATATCAGGTAGAGCAAAGGTACCATGCACACGAAAAGGTATTAATATGGGGGTGGGGGAGAAAAGGCGGAGAATGTTGGGTATATGAAAGTCTCCTGTATTCTGTGTGTTTATGAGAGTCTCCTATATTCTGTGGGTGACTTTGCTGTGACCTAAAACTTCTTTGAAAACAAAATGAAAAATAGTGAGACATTGGGGAATGAGTGGGGGAAGGTGCCACAGTACAGACAGGACACCAGATATTGTGGTGATGAAAGGCAAAATATTAAAAAATTTTTTAAAAATATTTTTCATTATTTTTTAATATCCCAATCTTTTAATTTAATTTTAGTTTTTTAAAATTTTATGTATTTTATTTCTTATATAATCTTATCATTATTGTTTCATTTTCCTATTATTTGTATTTGGCTATTGTAATGGCTTCATTTTTGAAGAGGCTTTGGATCACAGAAGGGTTACAACTGGGGCGGGGAAGGATTGTTGGTGTGGGGTGTCAGTGATGGGGGATGCATGGGAGGAAGTTCACCTGAGCATACATATAAGGTATATAAAAGTGTTCAAATGTTCATGGGGCATTGTCACAGTGGGTGGAGACTCACACAATAACCAAGAGAATACTGAATTCCCATCCTGGAAAGCTCTGCCACATTCTCTAAGGGAGCAGCAACAGTCCCCCAAGTGCAGGGTCAGTAACTGGTCGGGGAGGATGATCCACTGATGGGCCCTTGATATTGATGACTAGGCTTATGACCCTTTGCTCTTGAAATTGAAACTTAGCTTATTGATATGGGGTGCCGAAGAGTTGCCTCCTGAGAGCCTCCTGGTTGCTCAAATGTAGCCTCTCTCTAAGCCAAACTCAGCATATAAATGCAGTACCTTCCCCCCAGCATGGGACATGACTCCTGGGGATGAGCCTCCCTGCCACTGAGGGATTGCTACCAAGCACCAACTAGCAATGCAACTGGAAAAAGACCTCAAATAAAAGGAGGAAAAGGTAAAGATAAATGAGTTTATATGGCTAAGAGACTTCAAAGTGAGTTGGGAGGTCATCCCAGAGGTAACATGCACATCGCAGCAGGATCTCACAGACTGCCAAAGTGGATACTACTACAAATAGTGGGGCTCTTGAGAGCTCTGGAGACACCCAGGTCTTATGGTCAACATGATAGCTCCTGAGTTTGGTGCCTTGCCAGTAGGCCCTACTTTGGAGTTTGTGCTCCTAGAGTGACCAAGTTGGACTCAATTATGTCTTCCCTGCACATGGCTCATCTGTCCCTTCTATTTGAACCTATACTTGGTGCTGGAGTTTGTATGTAAATCCAGAGATTCGAGTGTTTGGGCTGTCCATGTACCAGCTAGGCCCCGAATGTCGGTGGAATTGCAACACCTACTCTACAGCTCATTGGACTCACCCAGGACAACTGGCGGGGTGATGATTACAGACAATGGCCGTCCCAGGGAACGGAGAGAGTGTGCAGCTGCAGGCAGGATAGTCCCATCCATCTTCCCCATGGGATATAAGCCCCCTCTCAATTGGAGGTGGAGTGGACGTCACCGTCCCAGAATCCTCAGGATTGGGAGAAGAGCTATGAACTAGAGTGGGCTTACTGGTATTCTACTATAGACATATTGTGATTCTAGCAATGGAAGAAATTACAATATTGATATAGAGCCAGTGGCCACTGGAGGCTCTGGGGGCAGGGAAAGGGAAAAACAGTTGTAATGTAGGGGCTTTTTCAGGACTTGGGAATCGTCCTGAGTGACGTTGCAACAACAGATATAGGCCATTTTATATCATCACATAACATGCAGAACTGTGTGGGAGAGAGTGTAGACTACAATGTGAACTATGGTCCATGCTTAATGGCAAAACCCCAGGATACATTTATCAGTTGTAATGAATGTGCCACACTAATGAAGGATGTTTATGTGGGAGGGTGTGGGAGGTGTGGGAAGTGGGGCATATGGGAATTCCTATATTTTTTGTGTAACATTTATGTAATCTAAGTATATTAAAAAAAAAAAAAAAAAAAGAAAAGAAAGTATATACCTAGAAGTGGGATTGCCAGGTCATATGGTAATTCTATACTTAACTTTCTGAGGAACCGCCAAACTGTTTCCCACAGTAGCTGTACCACTTTACATTCTTGCTAACAATGAATGAGTGTTCCTATTTCTCCACATCCTCTCCAACACTTAATGATATAAAGATGTTGATTCTTCTCCCATAAATATGTAATCCTCATGCAATTTGAATGAAATAGCACATTTTTTTTAGAAACTGGATAAAATAATTTCAAAGTTCACACGGAAAACGATAGTCAAAGAATAGCCAAAGATTATTTTTTAAAAGAAAGGTAATGAAAAAACTATCGTTCATAGAAACAAAAGTTTAAAAACATATAATAATTAGTGTAGACTAATATAAAAGTACACAGGTCAATAGTGAAGGATGTATAGATTAATGAATACCAGTAATTTAATATTGTATTTTAAAGGAGAATTACAAATCACAGGAAGGGACAAAACTGTTCAAGAAGTGATATATAAATAACTGGTTACCTACTCAATAATTATTTTTAAGGTCTCACTTCCTACCACATATCAATATAAACATCAAATAGATTTAGAAATTAAATGTGGAAAAAAATCAATCTACAAATAAGAAGAAAATAAAAGCGGATGCTTATCAAATTTCTAGGTGGGGCCAACTTTCTGAATGTCAAAATGTCAAAGCAGTACAAGAAATCACAAAAAGAATGTGATAGGCTTGAGTACATAAAATTTAAAACTTCATTATTTCATAAAGCAAACAAATTGCATTGAAAACAAACAATGAGTGAAGAATAATATTAATGAAACATACGTCAAACAAAAGATGAATATTTTTACTGGATAAAGAATCCATGCAAATTGGTGACAAAAGCATTAAGACCCCAGAGGATAAGTGAGCACAGGACAGAATAAACAGACAATTCACTGAAGAGGAACCACAAATAGCCAACACTTATTTGGAAAACATTAGATTCCATTACAAAATATTAACTTAAAACAAAAGCTATTTTCATTCAACAAATTGACAAAAGGGATTTTAAGTGACAAGATCTAATTCAGACAAGAAAGAAACAAAACTGATATCCTTACACACTTGTGAACCAATGATTGACAGTACAATCGAGAACCTTAAAAACAAGAATACACTTTAACCCAGTATTGTCACCTCTAGCAATTCATCAAAACTCAGCAACTTGAATGGCTGATTGTACTTGCCCTTCCTGGACCCCTCATTCTATATTTCATTTCTTGCTTGATAGCTACCTTCCCTGCTAGGCTGTGAGCCTGATGAGACGAGACCACATCTGTCTTCTTCATAGCTGTCCAAGGACCATGCGCAAAGCATGCCATATATCATAGTGTTGATTAGGTAAGAAATTTGACCAAACAACAAAAAAGGGGAGGGCTTGACTGACCAAAAATGAGAGAATGATTAAGTAAATTATTAAACATACCTACTATGGAAATCATTAAAAAGATGCCTATAAAAAGTTTCTAATAGGAGAGCAAAAATGTTCATATTCTGATGTTAAGGGAAAAAAAGAATCCAAAATTGGTATAGAGAATGATTTCAACTATGTAAAAATAGAAAACTAATCTATCATCTATTTTAAGATAAGCTATTACTTTTATGTGCCACTAAATATTTTTTAAAAACCGAAGATAGAAAGTTTAATAAGATACTCCAATATGAAACTGTGGCAAATAAACCTCTCATACAGAAAGAGTCAGCAAGGAAACTTGTTACTTCCAACCTTGTTACTGGCTGGAGGTGAGGGAAAAAAATCTTCCCTAAGAATTTGACCTGCAAGCCAGTATTCACCTTGGCTTGCATTTTGAATTTACAGTACTAGCGAGATCCATAAACAGCAAGCAGAGAACTTGATCCAAAGCAGTCTCCTTTTTTGTAGTGCCCCGAGCTGGCTGGCAAAAGCAAACACAAATCTCTGGGAGAACTCTACCTTAGTTCAGGTCGATAGTAATTGTGAGATGCTATCATCAAAGTTAAGTGAAAAAAATTGCATCCTAGAATTAATGAAATAAGATAACTACATCTTAACAGTGTCCAAATCAGTGATAAGACTATAGATAAAAAAATATTTTACTGTATTTTATATGTGGATACATTTAAGATTGGGAACAGTAAAAACAAATTTTATTTAATAATTTAGACATATAGAGTTCTAGGCAAACTCATTTTGAAATATAATAAACATCATCATAGGGTCTCTGAATTGATTGTCTCTTCCTCCTTTCTTGTTCTCTATATTTCTTTCCCCACCAGAGCTGTTCTAATAGCAAAATTCAATTAGTTGCCTTCCTATAATCTTGTGAAATTCAGTAGGCACAGGAAGATAAATTAGAGACTCACAATTAGAGCCTCTTTCAGACTGTAAATTGTGTTAAAAGTGGTGTTGCTAATATTTTTGAGTACTTACCATGTGCAAGAAACAAGGTTAAGCCTTCAAGAGGGGCCAGTTATACAGAGGTATACATCTCTACTTTTATTTATTCACTTAGTTCACAAATATTTATTGATCACTTATTATGCAAGACACCAGGAATATAAAGATAGACATTGTGGGTCCTGAGCAGCTCATAAATGAAGACTGAAAAAGGCTATACTGTTAGGATTACATGGCAAACTGATTGAGATGGAGATGATTTTATTTTTCCAGTATATTAGTCTGAGGGAATAAACTAGGGGATGTTGGGGTGAGGGGAGACCACATAAAAGACCAGGAAAAGGAAGTCCCTCCTGGGAAAAAGAGGAAAGTGAGCCCTAAAGCTGATGGTTTTGGAAATTAAGGATTTTCTGTGAACCCTTATTTTACCTTTAAAAGTAAAAATTTAAATGTCTCAACTCTTGGTATAAATCTGATGACTAAATATTTCAGAGGGGGCAGGAATGGGAAACAGGAATAGCCATTTGTGATGGTTTGGAGCTATATGTACCCCAGAAAAACATGTTCTTAAACATAATCCATTCTTGTGGATGTGAACCATTGTAAGTAGGACTTTTTTTTTTTCTAGGTACTGGGGACCGGGGAATGAACCCAGGGCCTTAAATGTGGGAAGCTGGTGCTCAACCACTGAGTTCCCCTGAATTGGTTTTTATGCTTGTTTTTATTTGCTGTTTGTGTTCCCCAGGAGGCACAGGGAACCGAACCTGGGACCTCCCATGTGAGAAGCAGGAGCTCAACCACTTGAGCCACATCTGCTCTCTATAAGTAGGACTTTTGATGAGGTTGCTTCAGTTAAGGCCCATCTCAATCAGCATGGGTCTTAATCCTATTACTGGAGTCCTTTATAAGCAGAATGAAATTCAGACAGAGAGAAAACCATGGGAAGCAAGAGCTGAAGGTCTATAGAACCCAGAAGAGAAGGGAGAGGCCAGGAAAGGTCACCATGTGCATTGCCATGTGACAGAGTAGCCTAGGACCAAGAATCACCCCCGAATGCCTGACTTTGGGAAGAAAGCATCGCTTTGATGATGTCTTGATTTGGACTTTTTCCTAGTCTGAAAACCATGAGCTCATAATTTCCCATTAAGTAAACCCATTGCACGGTATTTGCTTGAGCAACCAAGGAAAACTAAAAGACCAGTAAAATAATGGGGGAAGAAGTGAGAAGAGAGAAGTGTTCAAATACACAATAAAGCCAAAGTTAAGGAAGGTCCCCACAATTCATCTGTTACTCAGAAAGACAGGATTTTCATGCTAAGTGTTATGCCAGGGTATGTTTATGAAGATTCATCCCCTACTTCCAGAGATGCAATGATTTTGTTTAACCTCTATTCCCAAGGAGATTAAAAAAAAAAAAAAATCAATGGATGCCCAAGGCCTTCTGATCAAAAATTTATGATACAGTAAAAATGAAGGTATTTTTGCAGCATCTTCACCCTAAAGAATAGTGACTGTTATTTAGTCAACACTCACAACCCCAGAAAAACAAGTGATCACCTAACATTCTGTAGAGTATGGTATCACTGAAACGGACGAGGAGCCCCAGGTATCTCCAGCTCCTGAGTTTGAGGGCCAGGGCCAGAGCACCATTCAGCTCATTCAAGGCCACAATATTGGCTTAAGCATACACAAGAACTCCAGGCAGATACCAAAATGCACAACAGGAGATCAGGCCACGCCCCAAGCCCAAACAACACTTCCGCAGCCAAGGCTCCCCCTCCTCTGCTTCACTTTCCTGCATAGTAGCAGCTTTTGCCACGCATTCAGTATTATGTAATACATATCTGTCATGGCCCGTATGACTAGGGACTTAAAAATAATGGTGGCATATAAAAATTCACAGGGGTGCAGTTATTCAAAGGAATCCTAGGAGACAAGGCATCTCAACCCATACCAGGTAGACAGAACCAGATGGACGCATGTCATATCATCACACATTTCCAACACCTGAGCACACACACACGTATATGCATAAAAGAAAGCTCAAAAGGGACTTGGAGTTCAGTGAAGCCTTTTCCGAGGATGCCTTCTTCTCGGGCTTGATCAGAAAGTCGAATCCGGTGGGAAGGCAATGGGAGGAGATGCGGGGGCGGGACGCAGGCAGGTGAGGGGGCCGCTGGCAGTCCCGACACGGAGGGCGGGGGAGCGCAGGCCCCACTGGGCTCGGGCCCGGGCTCCGGGAGGGTAGTTCCCGCCTGGGCGGCCCCGGCAGCCCGCCCCTGCCCCCGCCCCTCGCCGCCGGCGGCTCCTCCTCGCTTCGCCATGGTGGAGCAGGGAGACGCGGCGCCGCTGCTGCGCTGGGCCGAGGGCCCCGCCGTCTCCCTGCCGCAGGCCCCGGAGCTGCAGGCTGGAGGCCGGGGCTGGGGCAGCGGCGAGGCGGCTCGGCCCGCCGCGGAACCGCTGAGGAGGCGGGAGCCCGAGGAGCTGGGTCCCTCCGAGGTGCTGCTGCAGCCCGGGCGCCTGGAGCTGGGCGACGTAGAGGAGGACCAGGTGGTGGCCGTGTTCGTGGTCACCTTCGACCCTCGCTCGGGTGAGAGCCGCTCCGGGACCCGGGGATGGTGGGGTCAGGTCACTCCCCTCCGGCTTTGGGGCTGGCGGGGGAGGGGCTTGTTGCGCGCGCACCCGCACCCACACACCTGCACACCCCACCTCGGCCGGCCCTGGTCCCTGGGAGCCGAAGAGGGACGGGAGTGGCGTGTCTTTAGCCCCCTCCCACGGAGCCGAGCAGAGTCGCCAGCGCGATGTCTGGGTGCGCGCCCCTCGCGGAGCCCGACGCGTGGGCTTTGTTCCGGTCATCCCCCGACCCTCCTCTCATTTCTGTCCGGTTGCTTCTAGGCAGATCCCCTAGTTCGCGCCCTCATCCCCACAGACGTATTTGCACTTCTCTGATGTTAAGAGTATTCTGTTTGTGGCCAGAGGACTGTTTTCTTTCGTTTTGTTTCTTTTCTTGCTAGACTCAAAGAATTTTCAAGTAAAGAGGAGGCGGAAAGCCCCCAGGTGAACTCCTGAAACATGATGTATTGAGCTCCCCTTGTTCGCTATTTCCCCGCCCTCGCTGCCTGTCACTCCAGCAGGATAACTTTCCTAGCGGCCAAGTTCACTTTCTCTGAGGGCATTATTTTGAGGAGTCAGAGCCGGCACAGTTAAGGGATGGGACTGAGGAATTAAGCTGGAAGACTGATTAAATGAGAAGTCTCCTTGGTTAGATCCTTTTCCCTATATGCTTGGAGAATGAAAGGGCTGTCTTACATAATCCTACCCACCCTGTGAGGAATTATGCATTTTATTGGTGAGAGATTCTGTGAGGCTTATAAAGTGAATGAATTGGTATGCGCTCTCAGAAAGCCCCAGCCTGTCTGTGTGGGGCCTGGTAAATCCCAAAGCTCCTCTGCTGTTTACGTTTTGGAGGAAGATGTTCATAGTCAAGGTTCTAGGGCTTCAAAAAAAAAAAACCTGGTGTGTTTTTCTGTCTGTGTTTCCAGTGGAGTTGCTGGGATGTAGAGTGCCTATTAGTGAAGGAAGACATTTACTTCTTTATGGTGTTCCCTTCCTGGTCTTCCAGGGAGGACTTAACAGCCCATTCTGAAGGACTCATGAACATCTGGCCTGATGCGGATGAGGTGGAGTGGGAGGAAAAAGGGTTAGGATCTTTAGGTAGGTTTTCAGATACGGCAGAACGTGATAGTTTGAGACACAGTAACTTTGGGCAAGGATTATGAGCCTGCAAAAGATAGAAAGAACTTCAGATTCACAGAGGTAAAGTCAAGTCCCTTTTATGACAATAGTTTGTGGTAAGGAGGACTTGGGCCTTTTTGACTCCTTTGCCCCATTCCAATGGCTTTCAAACTGCTTTGACTTGACCCACCCTATGAAATCTGTTTTACATCACCACCCAGTGCAATTGCATACGTATGTAACTGAAATAAAAGTTTCATGAAATAGCACAGACCCCTCCTACATGCAGAGAATACTGATATTTTCAATTCCATTTTTTTTTTTTTTAAGATTTTATTTATTTATTCATTTATCCCCCCCTTGCTGCTTGTGCTCACTGGGTCAGCTAACCGCGCCGTGTGGGCGGGCTTGCCTTCACCAGGAGGCCCCGGGAACCAAACCTGGGGCCTCCCATATGGTAAACGGGAGCCCTACTGATTGAGCCACAGCCGCTTCCCTCCATTTCTTTTCTTTCTTTTTTTATATGCTTATCACATGTGCTGGCCATGACTCACATGTTGGTTGAGACACCCAGTTACCAGGAGTTTGAAAAATATTGGTCTTTTTTGACTATCGTTAAAAAAAAAAAAAAGCTTGCCAGACAAAAATGTTGTTTTAATTTTAAAAAATTACTTTGTAACTAATTATATTTCCTATGCCAGACCCCATCACCTACCTGTAAATAGATAGTGAAAATAAGATTCATTCTGGGAAGTGTTTAACTAGGAAAAAAAAAAGACAAAACAGAAGGAACATTTTCCAGGCTCTGATTTCATAGTGAACCTCTTACAAAGTTCTGGTGGTAGAGTCTAGATAAGAGGAAAAGAATACCCTACACTAACCGTAAATAGACCTGATAAAATTGAAAAGCGCCAAAGAGCTGGGACCTCCCCATCCATTGTCAGTCATTGCTGGTGAGTGTAGTTTTGTGGGTTTGTGAATATGGAGTATATAAGTATACGCACATATATAGACACAAGCACAAATGGATGTGTATGGTTTTCAGACTAGGGTGCATGTGGAAAGAAGGGATTGTAAGTGATGCTTAAACATTTGCTTTGTGGAGGCATTAAATGAAAATGCTGTTTCATTTAATTCTCATCACCACTCTGATTTGGTGATGGTTTATACTCAATTTATACACAAGGAAACAGGCCAAGGATAGTTAAGTCATTGACAAATATTACTTAGCCAGTAAATACTTTAAGTCCAGTTGTCTTTCTAGTATGCTATACTGTCTGAACTTCTGTTCCTTAACTTCTCATCATTACTCTATCCAGGGAGTGGGGAAGAGAGAAAGGGAGGAAGAGAGAGTGAGAGCAAAAGCAAAAGGAGGACCTTTTAACTTTGTTCCTTTTATTTTTTGGAAAGCAGTTGTTTCTCACTCATAAACGTGTTTCTCTCTCTCGTCACCTATCCCAGTCAAAAACAGCACTTAGCATCCTGTAAAAATATTCTGACGGTCCTTTTATAAAAGAAAAATGATATAGTACATCTCTTAAAAGTAGAAGACTGACTGAATGAATGTTTTCTGGGGTTCTAGGGCCTCGGTGTACCCCCTTGTGTGGTGGCTGAGGAAATCATGGTCCACAGTTGTCCGGAGAACTGGAGACATCACTGGGACCAGAATTATGTCTCCTGATTTTGCCTCTACTACTGAGGCAAATCTGCTTCTTGCTACAGGTTAACCTTGGGCAACAGAGACTTTTTGTTACCAAAAGTAGTAGAGAATCCTGGATTCTTTACCAAAATCAGAGCATATCACAGAAGTTATTAAATGGGAGTAACTTGTCTAGTTTCTTTTGCTTGCTTGCTGCCTGCCTGTGCTTTTCTCCCATGTCTCTTCCACCTGTGTCCTCACCTTATTCTCCCCTCACCTACCCAGCCATTTACTTTCCAGGCCATTGGCATTTCACTGGCATCCCATACTCTTACCTAATATGGGAAGCTTTTGGCTGTATCTGAGTCTGTGTGTGTGCATGTGTCGGGGAGGGGAGTGTGTCTATAGTTATGGTACATCTTTAAGAATGCTCATGGGTCTGTGTTGGTGAAAGTGGAGTAAGAAGGGACATGAGGGAAGAGCGGATCCTTGTTAGAGCATGTGTGTGTGCGTATTTGGGCAGGTGTGTGTTCAGTGACTCTCAGACTGCTGTATAGGCATAGAAGAATAATTCTTTTCTACTTTTAGATACAAGTTTTGGAAAGCTGGGTGGGGTACTCGTAGGAAGAATCAGAGGAGAGTGTAGAGACAGAGTGTTATTTTCATTGAACTCATGGGTTGAAAATGATGGTTGTTGGATCTACAGGTTACATGAGGACTAGGGGCTTCAGTTTCAAGGCAAGGTAGAGGCTTTCCTGTACACACGCTCACTCTCACACACACATTCACACTTGCACACTAAGTCTTTATGTGGAGCAGGAAGCCTCTAGGATGGTGGTGCTGGCCATCTGAGCTACAAAGCTGCTATTGAATCCAGCCCCAGATGCTAACTGTGTAAGTGGGGTGGGAGAGGTTGGCAGCCAGAATATTGCTTTTTCATTGTCTTTAACCCCATTACTTAGAACCTTGGTTTTTTGTTTTTGTTTTCATTTTGCTCTTTGGGTTTCTAATAAAATGTTATATTAGAAACTCTGCATAATTAAGGAAAAAGGTATTGTCACACTTGGCTATTAACCTGCTTCTCCCCCCCCACTCCAGCCCCATGGTGGCGACTAGCTATTTCATTGTGTGCCTGAGGAATTGTGGGTGGGCTTGAGGCAGATAAAGTTTTGGACCTACAATGTCTGGACACCTGTGAATCTGCCTCATAGGGGCTGTTTCTTTATAAGGGGATCACTTTTTTATCCCGAGTTATTTTGTGGATGTCTGGGGGAAGTTCATTGTGCTGTGTGGGTTTGTATTGGGTGGCTGGGGAGGAAAGTAGGGAAGCCTGAGGAAAGAAACACCTGCTGAAGGTTTTAAGAGGTTGCTTTTCCTTTTGTTCTTCTTGAGTAGGGATGAATTACTCTGTGTTCCTTCCCCAATCCCTAGCCAGTGTGCAAATTACATCTAAACACCTATTTAATTGGGTCCATCTGAATGCTCCTATGTTTATGTCAAACGGATATTTAAAAAATCAATTCCACACTAATTTTTGTCTTCATAGATTCTCCATGTAGTCAATGAAATACAAGCATTTTCACTTAAACAGCAGAGAAGATGGAGCCTCAGAGAGACCTCAGGCCAGGTCTGGTGTCTGAAGCTTAACTTGGAATGCTGTCCAGTCATCTAACTCATGGCAAATAATAAATGTCTCAAGCAATGGGTGGGAAAGTGAGAATGGAAAATTTGGAGCATAATTTTGAGATGCAAGAATAGTACTAAGAATTGCTCCAATGAGGCTCAGCTCCAATGAGGGAGGCAAAGACAAGGCCAGTTCTGAGATCCAACAAGAAGGTATCTTAGAATGATTAGCTCTACCACTATCCTTTCACTGTATTTTCCATCAGATGTCAGTGGAATACAATTGTGGTTATTTTTATTAATCCCACACTGGCAGAATCTTTCCCAGGCTGTTGGTGATTCACCTGCTTGTGGTTTCCAGGGAGAAGTCAGTTTGTGGCCATCTGCTATGATTTCTGTTTCTTCTCTTGAAAGTCTATGAAGAGTAAAGGAGGAGTGGTAATAGAAAACCTACCCTCACTGAGTGCCTACTATGTGCCAGGCACTGAGGCACTATGCTAGGTGTTTTGAGGACCTTACCTCTAATCCTCCCAACAACGTTCACTGTCATGATGAGAAAAACAGGTGCACAGAGCTGAAAGCCACAGAGCGGAAGGCTGCAGAGCCCAGGTCTGCTGCCTCCTTCCCCAAACCACATCACCTCCCAGTGTAAGAGGGAGAATGGAACGGCATCTGCAGAATGGAAAGGCTTTCCTATATAAAATTAATGCATGGGAATTCAGCCATGGGTTGGTATATGGTTGACTTTAATCACCAGTATTAATTTCTTCTTGCTTCAGGTTTCTTTATCCTGACTCTTTTTTTTTTTTTTCTTTTACTTTAGATATACTCTCATCCTAGGTGGTTTTAAGACTATTTAAAATTATTTAAGACCAATACTCTTTTAAGGTTTCTTCCATCTCTGGATTTTGGTGGCTCCCTAAGGAGGTTGTTATTTAGAAGGCATGTGTTGGTGGGGCCATGAGTACTCTTGGATTACTGCTTTTATTTCCTGACTGCAATTATACCAATGGGAAGAAGCTGATGGGAAGAGTAAATACCTAGGTACTTGTTGAAGAAGGGGAGACTGATGCCAAGCTGCACTCTTGAGGTCAGAAGGTGCTGTGATGGGACCTCAAGTTGGACAATCACTGCTTATGAAACGAAGACCTCAAGAGTTACCCAACAGGGAAAAAGGAGGAAGAAGAAATGTCATGTTTTTCCCATTAGAGATTATTTGGGTTCAAGAGCATTGCTTTCTTTACCAGAACCGTTTCTGAGATGAACTTTCTAACAGCATCTATAACAGCATCTCATGGCTGTTCTCACTAGAGAAATGGTGGTTGGGTGATGTCCACATTTATCTGGGGCGGGGGGGGGGTATGGTCACTTCACCTTTAAACAGAAATAGTTAGGAGAGGCAGCCCTGTATATAGACAGGATAGACTATGTCTTTCCTAGCTTAAGCTTATCAAACATTAGCTCTGGGATACCCAGGCACACAGAGCCACCAGGCTAACCTTTAGAACAGCGGAGTGGCAGGGTTCAGACCGTCTGCACCTCCACCACCAGGTGTACATGCTGCCCTTCTGGCTTCCCCTGAGTAACTGAGCTGCCAGGCCAATAGTCGGTCTGAGTTCCTTTAAACAGGGATGTATTTGCCTCTGCATGAGCCTAGCACCTGGCACAGTGCTGCCCAGTTTCTTTCAGCCAATATTTATTGAATGACTGGCTTGAATGTACACAATGCATATCACCACATTTGTTCCTCATGCAGTGGTATGGCCCCCTCCTCCTAAGTTGTCTTTGCAATGAGAGGCCAGGCAGGGTCCGTAGATACCAGTGGTAGGCCCGAGTTATGGTTCAACAAGAGAGAGGATATGGAGATTGAGGGAAAGCTAGTTGGGGTGGGGGGTAAAGGGCCCTTGTCAATGGTGACTACTTTCTTTCTGCTTGGCACCCTTGGAATGACCCCTTCTGTTGAAATCTTCCTGGCAGAGTTCTCCAAGTTTGGCAAGGCTATTCGGAAAACCAAAGAATGTGAAGACTGGGCCTGGAATAGGTAGTGAAGTTTTTCCAGCATTAAATGGCACACTATAAGGGTTGCTATCTTTGTAAAATTACTTTCCTTTTTTAGAAATTAGTTTCCAATTTCTGAGAATAGTGTGATATTTCTGCTAAGGGATGGCCATTAGCTGTGATCCTTCTTCATTCCCCTACTATCATAGGTACATTGCCTCAATTGTTTTTTGTTTTTTGCAAAGTCCTTTATATTTACCTTATTTTTTTCACATCTTTATTATTTAAATTATTTCCCCCCACTTTGTATATTGAAATATTTAACCTCAGAAAGGTTAAGAGAATAGTACAGTGAAAACCCGTGTATCTTTCACTTAGAGTCACCATTTGTTAACATTTTGCCACATTTACTTTATCCATATATGGTGAGTTCTGTCATAATGTGGCATGTGTGTTCATAAAACTCATGACTCTGTGAAAAAATTATGCATTGGAAACCACAGGGCTTATGGGAAAAATGGGGTTAGGAAAACAATGCTCAAATTCCATCAGTGACACCTTAAAACAACAACAAGGAACCTAAATGCAAACAGTAGCATGTTTTACACATGTTAAATGATTAAGAAATATGAGTCCTCAATAAATATGGCACTTTACCTTGAAAAAGGCCTGAAATTTACATATGGGAGTGGAGGTTGAAAAGGTTGTCTTTGGGTGTTATAGTGAAATGGTGGGAGGAAATTGTTGTAGTGTAAAGCTTTTGTGGACCCCAGAAAAAAATCATGTCCTTAGGGCCAATCCATTCTTATGGGTGTAAACCTATGGTGGGTGGGAACTTTTGATTAGATTACTTAAGTAGGACATGACTCAGGGTGAGTCTTAATCCTCTTACTGGAGTCCTTAGCAAATGGGATGACTATGGAGAGGGCAGAGCTGCAGAGACAGAAAAAAGACACAGGAGCTCAGAGAGGAATCACACAAATGTGAATGTGAAATTCCCTGTGCTCGCATTGTGTCCTAATATGTCAATTGCATTGGAAAAAATCCAGCAATTGTTATAGCAGAACTGATGATGTATAGATGTAGATGTAACTGTTGGCCAATTTGATGTAATTATGAATTCCAAAAATATAATTGGATCATGCTTGTAAACTGATCTGTTAATCTGGGCATGATTAGGTTATGATTAGGGCATTGAGCCCCACCCCTTGGTGGGTGGGGAATCAAATATAAAAGGCATGGCAAGAACAGTTTTGGAAGCAGTTTTTTGAGAAGCAGTTTTGATGTTGGAAAGAAGGCCCCAGGAGAAGAGAAGCGAGCCTTTCGCCTGATCGTCTACAGCTGACCTTGTGGAGGAAACAGGAGCTAAGCCAGGAGAAAAATGCAGCCCCGGGGAGAGAGGAACCCCAGAAGCCTGAACCCTGGCAAATGCCGGCAGCTGTCTTGCTCTAACATGTGGCAATGGACTGTGGTGAGAGAAGAAACAATGCTTTATGGCCTGGTATCTGTGGACTTTTACCCCAAATAAATACCCTCTATAAAAACCAACCTATTTTTGGTATTTCACATTAGCACCCCTTTGGCTGACTAATACAGTAGATATATTTTCTTTGCAGCCATTTGAAATGAAGTTCCAGACATCATAGTGCTTCACTCCTAAATACTTCAGTATAAGCCTCCTAACAAATAAGGACATTTTCCTGCATAACCACAATATCATTACTACCCCTAGAATAATTAACATTTATTTATCAATTAGCTTTTTAAAAAACATACCTGTCCTCAAAGCTGTTTAAAAAAAAAAAAAAAAAAAGGCCCGGTCTATATTATGCTATATGCTGTAGCTATGTCAGGGATGTGAAGATGAGCAAGCAAAGTTTTGCCTTTAAGAAGTTAAGAGTACCCTGGGGAGACTGGGATAAGGGCCATAGTAGCTCTATCTACTTTCCTCTCATTGAAGGCATGTGTCAGCAGAAATGTTCTTCCTGAGTGGTGTGCTGGAGCCCGTGCACCATTCTATAATTCTCCAGCCAGACCCTGACAAAACTTTCTACCCAACCCAGAGGGGCTTGTATCCATCTAGAAGTGAAGAATGGAACTAACAGGGTGTCACTCATTCCATTTGTTTCTTTCAGTTTCTGTACAACAAAGGTTGACCACACACAGAGGAACAAGGAGGAGGGCTTTGAGAGTCAGGCTGAAGAATGGGAATTTTAGGATATGGTTTTAACCCAAATTAACAGGGACCTAATCAAGATATGAGGTTTTTTTTTTTCTTGTAACAGTCAGGAGATAGTGGCTTAGGGCTGAAATGCTGGCGCAGATCCATGGGGTCATCCAGGGATCTAGGCTTTTATTGGCTTGTTTCTCCATCATCCTTTCCTTGTTCTGTAGGCTCATGGCCGTGTCTGCATGATTTAAGATGTCCTGTCACCACCTCCATACTTCAGCTAGCAAGATGGAAAAAGAGGGAGCAGGTTCACACCCTTTAATGAACATCCTAAAAACTACACATGTCTCTTCTGCCCACATCCCATTGGCCAGAATTAGTTCAAATAGCTATACTTCTGTGCCAACCTAAAAATAAAGGTTCTTTTCCTTATAAGGGAAGAATGGACCAACTTGCAGCATCTACTAGACTACCATTTCTTTTTTTATTTTTATTTTTAGAAGACTATATTTTTATAGTCTTCTATAAAATTAGTCCCTTGAGATGATCCCTGAAAAGAAAGTGTTCATTGGCCAAATAATTTTGTGAAATGCTAAGTACTGTATTGATCTCATAGAAATTCACAATGCAGAGTGGCAAATTAAAGACTCTTAAAGTTCTGCAGAAAAGAAACCCGTGTATCATTGTTTATCCTAGTGTTTCCCAAGATCATTTCACTGTTAAAAAAAAACAAACCAAAAAAAAACAACCCTGTTTTATAAATTTGTTTAATTTTATTTTTTTGCAGAAACCCTATTTACATAAGCTTTGGGAAATACACTTTGGGGAATTATTAAAGATTTCCTGAGTTTGCAGTGATGTAAAGCATTTTTTAAAAAAGGTATCTTTATTCACACACTGTACAATCCATACAGAGTATACAATCAGTGGCTTTCAGTGTAATCAGAGTTGTGCATTCATCACCACTATCAATTTTAGAACATTTTCTTTGCTCCAAAGGAAAAACCCCATACCCATTATACCCTTCTATTACTGACACTTGTCATTGCTATGGTGGTACCTTTGTTACACTTGATGAAAGAATATTAAAATATTATTGTTAATTATAGCTCATAGTTTGCATTAGGTATATATTTTTCCCATATAACACCCTATTATTAACACCTTGTAATAGTGATGTACATTTGTTCTAGTTCATGGAAGAACATTCTTATATTTGTACTATTAACCACATTCATCATCCACAACAGGGTTCACAGTTATTAAGTCCCATGTTTCGTACTCTAGCTTTCCTTCTAGTGAATACACAACCCCAAAATTCCCCTTTCAAATACAATCACACACACAGTTCAGCACTGTTAATTACATTTATGATGAGCTACCATCACCTCTATCCATTTCCAAACATTTACAGCCAACCTTAATAAAAATTCTGCACAAATTAAACATCAGTTCCCCATTCTCTACCCTCATTCTATCTCTTGGTAACTGGTATTCTAGATTTTAACTCCGTGAGTTTGCTTATTATAATTAGTTCATATTAGTGGGATCATACAATATTTGTCTTTTTGTTCCTGGCTTATTACGCTCAACATAATGTCCTCAAGGTTGATCCATGCTGTCACATGCATCAGTACTTGAGTTCTTCTTACAAGTGAATAAAATTCCATTGTATGTATATACCACATTTTTTTAATCCATTCATTTGTTGATGGGCACTTGGGTTGTTTCCATCTTTTGGCAATTGTGAATAATGCCACTATGAACATGGTATGCAAGTACCTGTGTGTGTCCCTGCTTTCAGTTCTTCTGAATATATACCTAGTAGCAGGATTGCCAGGTCATTAGCAATTCTATACATAGCTTCCTGAGAAACTGCCAAACTCTCTTCCATAGTGGCTGTACCATTCTGCATTCCCACCAGCAGTGAATAAATGTTCCTATTTAATCACACCCTCTCCATCACTTGTAGTTTTGTTTTGTTTTGTTTTTTAATAGTGTCCATTCTAGTAAGTGTGAAATGATATCTCGTGGTTTGGATTTGCATTTCCCTAATAGCTAATGATGTTGAGCATTTTTCATGTATTTTTTGGTGATTTGTATTTCCTCTTTGGAGAAATGTCTTTTCAAGTCATTTGCCCATTTTTAAAAATTGGATTGTTTGTCTTTTTATTGTTGAGTTGTATTCTGGCTGCTTCTTCACTTCCTTGGCAAAGTCCTTTGAAGCATAGAAGTATTCAATTTTGAGGAGGTCCCATTTATCTAATTTTTCTTTTGTTTGCTGGTGTTTTGGGTGTAAAGTCTAAGAAAACACTGCGTACCACAAGATCTTTGAAGGTGCTTCCTTACATTTTCTTCTAGGAGTTTTATGGTCCTGGGTCTTATATTTAGGTCTTTGACCCATTTTGAGTTTTTGGATAAGATATGAAATAGGGGTCCTCTTTCAATCTTTTGGATATAGATATACAGTTCTCCCAGCATCATTTGTTGAAGGTACTGTTCTGCCTCAGTTGAGTGAACTTGGAAGCTTTGTCAAAAATCAATTGACCATAGATATGAGGGTCTATTTCTAAACTCTCAATTTGATTCCATTGGTCAATATATCTATAACAGCTAGTACCATGCTGTTTTGACCACTGTAACTTTGAAATATGACTTAAAGTCAAGAAGTGTGAGTCCTCCAACTTCATTCTTCTTTTCTAATATGTTTTTGGCTATTCGGGGCCCCTTACCCTTCCAAATAAATTTGATAATTAACTTTTCCATTTCCCCAAGTAGGCTGTTAGAATTTCTTTAATTGGAGAAGTTGTGAGCTTAGAAAACAATTATGCATAATGTGCAGAATTCCCATACATTATGCTACCACCAACACCTTGCATAGTTGTGGAACGTGTGTATTAGACTGCCCCTTTCAGCCACAATCACATTTATAAATCAGGAGTGTTGGTTATACTCACTATAATGTGATACCATCAACTATCCATTTACACACATTTACAATCAACCTAATGAAAAGTTCTACATACATTAAGCATCAGTACCACTTCTCAGCCCTCATCTTATCTCCTAGTAACCTATACTCTAGATTTTAATTCCATGCATTTACTCATCATATTTAGTTCATATTAGTGAGACCATACAATATTTTTCCTTTGGTGTCTGGCTTATTACACTCAGCATACTGTCCTGAAGTTTCACATGCATCCCAATTTCATTTCTTTTTATAGCAGCATAGCATTCCATTATATGTGTATACCGCATTTTGTTTATCCATTCATTGGTTGATGGGCACTTGGGTTGTTTACATCTTTAGGCAATTGTGAATAATGCCACTGTGAACATTGGTGTGTGAATGTCAGTGTGCATCCCTGTTTTAAGTTCTTCTGAATATATTCCTAATAGAGAGATTGACAGATCATACGGCAGTTTTATATTTAGCTTCCTGAGGAACTGCCAAACTGCCTTCCACAGTGGCTGTACCATTCTACATTCCCACCAGCAGTGAATAAGTGTTCCTGTTTCATCACACCCTCTCCAATACTTGTAGTTTTTTGTTTGTTTAATAGTGTCCATTCTAGTAGGTGTGAAATAATATCTAATTGCAGTTTTGATTTGCATTTCCCTGGTAGCTAGTGATATTGAACATCTTTTCATGTGCTTTTTGGCTGTTTGTATTTCCTCTTTGGAAATATTTCTATTTAAGTCTTTTGCTCATTTTTAAATTGGATTGTTTGCCTTTTTATTGTTGAGTTGTATGAACTCTTTATAAAACATAGAAATCAAACCCCTGTTGGATATGTGGTTTCTGAAAATTTTCTCCCATTGAGTAGGATGCCTTTTCACCTTCTTAACAAAGTCCTTTGAAGTACGAAAGGGTTCAATTTTGAGGAGGTCCCATTTATTCATTATTTTTTTCTTTTGTTGCTCAGGCTGTTGGAATTTTGATTGGGATTGCGTTGAATCTATAAACCAATTTGGGTAGAATTAACATCTTAATGGTATTTAGTCTTCCAATCCATGAACACAGACTTTCCTTCCATTTATTTAGGTCTTCTTTGACTTCTTTTAGAATGTTTTTTAGTTTTCTGGATATAGGTCCTTTACATCCTTAGTTAATTTTATTCCTGGGTATTTGATTCCTTTAGTTGCAATTGTAAATAGAATTCTTTTTCTTGATTTTCTCCTCAGATTGCTCATTACTGTTGTATAGAAATACTACCATTTTTTGTGTGTTGATCTTGTATCCCACCACTTTGCAGAACTTATTTATTAACTCTAGTAGCTTTGTTATAGATTGTTTTGGAACTTTCTAAATATAGGATAATGTCATCTGCAAAGAGTAAAGGTTTTATTTTTCCTTTCCAATTTGGATGTCTTTTTTTTTTCTTTTCTTTTTTTTTTTTTGCCTAACTGTTTTAGCTGGAACTTCTAGCACAATGTTGAATAACAGTGGTGACAGAGGGCAACCTTGTCTTGTTTCTGATCTTAGAGGGAAAGCTTTCAGTTTTTCACCATTGAGTATGGTGTTAAATGTGGGTTTTTCATATATGCCCTTATTATGCTGAGGAACATTCCTTCTATTCCTATCTTTTGAAGTGTTTTTATCAATAAAGGATGCTAGCTTTTGTCAAATGCCTTTTCTGCATCAATTGAGATGATCAATTTTTTTCCCTTTTGATTTGTTAATGTGGTGTATTACATTAATTTTCTTATATTGAACCATCCTTGCATACCTGGGATAAAACCCACTTGATCATGGTGTATAATCCTTTTAATGTGCTGTTGGATTTGATTTGCAGGTGTTTTTGTTTTGCTTTGGTTTTTGTGGGTTTTTTTTTTTTTTTTTTTTTTTTTTGTGGATTTTTGCATTTATATTCATAAGAGAGATTGGGCTGTAATTTTATTTTCTTGTAGTATCTTTGTCTGGCTTTGATATTAGGATGGTGTAGGCTTCATAGAATGAGTTAGTTAGTGTCCCTCTTAAATTTTTTGGTAGGGTTTGAGCAGAATTGGTATTAAATCTTCTTGGAATGATTAGTAGGCTTCAACTGTGAAGCCATCTTGTCCTTGGATTTTCTTTTTTGGGAGGTTTTTATGACTGTTTCATTCTTTTTACTCATGATTGGTTGTTGAGGTCTTCTTTTTCTACTAGAGTCAGTGTAGGTTGTTCATGTGTGTATTAGTCAGCCAAAGGGGTGCTGGTGCAAAATACCAGAAATATGTTGGCTTTTATAAAGGGTATTTATTTGGGGTAGCATCCTCCAGTTATCAGGCTATAAAGCATAAGTTACTTCCCTCACCAAAGTCTGTTGCCATGTGTTGGAGCAAGATGGTGGGTGATATCTGTGAGGGTTCTTTCTTCCTCTTAAGGCTCCATGGTCCCAGCTTCTTCCAATATCAGCTGTAAGCTGGGATAAGTCTCTTCTCTCTCCCAGGGCTCTTTTCTTCCCAGGCTCAGCTGCTGGGTTCTCTCCACAAGGTCAGCTGTAGACTATCAGACTCTCTCTCTTCCCCAGGCCTCTGCCATGTCTATGGAGTCGTCTCTATTCCCCTGTGTTCTTCTGTTGCGTGTTTACTTCCTGGAACTCCAGCATCAAAACCCCCCAACTGAGTCCTCTGCCATGTCGTTTTCTCTGTGGGCCCCCACCCACCAAGGGGGCGGGAACTTGACTTCTACTGATGTGGCCCATCAAAGCCCTAATCATAATTTAATCAAGTAAAAGCGAAACCTCTGAATCCAATGCAATCTAATATGCCCAGAGGAACAGACCAGTTCACAAATGTAATCCAATATCTATTTTTGTAATTCATAAACAATATCAAACTGCTACAGTGTGTTTTTCAAGGAAATTGTCCATTTTATCTAAGTTTTCTAATTTGTCAGCATACAGTTTTTCATAGTATCCTCTTACGATCCTTTTTATATTTGTGAGGTCAGTTGTAATGTCCCCCTTCTCCTTTCTGATTTTATTTATTTGCATCTTCTCTCTTTTTTTCTTTGTCAGTCTAGCTAAGGGTTTGTCAGTTTTGACTTTCTGTCAAAGAACCAACTTTTGTTTTGTCAGTTCTCTGTATTGTTTTTTTTTTTTTTTCTCGAGTTCATTTACTTTTGCTCTGATTTTTATTATTTCTTCCCTTCTGCTTGCTTTGGCATTAGTTTGCTGTTCTTTTTCTAGTTCTTTCAGATGTGCAGTTAGGTGTTTGATTTTAGCTCTTTCTTTTTTTAATGTAGGCATTTAAGTCCATAAATTTCCCTCTCAGCACTGCCTTTGCTGCCTCCCATAAGTATTGATCTGTTGTGTTCTCATTTTCATTCATCTCGAGATATTTACTGATTTCTCATGCAATTTATTCTTTGACTCACTGGTTGTTTGAGTCTGTGGTTTAACCTCCATATACTTGTGAATTTTCCAGTTTTCTACCTGTTATTGATTCCCAACTTCATTCCATTATGGTCCAAGAAAGTGTTTTATTTAGTTTCAGTCTTTTAAAACTTATTGAGACCTGTTTTGTGACCCAACATATGGTCTATCCTGAAGAATAATCCATGAACACTTGACAAGAAGGCATATCCTGCTATTATGGGGTGCAGCGTTCTATATATGTCCGTTAGGTCTAGTTCATTTATCATACTATTCAAGTTCTCTGTTTCCCTCTTGATCTTCTGTCTAGATGTTCTATCTATTGATGAGAGTGGTGTATTGAAGCCTCCAACTATTATTGTAGAGGCATCTATTTTTCCCTTCAATTTTGGTAGTGTTTGGCTCATGTATCTCATGGTTAGGTGCATAAATAATACTGTTATTTATTCTTGGTAAATTGCCCCTTTTATTAATATTTAATGTCGTTCTTTGTCTCTCATAACAGTATTGCATTTAAAGTCTATTTTGCCCAATATTAGTATATCTATGCCAGCTATTTTTTTTTTCTTCTTTTTATTTTATTTTTATTCCTTATGCCAGTGATTTTTGGTTACTGTTTGTGGAATATGTATTTTCAGCCTTTTACTTTCAACCTATTTGTGTCCTTGAGTCTTAAGTTGAGTCTCTTGTAGATAGCATATAGATGGATCATATTTTTTCAATAAATTCTGCCAATCTGCATCTTTTGGTTGGGGAGTTCAATCCATTAACATTCAATGTTATTACTGTAAAGGCAGTACTTACTTCAGCCATTCTATCCTTTGGCTTTTATATGTCATATCTTATTTTTATCTTTCTTTTTGCCCTTTTAGTCACCCTTACTGATAATCTTCATTTCCATACTCTCCTCCCAGCCCCTTTCTCATGTCTTTTCCTTTGAGCTTTTAGAACTCTCTTTAGTATTTCCTGTAGGACAGGTATCTTGTTTACAAACTCTCTAAGTTTCTTTTAATCTGTAAATATTTTAAACTCTCATTCATTTTTGAAAGATGGTTTGGCTGGATAAAGAATTCTTTTTTTTTTTTTTTTTTTAAAGATTTTATTTATTTATTCATTTATCCCTCCCTTGCTGCTTGTGCTCGCTGGGTCAGCTAACCACGCCGTGCGGGCGGGCTTGCCTTCACCAGGAGGCCCCGGGAACCGAACCCGGGGCCTCCCATATGGTAAACGGGAGCCCTACTGATTGAGCCACAGCCGCTTCCCATGGATAAAGAATTCTTGGCTTGCAGTTTTTCTCTTTCAATATCTTAAATATATTATACCATTGCCTTCTCACCTCCGTGGTTTCTGATGAGAAATCATCACTTATCTTGGAGTGTCCCTTGTATGTGATGAGTCACTTTTTTCTTACTGTTTTCAGAATTCGCTCTTTATCTATGGTATTTGACATTCTGATGAATATGTGTTTTGGTGTCGGTCTGTTCAGATTTATTCCATTTGGAGTATGTTGTACTTCTTGGACATGTATATTTATGCCTTTCATAAGAATTGGGACATTTTTGGTCATTAATTCCTCAAATATTCTTTCTTCCCATTTTCTTTCTCTTCTCCTTCTGGGACACCCATGGTACATATGTTCATGCGCTTCATGTTTTCTTTTGATTCCAATTTTTTTCATTGTTTTCTCTGTCCTTCTGTCTGTAAGATTTCAGATGTTCTGTCTTCTAGATTGCTGATCCTTTCTTCTGCCTGTTTAAATCTGCTGTTGTATGCCTCTAGTCTATTTTTAATCTCATCTATCATGGCTTTCATTCCTATAAGTTCTGTTATTTTTCTTTGCATGCTTTCAAATTCTTCTTTATGTTCACCCAGTGTCTTCTTTACATCCTTTATCTCTTTAGCCATATTTTCCTTCATCTCCTTAAATTGATTTGGGAGATTTGTTTGAACAACTTTGATTAGTTGTTCCAAATTATGTGTATCTTCTGACTTTTTAATTTATTCCTTTGACTGGGCCATATATTCCTGTTTCTTACTATGACTTGTAATTTTTTTGTCCATGTCTAGGCATCTGATTATCTTTTTTTTTTTTAAAGATTTATTTATTTATTTTATTTTTATCCATTTTTTACGCTCCCTCCCATTTTTGCTGTTTTTTTTTTTTTTTTCCTTGTCCATTCCCTGGGCAATTCTCTGTGTCTGTTTCTTGCCCTCTCTTCTCATCCTTTTCCTCCTGTCTTCACCAGGATTCGATCCTGGGAACCTCTGATGTGGGAGAGAGGCATCCTACTACCTGTGCCACCTTAGTTCCTGGTTTTTTGGTGTGTCTCGTCTTGGCTCTTCCTTGTGTCACTCTCCTGTTACGTCATTATCTTGCTGCATGGCTCGGCAGGGCCTGATGGCGCCCCTGCTTGCAGGCCCTGATGGCGTACATGTGCATGGGGCCTGACAGCGCACCCACATGCAGGGCCGGAGGGACTCACCCACTCGTGGGGCCTGTTGGCGCACCCATGCACGGGGTCTGGCGGGCCCGCGCACCTTCTATATTTTTCTTTATTTTTACCGGGAGGTCCCGGGGATTGAACTCAGGTCCCTCCATGTGGGAGATGGACGCCCAACCATTTCAGCCACATCTGACCCCCCTGGCATCTGATTATCTTGATGCATTTTACACTGATGGTCAGTTTCTCTCTCTTGCCTAGAGTCTTGTTGATTGGCTTTGTGTTATGCCCCTTCTTTGACACTTGGTTCAGTGTATTCTAGTCTTTAGACTTGCCCATGTTTAACTGAACAAAACTGATCAAAACAGGGCCAGGGTCCCATGAACAGGGTGCAGACCAGTTCCAAAGGGTCTTGGGGAAACGGTCAGAAAGTTGACAAAAAGCCTTTTTTTCCCCCTGTGTTCCCCAAGCTGTAGTTTCCTGGCCTGCAGAGCAGATGTCACTCCGGCAAACCTTTCCCTGCAGCCCTAAGGAGAGAGTGTATTTTTCTAACCTTCATCAGGCTAGGTTGAAACAGTGGCTGTGGGGATCCCTGTTCAGAACAGACTGGAACTACGATTCAAAGCTGGAACGCAGCAGGTCAAAACTTGCTCATCAGAAGCCATGCTCAGCACTTGACTGAGTTCCCCTTACCCCATCCCTGGAGAGGAAGACCTTCATGCCCCTCGCCATCCTTGGCAGCCAACCATGGACTCTACCCAAGGCAAGCCTGGAGGGTGGGGGTGGGTGCTGGCCACTGCCACGGGAACAGTTCACTCAGTTTTTTGCTACAGCTTCTCAGTTTCCCTGTCCCATTCTTTCCTGGATTTTGTACAGTGCTCCCTTGTCTTCTCAGGCCCCAGAACTGTTGTTTCAGAAAATTTCTGCCTGTCCACTAGCTTTTTTTGTAGGATGAGTGTGTCCTTTAGCTCCCTACTCCATCATCTTCCCCAGAAGTTCTCCAATGTAAAACATTTTTCAAGCAATTCTATAGCTAGGTCATAGTCAGCAGAAATATGTGCATATTGTCTCAATCAGCGTTCAGCCAGAGAAATAGAACCATTGGGAGATAATATACATACATATGTGTGTATGCGTGTGTGTGTGTGTGTGTGTGTGTATTGCAGGGAAACATTTGATTTTACACAGTTGTGGGCTGCAGTTTTCTGACCTGGTTAAACAGTCCATGTAAGGCTATTATTGTCTTCACGTCTGATGATGGAGCTTAGAGTCTACTAGACAGGCAGTTAAGGATAGAAGATAGATGTGGAGCTATGGGAAGAGAACAAGCTGGAACTCTTAGGGATGAACAGAAACCTGTGTCAATCTCTTACTGCCTCCAACTTTGATGATGTGGGTATCCTACAGGAGAAACTGGCACCCTTAGTTGTGGCACTAAACACACATCTGGCTAAGGAGTCAGATCTGGCTATCGTTGCTGAAGGACAATCCAGGGGCAGTGGATGCAGCAGCGGCAACTGCCTGCTGCCCCTGGCCAATGCGATGAGCCTGCCGGTAATCAACAGACACGTGAACTGTCTGATGCTCTGAACCAACTTTCTGGGAGTGAAAACAGCATGGCTATTGCTTCACTTTCGCCCTCCAAATTTCAGCTGGAAACATCCAAGGAAGGGAATTCTGAGAAACATAGTTCAGGATAGCCAGGTGTACACATTACAAAGCCACTACAAATGTGTTCACCAAATAACAAGTATAGGATTGTTTACAGCAATGTGATTTGGAATATACCTGAATGTACATTAACAGTAAAATTGATAGTGTTACTCGCATACGATGGAAGTAATGAAGGAACAGACTATTGGTACATGCAGTAACATGCGTGAATCTTGCATGTTGGGCAAATATTGAGCAATATGGAACAAAAGAATATTGAGCAAAAGAAGACAGACACAACAGAAGGTGAACTCTGATTGCACTGATCTAAATTTCGGAAGAGGCATGGCTAATTTGTGGTATTAGATGTCAGATAGTAGTTACCCTTGAGAGAAGGTTAATGACTTGCAGGAGTTTCAAAGGAGGCTTCTTATGTGTGGATAATATTCCATTTCTTGAGTTGGATGCTGGTTATCCGGGTGTGTTCACTCTGGGAAAATCCATTGGGCTTTATAGTTGTGATTTATGTACTTGTATATATTTCTGTTATATTTCTATACATAGTTTACTCAAAAGACACTCAAAGGCTCCACATCTATCTTCTTTGGGTTGGAGGAAAGAAACTAAATTAGAGCTAGGCGAGCCCACTAAGGAGTGGCATGTGGGAAACTAGGCAGCAGGTACTAGAAGAAGCAGATTAGGTGACTGAGAAGAGGACAGAGCCTACGTGAGGGTCATGGCGGCTCTGTCTCAGGCTGGCCCTTACTTTACCAGCGTCTGCTTGCCATTATGAAGGGGAGGACCCTGTACACAGAGGCCCAAGCCTTGGCTCTAGGCTCTGGTACATATCAGCGGAATCTCCCATGTGACTGGTGGGGTGGGGGAAGTGCTAACAAATTCTCAGGTCCTACCCACTCTAGAGATTGTAATTCTGTAGATCTGGGGTAGACACCTTTTTAAGTTTTCTAGGTATTCTCTAGGCACTCCACAGATTAAAAAAAAAAAAAAAAAAAAAAAATACAAAACCGCTGGAGTGTGGGGATAATAAACATGGCTGTTTGGGGGAAAATCCAAGTTCACCTCTTTATCTGAGTAGAACGTGCTTTTTCTCATCATTAACCCTGATAAAAACATTGTAGTTTTTTTGTTTTGTGAAATCTTCACCCCCCTTTTCATGTTTTAGCTAGTTGGTCAGAATCATAATTCCTGCTTTGAAAATAAGATACTTGAAAGTACTCAGGCCTCTTTGATGTTTGCAGAATCCTGAGACTGGATTTGTGCTTAGATGGACTAGATACCAGGCACCTCTGATGCCCCAAATAGTTACCTGAAGGCATTGTTGGCTGGGATTATTCATGATATTTCTAATGCTTTGAAGTAGCATTCAAAGGTTTGGAGTGTTCATAAGAAGTTTGTTCTAAAATGAAATCTTGCAAGCAGCTTCGTATTTTTATTTTGAAATTTTTGAATAGGCTTGAAAACAATGGGGAATATTCCTTAGCATTCCCTCAAGCCTTTAGGATGAGGTAACACTACTATTATGCAATTCTCTGATTCCTCGTTCTGATAGATACTCATTATAGTCATTATAAAATCCTACATTAACCTCTGCCATAGCACTAACCGTCCTTATTTCCTTGTTTATATCCTCTCTGGACTGTAATCTATTTGAGGTCAGAGACTATGTCTTATTTGACTTTGTATTGCTAATGTCTAGCTCAGTAGAAACTTGGGAAAAATTATTAATAATGAGCGTATGAGCCCCCAAATCCTGGAATCAAAGAACTGATGGCTGAACTTTGGAGAAGAACCTTACTCTGTTTTACTTGGGGAGAGAGGAGAAAGAATTAGGGAAGGAAGCAGAGCTGCATTGATCTGAGAAGTAGGAAAAGAACCAAAAGAGCATACTATCATGGGAATCAAGGGAAAAGAGGATACATTTTTGAGGAATTATCAAATGCCATGGAGTGGTCAATGCAAATGAGGATCTTTTTTAAAAAGAGGTTTTGGATTTGTCAAAGTCATTAGTGGCTGTAGAAAGGCAGAATAGAAGCTAGATCTCAAGGGGTTAAGGAGAGAATAAGAGATAAGGAAAAGGGGTAGAGGGCATGGAACACTCAGAGAAGTGAGGCTGTGAAAGGAAGATTTGGAAGTGCCTAAGTAGAATGGCAGAATCAAAGATGGTACCTTCACTGGAAGGGAGAACTGTGTTCGTTTGAAAGGAGTGAACAGAAATTCCTTTTAATGCAGGCCCTCTAGAGTAACCCAGGAACTCTGCCAGCATGTGAGTGATGGCCACGTCAACATCTTGGATGGTTCTGGATCAGATGGAGTCAGCACATTTATTGAGAAGCTGCATGTGATAAGCCCTTTTCTTGAATGATTTTGTTTCTATTAATTTGAATCTTCTCTTTTCCACAGGAAACATGGTAGAATGGTGCTTACCTCAAGATATTGACCTTGAAGGGGTTGAGTTCAAATCTATGGCCAGTGGGTCTCATAAAATTCAGTCTGATTTCATGTGAGTACTTCTGATCTTAAGTCTTCCCCATACCATTTGCTCTTCCTAGCAGTTTCCCCTTAGCATAAGGGCTTTTATCAGTGGGATCTGTTGGGGGTGTATGTAAATGCCTTGAATAAATACACACACACACAGACACATACACGCACACAGAGTTTGAGTTTATATCAATTTTTCTAGCAAGAAGTTCCTTAGCTTTCATCAGATTCTAAACGGATTTCATGACCCTAAAAAGTTAAGAAGTCCTACCATAGAGGTTCTGTCACTTTCTAAGAAAGTAAAATGGACCTCATTTGAATTTTGCTTTGATGAAAGAATGGATCTGTAGCTCAGTTGGGTTAAATTAAGACATTTATGTGCTAAAATTTGAAATTCCAGCTTTCAAGCAAGGCCAGTTTATAGTTTATGTTAAGATTTTTGTGAGGTGCAAATGGAAAGAACTTAAAAGTAAAAAGTAGCTCTAATCTCATCACTGGGCTGAACCATGACAAATACAAGTATAAAAAAAGAGGAAGGAAATGAAATGACAACTGTGATCATATGCTTTATCGGAATTATCAGAGACTCAGGAAGTGGGGAAAGAATCAACATTGTTTATACCAATAAAACAGGAAGCGGCTGTGGCTCAATCGGTGGGGCTCCCGTTTACCATATGGGAGTCCCCGGGTTCGGTTTCCAGGGCCTCCTGGTGAGGGCAGGCCCGCCTGCAGGGCGTGGTTGGCTGACCCAGCGAGCACGGGCAGCAAGGGGGGGATAAATGAATAAATAAATAAAATCTTTAAAAAAAAAAAAAACAAAAAAAACAGAGTACTATAGCTCTCAGTAGGCCTAAAGATTAAGCTTTGTTTTGGCTCCCATCAAATCATTAGTTAGGATGCTGGAGGGGAAAAGGTATGCATCCATGGTTGTGGGCTCTTGATCCAGTCCTGATGCTAGATGGATGATCCGTGGCAAATTCCCTAATCTCTTTGGGCCTTGGTTATCTCATCTGGGAGGTTGCCTGGCTTAGACTGGTTTTTCCCCTGAGGTCCTGAAGAATTTTGGTTTAAGGCTGAGGTTTGTCATTTAGTGCCTTGAGTACAGTTAATTTATTTTGTTTGGGACTGTGTCTCAAAGGAAAAAATAATAAAACAAAATTTCTTCTTCTGATTTTGAGCCATGCTATATATTTGGTCTATTTTAGCTATTTCCGAAAGGGACCTTTCTTCGGCCTGGCCTGCTTTGCCAACATGCCGGTGGAAAGTGAGCTGGAGCGCGGCGCACGTATGAAATCTGTGGGCATTCTCTCTCCTTCCTACACCCTGCTTTACCGGTACATGCACTTCTTGGAGAACCAAGTTCGGTACGTGGCTTATAGTGGCTTATAACATGTGGGGAAGGCGACAAGTACATACCAGCCGGTGCATATGTTATGGGTCCTCAGAGAGAAAGGTTGTGCTCCAAAAAACAAATGCCTTTCCAAGAGCCCATGATACTGTTTAGGCCTCAGGAAGTAGTGTTTTTGTTTCAACCACATCCTGTATAATGACATTCTTTATAATGTCACAAAAGCCACGTTAGGTTTTTGCTTTCAGTCTATAGCAACACTGTAGTCAATTTTGTTTGAGTAAATAATTTGTGATCTTTGTTACCCTAAGTCATAATAATTATCTCCTTGCCCAGATTGGCAAAAAGGCTAAACATTTTTAAAACTGGATCATTTATTATTTGGGGTAACAGGGAATTTTCAGCAGAAGCAGCAAAAGTATTAGTTATTATGGTTATTTTTCATTATGAAAATAACTTAATTGTATTTCAGATTGGGGAATGGGGGAATCTATCCCTAATCCATGAAACACAGTTAAAATTTTGAAAAATTTTATATCCTATACTTTAAAATTTTATCATCATAGTATTTTTCATACTCATAATCTTTCTTGGTCATCATCTTTGAAAGAACATGAAATTTATTGTTTGTGGAAAAATACATGCTCATCATCTAAAATTTACACAAAACTGAAAAGTACAAAACTATTTTTAAAAATCCTCCCAGGGGGTCGGATGTGGCTCAACTGGTTGGGCGTCCGTCTCCCATATGGAGGGACCCGGGTTCGATCCCCGGGACCTCCTGGTAAAAAACAAAAACAAAACAAAACAAAAAAATCCTCCCAGACTGTAACAGTCAGATACCCATTGTCAATATTCAGTGAGTGTCATCCTAGAATAGAAATAATTTTTCAAAAATAGGATCATAGTTTGTGAAGATTAATTTCATCAAATGGTATTTTAGTGAAATATATTAAATTTAATTTTTACTTCTATATAAGAAGAAAAGAGTTAATGAAACTGAAGGAATTGTCACAGTGGTAATTATTTTCTGAAATATTCCTCCAAAGTTAAGAAAAAAGATCTTGAAATCATGGAGATATGGTTTTTGTTTTTGTTTTTTAATTGAGAATAACAAATAGAACATGGTGCATAAATCCTGTATAGGTGTCATTGTTGTTTTTTTTTAATTGTTTCAACCTTAGATAGTACCTTTTATCTTATACATCTTCCCAGCTCCTCTCCCCTCCTTCCTCTGCTGTTTTTATAGTTTCTTCATCACCTTTATATTATCAAGGTTTATGAAATTTAGTTTTCTAACCATAGTTCCACTTAAGACTTGAGTTGTATATTTAAATGGATTTGGTGACGACTTGCAGTTCTTAACTGTGGTTGATTCCATCCTGAGTTCCTGATTTAATTTTTTTTATTTTTTGGTTTTCTGGGTTTTGCTATCAAGCATTTGTGGGGTGTTTCTGTTGTTCTTTTTTGTTTGTTTTTCACAAAAGGATCATGAGTCCTGAGATTCCCTGAGATCTTGTATGTTTAATAATATTTACACTCAGCTGGGTATGAGAGTCTTGAGTTCTACTTTCTTTCCATCAGGATGCTGTCGATTGTACTCTGCTATCTTATGATGTTAAGGTTTTGGAGAAGTCTATTCTGTTTAGATGCCTATAGAGTATTTCTTTAAATGTTATTTACTGAGCTTGTCAAATGTTGATAGTACAGAAAACTTTTTTCTGGGATAGTTTGTCCATGTTTGATCTATAGATCTGTCTTTTATTTTGAATTTCACGAACTGTTTCTTCTATAATAAAATATTCAACTTTTTCCATTCTACTTTTTATTCTTTAGGAGCATGTTTTTTCTTCATTGTCTTCCATATATATCATTTTGATGATCGTTTTAATAATTCTGTAATGCTAGTGGTATCTTTTAAGTATCTATAGAAAATTTAGCATATTTCTAATTTATTGTGTTGTTGCTGTTTACTGCTCCTCTACATTTTGGGGTTGTAGTGAACAACTTCTTGTACATATGTTTCTGTATTTGAAATATGTCTTCAGTCTTGAGTCTCAGACGTAATATTATAGAGTCCAAAAAATGAACATTTTTATTGGGATCCTGGCATTTTTAAAAAACATTATTATTATTTAAAGTTTTTTTTTTCCAAAATAGGCAATAAATACTCATGGTTCAAAAGACAAAAATTCTAAGGAGGTATTATATTAGTTAGGGTTCATGCTAAATGGCTATTATGAAGATGCAGAAGTACAATGGCTCAAGGAGGATAGAAGATTCTTTCTTTATCATGTAACAGGCTAGAGGCAGACAGGTGGTCAAGGTGGGTGGGCTGCCCTGTCCCATATAGTCATTCAGGAACCCTGTTTCTTCTCTTACTGTCCCAGCACATCCAAAGTTGTTGTTTTTTTTAATATATTATTCTAAGGTGTTTTTCTTATCAAGTGTTCAAAGCAGCTCACTACTACTACGTCTGCATGCCACCTATAGGAAGAGTGAAATTATATCCACTTCATACATTTTGCATACATCACTTCCCATAGTTCATTGTCAAGTTCTTAATCTCACTGGCAGACCAAACAGGAAAGGAGACCGGGAAATGCAGCCTCTAATGGGGTGACCCTGTGACTGTTAACATTCTGGGGCTTCTATTACAAATAAGAACAGGAAGAATGGATTTTGGGAAAAATTAGCACTCTCTGCTTAAATTTGCCCCTCTGGCCACCCAGGTATCCATGTGTACTTATCTTCCCACACGGAGAGCACATTCTTCCAACCCCAAGGGAGCTAGCATAGAGTCTCACCTAGTTAATGCCTGCAGCCTAAAATCCAGGGTTTCTGGATGAGATACAGTCCTTTGCATTGGACCAGGATGTGGTTCTTCTTGGTCTGAAAACCTATAAATGAATAGATCCCATTCCTACCTTACAACAGCAGTGGGAAAGTAAAGTAGGGACCACAATTTAAACTGCTATTGGAAAAGAGAAGAGTAAGAAATACAAGCAGTCCTTGGTCCATAACAACAATGAAACTGCTGGACAGGAATTGCAAAGATGCCTTGTTCTGGCAGAGCAGTATGTTTCTAGGTTAAACCCTGGATCTGCTGTCTACACGCTCTTTTCCATTTTCCTCCATGGCCCCTGGATCTGCCTTTGAAGAGGTTCTTTATACACTTTCCTCCAAAACTACATCTGAAGTGGGCATTGGGAATGTGCCATTCTTAAGGCTGCACAACTTTATAACATATTTTCTGCTGGTGTGGATTGGGAGCTGTGACAATTTGAGATTATTTATGAATCTCCAAAAGAGAAAGATCATGTTTGTAAACTAATCTCTTCCTCTGGGTGTGATATCCTTTGATTGTATTAAATTCATTAATTCATTCTGATTAATTTTACTTGATAAAATCAGTTTAGGACTTCTGATTGGGCTACATAAATGAGGCATAACTCAAGTTGAGTCCCCGCCCCCTTGGTGAGCTGATATAAATGGATACTCACTCAAGAAGACATGCAGAGTAGAAAATCTTGTCATTTTGATCCTGTCATGTGACATAAAGGAGAAGTCTCAACCAGCTAAAGCCCCAGGGAGAGATGAGCCATTCACCTCATAGCTTGCAGCTGATCTTGTGAAGAGACCAGAGCAGCTGAGCAGCTGAGCAGGCCCGGAAAGAAACGAACTCTATGCCAGAGACTGATCTAGGAAGCCCTGAGAGACAAGCCTTATGTTGGCCTATAGCTGAGATCAGGAAGAGAAAGAGGAAGCCCAGGAAGGAGAGACCCGGCAGGGATCAGCGACCATCTTGCTTCAACATGTGGCAATGGACTTTGGTGAGAAAGCAACCTTGAGTTGGACTCCTTAGGGCCTTGCAACTGTAAGCTTTTACCCCAAATAAATGCCCTTTATAAATGCCAACATATTTCTGGTACTTTGCATCAGCACCCCTTTAGCTGGCTAATACAGGGGCCTAGGGGATTTCTTTAGGGATTAAGGACTCACAGGCTTTCCAGACCAGTCATATGACAATACAAATCCCTCAAAAACTTAATAGACTTCTGGTCTGTTTGCTTCTAGCCAGTTCCATGTATACATATTCACTGCCAAAGACCTCTTCTGGGTCATAGTTTTTAAGTCTGTGGATTCTACTCTCTGTGGCCTGTTCCATTCTCCCTCATTTTAATGGCAATTTCCTTGAAGCTATGCCCTAAATCTGATCTTTGCAACTGGGCTGGCTTGCATCTCTGGCCAAGGATACCTAACTGGAGACTCTTTATATAGGCTTTGACAGATGATCTTATCTCCTGCTTTGGGATACAGAAGCAGTTAGCTTTTCTAGTCCCACAGAATCCTAAATTATTGAAGTCTCAAATAATTTATATTGCAGAACTCAGAAGGAACTCAGTGGTCTTAGCAGGCAATATTTCCTTCCATTTCTACTTGCAAACTGACCAATTGGCTGTTTTCATCTCTCTTGTAGTAGCTTAGTAAAAGCAGCAAGGAGCAGTCAACACACAACATTCTGTTCTAACTACTTTCCTTAAAGGTACAAGTTCAGCTGACAAAGGGTCATTCTTCCAAGTGATCCAAGGTAGCAGTTTTAGTTAATGTTTTGCTATACTGTGAAAGAGTTACCAGCTTTCCATTCTGCAGTATCTATTTTCTTACTACTTTACTCTGGCAGCTGCTAAGCCAGTGCCACAGTATAGTTTTTTATACTGTACTAACTCATTTCTAGACATTATTTTCTGCTTTATCAAAGGTGCTGTAACAAAGAGACCCAAAATACAGTGATTCAATCAAGGTAGAAGTATAGCTTTTCTAGTATGACAGTCCCAGAGGTAGAAAAGCAGTCCAGAGTGGGTAGGTCACTGTTCCACTGGGTCACTCCGGGACCAAGTCTTCTGTCTTGTATTCTGTCATCTCCTAGAGTATGGTCCTAATCTACATGGGTAGAAGCTGGCTTAACATTACTATGTCATGTTCTAGCCTGCAGTAAGAGGAAAGACAGGAATCCTGAAGTTGAACACATCACCTCTGCTCTTATTCCATTGGTCAGTTCTTAGCTACTAGCTCAACTAGCAGCCAGGGAGTCTAGGAAATGTGATCTTTAGCTGGGTGACCATATGACCAGCTAAAATTTAGAGGTTCTATTAGTAAAGGAAGAAGAGAGTGGCAGTCTCTACTCCTGGTATACAATGAAAAGAATTACCCAGTTCCCGCCTTTATAGCCAGCAATCCTAGTGGTCCCTGTTGTTTATTTCTCAGGTATCTTCCCAGAGTTTGTATATATGTCCAGACAAATACAGACGTATATTTTTATTTTCCTTCTTTTCATATAAAAGGTAGCATGTGATATGTGCTGTTTTGTACCTTGTCTTCTTCATTTAACAATACATCTGAAAGGTCTTATCACACCAGTACACAGAGAGCTTCTTCATTGTTTTTACCATTGTATCATATGCCAGGTATAGAAGATCCATACTTTATTTCTTAAATCCCTTATTGGTGAATATTTGATTGTTTCTGGTCTTTTGTTATTACAAATAATGCTGCACTGAATGCCCATGAATAAATATCATTTCACACCTATATCTAGGTTAAATTTCTAGAAATGGAATTGGTGGTTCAGAGGTTATATGTATATGTAATTTTAGTAGATATTGTCAAACTTCTTTTCATAGTGTTTGTATTATTTGCATGCCAAATAGTAATGTTTGAGAATGCCTGTTTCCTCACAACATTGCCAACACAAAAATAAAACTTGAATTTTTGGGAAAATGCTGGATGAAAGACAGTATGTCAGTATAGTTTTATTTTGCATTTTTCTTATGAATGAGGTTGAGCATTTTTGTGTTTGTTTGAGTCATTTGTATTTCCTTTTCTGTGACCCGTCTCTAGCCTTTACTCAATTTTTTGGGCTGTTGGCTTTTTATTGTTAATTTAGAGGTGCTCTTTTTAAAATAAATTTGCTATTTGTATTTCTTTTATTTAAAGTAAACTTTATTTCAAATTCAGAAAATAAAATAATGGACAAAAGGCAGCTTAACAAGTTATGGAAGCATTTCTCCAAAAAATTCTGTCCAGACAATTTTATCACAAGTAATTGTAAAAACAAACTCAGTTGCTCCTCCTATGTTTAGAATGATATGCATATGAACACAAATTGGTTAAAAGACATGATCAAGGTTTCCTTGTTAAGAAAATGAAGATGAAAAAAAATGCTTAATCATATTCATATATCAAAAAATGAAATCCCATATTCTTTTTTTTACCCTTAGCATTGATATAGTATTTTCTTGGCTTTTGCTACAAAAATATTACAATATTATTGTTAACTATAGTCTCTAAGTTAATTAGTGATGTTTTCCCATGTATCACCATATTCTTAACACCTTGTAGTAGAAAAACATTCCTGTTTTTATATTATTAACCACAATCCTCATCTACCACCAAAATCACTGTTATACAGTCCCTTGATTTATCCTCCAACTTTCCTCCAGCTAACATTAACTTCCCTAGAACAACTCGTTTCAGCCACAATCACATCCATAAATCAGCAATGTTGGTTACACTCATTATAATGTGCTACCATCAACTCTAACTGTTACGACTTTTTTACAATTGGCCTTATTAAACATTATTCTACATACATACATCCACCATCCACTCCGCTTTTGAACCCACATTCCATCTCCCACCTACCTACACTCCATAGTCCAACTCCATAGGTCTACTCATCACATTAAAACAAAATATGTTATATACAATGGAATACTATTCAGCTATGAGAAGAAATGAATTGGGGAAGCATATGATAACATGGAGGAAACTTGAGGACATTATGTTGAGTGAAATAAGCCGGACACAAAAGGACGAATATTTTTTGGTCTCACTGATATGAGATTTGCTTTTTGTTTTGTTTCATTGTTTTAGATACCAGGGCCAGAGATTGTATCCAGGACCTCATTTGTGGGAAGCTGGTGCTTAACCACTGAGCTACAACGGCAACCCCGAGTTATTTTTGTTTGTTTGTTTGTTGTTTGTTTTGTTTTTAAAGGAGGTACTGGGTATTGAACCTGGGACCTCATATGTGGGAAGCAGGCACTCAACCACTTGAGCTACATCCGCTCACCATGAGATTTACGTTTTGTGATATGAATTGAAAATATTTTCTGACTCTGTTATTTGTCTTTTAACCTTATTTTTTGTCATGTAGATGTTTTTCCTCTTTGAAATCGCTCATCTTTTTTAAGCCTTCTAGATTTCGAGTCATAGCTAGAAACGTTTCCCAACTTGGTGATTAAAGAGGACTAGAGGTAACATGAGAGGAAAGGTTTCCATGACGGGTTATTATGAGAAGGAGACAGGAGCGTAGTTACATAAGCCTAGGTTCTAGGCAGGATAATACTTGACTGCAGCCATTACTTTTAGGTAAAATAACTGGACTGGGTTCTTGCAAAATCTAATTTGTGTTTTATAGTCATTCTGACTTTTAATATCTCAAATTTATTAATGTTTCATCTACAACTCTTGCCTTTAATATCTCCCTAGCTAGAGTCCTTTCTATGACTATTTCCCATTAACCAGAGACATTGGAGAATTATTTTATAGTTAAAAAAGAAAAAAAAAAAAAACTAAATTAGAAAGATGGAGAAGGACTATTATAGAATAAAAGGGACTTAAGATACAAAGCCATGTTTTTGTACCGTATTTGGATCTTGATTCAAAGAAACCAACTGTAAAAAGACATTTTGGGACAGTTGGTATAATTTGGCATACAATTTGGTGAATTTGGACTGGTTATTAGTTGATATTAAAGGCATTGTTTTTTAACTTTGTGAGGTGAGATAATGGCATGGTGGTTATGTTATTTTTTAAACAAATTTTATCATTTAGAGATGCATATTGATATATTTATGGGTGAAATGGTATGATATGGCTTTGTTTTAAAACAAGCAAATTTCAGGGAAAAAAAGAGTGGTGGTAGGGATAGGATATAGATGTAACTATACTGAGAAAATATTGGTCATCACTGAAGCTAAGTGATGGATATGTGGGATTCATTATGCTGTTCTTTCTACTACTTGTGTGTGGCGAATATTTCCGTAATAAAAAGTTTAAAAGGACTAAATACAAAATTAACATATAGTTGTAGAAAACTTTTAAAAAATAATGCACATTAATTTAAAATGTTAATACTGAGGTCATACAATATCTAAATTTTGTAACTTGGTGTGTTCACCTTTCAGTATATCATGAACAACAGTCTTCAATGTTTTGGTGGTTTCACAGGATTTCAACATAGATTTATTGCAATTTATTTCACTGTTATTGGACATTTAGGTTGTTTCTTATTTTTCATCCCTGTCAACAATGAGCATCCTTGTAGGCAAATAACTATTCACATCCATATATAATTCTTCAGGAGACATTCCTAGAATTGAAATCACTGGGTCACAGATTATATACAGTGTGCAATTTGATATAAATTGCAAATTCCCCAGCAGAAAGGGGGTTTTTCTTTGTACCCACACTGCAGTATTGGGAACGCCTGTTTTAGTATGCTCTCACCACTGCTATGTGCAATTTTGAAAGTACTGATTTACTTTGGTCAGCGGCTATTTGTAGCCATGAGCTTTTCTTCCAGTCCTTTGGGTGTCTTTCTTTTTCCATTTGGAGTCTCTGGCTGCCTCGCAGTTTTCTCTTGGCATCTACCATCCAGAAGATGCATTGGTTGGGCGTCCCATCACTGAGTAATTTCTCCTTCCCCTTAAGGGAATGTGCCGTTGATCCTTCTCCCCTCATCTCTAGCTGGAGCTGGAAGACTTCTTAGTGATAGCTTACGTTTTTATAAATTTTCAAATTTGCCTGTTCATCTATACCGCCTTGTGGTGTCGAGACCAAGCTCAGTTAACACACTCGCCAGGCAGGGGCAGTTGTTGGAGCAACAATGTGGAAAAGGGGTAAGCCCAGACCCAGCAGTTCATCCTCTCTCCAGCCTTCCTCTCCTGGGCTTTTAACCTCCATGATGGCTTCCACAGACAGAGAAAGACGCCTGGAGGGAGGACACGGGCGGCTGTGCCGTTTCAGCCAGGCAGCCCTGGCAGCCCAGACATTGGGGGTAAGCTGCTGCTGCTGCTGCTGCTTTTATAACAAGGCAAGCAAACAAGCGTCATTTCTAAACAAAGAGCAGCTTTAAGAAGCCAAGTTACCCCGTCTCTCAGTAAATAGCTGTTCTCTGGGGAGCACACACAATCTTTAAGCATACCTTGCTCAAGAACAATGGACATTAGTCATAGTCTGTTAGTTCCATCTGTTTCCCATGAGAAGGAGAATTGTGTCACATGGTGCTGTCAGGGAGTTTCAGGCCCCACGCAGGAGCTTTTCCTAAGGATCTTCTGTAACACCCAAGGAGTTGTCCTAGGCAACCCTCAAAAGAGGGCCCTTTTAGTATATTAGATCCTAGGCCCCTTAGCAGTGTAATTCTCAGGGGGCCGGGGCAGGCTGGGGGTGGGGATGGAGAGTGAGTTGCAGAGCTGCAGCCGGAGCTGTTCTCACTGTATGTGTGTGTGTGTTTGTGTGTTGTGCAGACACCAACTGGAGATGCCAGGACATTACTCTCATCTGGCTGCTTTCTATGAGGACAAGAAAGGGGTGCTCCATGCTTGTCCAGGGAGAGGCAGCAGCTTGCCCCCTGTCTACTGGCTGCCTTCTATCCACCGATACATGTACCCCGAGATGAAGGTGAGCCATACTCTCAAGCAGTACTGTATTTGTATCTGGGTACAGTAGTTATTGATTGATTTTTTATTTAATAAGGAATTTATGGCTTGGGCTTATGCCAAAATGTCTGCTTTCAGTAGAATAGGGCTGTAAAGTAAGCATTTGGGTTCTTTTACTGCAGAAGGTGAATTATATTTAAACAATGTGCTTTCTAGACTCAAATCATAGCGCAAAGCTGCGTATGATAGGTAGGCTTGTCAAGGTGGATTCCTAGGTGGAGAAGAGGTTTATTTGATGCTCTTGATTGTTTCAGATATTTTAAAGTTGTACATTTGAACTAAAGATGAGTTTGAGGAACAGGTATTATATTTTTTTAGTTGTGATATCTTTGATATTACTTTATTGTGTGTTTTTTCTTCAATACTTTGCCTTTGGTTCTAGAATATGTTTGTTTACGTTGAACACAACAGTGGGCCAAGTGTTAGGTGTTGGAAGGGTACACAGATGGCTAAGAACGTGAAGTTCCTCTTGCTTCTCCTTCTCCCTCCCCTCACAAGATACTTCACTGGAACCCTAGTGCTCCCCTCATAGAGAAATAATGCCAAGAGTAGACTCTGTAAAGTCTTCTTGGAAGAGGAGCTGGTCTCCAAAGTATTTAGCTAGATGGAAAGTAAGGGATGCTAATTCCAGACCAAGAGAAAGCATGGGCAATATTGAGAGACCTGATCTATCACTTTGTCATCACCTTCTGTGAGTCAGGCCTTGTGTTAGCTATTTATCTATACTTGCTGTGGCACTCCTTTAAAGCCAATGTTTTTTATAGATCGCTGTTTTACACAGAAACAAATTGAGGTTAATAGAGTTTCCATGATTTGCTTAAGACGATATAGCTGGTAAGAGATGGAGCCAGGATTTCAACCCAGGACTGGTGCCAAAGCCTATTTTTGTTCCCTTCCCCATTTACTGCCTTTGCAAAGACATGGGCATTAAAAAGCACAGGCAAGTTCATGGGACAGTGAGCAAACTAGTTTGACTGGAGTTGAATTTTTATTTAGGGTGGCCAGGAAAGAAAAGACTGGAAAAATAGGTTGGAATCTGGTTATAGAGAACCTTAAATACTCAACCATGGGACTTGAACCTTAAAAGTTATCAGTTAATGTCTTGTTAGTGAAGAGAAATCATGTTAAGTATTTCAAACGCAGGAATTCAATACAGGGAACGGGTGTTCAAGGACTGAAGGAGCAAGAAGCAAATCACGAGGCAACCCATGTATTAGTATTGATAGGAAGCAGCTGCCTCCCTTTATTTATCTTTAGCTGCATAACAAATGACTACAAAATTAATGGCTTAAATGGGACATAATTATTTTCTCACAGTTTCCCTGGGTTGGGAATCTGGGCGTGGCTTAGCTGATCTTGCTTTGCAGTCTCTCATAGACAGAATCAAGGTGTTCACCAGGGCTGGGCTCTCATCCGAAGGCATTTCCAAGCTCCTTTACATGGCTGTGGACAGGATTCAGTTCCTTGAGGACTGTTGGGCAGAGGGCCCCAGTTCCTTCCTGGCTATTGGTTAGAGGGCTGCCTTCATTCCCTAGCCACATGGGCATCTCCAACTTGACAGCTTATTTCATCAAAATCAGCAAGAGTCTGCTAGCAAGACAGAAGTCGAAATCCTTTGTAACCTAACCGTGGTCATGACATCCCCTCAACACTGCCATTTCCTTTTGGTTAGAAGCAAGTTACTCAAGAGGAAGTGGGGGGATTACATAAGGCTGTAAATACCAGAAGGTGGGAATCATGGGCGATTATCTTAAAGGCTGCCTGCCATACAGCCCCAGGGCTGGGGTAACAAAAGCGGAGGGGTGGCATTATCAAGACCATAGGAGCTTAGAAGAGGGGCCCCTGCACAGCGCTGTGCATCAGTCACCCAGACCTCCAAGGGGTGTGGCTCAGTTGGTGCTGGGATCACTAAAACAAACCTGGAGGCTAGAGTCATAGCTGTTCTCTGCTCCTGGAGAAATCTCCAGGTCTTGCCTCCTACTGGAAGAACATAACAGGAAGCCAACTGGCATGGGAGCCTAGGAAATGTAGTGTGCAGATTTTCCAGGCCCATGGCATGGACTGACAGACAGTAATTAAGAAATGGTCAGTGGGTCATTAGGGGGATTCAGGGCTCATATTGACCTAACCTCCTATGTCTTCACTCCATTCCCAGATCGGACCCATTTTTCCCTTCCAAGTCAAATTGCTGCTAGGCAATCTCCAAAAACCCCAGGGAGGTCACCAGCATATGGCCTGAGTGTCCCTGGCTTCCTGTCCCCAAGAGGCCAAGAAGGAGGGACAACGAGAGAAAAAGTAAAGTTGTTTTCTGCTTTTGCCCTACTGAGGGCAGCTCCTGTTAAAATCTAGGAGATACAGGGCAAAGGGTACTTTCATAGGTTGCAGGTAGAAATGTGGAGAGTCTTCTTTTAAAAATGAAAAAAAGAGAACAGCTTGTCAACACATTAAAACTTAAAATACACATACCCTTTGATCAAGCAGTCCCATTCCTGGGGATCTATCATGTGTATGTTTATGTGTATATGTGTAAAATGCATGTATAAGAATTTTAATTCAACTTTGTTCAGAGTGGTAGAAAATTAGAATGCCTGACATATTAAACAGCCAGTATGAATAATGAATTAGAGCACAATTAGTTCATGTGGAAGGTTTACCTGGAAATATTTTTGTGAAAATAGTAAGATGCAGAAAATGGTGTATAATATGGTCACACTTTTGTAAAATAATTACAGTCTCATATATATGTATATAGATAGGTAGATACAGATATAAACCTATACACAAACATACATACATTCATGAACATGGAAAATTTGGATGGATGTATACTAGGTTATTCCTGTATTACCTAGGGAGTGAGGTAAGGCATTGGCCGGGGGTGAGGAGGAGGAAGCGGTTCTTACATATGTAAAAAAGGGCCAGAAAGAATAAAGCAGCACTTAAAAATGGTATCTATGATATAATTCCATTTGTTATTTATGGGAAATCACATATATGTATGTATAAGGAAATTTTTATGTAAGCTTTTTGTTGAAATATAGGGACAAATGCAGTAATCGTAAGTATATAGTTCATTGAATTTTCTACAAAGCAAACACATGTATAAAGAAATTTTTTAAGTAATAAAGTTTTTAAAGTAGGGATCAGATCCAAGACTTAACAGATTTTTTTAAAAGCTGGAAAGGAGGAAGGAATGAAAGTTCAAAGCCTCTCCCAGAGATCAAGCAATTGTGTGGGTAAACGGTTCCCCTTAGGGAGTTGGGAACACTGGAAAGAAAAGCAAAGATGGGGGATTGAGCCCCAGGAGCAGATTCTAGGGCCAGATAGAGCTCACAAAGAGCAGAGGGATGAAGCTGAACCATGGCAGGGGGGATGCCTACAAGGGTTAGGGAATAAAAAGGAGTAAAAAGAAGGTGCAGTACCTTGGTCTTGAAAGGTCTGAGGGAATAAACAAAGGTAGACCACATAGAAGTCAAGAAAATGAGAATTCTCTGAAAAAGCTAAAGAGGAATAAAGCTGAAAAGAAAGGTGAGGAGATTTAAATTAAAGCAAAAGCAATGTCAGTTGCTTATGATGCAAAAATAGTTTGTATAAGCGAGATTGTGTAGTTGAACTAGGCTAAGTGGAGAGGGGTGAGAAGTCTCTGGAGCTGTGAATCTTTCAGAAGAAACGCAGCAGTCCCCTGTTGTTGGTTTTCATCGCTTCTGTGGATGGGCCTGTGGCAGTTCCCAGGAAAGGGCACGTTCCCTCTTCTCTCCATATCTTGTGCATGCTGCTCTGCCAAGAACGCCATTTCTCCTACTCATCCTTTATGTTGAAGCTTAGACATCACTTCCTCCAGGAGGTCTTCTCTATCTCTCCCAGAATTGTGCTCTTCAGCCCCCTGACCATCTCCCAACATAGCTCTTATCAGGCTGTATTTTAAATGCTTGTCTACCTGTCTGTTCCTCCCCCAGGCCTATAAACTCTATGAGGGCAGGGACTGGGTCTTTTTTGTTCATTGTCGGAACTAGAATACTTAGCACAGAGTAAGCACCGTAAGAACTATTCCCGGAATGAATGAATGAATGAATAAGATGAGATGTGATTAAGGATCGATCATTTATTCCAGGATTCTAAGGCCCAGGACACATTGGTATAAAACCTGCTGTCTTGCCATATAAGCACTTGTTAAGGGCTTGCAAACAAAAGGGGGAAGGTTGAGAAGAACCTAAACATGCTTTTGGCTCCATTTCCTGGCTAGTTGCTGTTTGACCTTCAGGAAAAATTGTGCTTGGAGGGATTTGACCAGATGTGGCCATTGGTGCCTCTTCTGGTTATTTGGGACTTGGTGGCGGAGGTGTAGGCAAGGGTTGCAAGCAGGGTATGCTAAGCTGAGGGCGACTTCCTCCTGGCATGGGGAAGCAAATGGCATTGGTGCAGGGCTGATGTTTGGAAAGGGAAGTTCTCTCCCAGGCAGTTTCGGAGGGTGTGGGACTGGCAGGGCAGCAGGCTGGCCTCAATTCTCAGGTGTGGGGCACTCCCAGAGGGCTCCCAGTTGTTAAACTGCAGCACGTGGTGGTGGAGTCTGCAGCTCTCTCCAGAAGGGCCACTCAGCTGTGTCCTGTTACCTCTGACACTTTAGCATGGAAGTGGCCATGCAAAAGCTCACAAGGCATCCATCTAGTTTGAAGTCCTTCTGTTCTGTCCGTGACAGTGGCAATCCCCGCATTTGGGCCATTACGCCATGCTAAATGTTTTCCCTTGTAGTCCTCATACCCATAGGAGGTAGGTGATGAGCCCCCCATTTTACAGGCAAGGAAAATAAACCAGAAACATAACTAACTTTCCCAGGCCACTGTTAGTAAATGGCAGGGCCAGGCTCAGAATTCAACCCCTCCTGGGGTCAGAGCTTGCTCTCCGTTCCTAAGATATTCCTTGCTCCAAGAAGGCAGCCCCAGGGACATTTAAAGGGAGAGTGGTTGACACGGAAGCACAGCAGGTTATGATGCCAGTAGGCCCTGTGCAGTCATACCTCACTTTGCACAGTATCTGGGTTACCATGTATTTGGAAATTTCTCTAGGAATCTGCTCATTGTGTTATTCCTTATAGTGCTCAGTAGTGTTTTGGTTTGGATTTTCTTACTGTGGTACTTCAGCGATAACTTATTTCTTTTAAAATGTTAAACTCAGCTTTGTTTCCTCTGTACCTCTCTCCCTCTAGTAAATGATCCCTAAACTTAAACTTCAGTGTTATCAGGGGAGCTTGTGTATGTATACATACCCAATTTAAAGATAAGCCTGTTAGTGTGAAAAGTACCGTTTTGTGTGGAAGTAGCCTTCCTTACATGTACTTTGGATTTTTGGGGGGCGAGAGAGAGTTTAGCACACACCTGTACTGAATACTTTTCCCAGTGATACCTCTCCCTTCTTCCACCCCTTTCCCCCTTTTTGTTTTTTTCAGATCACACACCCAGCTGGCTGCATGTCTCAGTTTATTAAGTTCTTTGGAGAGCAGATCCTCATCCTCTGGAAATTTGCCTTACTTCGAAAGCGCATTTTGATATTTTCACCCCCACCTGTGGGCGTTGTATGCTATAGAGGTAACTAGAAGCAAAAATAGGGACTCTTCCTAAGTTCTCCAGAATGGGAACTGACTGGGTCGGTTTTAAGCCTGAGAGGGACATGACGATGTATTTTAGAATGTAGACTCTGGTGGCAATGTAGAAGATGTTCTCAGGTGAGAAGTGAGAGTCTGGATTAAAAGTGGGGATGGATTCCAGATACATGTAAGAAATAAAGTTCACAAAGTTTGGTATCTCATTGGGTTATGAAGCTCTGACGTGTGTGAGGTTGTAAAGGAGGAGAGTGTAGGATGACAAGGATGGCGGAACCACCAAATGAGGGACCCGAGAAGGAGTGTGGGGGGTGGGGTTGGTTTGATAGTGAACTTTGGACCTGATGAGTGTGAGCTGGGAAGACAGAAGTACACATCAGACACTCATATAGTTGGGTCAAGACCTTTGGGGAAATGTTGGGGCTGGAGTTTAAGATTTGAGAATGACAGATTGTACTGATGACCGTGGAGATGGACATCATTTGAGAAGAGTATCATGAGTGAGAAGAGGTGTACCAGTGTTAAGATACAGGCAAGGGAGCTGGAGCAATACAGGTCAACAGCGGAGAGGGAGGGAGGGGAAGAACCAGAAGATGCAAGGGGTACAGAAGCCAAGGGAGGCAAGAGTTTTGAGAATGAGGAAGATCAACAGTGTCAAATTCAAAGCAAGACCTAATGAAATAAAAATGGAAAAATATCTATCATATTTGGTGAGTACATTGTTGGTAACCTTGGAGAGAGCAGGTTCTGCTATGTGACCCCAAAAGCTTTGCCCCCCATCTCCTCAGAAAGCTAGTACCACCTGGTTACTCAGGTACCAGGAGAACACAAAGCAGGCCCCTCAACAGCTTCCTTGGGTGACTGTTCAGGAGTTGGCCAGCAGGCTTCACAGCCCCTCCCTCTGCTCTCTCCTCTGCGCCCCCACAGTGTACTGCTGTTGCTGCCTGGCCAACATCTCCCTGCCTGGCATTGGAGGCACCATTCCTGAGTCCAAGCCTTTCTTCTATGTGAACGTGGCTGACATTGAGAACCTGGAGGTGGAGGTGTCCTATGTGGCCTGTGAGTATGGGGCCCTTCCTCACCTCTGCCCACATGTCCCTGCCTTGATCACCTCTGACAGCTTGGCTGGGAACTGTGCTCTGGCCTCCCAGCTCCCCAAGAGCCTTTCTTCTCATCTCAGACATGGTGCTCCTGGACTCTTTTTGGCTGGTTCTCTTCCGTGATAGCCTCACAGTCCCCACTTCCTTAACCTTGGGTTTCACAGGCACCACAGAGAAGATTTTCGAGGAGAAACATGAACTGTACGATGTCTACGTGGATAACCAGAACGTGAAGACTCACCATGACCACCTGCAGCCCCTGCTGAAGATCAATAGTGCTGACAGGGAGAAGTACCGGCGGCTCAATGAGCAGAGGTAGTGGGAAGCCCAGGTCACACCGATCAGCCAAGGCTAGCGCACCGCTCTGAGGGAGGGCAGTTGGGCGGCCCCCAGGGGCACTCTGCCCATTGAGGACAGCCAGAGTCTTTCTATAAAGACTGTCCTTTTGCTGGGGCCACTGAGCAGTGAGTCTTTCCACTTCCCGTCCCCGCCCACCCTGCCTCTCATGGTTCATTTCTGCATCTGCATGCTGCCTGGGTGACAGTAAATGAAGGGAAACCCTGCAGCTGAAGAAGCCACATTCCCTGGGTATCGCCCTGACAAGAGGGTGTCAGATATGCACGGGGTGGTTTCTTTCTGCTGGACCTGGGAATGTGTGAAGCCAAAGGAAGGGACACTTAGGCTAGGTTCCAGAAATTCTCAAAATGATCTTGATAAGATTTTACATTGCTTGTGTAGACCTATATTTAAACCAATCAGTTTCTGAGCACCAACTTTCTTATGCATTATCTCATGAAATTCTCAATGATTTGGTTATCCTGTGAAATCATTGTATGACCACCACGCCCATTTAGGTGAGTCCAGAATGATTGCCACTTGCCTAAGATTGCACAGGGGCAGAACTGCCACTGAGCCCTGGGGGTTTTGACCCCAAGTCCTTTGTCTTCCTTTGCTGTCTGTTCTCTCCCTGCCTTGGACCCAGGGCTGCGCTGGTGTTGCTTCCTGGGAGGTGTGCATTGAGGCGCCTGTGACTGGGGCCCTTGTGGCTGTGCCAGAGTCCGATGGGTTGACGGTGCTCTCCTTCTCCACAGGCAGATGCTGCTGTATTCCCAGGAAGTGGGGGAGGACTACCACCCCTGTGAAGAGGACCTCTTTGTGCTGTAAGCCCCGCGGCAGCCCTGGGGGTCCCTTCAGCACGAGCCGCTTTAGGCTGTAGGGGATCTGATGGCTTTGATCCCCCCCACGCCTTGCAGGCCAGGGATGTCCTTTCTTGCTACCTAGGACCCCTAGAGCTGGGCTTTATGCAGAGTAAACCCCACCCCTGAAATGTCATCAGGGAGAAGCAGAGGAGGTAGGGAGAGAAGCAGGGGGAGGTGGTTAAGAGAAAATAGGAGTCTTAGTGTGCGTTTTTGTCTTTTCTCGGGCACTTATTTCCAGGATATCCACTGCTGAGACGCTGCCTGAGCCTCAGCTTCAGGAGCTAGTCTCATCTATCGCTTCTTTTGAATAAGCAGTTCCTTCTGCTGAGTATTATGGGATAATCTGAAAATTTCACGTTTGAAGCTAATGACATCTCTTTCCCCCAGCTCTGGTGGGGTGTGGGGGCGTGGGGGAGGCCTTTATCCCTTACAGCATCAGTTTCACCCAGAAGCAGCTGTGTGAAAGTGGTCAGTGATAGGAAAAGAATTGTAATGGAAACTGAAACAATTCTCCCAGCTTCCTGTTTGGTCCTCCTACCCCATGTTCCTTGACGTTAGAGCAGTTTGTGGCTCTAATGTTTAAACCTTAAGGTTGACATTTCAACCAAGATGCAGTACTTTGACTCTCTTAAAGTGTGCTTTCTAACACAGACATGCTATTTAGATGTGAAAGAATCTGGGAATTGAGCGATCCAGGTATAGTCTCATCAAGGCGTGACACATGCCACTGGATGGGAGGGTCCTGAGCATCCAGAGCTTTTTGAGGCACTAGGCACCTTTGCTGAACCGGAGGGCTCTGTGGAGCACAGCTTACAAATCTAGGCAATTAATGCCTTTTCTGAATAAGGCATTATTCATAGAGGACTTGAAGTTAGTGACATTTAAATCCTGCACTGTACATAATTTTTTAAAAAAAAACAAAAAAACTAAAGGAATACAAATATCCAAGGGTCATGTTGAGGTATGCCATTGTCAGTGCCAGCAGCTTGGCTTCCCTTTCTTCTTTGTAGAAGACCTTTACTTCCAGTGTTGCTGCATTCCGAACATCCTTGACCCTGCCCCAGCTTGTCAGAGCTCTACCTTCTCTGCTCATGTGGGCAGTGCCTTGGGAGCTGTTCAACCATTTCAGACCCCTTCTCTCTAATACAGCTTGTCTCCCACCACTAGCTCTATTACCTATCCAGGACTTTAAAGGTGAATTTCAGTTTCTCACTTTAAGACTTGATCTCAGAATTACATTATCAGGTTCCGTTCTCCCTTCATCCCCTCCTCCCCACCTCTCCCCTCCCAGGCCATCACTTGCTCAGAGCTTTTTCCTAATCGCACTGTGATTAATGCCAAATGGGTTCTTTGCCAACCTCAGTAGCGCTTTTACAACCCTTTAACTTTTATACAGTTTTCTTCTTTCTTAAAAGATAGTTCTGATTTACATTTTGAACTATTTAAGAAAACATTCAACAGTAAACCAAAAGAGTACAGTTTTGGTAATCCATGTGTAGATTATCTTGTGAGGTTTTTTTTTTGTTTTTTGTTTTGTTTCGTTTTGTTTTGTTTTGTCTTTTCTTCCCTCCTTTCCTGTGTCTTATCTTGGAAATGCAGGTTTTTCCTAGAGCAAAACAACCGGATATTTCAGACTTTGTTGGAGGTGTCTGCCAGTCAAGACAAAACCCTGACAGCAGAACATGCCCGGGGCATGGGTCTAGACCCCCAAGGAGACCGGAGCTTTCTCATGGACCTGCTGGAAGCCTATGGCATCGATGTGATGTTGGTCATTGACAACCCCTGTTGCCCATAGGAAGTGGTGAGCCATTCTCGTGTGGGATGAGAGCAGCCTGGAGTTCACCCCAGGCCCCTAAAGGGCCTCATTTTTTATTAAGTCGATACAATGGAGTATTGTTTATCCTTTCCAACAAATGTAAAATTTTCAATTTCCTTTCTTCCCCTTTCCCTTCCTTTATTTCACCTTTAGTTTTGTGTCCTGCTTTGGTAGGACATTAGAATCTACTGCTGTCTCCCCAGAGCTGCTTTGAGCCTGATTTGGTCCTAGGAGCTATAAAAGTAGATTATCCTGTTTCACTCATTGTTGAGTGACTTGGGGAGAAGTGGTGAAGGCCATTTACTAGGAGAAGATCAAGCTCTGGAAACATTGGGATAGATTATTCAAATTCTGTTTGTCCCTTGATGTATTTAAACAAAAGACAACCATGTGTCCAGTGTGGCCTTAGAGTTCATCTGCCTGGTGGCAGATGCTAGACCAGATAACCTTTCAAGGTATTTAGTTGTCCTAAGAATCTGTAGTCTTGGGATCAGATTGCTTTTCCTGTTGATTGGGGCAAATCTCTTGTCTCTATTTACTTGAGTAGAGACCTCAAAGAGGGACCAAAAGGGTATTTCAGACACCAAGTAGGAGCTTCTCTAAGGAAAGAATGACAGGGAGAGATTATCAGTCAGCTGAAAACTAAAATTGTAGAATGAAGCCTTGAATCCTTTCTCAAAGTCAGTTAATGGTAGCTGGCCATTGTAATAGTCCCTTTTCTCTGATCCCTTCCTGTTGGGATGGAGTGGAGAAGTCCTAAGGGCCAGTGTTGGCCCTGGAGCCTACAAACAAATTCACGTCACAATTTAATCTCCTGTAAGGGCTAAAAATCCTCTTGGAGGAATTTGGGTATTTTTAAAGGGCAGAGTTCATAGTCACCAAAGGACAAAGCAGTTAAGCTTCAAGCAGAATAGAGATGAGGAAGTAAGTTTATTCATATGGATGAGAGTTCTTTGGAGGCTTTACTAGTAGAGCCTCTGGATCAAAATAGATTCACTGATTTTGAAATCTAGCAAGATTCTGAGCTGTTTAGTGCAGAGGTTGTAGTATGATGTTAACTAGACTGTTTACCAGTTTGGATCCCTGATAGACAAACTTCTCTTCAACAGAGATGACATTCTTAAACTAAATACCCGGGGCCAGAGACCTAACAGATTTGTCCAGGAGAAAATTTGACAGTGCCTTCTTCCAGCAAAGTGGTCAAGGAACCCTTAAGTGTTAGTAAGGAATGTACCTGCTTTGCTATGAAATATTTTGGTCTGGGGCCAGTCCTATTACTTCCTGCTTGGTCTCTTTGGCAGGGTGTTTGATGGATACCAGCTTAGATGAGAGAGCTTGTTTGCTAACCATAGTGAGGAAGCCAGGTCCTATGAGAGTAGTGTTTAGGTCTTTTGGGCCATCTTGAGTTGATGTACTGGGTTGTGGGTGGCAAATGATTTCTTCCTCTTCACGATTCCTGCCTAGTTCTGTTATTGGAATAGCCATCAGTGTATCCATGTCTGTGACCAAGATCCTGCTAATGTTCACAGCAGAAAGAAATAACTTCCAAATGGATGAATCATATGTCTTCTCTCAAGACTAGTTTAGGGCTTATTGCTTTATTCAAACGTATTTTCACTATGACTCCTTGATAAGAAGTTTAAGAGCTAAGAAATTCAGATTTGTGGAAATGCAAGCAGACATTGATTAATCAAGGTAGAATCTTTTATATAAATATATAAGTATGTTTGGGCATTAAGATGTAAACTATATAACTAATACGTTTTTCCCCTCTGCAGTGTGGGTTTAGCCATCATTTCAATTACATATATGTTTAAAAAGAAGAAAAAATTGTGTTTAGAAGTTGAAGCTTCTCCATTATTTTTTCCTTTGAAACAAACTTTCTCCTCTCGCCTCTGAAGGAAGAGAGGCTTTCTAACTCGAGTCACATAATGGTTACTTTTAGTGGTACCCTAAGGTTCAAGGTTTTCTAAGTTGGGGTGGGGGGTGGTTAGAAATAGGGGTATAAGGAAAGGTCTGATTCTCCTTTTCTGGAACTAGGGAATCAGTTGGAAGAATACTCTTTTTAAGCACTTCTGCTCTAGAGCTTTCCTGCCTATGAAAAGTTTTGTTTCTCTTGATATTTTAACTCCAAGCTCAGAAGTGCTGAAGTGAAGACAGTGAGGTGAGAATGAGATTTCTTTGGATGCTAAGTCAGGTAACTACAACCCATTCCAGGCAGCAGTCTGATTGGCAACTCCTCACATTTTCCCTTATACTCATGCAGAGGGCCAAAGTTTGGGTGGGCCTGGAGAGAAATGTACCAGAGATGCAGTGGCATGTCTTAGTTATGTGGGACCTGGACTAAGCTGATCCCAAAGCAGAATTTCCCCCCTCCCTCACTGTATTCCCTTTAAGAAGGGACCCAAGGATTCCTTCCCTACATTGCCAGCTTTCCCATGGGGCTAGAAAGCTAGTGCAGCACCTATGCCAGGCCTCACAGCATGCTCTTTAGCTCTTTCATTATCTTTGGCACTATTTCTCAGCCCCAAAGTATTTCTTGCCTAGGTTGTGCTGTGGGACCTCTTTTTCCCAAGGTCACCTTTTGAAGTCTTGCTTTGTACCAGACTGGCCCTGTTTCCTGCTGTTCTTCTCCCCAATATCTGAAGTTAGCAGGCACAGCTCAGCATCATTTGCTGCCAATTCCCTATGGGAATTAGTTTGTAAAGTACCAGATAGGAATTCCTGTATGGTGACAGCAGAAGTTAGGAATGGACCACCTTCTCTGTCACCCTGGAACTATTTTCTAATGAGCAACAATCTGCTTTTCTTTGGAAGGTGCTGCTAATCCTTCTTTACTGTCTTCTAAATTCATAGACTGTGTTGGGGTAGGGGTTACTACCACTGACCTTCTGGGGCAGGGTTGGAAACCTGTGGGTGCCTTCTGTCCCTGTCTACTGTTGGACCTCCTCTCTCATCTCCTCCTTGCCTAAGCCAGCTTAGTCCTTCTGGGGAACGCTAAGCCTGATCTGGTACCATACTGTGAACCATAACATAGAAGTACTTGCTGACCTATGATGCCTGGGGCTGCTCTATCATCCCACAGTCAAGTCAGAAGCAATTCCAGATAGTAAGATCCTTGTAGGGACTGGAATCCAGGTTTGGAGTTTATTGGTATTTATATAAAATATGTAATTTTATGTTATATATAAAACATGTTAAAATGGTTTTTTTTTTTTCCATTTAGTTTTGTATGCTTGGTAGAGTTAATACTCAGCCTTTGGGAAAATGTCCATTTGTCCTCTGGCTCAGAACTCTTTCTCCAGAAGGAATCAGAAATGGTGGGGCTTTTCTTCTACCAGACTAAAACATAAGAGCCAAGTAATATGTCTAGAATTATCTTTGGCTTCAGTTAAGCATGAAGCATTCATTATGCCTGCTGTAGATCCATTGCAATGCAAGTGTTCCACTTGGGGCCCTGTACAGTCCTTAGTAAATTAAGATTGCAACAAATTAGAAGGCATTAGCCTCCCATATTCATCACGGCTTGTCTTCTTCCATTTGGTTAGGGAAGCAGGGCTGAATTCATTAATAGAAATAAATTAGCACAATGACATTCCAAATGTCACATGTGGAGATTTGTAGCTAGGAGATAAGGATAAGGATAAATTAAATCATAGTTGAGTCATTTTTAATTCTGGTGGCCATAAGGACTAACTTGCTGTCTCTCTAGATAGAGAGCCCTTCAAGCACAATAAAACGACGAGATGATTCACCTTTACATCTAGATCTTTAGGGAACCTTTTGTAAAGAGTAGTAATGAATTAACCTTTTAATAGTAATACATCAACCCTTCAAGAGAAGACAGGGACCTCAGGGACTGTTTTTTGTTTTGTTTTGTTGTTTTTCCTTTGCAACCTCATAGCCCAGGGAAGGAGCCAGTCCCATTACAGTTCGTCCCTGGAAAGGTAGAGAAGAGAGGAGAGGGGATGCGGAATAAAATTATAAGACTGTATTCAGCTTGACAATGAACTTGCCTTAGTTTGACAATTCTAAATAGGCAAGAAAATTAATAGGGGGACCAACATGTTTTACATGGGCTTTATCTCTGTTAGGTTCCTGGCTAGTGGGCTCAGAACCTGTGAAAAGTCCAGCGCTCCTATCTTCTCCCCTGTACCTCTTAGTTATACTTAGTACCCTTGATGTGAGAAGCCTGCAGACTAATAGTCTTACCTCAGCAGGCCCAGCCCCATCCCTTCTCATTTCAGGAAAACCCTTTTCTGATTCAGGTAGGGAAAGAGGAGTGAAGGGCTCTTTTTACTTCCAAGTCATGGATTTTTAATATTCCATTTTCATTACTAATATACCTCTGTTCCTAGGAGCAATTGGAGCACTAAGTGTTGTAAGAAAAGGCTAACTGTGAATTAAGTTAATGTTTTTCTTAAAAGAAATGGAAGTTTATTTTTATATTGATATTACTATGTGGTGAATTGAGTATGCAGATGTTGAAATGGAAGGAAATTTCAAAACTATAATCCCAGAAGAAATGAGCAGTTTTGTAATTTGGCTGTGGCTGAGACCCCATATAAGTTTATTGTGTAAATGTTTTGGAGCACTGACATAAGGAGATTGTGCTGTGAAATCTTAACGTCCTCTTTAGGAAAAATTTTATTTTTGACAGCCATAGGGAGGGTGACATACAAACATGAACCTTAAGTAAAACTTGTACATAAAGGGGTAAATGTGATCATTCTGATTAAAAGTGGGGAAGAAGGAGTAATTTTATAACTGGTACTATAATTCATCTTGAAGCTAAAAATATAGGGACAGTGAAATTCCACATTTAGAAAGGAAATAAGGGAATAAGAAGGTTCTAGTGCTATGTAGAGAAATAATGGTGGAGAAATAAAACCCTTGCATTCATGTCTTAAGAGTTTATTTTAGAATCTAAGCATAGCATGGCCTTTTAGAGCTAACATCTAAATTTTAAAAATGTATTTAGTTACCACAGTAGAAGGATAGGTGTGAATTACTTACATTTGCTTTTGAATTCCTGTTTAGACTAATAATAAATTTACTTTGCTTTCTAAGGACAGTTGAGGAATGTGGGGGTAAAGTAAGGGATTATAAATTAGCTAGAGATGATCCACAAAATGAAAAATCCACACAGAGGTAACTGAGCTGATTGCAAATATATTTAATTGACATTAGAATGAAAAAGTCTTCCTTCAGGTAAATTAAGCAAAGACAAAGTTTACAAAAAATTTTAAAGGCGGCATTAGGGGGAAAAAAACATTTGGATCTAGCATGCCCCCAAAGACCGTAAGTGAAGAAAGGTATAAATTTTGTGGATTAAAACTGCTTGGATAGGAGATTTAGAAGTATACAGTAAACAAAAACAAAATTAACTTCCTTTACCCAAAGTTTGCTGCCTAAATTTTTTTATAGGTCCAAGAAATAAGAAACCTTTTCTGAAAAATAAATCATTGTAGCCTTGGAAAAACTGTTATCCTATTTCTTCTGAGTTAGGATCAACATAGCCTCCCCATCGCCTTAAATGTAAAAACCCCTATTTTGATTAATACCCCAGCATAAGAGTTATAGCAATAAGAGAAACTGAATCTATTTTTGTTTCAAATCTCTCCCTCACACTATGAAATGAGTAAGCTAGTTCATAAATTTTATCCTGAACACTACTTTATAAGGTTTATTGTTCTTTCTCTCTCTCTGTGGTGATGCCTTTTAAGGCCTAAAGAAAGCTGGGGTTAATCCTGAAGCTAAGAGTAAATGTTTCTTGAGTTGCTTTTGTTCTGTGTAACATCTGTGTATATCATATCTGTATATATTTGAACCAGGTTGTGTGCAGAGAGGCTGATATAACTATATTTACAGAAAACAATTTTTACAATTAAAGTCACATTTTAACATGAACATGTGTGCTGCAGTTCTTCACTTAGTCTAAGAAATGTGGCTTGTGGTAGGAAGGAACTATAGCCCAATCCGTGGCGGCTGACTGCTGACTTCACTTACAGTAACGATGGAGGAAACCCAAGAGCTGGTATCTCCAGGACATGGTCTGGATAAACATTCCCAGGAAGGGGAAACCAGAGTTGTGAAGAATTGCTCCATCCAGGGGAGCCAAGAGCGTACAAGCTCAGTCACATCACTACTTTAAGAGAAGAACCACACAGAGACCTAAACCCTTATGTTTCACAAAATCTCTTTTTATCAATGTTTAGTTTAAAACATTATATACTGGTGTGTATATTTTTAATTTCATATATTTTATATAAAATTTCATATATTTTAAGGCAGTATATACAAACATATCTCAATTTAGTGCACTTTGGAGATACTGTTTTTTACAAAGTGAAGGTTGTGGCAACCCTGCTCAAGTGAGTCTATTGGTAGTTTTGGTAGTTCTCACAATATTTCAAACTTTTCCACTATTATTTATCTGCTATGGGGATCTGTGATCAGTGATCTTTGATGTTACTCTTTTACTTGTTTGGGACGCCACAAACTGCACCCATCTAAGACAGCAAACTTAGATAAGTAAATGTTGTGTGTGTTCAGACTGTTCCACTGACAGGCCAATTCCTGGTGTCTCCCTCCCCTCTGGCCTCCCTATTCCCTGAGACACACAATATTGAAATTTGGCCAATTAATAACTCTACAGTGGCCTCTAAGTGTTCAAGTGAAAGGAAGAGTCATACATTGTCTCACTTTAAATAAAAAACTAGAATGACTAAGTTTAGTGAGGAAAGCATGTGGAAAGCTGAGATAGGCTGAAAGCTAGACCTCTTGTGCCAGACAGTTAGCCAAGCTGTGAATGTAAAGGAAAAGTTTTTGAAGAAAATTAAAAGTGCTACTCCATTGAACACATGAATGATAAGAAAGCAAAACTGCTTTCTTGCTGATATGAAGAAAGTTTTGAGTGGTCTAGATGGAAGATCAAATCAGCCACAACAAGCCCTTAAGCCAAAGCCTAATCCAGAGCAAGTCCCCAAATCTTTTCAATTCTATGAAGGCTGTGAGAGGTGAGAAAGCTGCAGAGGAAAAGTTTGAAACTAGCAGAGGAAGGTTCATGAGGTTTAAGGAAAGAAGCAGACTCCATAACATAAAAAAGTGCAAGTGCTGATATGGAAGCTGCAGCCAGCTATCCAGAGCTAAATAAGATAATTGATGAAGGTGACTACACAACAGATTTTTCAATGTAGATGAAACAGCCTTCTATTGGAAGATGCCATCAGGTACCTTTCATAGCTAGAGAGGAGAAACCAGAGCCTGGCTTCAAAGGACAGGCTGACTTTTTTTTTTTTTTAAGTTTTATTTGGATTTATTGTATGCTGAAATTATTCCCAAGCCATAAGTTTTTGTTTCTTCAGTTTCTTCTGGGATATCTTTTTCTTCTGTGCAACCTCCTCTTCTGGTTTAGGAACAATTTGTTCTTTTTCTGTAAGGATCATCTCATTGTGGCAGGGGGAGCTCACGTATGGATGAATCCAACCATGAGCTCTAAAAGTATGGCGGTACATCTTGGGGGCTTTGTTCACCTGGATGTGCTCATTGACCAGAGAATCTACATCTAAACTCTTAAGTTCAGCATTACTCTGCATTTTTAAGCATGTGCAATTCAGCACTCTTTTTGGGCCACCAACGCTGTGTCCAGTCCCACTGTTTGGCCTGGGCACACCTACCAGTGCCACCATTGTAATGACTGAATGGCACACATTGCTTCTATAAAGTGACATCTTTCAGATACTTGGTGGCTTTTTGAATATGCATACCTTGATGGCCTGAGCAGTTTCTCTGGTGTTCTTAAAGTGAACACGAAGATTTGAACCTCTTGATTTGCATGATTTTGTGGGATTTTCTGGGTCAAGGGAATAGTGAACCATTTTCTGAGATCACCTCAAGCAACTTATGGGAAGACCTGACTCTCTTATTAGGGGTGACTTTAAGTTGAAGCCAATGCTCTTGCCATTCCGAAAATCCTAAGGCCCTTAAGAATTATGCAAAATCCACTCTGCCTGTGCTCTGGAAATGGAACAACAAAGCCTGGATGAAAAGCGCATCTGTTTACAACATGGTTTACTGAATATTTTAAGCCCACTGTTGAGACCTGTTCAGAAAAAAAAGACTCCTTTAAATATGGCTAATCACTGACAATGAACCTGATCACCTAAGAGTTCTGATGGAGATGTACAAGATTAATGTTTTTGTGCCTCCTAACACAACATTCTACAGCCCATGGATCAAGGAGTCATTTAGACTTTCAGGTCTTAATTGAAGAAATACATTTTGTAAGGCTATAGCTGCTATAGATAGTGATTCTTCTGATGGATCTAGACAAAGTAAATTGAAACCCTTCTGAAAAGGATTGATCATTCTAGATGCCATGAAGAACATTCATAATTCATGGGAGGAGGTTAAAACATCAACAGTAACAGACGTTTGGAAGAAGTTGATTCCCACTCTCATGGATGACTTTGAGGGGTTCAAAACTTCAGTGGAGGAAGTAACTGCAGATGTGGTAGAAATAGCAGGAGAACTAGAATTAGGAATGGAACCTGAAGATGTGACAGCATTGCTGCCATCTCATGATAAAACTTGAATGGATGAGGAGTTGCTTTTTATGGTTGAGCAAAGAAAGTGGTTTCTTGAGATGGAATTTACTTCTGATGAAGATACTGTGAACATTGTTGAAATGACAACAAAGGATTGAGAAATATTCTATAAACTTAAGTTGACAAAGCAGCAGCAAGGTTTGAGGGGATTGTCTCCAATTTTGAAAGAAGTTGTACTATGGGTAAACTGCTATCAAACAGCATTGCATGCTACAGAGGAATCATTTTTGAAAGGAAGAGGCAATCTATATGGCAAACTTCATTGTTCTTATTTTAAGAAATTGCCACAGCCAACTTTCAGCAATCACCATCCTGATGAGTTAGCAGCAATCAACATCAAGGCAAGACCCTCCACCAGCAAAAAGATTACAACTTGCTGAAGGCTCAGATGATGGTTAGCTGTTTTTAGCCATAAAGTCTTTTTTTTTTTTTTTTAAAGATTTTATTTATTCATTCATTTATCCCCCCCTTGCTGCTCGTGCTCGCTGGGTCAGCCAACCACGCCGCGCGGGCTGGCCTGCCTTCACCAGGAGGCCCCGGGAACCGAACCCGGGGCCTCCCATATGGTAAACGGGAGCCCTACCGATTGAGCCACAGCCGCTTCCCCATAAAGTCTTTTTAAATTAAGGTATGTACATTGCTTTTTGAGACATAATGCTTTTGCACACTTAGATTACAGTGTAGTGTAAACAAATTTTTTTTTTAAATTTTTTATTCTAGTAACATATATACAACCCAAATTTCCCCCTTTTAACCACATTCAAACATATAATACTTGCTGTTAATTTTGTTTACAATGTTGTGCTACCGTCACCACCATCCATTACCAAAACTTTACAATCAACCCAAACAGAAACTCTGTACAACTTAAGCATGAACTCCACATTCCCTAACCTTATGCTGGCCCCTAGTAACCTGTATTCTAGATTCTGACTCTATGAGTTTGTTTATTCTAATTATTTCATATCAGTGAGATACAATATTTGTCTGTTTGTGTCTCGCTTAATGCATTCAACATAATGTCTTCAAGGTTCATCCATGTTGGCACATGTATCAGATTTTCATTCTTATTTATGGCTGACTGATACTCCATTTTATGTGTATACCACATTTTATTTATTCATCCGTTGATGGTTACTTGGGTTGTTTCCGTCTTTTGGAAATTGTGAATAATGCTGCTATGAACATCGGTGTACAAATATCTGTTCGAGTCCCTGCTTTCAAATCTTTTGGGTATATACTTAGAAGTGGGATTGCCAAGTCATATGGTAATTCTATATATCACTTTCTTAGGAAACCCCATACTGTCCTCCACAGCAGCTGCACCATTTTACATCCCCACCAACAACGAATGAGTGTCCTACTTTTCCACATCCTCTCCAACACTTATAATTTTCTGGTTTTTAATAGTAGCCATTCTGTTGGGTATAAAATGGTGTCTCATTGAGGTTTTGATATGCATTTCTCTAATTAGTGATGTTGAGCATCTTTTCGTGTGTTTTTTTTTTTTTTTTTTTTTTTTTTGGCCATTTATATATCTTCTTTGGAGCAATGTCTATTCAAGTCTTTTGCCAATTTTTAAAATAGGTTGACTTTTTATTGTTGAGTTGTAGGATTTCTTTATGTATTTGGGATATTAACCCTTATTAGGTATGTTTTTGTTGTTTGTGCTTTGGGTGTAAAGTCTAAGAAACCATTGCCTAACACAAGATCCTGAAGTTCCTTCCCTACGTTTTATTCTAGAAGTTTTATAGTCCTGGTTCTTATATTTAGGTCTTTGATCCATTTTGTTTTGTTTTGTTTGTTTGTTTGCTTTTAGTTTTCTTTGATCCATTTTGAATTAATTTTTGTACATGGTGTGATAGGGGTTCCCCTCCATTATTTGCATATGGATGTCCAGTTCTTCTAACACCATTTGTTGAAGAGACTATTCTTTCCTGATTAAGTGGACTTGGCATTCTTATTAAAAGTCAATTGGCCATAGATGTGAGGGTCTATCTCTGAACTCTCAATTTGATTCCATGGGTCTATATATCTGTCCTTTGTGCTAGTACTTTTCTGTTTTGACCATGGTGGCTTTGTAGTAAGTTTTAAAGTTGGGAATTGTGAGTCCTCTAGCTTCACTCTTCTTTTTCAAAATGGTATGGGCTATTCAGGTTCTGTGTACAGGTCCTTTAGATCCTTGGTTAAATTTATTCATAGATATTTGATTCTTTCAGTTGCTATTGTAAATGGAATTTTTTTCCTTTATTTCTTCTTCCAATTGTACATTTCTTGAGTATAGAAACACTACTGATTTTGGGGTGTTGATCTTGTACCCTGCCACTTTGCTGAATGTATTACCTCTAGTAGCTTTGTTGTAAGATTTTTCAGGATTTTATATAGGATCACACCACCTGCAAATAGTGAAAGTTTTACTTCTTCCTTTCCAATTTGGATGCCTTTTCTTTTTCTTGCCTCATTGCTCTGGCTGTAACTTCCAGTACAATGTTGAATAACAGTGGAGAGAGTGGGCATCCTTTTCTTCTTCCTGATCTTAGTTTCAGTCTTTCATCATTGAGTATGATATCAGTGGTGGGTTTTTCATATATGCCCTTTATCATGCTGAGGAAGTTTCCTTCTATTCCTAATTTTCTATGTGTCTTTATCAAGAAAGGATCCTGGATATTGTCAAATGCTTTTTCTGAGCCAATTGAGATGATCATGTGATTTTTCCCCCCTTCATTCTGTTAATATGGTATATTACACTACCTGATTTTCTTATGTTGAACTACCTGTGTATGCCTGGGGTAAATTCCACTTGATCATGGTATAAAATTCTTGTAATGTGCTGTTGGATTCAGTCTGCTAATATTTTGTTGAGGATTTTTGCATCTATAGTCAAAGGAGATATTGGTCTGTAGTTTTCTTGTATCTTTATCTGGCTTTGGTATCAGGGTGATGTTGGCCTTATAGAATGAGTTAGGTAGTATTCCCTCTTCTTCAGTTTTTTGGAAGAGTTTGAGATGAGCTGTAGGCTAAGCCTCCCTGGTGGGTCTGCAGAGCAAAGTGGTGGGAAGTCCCAAGACGGTTGGGCATGTTGGGCCTGAGGACAGAGGCAGGTCCTTAAGAAAAAAGTGTGTCTATACATACACACACACTATACACATCTATCCTGCATCTACAGAGATGTCTTTTGCACTGTGGAGAATGAGTGGGAGGTTACAGGTTCTGGGTGCACTTGGACCAGCTGCTCTGCACGGCTTTCTTTCCTCAGATACCACACTGGACACTGCAGCTGGTTGTTTTCTTCTGCTTTGTGCCCTTCAGGCTTTCTGCTGTTGTTTTCTTTTTCTTCTGGGATGGCAAGTTAGGGTCTTTGGTTAAGGCCTTTTTGCTTTCTTCTTTTATTTTTCCTTGTCTTCCCCCCCACTTTGTCTGATTTCTTCTCCTCCTCCTTGCTTTTTGTGTTGCCTTGGTCTTCTCCCTCAACCTTTCCCATCCCCAGCTCCCTTCTTGATCCCTCAGAGCTAGAAGACCCCTTCCCCTTCTTCTCCTTGACATCACCACATGCTCTCTCTTTGATTTCTCCTTAGGAGTCCTGGCGGCCTTTTCTAGGAAAACAGCACTCTCCCTGATTTCTCCAGCCACCAGCTTCTTCTCTTTGTTCTTAGAGGTCTTGAGAGCTGGCTGGTCTTCCAACAGCTTCTGCTTGTGGTCCATTGTGGCATTCCTGCTGCTTTCCTTGATGGCATCCATGGCCATCTTCCTTTCCTGCTGCAGCAACTCTGCCAGGACTTTCACCACCAAAGTTTGTACCTGGCCTCGCTGGATGCTGCTGCTCTTCCATGCCAGTGTTCATGGTTCCCTTCTTAGGCTTCTGAGGTTTAGTGCCTGAGATGGCTTCTTGTGTGATGGTAGCACAATATTGTGAATGTAATGAATACCATTGAATTGTACATTTGAAAGTGGTTCAAATGAGAAATTGAGTTTTATATATGTTACTACAATAAGTTTAAAAACACACACAAAACCTTGGGGGCACCAAACAAAAGAAAATATTTGATGGTAGTATTAGAAGTAAATGGTTCTAATGACTGGCTAACAAATTCTTAGCAAATCAGGTAGTTTCTAATTCTTAGTTGATATATCATTATTAATAATTTTTGTTGATAGAGCACCGTGAAATTTGCAGAACTGAGTGACAGTTTACTCCCATCTACTTCTTTATGTGCTTACATCTTTACAAAATGAAATAAGGAATGTAACTGATGATGAATTCTGTCTCAGCTATAAACAACATTGATGTGTTCTTGAATAAATGAACTAATTACGAGAAAAAGCATTTTTAATAAAATTTTCATTTTTAATTATCAAAAACTTATTAATGTTTCATCAATTGTGTACCAATAACTATGGTAAAATTCTGTACTGAGTTAACATTTGAAGCAGAAACTAAAAAATTTATTGCCACATTTTTTGTTGGTGAGAAATGACAGGACTATCAATAAAAAAACTCCAAGCATAAAATTGATTATTTGCTGAAAGTGGTATGGAAGTACATATACAAGGAGGAAAACCAATTTATTTAAGAGAATGATGTAACAATTCCATTTTAAAATGCTACCATTTACATGACAGCAGAAAGTACATACTTAAGCAACTATATTTAACTCACCATGAAAAATTTTAGATGTCAACTTAAATGAGGGGATACATGATTTTCCTGATTACTTTTGGAGGGGTACATGAACAATAGTACAGTTTGTGGACCATTGCTTTAAAACACTAAGTAATATTGAGGGACCACTTGTGGCAGAATCACCTGTGGGGGTAGGGGAGCAGCTGCTTTTTTAAAAAATGAAGAATTTGGACCCTATTCCTGGATTGAGGTTTTGGGGTAGGGCCCCAAGAAAGTCAGTTTTCAACATGCACCCCCCACCCCAGGTAGTTCTCATGCAATCCAACATTTAAGAATCACTACTTATTAAAAAAAAAACCAAAAAACTAGTATTTTCCAGAGTTTTAGTCATTACTGAAGGGGAAACAACATCCTCATATGTGTTTTTTAGATTGAGGATAGAACTGAAACAAGAGCTAAATAAGAATCCAGGCCCACAAAGTAGCAGCACCCATGGGAAGAACCAAGAAATAAGAAAAAGAACCAGGGGAAGGCTGGCACTTCCCTGGAATTCCTGGGATGGCCAAAGAACAGAACAGGAATGGAAGAGTTTATACAGTGTCAGGATCCTGTGAAAACTGTGGTTGCACTTTTGGGAGATAACAAAGATGTAACCCTTTTTCCATCCACTGAGTATGAGAATGCCTTGAACAAGCCTGAGGAAAATCAATATTTAGGAGGACTCAACTGTCACGCCAAAGTAAAAGCATGTGCTAATGGAAAGCTGATGACAAAACAGGTGGCACAGAGCACACCCTGGGAAGCACTGCTCAAGAAGGGATACTTGCCATGAAAATGCCCTGAGGATACTCTGAAGACACTTTAGCATAGTCAAGCATTTGTTCCCTTTTGGTCCCTCTGGTAGCCTTAAGTGCAACTTCAGAGCGCCTCTCTTCAGTTCTCTCAGGGGCCAGTGCTCTGCAGCATCTGTTCTCTCTTCCTAGGATCACAGAAGAACTGGAGTTTCCTGGGGAGCAGTTTCACCTCCACAGGCATTGCTTCATACTCCTCACTGTCAATGCTAAAGGAGCCCCCCGTTCCCTGTGGAGAAAAGAATATTCAGAACAGCTCACACCCACATCAGAGGCCTAAGTGGGAATTCTGCCATACAATAACCAGAGCAGTTCACTTTGGAAAACTTTATCTGAGCTGGAGATTCATCCTAATGTTCTTTTTAAAAAAATTTCAGGGCCTACTATGACAGGCATAATTGCTAGTGCTGGAAACATCCCAATTCTACCGTCCATGAAAAAAGATTTGTTTTCATTTTTTTTGGTCCCAAACTCCCCCCAGACTATTTCAGGATTTGGGGAACAAGGTTATAGTTTTTCAAATATTAATTAAAAGACATGTGCCTGCCACATCTTTAATGAATTCATAAACATAATACCATCCTTCTCAGCTCTTATCTTTGTCAAATGAAAAGGAAGAAAGACAGCTAATTCTCTTATGAAAGCCATTATGTCCACTTGATCATTTTCATTATTCTTCTCTAGGCTTTGCTTAGCTTGATACCTAAAGTATAGCAATATCAATATCATTACAGATTCTATAAAACTTTTCCATAATTCAACATTTGCTCTGTTGAAAGTGTGGTGAGAGCCACTGTGGGGATACCTTCTGTTTTAGCTATAATCTTTTTTTTTTTTTTAATTTTAAAGATTTTTATTTTATTTATTCATTTATCCCCCCCCTTGCTGCTTGTGCTCGCTGGGTTAGCTAACCACGCCGTGCGTGCGGGCTTACCTTCACCAGGAGGCCCCGGGAACTGAAACCGGGGCCTCCCATATGGTAAACGGGAGCCCTACTGATTGAGCCACAGCCGCTTCCCATCTATAATCCTTTTTGAGTAGAGTACTATAATGGCCATCAGTCTTCAGAAGCAGTCTGTAGAAACTCTTTTACCCCTGGGTTATTACTAATTGAATAACCTTACAGTTTAGATTATATTTCCAACTTTTTCCCCCACTTATACAGATTATTCTTCTAAGCTTGGCATTTCATAATACAGAAGAATTTAGAACCATCTTGAAAACTGCTTCCAGATCCTTTAAAAAATGTAAAGATAGAACTCACTATTAACATTTGCCAGCTAGAGAATTCTCCATGTGTTACTATATAGTAATGCTTTGCATACCTTATATATGGAAAAATGAAAGTTCAGGAAACCTAAAGATCACCTTATGGAAGAACGCTGGCTTAAAAACACTGGAAATCTTTGGGGGTCCAGCTCAGAAGTGAATTTAGTTCTTTTCAGGTCTCCCTTAATATGACTCAGGGCCTGGCAAAGTGCTTGGCACATAATAGGTGCCTAAATGTTGGCTGGTTAATAAAAAGGCAGACAGACAGAACAAGAAAGAAGCAAAAGCTGTTGGCAAGCTAAAACCTCTGCTACCCTAACTCTACTTACCTCAGGAAGAAGTAAAGTGCACTTGCTGGCTTGGAGACACTCGGTACCATGAAGACACAGCTTGGGGTCTCTCACCTTTTTACTTCTGTAGGTATAGGAGAAAGCAAGCTTGGAAACCAATAATGCAACTGCATTTAGATTGCAAAAACAGTCCTTTCCCTCTCTTTATGAGGTTAAAAGATGGACAAGGTGTTCTAATTAAGCTAGGGATTCTTTTTTTTTTTTTTTCTTTTTTTAAGCTATGGGATTCTGAGAATAATTTTTCCCACAACATATGTTTTACATTGAGAAGCTTTACTGGCTATAGAAAATTGTGTGTGAAGGTAAAGCAGAGTGCCTTTCTGAATTTTATTTATTTTAAAATAGCTCCACATGTTCCTAATTCTTGGGCTATTAAAAATCTTAAACTTAAAAATCAGAATGAAATTAAATTCCTTAGGAAAAGTACTAAACTTTTGTTACTTGAAATAACAAAAAGTTTATATACTTAAGGGGAATATTTTTATTCTGATTTAAAGTAGCTATTTCTTTTATATATATGAACTAGTCTTAACTTGTTCTCAAATGACTCCCTATATTCATATTAAGAGACTACTTAGCAGACTGTATCTTTATCTTGACTAAATGGCTTTGGAATAAAACTACACACAAACGCAAATAAACACCATCCCTCTACCACCACCACCACATGCACACATACTCTATAGATAGTTATGGTTAGGGGAAAAAGAGTAAAAACTAATCCAACTAAATTTGCTCATTACTTATCATTAATTTACAACGGTAATTCTTTGGTCTATGAAACTTTCATCAGAGTTTTTCTAAAGCAATTTTACAATGTCCTATTCAGATATCCAGAGGAAACACATTACTTATTTCACTTCCCCTCCTGTAGCTGAAGATGATGATGAGGAAAATGACCTCACCCACCTTAAGCAATATAATCAGCTTTTCTCTTTTCAGAGGCAAATATTAGAAAATATATTCGAATACAGCTGGCCCCACCGAGCAAACTCTTGATGAAGATGGAATGTCATTTTTGCGTGCTTTAAAAGGGAAACACCTTTCCCTTTTTCCCTTTACTAAGCAAGTAAATCAAAGGCTACAGAATTGGCATTTGAAGAATTTGTACCAAAGGAAAGAATACAAACTAGTGAAAGACATTTGCTGCCAGTGCTGGACTATGTAGATAATGAAGTGTCCATGGAGATCCAATGACTGCAGCAGAAATGGCTAATCCCCAGACGGGCACGAGAGGGAGCTCTGAGACAAAGCACTGAAGAAAAAAAAATAGCCCTTGCAGATTACCAGTTGGTATGGTAACACACTAGTGCCTCAAGATGCTTTGAAGATCAGTGGAGGGTTTATTTAATTCTTAACCAATAAAACTCGCTGGCAGAGGTAGGGCTCAAAAAAAAAAATCAGACAGAATTTCAAGGAGTATTTTGTATTGGAAAGCGGAAAAAAAGCCTAGAAAATGTCCAAGGTAGTCAATACCTTTTCAATTTTTTCATTAAAGTCCTGGAAATAGGACAAGGTGGAATGTCAAGAATAATATTTGATATCCCTGAAGTGCTTCACAATTTTAAAAGACTTTTCACACATATTCTTTCATTTGAAACTCAAAAACCACCCTGAGATAGGTAGAGATAATTATATTATCCCATTTTATAGACAGGGAAAAGGATTCAGAGAAGTTAAATGACTTGTCCAAGTCATGAGATCAGTAAGTAGCTGAATAAAGATTTGTATCTAGTGCTTTTGACCTGAAACCAAAACTCTCGACACTGTGCCATGCTACAATGAATTTTAAAATTTCAATTAAAGGCAAAGGACTGCTGTCACACTCTGATCTACCCAAAACAAGTAGAGAATGCTGAAGGAGGAGAGGTACACTGTGCATGTTAGTCCAACTTAAAAAAGAATACTAAAATTCCCAAGCAAGACAAGTCCTTCATTGGATCTCTATCTGAGTCTTCCTGGAGCATCCTGAAAAATAAGTATGATGCTAAAACTACTTAAGCCTCATTTCCTCCAGACCCCAGTTCACTTACCCTATAGTTATGAAGTCTCCTTTGCTCACTGTGTCAGGTTCAATGCAAATGTTCATAAAGTCTTCTGTGCTCTAAAAGGTTAAAATAATGTCAATATTCTTAAAATTTTGCTTAATGCAGGCTCATTGTTAGCCTCAGACTTTGTAGGTTCAAATTTTGAAGCTGTGCATTATGTAGGGGACTCTTACTTCCAGTAACAATCCTAAATACATTTTCAGTACTTTTCTTATTAACACTTTTATTGAGGTATAATTTACATGCCATAAAATTCATGTCCATAAGTTTTTTTACTAATAAGCCAAATAAAAACTAAGGGTTGGAGTTTTTTGAAGTTCTGTTAATCATGAATAATTGCAGCTGTGAAAGTCTCTGGGATTCCTTCCCTTACACCCCAAGCTTTCCACATGTTTATTCTAGCAATTCTCAATTCTCACTGTATATCAGCATCATACCAGATCTATCATATCAGTTTCTTGGTGTGGAGAGCCCAAATATCTAGCAGCAATCCATTTATTCCATAATAATGTTTTTTTAAAACTCTGCAACCACAGAACATTCTGGAAGAAATGCAAATGGTGATTATGAAAACAGACTTAGTTCTTGTACCATTCCACCGAATTTGCTACCAGTAATATAAATCTAGCCCTTTGTAAAAAAAAAAACACTTTTGTATATGCTTCATACAGAGGCTTTTCTTCAAAATTTGCGGCCCCAGGATAACCCACAGGCCACTGAGGACCTATAGCCAGTATCTAAAATCAAAGGATACTATCAAAGCACAACTACCTCTCAACTAGGAATTACAAAACAGAGTTAAATGACTTTGCTCAAAGTTCAACTTCTATTCAACTTACAGTGCCAGCTATGTACTATGAACTCTTCTAGGTGCTTGAGTTACAACAAAGTGAAAAAAAATAAAACTGCCTACAAGGCTCTTACATTCTACTGGGGGATCTTACATCTACTAGATGGGATAAACAAAAATCACCATGATAAAACAATACAGAGTATATTAGAAGATGAGATAAAAAGAACAGAGCAAGGAACACCAGATAATATTGATAATGGTGGTTATATTTTTTAAAAGGGGTCCAGGTAGGTCTTTTGAGAAGGTTAACACCTGAGCAGACCTGAAGGAGGGGATGGAATTAGCAATGTGGATATTCAGGGCAGTCAGTGGTTCTTAAACTTAGTATCAGCTGGAGGGCTTGCTAAAACTCAGGCTTCTGGACCCCATAATTGGTATGAAGTGAGACTCAACAATTTTCATTCCTGGAAGCGAATGTGGCTCAAGAGGTTGAGTGCCCGCCTCCCAGATGGGAGGTCCTGGGTTCGCTTCTCAGTGCTTCCTGAAAAAAACAAGAAAAACAAATGAAAAAACCAACTTGGGGAAGCCGATGTGGCTCAGTGGTTGAGCACCGGCCTCCCACATACAAGGTCCAGGTTCAGCCCCCGGTACCTTAAAAAAAATTTTTTTTTCATTCCTAACAAGTTCCCAGGGGATGTTGCTGCTGCAGTTGTAAGGACCACATTTTGAGAACTGCTGATCTACAGAAGAGGGTACTGCCAGGGCAGAGGCTTATGGTGGGAGCAGGCCTGACATGTTCCAAGAATAGCAAGGAAGCCAGTGTGGCTGGAGCAGAGTAAGTGAAGGGGACAGTAGAAGGAGATGAAGTCAGAGAGGGAAGTAGATAGCTGGATCAGTAGGGCCTTGTAGACCATTATAAGGATTAGGCTGAGTTAAACAGGGACCACTGGAGGATTCTAAGCAGAGCAATAAGACCTGCCTTTGTCTTAATAAGGCCACCCTGGCTGCTGTGTTTAGAGTAGACTAAAGGAGGGGGAAAGGAAAAAGCAGGGAGACTGCTTACGAGGCTATTGGCATAATCTAAGTTTGGATTAGACAGCTGTGGAGGTAGTATGAAATAGTAACAGTATTTAGAAGGTAAAGACAACAGTATTTCCTCAAAGATTAGATATGAGGAGAAAGACAGGAGCCAAGGATGGCCCAGGACATTTGTCATGAACAACTAGAAGAAAAGAAGTGTTAACTGCAATGGGAAAAGGCTGTGGGTAAAGCAGATTTGAAGGGGTAGAGGGGAAGATCAGGAGCTCATTTCTAGGTATGCTAAGAAAGAAATGCATATTAGACATTGTAGCAGTTTGGCAGTTTGATATAATTATGAATTCCAAAAACAAATATTGGATTATGCTTGTAAACTGGTCAGTTAATCTGGGCATGGTTATGATTAGGGTGTTGACTGGGCAATGTCAATAGGGCATTGAACCCCACCCCTTGGTGGGTGTTGTCTTGAAGATAAAAGACACGGCAAAGGACAGTGTTGGAGCAGTTTTGAGTTGGAGTTGTGATGCGGAGTCTTGAGCTGGAGCCCCGGGAAATAGCGTACAGAGGAGCTTGGTCGTGAAGGAGAGAAGGCCCCGGGAATAGAAACGAGCCGTTTGCCTGACAGTTCACAGCTGGTCTTGTGGAGAGAGGCAAAACCTAGAGAGCCTCATAGTCTACAGCTGACCTTGTGGAGGAACCAGAGGCTCTAGGCCCAGAGGGAAACAGAGCCCCAGGAAGAGAGGAACCCAAGAAGCCTGAACCCTGGCAAATGTCAGCAGCTGTCTTGCTCTAACACGTGGCAACAGACATTGGTGATGGAAGAAACTTATGCTTTATGGCCTGGTAACTGTAAGCTTCTACCCCAAATAAATACCCTTTATAGAGACCAACAGACTTCTGGTATTTTGCATCAGCACCCCTTTGGCTGACTAATACAGACATCTAAGAAAATAATTCGACAGTTGGATATACAATTCTGGGGTTCAGGAAAGAGATCTGGGTTTGGGATTAAAATTTTGAAATCATTAACATATAAGTAGAAAACTAATGAAACTAGGTAATTTCATCAAAAGTGTATGTGACCAGTGAGGAAGGGAAAAAACCGAGAGTGTGGGTTTCTAGAAGGCAAGTGAAGAAAATGTACCAAGAAGTAGAAAGTGATCAGCTGTGTCAAACACTGCTGATTAATTAAATAAGATAAGGACTAAGAATTGACAATTGGATTGAGTAAAGTGAAAGTTATTGATGACCTTGACAAGAGCAATTATGGGGGGAGGAAAGCCTGATTGGACTGACTGGAGTGGGTTTAGGAGAGAATGAGAGAAAAAGAATTGAAGAGATTGAGTACAGATGACCCTTTCAAGGAGTTATGCTAAAAAAAAAAAAAAAAAGGGAAGGAGAAAATGGGGGCCAAGAAAGTTACACACACACATAAATGCATATAAATAAGTAAATATGTGTGTATATACATATATATGCATAAGATGGGAGAAATAAAGGCTTGTGTATATGAAGAAATCTAGCAGAGACAAAATAATGATATAGTAGAAGTCTTTGAATGGGCAAGAAAAAATAGAATCCAGAACACAAGTACAGGGATTGACTGTAAATAGGAGGTAAAAGGAGGGTGAGGTATATAGGTTAGGCAGGTGGGTGGTAGGGAAACTGGTGGGAATCTGTGGAAGTTCTCTTCTGACTTTTCAGTGGAGAAGGAAGCAAGGTCATCAGCTGAGGGCAAGGACTAGGGAGGCAGAATTCAAGGTCTGAGGAGAGAGAATTGTTTCAAGTGAATGGACTAGGGAAATGGGGTATGACAGCCAGGTGTCATTAAGGGCCCACTTGAGGTTCAGTTATAAACTGTCAATGGGGTTGTGTGTTTTCCTTCAGCCACATTCAGCTAGCTGTGCAGGTGGAATAAGCATGAGTTGATTTCAGCTAAGTCAAGCCAGTTTTGCTGAGCCAGTCCAGTGAGATGCGAGAGAAACAAGATTGTTGAGAATATATACATACATAATTGTGGCTGACAATGGAACTTAAACTAGGTAAGGAATGAAGGTCTTGGTAGGGCCAGAGGATTGTAGGATTTGGGGATTTGGGGTATGAGAGGAGATGAGTTGGAGAGAAAGAAGGCAGTGATGAGAGAATGAGTAGAAGGCATTAAATTGAGATTATGGAGGGTTATGGTTACTGGTAATTACCTGGTCTAGGGTCTAATTACATGAATGAGTGAGGAAGACTGGAAAATGGGATTATTGGTGAAAAAGAGTCCAAGGAACTGAGAAATCAGGGCATTATATATTGAAATAATTCAGAATTAAAATGGGAATAGTATTGGAGAGAGTAACAGTGCAAGGAAATAAAATCAGAGAAATGAGGGGAATGGTCTGGGGTTCAGTAGATGACGGGAACAATGATGAGGTCTGAGGATAAGCATTCAAAGCTGGGGGAGGGGATTAAAGTGAAGGGAGAAGAATGGTCTAACGCAGTGATGAGGAGTAAGGACAATGACCTAATGAGCAGGCCTAGTGGTAAAGGGTAGGAGAGAAAAAACAGCCACCACTTGAAAATGCTGTAGGGAAAACAGAGCCTCAGGACAGCCCCATTTTAGTTAGAGCTAGGGTCAGAAAATGTTTTCTGCAAAGGGCCAGAGAGGAAATGTTTTAGACTTGCGGAGTCACTGTCAACTCTGTCACTACTCAACTTTGCCGCTGTGCTGTGAAAACAGCCAGAGACAACTCTTAAAGGAGTGTGTCTGTGTGCCAATAACATTTTATTTATGGACACTGGAATTTTAATTTCATATAATTTTCACATGTATTAAAATATTCTTTTGATTTTCCACTTCAAAATGTTAAAGTCTTAACTCACTGGCTGTACAAATATAGGCAGCAGGCTGACCGGACTGTAGTTTGCTGACCCCTGTTCTTAAACTTTGTCCTGGAGGCAAAATTATGTTATTTGGAAACAACTTGATCCTTTGGAACTTAGTTTTTCAGCTTTGTTAGGAGGGAGCAGAGCAGCCTTTAGTCTAGGACTACCCGTGCCCCACAACTGAGGGAGTGTCTTTCTGAGGACTCAATGCCCCATGTACTATGAGGTTCTTCCATTTTGGCTGGTGAGAACCCAGACTTTTCCTGGCCCTGTGTGATATCCAGGGATTATTCTGCCTGTTCCTGGTCAGGAGCTCTTCCCCCATTTCAGGAAGTTTCCTCATGCACCAATAAGCCCTCAAAGATTCAAAAGAAAACCTCTGCAGATCTCTGGAGCACTTTTCAGTGCAATGCTTGTCCCTCCATTCAGCACTGGTCTCCCTGAATTCTCTACTGTCCCCTCAAATGAGAGAAACCACTAGGCTCTTGTTTGGGTGTTCTGTCCCCATGTTGTGGCCTGGAACCTCTCTCTAGCTCAGCAGTTGTATTTTCCCTCTCTCAGAGATCTCTGTCTTACACTGGTTGTTGTCCAATGTCTGACAACAGTTGTTTCATAGCTTTTGGTCCAGTTTTTAGTCATTTAAGGTGCAGAGGTGAAACTGGTGCATGTTGCTCCATCTTGGCCAAAAGCAGAAGTCTCATACTAACATAAAAAAGTCAATGTATTTTATTATTTTACTACATTGACAGGTTAAATGAGAAAATCTTATCTCAATAGATGCTTGAAAAGCACTTGACAAAATTAAAAATCCACTTGTGATAAAAACTCTTAGGAAATTAGGAATAGAAGAGAACTTCTTTGATCTGATAATGGCTATCTACAAAAACAAATAAACAAAAACAAACACAACAAAAGTTGAACTCAAGAAGGAAGCAATGACAGCTTTCTCTCTAAGGTCTGAACATGACAATGAATCCTGCTATCACCACTTCTAACATTGTACTGACAGCCTAGTCAGTACAATAAAGTAAGACAAAAGATTAGCAGTATAAATATTTGAAAGGAAAAAATAAAACTTGCATTATTTGCAGTCGATATGACTGAATCTATACATAATCCAAAAAAAAAAAAAAGCCATAAATTCAATACAATAAAAATTTAGTTAGGTTGCTGAATCAGAATCAATATATAAAACATCAATTACATTCCCATATACTAAAATCAGCTAGTAAATGAAATTTTAAGAGATAGTATCTACAATCATATAAAAAATTAAGATAACTAAAGAGAGAGAACATTATAGAGAAAACTATAAAACTTCATTGAAATACATTAAAGACCTAAATAAAACCATGTCCATACTGGATAAGAGTCAATATGGTACAAATGTCATTTCTCCTCAAATTGACCTATAGGGTCAATGTAATCCTGATCAATATTATAACAGATTATGTGAAACTTAATAAAAGAAACATTCTGAAAAATATATAGAAGTCCAAAGGGCCTAGAATAGCCAAGAACTCTTGAAGAAGAAAAAGGTTGAAAGAAAAAGGTTGAAAGACTTATTATACAGCTATAATAATCAAGCAAAGTACCAGTAGAAATAAAAATATATATTTCAATAGAATAGAATAGAAAACCTGGAAAAATTTCCATTTATACAGACACTTGAGGTTTATTACAGATCAATGGGGGAGAAATGGACTTTTCAATAAATGGTAGTTGGACAAATGACTTTCTGTATGAAAAGAACATAAAATTGGAGCCTTACCTTCATCATTCACAAAACTCACTTATAGGTGGGAGTATTTCTTTTCTAAACAAAAATGTAATCATTTGATGTATACCATTTTTTTACCTGTTTTTTTTTTTTGTTTTTTTTTTACCTAACAACATATAAATATCTTTCCAAGTTCAATAAATATATACAGAATATTTTAAATAAATGTACCAAAATTCAGCCTCCTGATTAGTCTCATGTACTTTTCAGTTATACAGTGAACATACTAATTTTCATACTTTGCGCATTCCTAAAGCCCCTTTCATATTCTGAATGTGCTTTTTTTCCCTTAATGATAAATGAACAGTTTGAACTATTACATGGCAGCTTATTGTCTTTGAATGCTTTATTGCATTTGCTTTTATTTCTACAAAGAGGTATGGAAAAAAAGAAAAGAATGTGCTGCTACAAGCGATAAGAAGCACAGTATCATATACTTTTATAATTGGCACAAAGATAAAAAGCACTAGGCATTCTGAATGTGGCTAATCTTTAGCTGCAATCGCATACTCACTAGACTCAATCCAGTCATTGGTATTCAGTCATCAGAGAAAAGAACAATGTTAAAGAACATGAATTAAATCCTGGAAATACATATTATCAAAGATTGGTTATAAAGGAAATGTATAATTAGAAATCTTATCTTTCTTTTGAAATTCCTCTGGAACAGAATCTACTTTTTTAACCTTAATGTATTCACCTTCATCAATGTTTTCAGAATTCCATTACATAAGAAAGAAAAGGACTGCTTATATTATGTATTCACCTGATAATTTTCATAGGATAAATTCCTAGAAATACAATTAATCATTCTGGTCACATAGACACAGCTTCTGATAGATTGCATTTGTAGGCAAAAACAAAAATATAGTTAAAAACCTCGTCTTCCTTGGAAAACAGATTTTAAAGGTCTGTTGTAAAACATGCAACAGGAGAATTCAGGGATGTGGAGTTTCCCTGAATGGCAAATATATGGTATATCAGATATAATAATTATTTTTTCATCATTTGTACTGACATAATGAAAACCAACTTCTTTTATATAGCCAATTATTATTCTGTAAGTTGGAGAATAAGCAATTGCAAACAGTTTTCATTATAAATTTTTAGATGTTTGTGGCAGTTTGATATTATTGATGATTTCCAAAATGAAATATAAATTATGTTTGTAAACTGATCTGTTCCTCTAGGTGTAATATCCTTTGATTGTATTAGATTCAGCTGAGATGTCTTTGATTAAATTATGTTAAGATTAGGGCTTTGATTTGACCACATCATTAGGGCATGCAGCGTGTGTCCCCACCCCCTTGGTGGGCTGATAAAACAGACTCTCACATGGAAGTAGACACACAGGAGAGAAGAACACAGAGGAAGAGAGACAGCTCATTAGACAGGATCCTGTGGCTCTGGGAAGAGAGATGAGCCTTATACCAGCCTACAACTGAGTTTGGAAGAAGCAGGAATCACAGAGCCTTAAGAGGAAAGAGGAAGAAGGCTGAACCTTTGCAGACATCACCTGCCATCTTGCATCAACATGTGGCAACAGACTTTGGGTGAGAAAGTACCTCTTATGGTACCTTGAGTTGGATTCTTTAGGGCCTTGTGACTGTAAGCTTCTACCCCAAATACCTTTTATAAAAGCCAACAGATTTCTGGTACCTTGCATCGGCACTCCTTTGGCAGACTGATACAATGTTTCATATACACTGTCCAGCTGCCATCCACAAATGGTGTTCCAATTTACATTCCCATCAGAAATACTTGAGACCACTCACTTCCACACTAAAAAGTATGATAGTATTCACTGTTGGTGTGGACAATTCAAAAGCTATTGTTTTAATTTGCAATTCTTTGCTATTGAGTACTTTTTCTATTTCTTTACATATAAAATGCAGACAAAAATTGTATCTACCTGATAGTGTAATTATGAGGATTGCACAAGTTAATATTATGTAAAATTCTTAGAATAGTGCCTGGCATATATTCAGTAAATATAAGTTATTTTTTGTATGTTGATTTCCTTTGTGAATTTTCCATTCTTGTCCTTTGCCCATTTTTTAAAGTCCTTTACCCATTTCTTATTGATTCCTAAGAGTTTCTTATAAAGAAAGGCTATTTACTCTTGGTCTATGAGATCCTAATATTTTTCATAATATATCACTTATAAAAATTTGTTTAAGTATCTTTTTTCATTATAAGTAGATAAATGCATCAATAAGATTTTTGCCTTAGGTGTCACGCTTAGAAGGCCTTGTCTCGAAGTTTTTAATTAGAAAAAAACCTCAATACTCTGAATAGTAATGTTGGTCTCAAACTTCTCACTAGATTCAAACTCCATTTGCCAGTTTTCATATTGGCCAGCCAAATTGTGAATATACTGCTTTGATTTGTATAAAAGCTAAATATAGTGTTTAGTCCAAATATAGAAAAGGATGACTTTTCTAGTAGCATTCTCATTAATATAAATTACTAAGATTTTCTCTATTCCAGGGATCAGCAAAGTAGAGGCAGACAATAAAATGCCTTTAGGCTTTTGGGCCATACAGTCTCAGCTGCAACTATTCAAGCCTACCATTGCAGCACAAAAGCAGCCACAGATAATATGTAAATGAATAAGCATGGTTGTGTTCCAATAAACCTTTATTTGTGGATATTGAAATTTGAATTTCATATACTTCTCATGTGTCACAAAAATATTCTTCTTTTGAGTTTTTTTCAACCATCTAAAAATGCAAAAACAATCCTTAGCTTGTGGAATATACAAAATTAGATAGCAGGCTGCAGTTTGCTGACCCCTGCTTTATTTCAACGTTTTTTTAGTGTATTGCCTATAGGAGCATTATACAATCTAACTTTCTGCAATGATGGAAATGTTTATCTGTGCTTTCCAATGTGGTAGCTATTTAGCACTTGAAAAACGTGGCTAGTGTGACCAAGGAACTGAGTTTTTAATTTAATGTAATTCTAACTAATTTAAATGTAAATGGCCACATGTGAAAGTGGCTATCATATTGGACAGTGTAGGTCTTTAGGCTGGATCATAATAAAACCACATATACCTATAGATATGGATGTGCATGTGTGGGGGTATGTGTGTGTATTTCTACTGGGGATCTAAATCTACATATCTACTGTAGTTACAAAAACATTGGCTATTTACTTAAGTAAAAGTTTCACAATTTTTATTTCAGTGACAATGAGAGTAGGCTAACTTTTAGTTTCTAAAGGCCTTCTGCCCTAAATTGTCTGGAGGCAGAAAGTTTGCAGGCTACTACTAAGCAATGACCAGAATACTTGATCAGTCCCTTAAGCTTTTAAGCCATTACTTCACTCAACTGTTTATTTTCATTGCTATTATTCCTTAAAGGCACACCTCCATGCTCTCTCTCCTGATCCTTTCCTCTCTGTTACCATAGGGCAAAACAAAAATACTGAATCAGTAGAAGAGCATATAGCTTTTGTTGCTTTTTTCCAGATACCAAATTCTTTTTTAATTAAAAAAAGCACACTTACTGTTAGGTCAAGCTGACTGTTCTGTGTTGTGATGGACAGCTCAATGGTGGACAGTTGCACTTCTTTCCAGACCTCTGAGTTCACCTCTTTGGAGAGGGCTGTGTGAATCCATTAGACACAGGTCACTTTCTCCCATTAACACTTCTCCATCCCAACAAATGACCAGCTGCCAGCTGCTCAGCTCTGCCTCCCAAGCCCTTTTGCTGACTTCTCTACCTTAGTTGTATTTATTTCATACTTCTTATCCACAGAAGGTAAGAGGCAGGCTCAAAATGGAACCTCTATGCCTAAAATATTCCTTCCAAAAGCAGCTCCAATAACATAAAGGTCAGCTACAGGAAGAGGGAGCCACTGTTTGTCACAAATGACACATTCACAAGATGTTGTTTATGCTCATTTGGACCCTGCTCTCATGGTATATAGGAGACCAAATTCAATGATCCTTGAGAGGCTTCTCCTCTCTAGTTAAGTCTCTAAAACTTATTTTGGGGATCTGATCGAGGGAGTTCTAAACAGAGCAGGGCCTCCCAATCTTCAGTCACCACACTGCTCACCATCCTGTGGTTGTGCCCAAGATAATGCAAGCCTTCGCAATATTCTCCTGTACAAAGAAGGCCGAGGAGGCGTCCCTTCTGGTTCACCGGATGGTCTCTCTGTAGGTCCCGTGTATGAGATAGAGGCTTGATGAATCTGAGGCCACTCCTTATTAATGTGGAGAGAGAGAAAAAATTTGTCATGTACACACAACTCCAATCTCTGGAAAGGTTAGTATTCTAACTATACTGGCTAGAAAGCTAATACTCTCCTCTCATTGGAGGGAATTATCACTAATTTGTTGAAGCACAAAATTCTCAACCATTTTTTCCCTATTGTTGATTCCTTTTCTTTAAAGCCCTATCTCGAAAACTACAAACACAGTAACTGCTGCCTCAAATTCCTCTCCCTCACACAGAGCAGAAAAAAGATCAAAGTGAACTAAAAACCACTTTATACTTGTCCAAAAAAATCTAAATCAATATGAATGAATGCAGAATCATCCCACAATAAGTTTAACTTTGGTTTATAGATGGCAACACAAAAATGAAATTGATGAAATCTAGCTGCATCAAATACCTACTTCACTTCTGGAATCACATTCCCAATCAGAGGCCAGAAAGTTTTAGTCCAGCCTTGCAATCCAGCCCAAGGCTGTTCACTTCTGCTGCAAAGCCCATTGTTCTCACATGCTCGATTTTTTGTCTGCTACTTCCTGGCATTCCAAGACCTATGTTATCCTGGGTAGCATCAGTGTCCACAGGAATAATTAAAAGAACATTCTAGCCTTAGCCTTTGACTTCACCTCTAATCCACCACAGCCACCTATTTCCACGGCCAAATCCTGGTGCTTACTGCTACCCAGAACTATTTCATCTTTGAAATCGAAAACCCTCACACACTACTCTCTAATCACATCCCATATTCTTCTAGTTGACTCGTTAGTGGCCAATATGCCTCTTAGAAGGAACTATTATTTCCCTGTTCTCAAGTTTCTATGGGGAGAATTACAAAAGAGTAACAATTCTGGCTTTTCTCACTTTACCACTTACTCATTCCTTCTAAGTCCAGAAAAACCAATGAACAGACTTAGCTCCTTCCTTCCTTTCTCTTTCTCTCTCTCTCTCTCTCTCTCTCTCTCTCTCTCTCTCTCTCTCGGAAATTGACTATGCTTAGTACTCACACACCCACTGCGTCTTCATGCAGTAAGTTTACCATGGCAGAGTCTGCCCTGGAGGAACAGTTTTAAGTGGATAAATTCAATTTGGAGTATTAAGAAATCAGATTGTGACCACATATCTAAGTGGTGTTCTTCACTCCAGCTGACATATATAAAGCTGACAGTTTGATTTCCATCTGCCTGGTTCCGGCATCTGTTTTCATAACTTGATTCAAACTCAGAAGAGAAAGTGGGGGGTTTTATTTATTGGCACCTGAAAATCCTAATCACACCATGTTTCCAATTACATCAAGAATTCCAGTCCCTGACCACTCCATTTTCCCTCAAGGCCAAACTAAGTGTCAACTACCTTAAATCACTCTTTCCATTACTCTTGGCCCTCTTGTGTCCTTATTCTTCCACAGCCTTCACCCCAAAAAGCTCCAATTCTGGATCAATTCTGTCATTAAATTTCTGTACTCCTACATCATGGCTCAGTATTTTAGAGGACAAAAAAAAAAGTACTCCTGCTGAGTATTAATAAAGGAAAAGCCAATTACCTAAAGGAGCATGTTAGCGTCATAACAAATTCTTGGTTTCAGGCCTTCAGTGCTACCTAATAATCCTTTGAAGCCTCCCTACTTTCATCTTTCTTCAGAACTCTCCCTTGCCACTACCACCACCCATTTCATTTTCAACAGATGACTCTGCTTCCTACACTTCAACGAGAATATCAAGAACATCAAGGGAAAACTTCCTTAACTTTATATAAACTTGTTTTCATCTGAACCTATTCTTTACATCTCTCCTGTCTCAATGAAAAAGGTATCCTATCCCCTCTCCAAGGCTAATCCTCTACTTAGCCCTCAGGGTTTAAAGGCATGGATAGCTCTCCAACTAAGATACCAACACTCCCTTGACCTCATATTTCTCTCCTGCTTTTACCTTTTCTATCTCCTTCCTTTAAGGTCAGGCTTCTTGAAAGAATGGCCTACCCTTGCTGTCTTTACTTCTTTACCTCCTATTTATTCTTTCTGCCCCTCTACTTTGCAGGTTACCAAAGAGCTCCTGTTTGTCAAATCCTATGGATACTTTCTTGTCTTTATTTGGAATCTGAAGTTCCTTCTTGAAATTCTCTCTTCCACTGGACTCTGCATTGGTATTCTCTCTTGGATTTTCTTTTAGCACTTCTCAATCATCTTTTCTAGCTCTTTAAATGTCTACATTCCTCAGGGCTATACCTAGCCATCTGTTCTCACTGGTACCTTCATCCAAACCCATAGTTTCAACACCACACATACTCTTATGACATCTAAATCGGTATCTGTAACCCAAAACCTCTCTGCTGAATTCCACAGCTAAATTACAACTGTATCTCTACCTGTCTGTACCATAGGTATGTTAAAACTCTGCATGTACCAGAGTGAAAACCTTATCTTTCTTCACAAATTTGGTCTTACTCTAATATTGCCAATGTTAACAGAAAACTCTAGTTACCAAACTCTAGTCTCTCAAACCAGAAACCTGGGAATCCAATACTCGCCTTCCAAATTTTGAAGCTCCTATCTTAATATCTCTTTAATCCATCCTCTGTTGTCAACATTACTGCTTAATCTATCCCTCACCACTTCTCACCTGCATTACTTTAACAACCTTCTAGCTGATCACTTTGCCTTTAGCCTATCCATGTCCAATCTCTTGTCCATGCTGCTGCCAAACAATTTTTCTAAAATGAAAATCTGATCCTGTCATTCCTCTGCCCCAGGGCTTTAAGGATAAAAGTCAGATTCCTCATCAAAACCCACCATAATCTGTCCCTACCTAAACTCTACCTTTTTCCTGCCATTCTACTGCATTCACCATAATTAACAAACATGTTACATCACTGTGACTGCATCCTGCCTGCTCTCTACCCGAAATGCCCTTAATCTCAGTCCTATGTGTATTGCAAAACTTAGCACAAATGGCTCTTTCCCTGGGAAGACTTTTCTGACCCTCAGTCATATTTAGATGCCCCTCCTCTCTGCTCCATCTTAGCCTTTCCATATTTCTCTCATAGCATTGCCCAACTACTGATTTACTTGTATAGCTCTAATAATATATGACCCTCAGTCATATTTAGATGCCCCTCCTCTCTGCTCCATCTTAGCCTTTCCATATTTCTCTCATAGAATTGCCCAACTACTGATTTACTTGTATAGCTCTAATAATATATGAAAATCCTCTTGAATGTAGGAAACATGTCTTATTTGACTTTGTATCCCATTTATTGTGTCCCATTTATTGTTGACTAAATAAATGGTAGAAACAGTTTCTATACTCCCAGGCACCACAATTTAAATATGTACTTATTTTGTTTCTTTCTAAAAGTGCCTACTACTTCACCAATGAAATTATTCCCTTGACACACACACACACACAAACACACACAGGTATATATTTAGCAAGATTGGTTAAATGACATGATCAAGGTCTCCTTGTTAATGAAGAAAACGAAAGGAAAAAAATGTTTAATAATATTCATATCTCATAAAACTAAACCACTAAACCTTGAGCAGTATTAATGATGTATTAATATAGTTTGCCTTAGGTGTCATGCTTAGAAAGGCCTTGGCCCCCCCCAAATTTATTCTTATAATCATATAGATATACTTCTAGTACTTTAGTGGTTTTATTTATTTATTTATTTACTGGAATTAACTTAGAAGGTAGAAGAAGCTATATTTTCCAAATATTCTGCAATAAACATCAATTACTGTCATAATTAGAAAAAAAAAAAAAAGCTCAGTTCTCTGATTGTATTCAGAAGTTTGAGTCCACTATTAATATTCAAACTCCATCTGCCAATTTTCATATTGGTCAGCCAAACTGTGACTATACTACTTTGAATTACATTAAAACTGGGCATAGTATTTAGTCTATAGTTAAGGATAACTTTTCTATTAGAATTCTCACTAATATAAATTAAGCTTTTCTCTATATCAACATTTTTTAATGGATAGTCTATAGAAGCACCATCCCATAAAACTTTCTCCGGTGATGGAAGTATTCTATCTGTGCTGTCCATACAGTAGCCACGAGCCACATTTGCAAAAAATAGGTTGTGAAACCTACACAAGCATGTACAGTTAAATATATCCAGATATAAATCTTCTTCATTTCTAGCTACTCATATGGACTTACAAATAGTTGATGAAATATAGGTCATTCGGTTTGAGGTTTGCCTGGCAAGGGTGAGTAAATGAATAGGCAAAGGGAAGTGGAATCTTAAGGAAATTAAATATGAGTTTGGTGATGGAATGTATTGGTAGATGAGGGTTGGTGTGATACTTATCAAAACAGGAATGTTTTCTGCATTTATATATAAGCACATATAAACCATTTTAGTGAGGGAGCATGTCACATAATTCTGTAACAAGGAATTTCAAACATATCCCAAATACACACATCACAGAGTGCAACGACACAAAATAACAGGGCAAGTTTATACATTGTAAACTGCTTTTACCTTAAGAGTGCTAAAAAAGTGGGCTGCTTTGGTTTTCAGGGGCCCAAGATACCAGTACCTGAAAGGGGTCAAAATAAAATCAGATTAGAATATTAAAAGAACTATCAATATTATAGATAACATTCATAATAGACAATACATTAGTATTACACCTCTACTATGAGTGACTGTCTCCGAGGGCTTGGGGATTGTGGCTTAATATAAAACTGCATTACAGTAAATTTTTAACCAGCATTTCAATGCCATATCAGACAGTATATAATTAACTGTACAATACATAGATCCTTGTAATTTGTAAGGGATATATAACCAGAGACTCCTTGAATCACTAAATTTGTAAGTATCACTGGAATATATCCTTTCCATAATAGAATATAAATTGATAGAAGTATAAATTCAAAAGCCACACTGAGATGCAGATCTAAATGATCTCACAAGTGAAATGGCTGTATACTATATTCTCTCTCTCACACATATATACACAAGTGCACAATACAAATATACAATTACAATGCATAAATCAGCATAATTTCACATTAGTCATGTTATGCAGCTTTAAAATGGCAAATGTTAAACCTGGGAGTGAAAAGTGTTTACTGCAAATTGCTAAATTGATAAAAACTGTTGAAAGGAAAATGCCTAGCTAGAATTTGAAAAATGACATAAAGTGGACTCCTCTCTTCAAATTTATAGATGTTACCTTCTGTGGTAGATTAAATTATGTACCCCTCTAAAGATATGTTCTTCATTTTAATCTGCATTCCTGTAGGTGTGAACCCATTGTAAATAGGACCTTTTGAAGATGGTTTTTATAGTTCAGATGTGGCCCAAAGGAATCAGGTTCAGACACAGTGAGTTAAAGAAGGCTATACAGGAAGGAGCCCGAAGTCATCAGAAAGCAAAGAGCACACACAAGGAGAGAGAGCTTGCCATGTGAAAGGAGGTAGCCGAGAGAATCCAAAGATTGTAGCAAGTCAATGCCAGAATGCTACAGACTTTGGGGAGAAAGCATTGCCTTGCCAATGTCTTGCTTTTGGGCTTCCAGCCCCTGAAACCATTAGCTAATAAATGCTTGTTATTTAAGCCAAGCCCACTGTATGGTATTTGTCATAACAGCCTGGCAAACTGAGACACTTTCCACTCCATCTTAACTGTTCCCTATTTGGTTCTAATCAATATGCATTTATTTAGCACCTACTATGTATATGGAGGAAAGAGAAGAAATACACAGCATATAAAACTTTTGCCTTTAGGGGCTTATAATTTGAGAAATAAGGCCCAAAATAGTAACAGAAAACAATAAATGACTATGACACTGTATAACCTCATCTCTATTTATTGGTAAGGGGGGTCAAGAAGAAGCAATAAATGATAAAGGGCCTAGAATCATTACAAAATAAATGCCCCAAGAATAAAAAAGGGTGTAGAACTTAGAAATATGGGTCAGATTTAGATACATGAAAGAGGGAAGGAAATCATTCTAGGTAGAGGGGGTAGCAAAGGTATAGGAAACAGTGAGAATAACAGCCAGAGCAAGGAGAAAGAGCTTAAAAGTAAAGAGCTTATAAGTAAAGTTGGACCCTGAATGCCAGAATAAAGAGTTTAGATATAATCCTATGGGCAATGTGGATAAATTATTATCAGGTCAATATTGTGTGTTACTAATGAGGGCCTTGGTCATCTGATATTTATTTATTTACTTATTTAATTTTACACTAAGTTCCTGACTTTGTAGTTTGCTTCTTTTCCTAGTTAACCAGTTAGAAAAACATCCCAACCAAGGCAGTTTATTTCTAAATTGTCACAGTTCCCTTCATCTCTACTAAAAACAAATTTTGACATATGCTGTAGTTACCCTATGGCCAGCTAGAAAATCATTTCTCACATCCCTACTGTGTCTTCCATAATGCATACAGCAAATCAGTGAAAAGTCAGTCCTAGTCAAAGTATTAGATAACAATAACCAGATTTTAAAATTCATTGTTCAAAAATTAATCAAAATACGGGGCAAGAATGTGAGATATTTCTAATAGGGCTGACCTGTGCTTGTGCTTAATTGTTGACTTGGAATGAAATTTGTTCTTACCAGACTTTTTCAGAGAAAGCTAAGCAATTTCTCTTAGCAGGCTGCTAGAATTTGAGATTACAGATCAAATACAAGGTAATTTCTAGAATCAAGATAATCATGCCATACTTGCAAATAAGAAGTAAAATATTCAAGAATGCAGTCTGTAATGAAATACAGTAATATTTATCTTTTGACATTCTACTACCATCACAAACTTCATTAGCAGGGGTAGGAATAATAAAATGAAATAAGTGAGAGAAATTTTTATAAAGAAAGTATGGCAGAACTACCTATGAGTGAAAGAGAGGTTTCTTGATAAAAGCTACGTGTGAGATCAATCATAATTCATTTAAACTATATTAAAACTGTTAGCTCACAGTTTTAAGAAAAGGTAAAGAAAAAACAACACCCACCAGATATGACGTGAACCTGCAGCATCTCTTTCAGTCTCACCTCAGAAAGCTTTTTCCTACATTACCTCTCCACATCAAATAGAACATGACATGCCCTCTCACCAAGCCAGTAGTTTCATTTTACACAATGGATTCTCCAAAAATAAGTCCATTCCCATAAAAAGCCTACAATAGCCCTCTAATCGCCTCCTTAATAGGCCCATTTCTTCCACCTCACAACACACTCAGGTAACCACCTTTCATCCTTCTCTTTGAGAGACAGCCTGTGGTCTCTTAATCTGCTAGGACTTAAAAACAACAACAACAGCAACAACAAAAAAAACACCTCTCAGGGACACTCTTCTGACCAGCATGGCAAACACTCCAGGAGGCTATAGCCAAAGCAGTGCCTTCCCCTTGGTACCCAGCTAAGCAGGCTGCAAGATTATAGTCAATCTAGCTCTCCCTTCAATCTAGCTTGAGACTACCCTACTCTCATAATACCTTTAGATATTATGTCTAAAAATAGAGACGTACTCTTCTCTTTAGTTACCACCAAACCAGTGTTGAAGACACTGGAACTTCCCCAACCATTCTGCATATAGGATATAACCCTCTACCTGGCTGTTTCTACCCCATCATTCATACATAATTCAACTTTCGGGCCCCTCAAATTTATTCCCAGAAGATCAATGTATCTTAAAACGTCAAAGACAAAGATGGAAGAAAAAGAAAGATTTTTAAGAAAACATCACAAATCAATGTAGTAATCCTTTACTTGCTAACTTTGATGCCAGCATCTCTGAAGGATCCCCATCTCAGGCCAGTCATTGCAAACACAGGTTGCTCCTTTTCACCCTGGAAGTTAAATACATTTAATTTAATATAATGATTACAAAAACTTAGAACTCTCTACATATCCATGGTCTGCTTTTCATCAAAATCAAAGCTCTAAAAAATAGGTTTGAACTTTAAAGGAATTAACTCTGTGAGTGCTCAATAAAAGTGCCTGAATAAGCCTTACTATAAAATGGAACTAATTTTTGAATATTAGGCCCTCATAAATCTGCTGGCAAGGGAACATACTATCATATTTCAGGCCATAAATTAAGATGAACATAACTGATGCTGGTTCTTGGACCAATCAATAGTGGGGCTAGCCAAATTTTCTTCTCTCTTGTCCACTTGTTCAAGGCAAAGATAATTTAAGCCTGCATTCTCTTTAGAGCCCAAGGGCTCTTAAGTAATAGCAGCATCCTAGTACTCTAGAAAGTTTCACCAGAATATCTGAAAATATAGTCAAATATGTCACAACAGGTCGAAATAAAAAGTGATTTAAATTTAGTATAATGCTTTATGCTCAAATATTGCATATTATAATAAGTGAGTTTCTAATAAAGCAGTGAGTTTAGCAATATATAGAAAATATACACTATAGAGCCACTGCCTCTAAGAGTTTATAGTCCACAATGGACCTTCCTTAAAGTACAAATAATGTAGGTACCAGGATTCTGAATGGGACAGCTAAAGCCCAAGAGCTAAAAACTGATAGGCACCAAGTACCTTCACAATATAAGGAGAGCTGCCAAGCATTTGCTAGACACAATTCTACAGGACTTACTAAACGGGTAGAACCAGTTCACTTTCTAACATACTATTCCCCTACTACAAACAGTATAACCAGAAGATTAGGAACTTAAGGAAAATTCTTGGTGCTGTAAGTTGCTGGCTAGAGAAATTTTGTTAAGTCTTCTTTTACTCTCTGAGAGGAGAGGAAGGGAGGGAGTGCTTACCCCTGATCCCACTTTTTATACCCATTTCCACTACACCAAAACCAAGTGAGGAAATTTTAAGAGAATCACACACAAATGGAAGTGTCTATAAGACAACACTGGCATCTAATTCCTTTGTTGTGTATCTACTCATGGAGCAGATTTACATCTCTTGTCTCTGTACCTGGTTATGTAAGGCAAAAGGGAAATAGAGAGAGATGGTAGAGCAAAGATGAGATGATGGTAAGGCAACCTAACTAACTGGCACCGCAAGGATATATTGTATCCTGGATACCAAGTGGATACTGTGAATGATAGCAGGGCTTTGAGCCATCTTGACAGAACCCCATCTAAGAAAATGGCTGAGAGGCCATTGTACCAAAGGTGTAAGAGGCTATGGAGGTGCTATGGGAGAGAATTGATGGAGATAGCCCCCTGAACAGATCTCCAATACAAGAAAACTGTCATGGGAGGCATCCCAAAGAACTTGCACATGAACCCAGACAACAGGCAGCACTGGGGCATCATCAGGAACCAGTAGTAAACTACAATACCACCAGTTAAGTAAAATTATTTTTCTCTAATCCGTTTTCTGTACATCATCAATAGAGGAGCTAGAAACAGTAGGAAAAAGAAAGAATGGAAAGAAAAGAAATACAAAGATGTTGAGGGAGGGGGTAGTTGTTAATATAAAATAGTCAGGGCATCACGATACAGTGACAGCTGAGCAGAGACCCAAGAAACCAAGCAATCCAGGTGGATATCTGGGTGAAAGAGGAAATAGCAATTGAAATGACTTTGCAGGAGAACACTTAACACAAAGTACAGCAAGAGACCAATGCAGATAGAGTATACTCAGGAGGAGAGTGGTAGAAAATAAGGCCAGAAGTAGAAAATAAGGTCAGTAGTAGAATATATGTGTGTGTGTGTGCATGCATGTTGGGGTGAAAATCAGATCATATAGAAACGTATGGGCCATTGAACTTTATCCTATTCTTTTAGGAGTGCCATAGAATATTTTAAATTTTTGAGAGAAACAGTGATACTCAGCATCTAGTAGCTCAAGGTAGTCCAAAATTTTAATATTAGATTATATTAAATTCTTTTCAATGACATATCTCTGAGAAGCTGTTATTTTGGTGACTGCTGTGATAAAATGTACCACACAAAAATTAGTGTAGAACAGAAAATGTGGATGTGACTGTCCAATCTGACTCCAAGGTTTAAGAAGCTTAAGACGGTTTGTAGTCCCCAACAGGTGGCTACATCCAATTAGTAATTGTGGTTATTTGGGAATGAAATAAAATTTTTTTCAAATAGCTACTTAGTTGTTAGAATATAAGTGTTTATTAGGTTGTTTGGCCCTAATTATTTAATAAATGAGCCTGTTAGTTATTTCATTTGGCCTGACATGACATGAAAAATTACTGACACTAAGGGCATCGTGAACTGAGAAAATTTGGCAACCTTTGAATTACAGTGTTTTGAACAAAGGTGTAATCTGATATGAGTTACATTTTTAAGGGACCACTCTGGAAATAGTGAATTGCATTGTACTGGGAATAAGGGTAGCAGAAGAGATACCAGTTAGGAAGCTCAATGAAATAGCTAATCTGGAAGAGTACCAAGGCTACTAATAACTCCAGAACGATTTTGTTTAACTAGATTACATATGAATGTCAAATATTTCAACAAAAATCTGTTATTAAAAAAACTAATGATGAGACATTCACTCCCAGCCAAGGAGTAACAAGGCCTGAATTTACTCTTCTGCATTCAATAACTAATAAACCAGTCACAATATATAAAACAACAGTTTTTAGACATTAGACAATAGGCAACACAAGACACTGATCCTTAAGAAGGGGGAAACATACAAGGTGAGTCTACAATTACCCTAGCTTACTACCTGGAAAGAGTTCCCTTCCAGCACCTTGACTCCCTGAGTTGAAAAAACAAAGTTGAGAGTCTGGAGAGGCCTAGGTGACTAGAGTTCTGAGGGTAGCATAGGGGAGATTAGACAACTACACAGTGAATTCCAGAAATTTGCAGATAATCCCTGTATTAGTCAGCCAAAGGGGTGCTAATGTAAAATACCAAAAATGGGTTGGTCTTTATAAAGGGTATTTATTTGGGGTAGAAGTACACAGATACCCAGCCATAAAGCATTAAGTTTCTTCTCTCACCACAGTCCATTGCCACGTGTTAGAGCAAGACAGTTGCCGGCGTTTGCCAGGGTTCAGGCTTCTGTGGTTCCTCTCTTCCCGGGGCTGTGTTTCTCTCCAGGCTTAGCTCCTGTTTCCTCCACAAGGTCAGCTGTAGATGATCAGGCGAACAGCTTGCTTCTCTTCTTTCCAACATCAAAACTGCTTCTCAAAAGACTGCCTCTCAAAAAACTGCTTCAACTTTCCTTTGCCTTGCCTTTTATATTCAATTCCCCACCCACCAAGGGGTGGGGCTCAACGCTCTAATCCTAACCTAATCATGCCTAGATTAACAGATCAGTTTACAAGCATGATTCAATTATATTTTTGGAATTCATAATTACATCAAACTGCCACATTCCACCCTCTGAATTCCAAAAATACATTACAATATTTAAAAAAACTTAAATCAGTAACAATCCAAGTACAAAATCATATCAAAATCATTTTAAAGAAATACAGTTTGTCTTCAGACAAAGTCCCATCTGCTATAGACCTCTGAATCTTACAAAACCATTTAACTGTTTCCAATACACAAATGGAAAGACAAAAGATAAACATTTTCATTACCATAAGGAGAAATTGGGATGTTAAACATAAGTCATAGATCCTCTACAGTTCAGTAAACTTGCAGGGCATCCTCCATTCGATTTCAAAGTCTGAGAGTCATTTTTAAGAAGATGTTTTCTTTTCCTTGGGGCCACATGGGAACCCACCCTTTCCACAGGCTTGCCCAACGGCCATTTTCTTGGTTCCACCCTCATTAAGCATCTGAGTGTCCACCAAGCTTCAGACCTCATCCTCCAAGACTGTTGGGGTGATTGCCACACCTTACCCAATCCTTGGGTTAGAGTCTTAGCCCCCCTAGTACAGTGAGGTGAAGACAACATTCCCCTTAACCTTTGGCATTCAGGCTCAACCCTCTCAGAGCAATGGGTTGACCACCTGGCCTTCTCTAATTCATGGGGGACAGGTAGACCCCTCTCAGACCAATGGGGTGTTGACTTTAACCGCCCTAATCTTTGAGGAATGTGCTCCACCCTTTCTGCACCCTGGGGTGGCAAAACTCTTCCTGAACATCGGGTGGGGACATCCACCTTCTTCAACTGCTGTGGAAAACTCACCGTCTCTGTACCATGCGGCATCAAAACTTTTTCAGAACATCGGGTAGGAACATCCACCCTCTTCAACTGCAGGGGCAAACTCACCCTCTCTGTACACATGGGTGGGGCTCCTCTCTTGGCCCAAGGAGATGTCTTAAGTCCAGATCTCTGCTTCCACGGTTTTCTTCTTAAAGCTGATTCTCCTTCAATCTCTCCTTTCCATGTCCTCTTTTGTCCAAGCTAACAGTGGTTTTGTTCATACAGCTCTCTCAAAAACTGTTGGTTTAGCATGCAGGAAGCAGTGGTCCAAGCCATCACACAGTAAGACTTTCCATAAGTCTTTCCTAGATAACTGCATCTTCAATTCTGAGTTATGAGTTCCAAGTTTAGTAAAGTCTTCAAATAGGGCATTTTCATCTGGGAATTTGATTTCCACAAACTTGGAAGTTCCAGAATCAGTTTCTGTTTTCTTTGTGCCCAAAAGTTTAGTCCTTAGTGTATTTCGCTCATCTAGTATTTTGCTATAAGCTGCAAGGAGAAGCCAAGCCACATTCTCTGAGTTTACCTTGGAAAGTTCTTTAGCTAAATGCTCTGGTTCGCCATTTTCAAATTCTTTCTTCCATATAACACCAGGAGTTAATCTTGCTAAGTTCTCTGCAACTTTAAAACATGGATCGCCTTTCCTCCAGTTTCCAATAAAAGTTTCATCATTTACTTCTACGGCATCATAGAAAGTCTCTTTAGCGTCCATATTACTATCAACAGTCTCTTCAAAGTGGTCTAGGCCTTTTCCATCAAGCATTTCACAATTCCTCCAAAAAATACCCCTTACCCATTTATAAAACCGTTCCAACATTTTGGTATATGCAAAAGCACTTTCCCACTCCTTGGTACCAAATTCTGTATTAGTCAGCCAAAGGGGTGCTAATGTAAAATGCCAAAAATGGGTTGGTCTTTATAAAGGGTATTTATTTGGGGTAGAAGTCCACAGATACCCGGACATAAAGCATTAAGTTTCTTCTCTCACCACAGTCCATTGCCACGTGTTAGAGCAAGACAGTTGCCGGCGTTTGCCAGGGTTCAGGCTTCTGGGGTTCTTCTCTTCCCGGGGCTGCGTTTCTCTCCAGGCTTAGCTCCTGTTTCCTCCACAAGGTCAGCTGTAGATGATCAGGCGAACAGCTTGCTTCTCTTCTTTCCAACATCAAAACTGCTTCTCAAAAGACTGCCTCTCAAAAGACTGCTTCAACTTTCCTTTGCCTTGCCTTTTATATTCAATTCCCCACCCACCAAGGGGTGGTGCTCAACGCCCTAATCCTAACCTAATCATGCCTAGATTAACAGATCAGTTTACAAGCATGATTCAATTATATTTTTGGAATTCATAATTACATCAAACTGCCACAGTCCCCTTGGAGTCTTCAGACTAATCAGGGCATGCATGAGAGGAAGCTACCCACGGCCAGAGGAAGGACTACTTGTGCTGGAAGAACAATCCCCAGGGCTCACACAGGGACAGGACAGTTTGAATTTTCCTCAGCCAGAGTAGAAAAATGACATAATCCATGAGGCATCCAAAGCAGGGACTCAGAGAGAAAACTACATGGCAGAGCAGAGGAGTTAGTTGGAGTTTTGATGTTGGAGTTCTGATCCGGGGATTTGAGCTGAAGCCCCAGGAAGTAAGTAAGCACACAGAGGAGCTTGGTCATGAGGAAGGAGAGAAAGCCCCAGGAAAACAGACGAGCCATTCACCTGATAGTTAAGAGTTGACCTTGTGGAGAGAGGCAAAGCCTAGAGAGCCTCATAGTCTACAGCTGACCGTGTGGAGATAGCAGAGGAGCTGAGCCCATAGACAAGCAAGTCCCAGGAAGAGAGGAACCAGGGAACCCTGAACCCTTGCAGACATCAGCAGCCATCTTGCGCCAACACGTGGGAATAAATTTTGGTGAGGGAAGTAACTTATGCTTTATGGCCTGGTAACTGTGGACTTCTACCCCCAAATAAATGCCCTTTATAAAAACCAACCAGTTTCTGGTATTTTGCATCAGCACCCCTTTGGCTAACTAATACACTAGTGATAGAAAATCTTAAAAGCAGAAAAATGTCACATTACATACAAAGGAACAATGAAAGGAATAGCAGCAGACTTTTCATCAGGAACAATGTAAGCCTAAAGTCTAAGGAACAAATATTTCAAATCCTAAAAGAATAAAACCATCAACCTATAATTCTTTAACCAGTGGAAATATTTTTTAAAACCAAGGGTGAAATAAAGATTTTTTCCCCCACATATACAAAAACTGATTTTTCATCACCAACAGACCTGCACTAGAAGAAATGTTAAAGAAACTCTTTCAGGCAGGAAAGGAAAATGTACTAGATAAAAATCTAGATCTAAATATAGGAGAAAGATATCAAAAATAATTCTTCTCATTTTTAACATCTCCTTAAAAACAACTGATGGTTTAAGGCAAAAATAATAACACTGTATTTTGGAGTTTTTAACATGCAAAAGAAAAATGTATGATATTCAAAGGCCAATAGAGAGTAATATTGTAAAATTCTCATTCTGCACATGAAATACTATAATATTACTTGAAGGCAGACTGTGATGCATTAAAGATGTATACTAGAAATCCTAAAATCACCAATAAGACAAACAAAACAAAGACATATAGCTAATAAGCCAACAAAGGAGGGGGAAAAAAAAAAACAAAATGGAACCATGAAAATTAATTAATTCAAAAGAATACAGAAAAGAGAAAAGAAGGATCAAAGAACAGATGGAACAAATAGAAAACAATTACTGGGATGATAGATTTAAAACCAACAATATGAATTATCATATTAAATCTAAATGGTCCAAACAACTCAATTAAAGGCAGATGTTGTTAAACTGGATAAAAATGCAAGATTCATCCATATACTTCCTACAAGAAACTTAATTTAAATATAAAAACACAAATGAGTTAAAAGTAAAAGAATGGAAGATATACATTATGCTAATAGTAATCAAAAGAAATCTGGAATGGGTATACCACTATCAGACAAAGTAGATTTCAGAGCAATAATGATAAAAGAGTCAATTCATTAAGAAGGCCTAACAAGCCTAAACACTTAGTTTATGCAATTCACAACAGAGTTTTAAAAACTAATGGTGAACAGAAAAGCAACAGTTTGAAAATTATCATATATGCACAATCATTTATTTATGCATTCAGTCATTTAAAAATATTTATTGAGCACCTAACAATTGTCACACCCTGTTCTGGGCCCTGTTTAGTGGAAAAAAGAAAAAAAAAGAAAAAAAAAGGTGAAACTCCATGCCCTCATGTAGCTAATATTCTAGTGGGAGAAGTCAGAGAATAAACAGATAAAATTTATATGGCATGTTGGAAGGTTATAAGTGCAATGCAAAAAAAAAATTAAAGCAGTAAGGGAGATTAAGAGTGTTGGGGCCCTGGAGTGGGGGTTACAATTTTGAATAGGTGTCTCTGAGAAGTGGAAATCTGAACAAAAAATTGAAGAATGTGAGAGAACGAGTCACGAAAATATCTGAGGGAAGAACATTCTAAGTAGAGAGACCAAGCAGAGCAAAGGTCCTGAGGCAGAAAAGTACCTAGCTTATTAGAGGGATAGTGAAGGGATCAGTGTGGCTAGAACAAGGTGACAAAGGGAAAGGAATGCACAAAGGCAAAGATAAGAACAGAGATGTGATAGGGAGCAGATTGTGTTTGGCTCTGAAGGACTTTGGCTTTTATTCTGAGATGGGAGCTATGGAAGAGCTTTGAGCTGAGAAGTGACATAATTTGAGCTGAGAAGTGACACAACAGAAGTGGCTGTTGTGTTGAGAATGGATGGTACAGAGGCAAAGGTAGAAGAGAATAGTTAGAGGACTCCTGCAATAATACAGACAAAGATGAAGTGGCTTGCACCAGGGTGGAAACAACAGAGATGAGAAGAAATAGCTAGATACTGGGTATATTTAGTAAAGCCAATAAGATTACTTGCCTGATTGGATGTGGAGAACCAAGAATGAATCCAAAATTTTTGGACATGATAAGAGGTATTTTTTTCAACATATAAATAATCTTTTAAGGACTCCATTTTTCCTTTCTTAGAAAGGTTACATACTGATGACTATTTATAAAATAGAATAGTAGTTTAGGACAATGGTTTTGAAATCGGAATCCCAGCACTTAATTGCTAAGTGATCTTGGGCAACTCGTTTAACTTTTGAACATAAGCTTCCATATCTGAAAACATGGCCATCTTTTGCTTAATACTCATATAAACTTCTCTCATGTGATCTTTAGATCCACCCTATGAGTGTATTAAGGGCTATCACCATTGTATCTTCAGCTACATTGCCAGCATGACGAGTGGCAATCAGAAATAGTCCTTATGTAAAAATTTCTCATTAATCAGAGAATTAGGTGGCAGAATAACCTTGTAAAGCATTGACATGACTCAAAAATATATCTAGTCTCACTATCATTCCACAACAGCTACCTATCAAGTATATGAAGGCACATGTTCTCATTGATTCATCCAATAAATATTTATTGATCCCCAACTCTGGACCAAGCATTGTAATGGGAGCTGAAGACACATTGGTGAGCCAGAGTAACATACTCCCTGATAAAATGCTTAGTTTTTCCTTAGCCTTTATCCTTTCTAAGCTAAATATCCTAGTCCTTCAATTGTTACTCCATAATTTTACAGCTTCATTATTTTACTTACTCACCTATCCCACTGTTGTTTATCAATGTCCCTCTTAATTCTGCCACCTGGAACTGAGTAAACTATTGACTCTAAAAATTGTCTAAATTAAGTCTCAATTTACATTACCTAAACAAAAATACTAATGAATTTAACAGTGTAGTAAGTTTTAAACACCACACTTTTGATGTATATTAAGCTAATCATTCATTTACTCATTCATTTTTTTCTGTAGAATTAGCATTAATGAATATATATTATATACTAGGGACTAGGAATAAAAATGTCTGCCCTCAAGGAGCTTAAGGTATATTGGGTGATCTACAGACATAAACAATAACAATATGGGCAGTAAGATCAAATAATAGAGAAATGTATAAAATATGAAACTACAAAGCAGGTACAACTGCATAATGGGCGGAAGGAGCCAGGAGATGGATGGTTAGGAAAACACAACACCCTCAATTAAATTTTAAAGAATAAGATACCTAGACTGGGGTAAGTTGGGAAGGGAAGTGGGGAACAAGAAGGGAAGTGAGCGAAGGGAGGGAAGAAAAGGTATTCTAGCCTAAGAGAGGCAAACAATAGTATGTGAGTTTGCTGATTCTACAGCAGCATTTTACCAAATATTTCATAAGATATTAGTGTCACATATAATAATAATAATAATAATAATAAAGATTCCATGGTCAAATATGTTATTTATTTGGCTTAAAATAAGTTATGTTTACTGCAGTTCTTAGAATTTTTAAGATGCTAATATACATTATAAATTTCTAAAAGGAAAAATACAATATACAGTTTTCTTGAGTTAACTAGGCAACCCTTCCTGGGGGCAAGTGCATTTTGCACAACTAACATTCTTTGGGACACACTGCCCAGAAGCATGTGGTGTGAAGCAAGAAATACTAAGTGCTCAGGACTTTGTGAGTGGGGCTCTAAGACTGTTTTCTGTTTCTTCATCTAGAAGGCAGAATTTTAGGAATATTTTTTTAAGATTAACTGAAAAGGCTTCTAACTGCAAGAGTCAACTGATTTGGAGTGCTATGGCCTAGCAAGGAGAAGGAATTAAGAAATGAGCAAGATAGAATGTGTGTGAACAGATCTAGAGAAGCCAGATCTAGAGAAGAGGCCTGAACATCAGGAATGGAGAGACCAGGCCTATGGGAGTACACACAAGCACAGTAAAAATAAGCAGGGTCAAATGGACAGACTAGAAGCCAATAGACAAGGTACCACAGTATTTTAGTCCAGTGAAGATCTGAACAGGTAGTCAGATAAGATAGGTCCATAAACAAAAATAAAAACTGAAGGCACACAGCATCAGAATCAGCCAGATCTTAATAGTGGAGAAAATTTGCTGCCTCAATTCTCAACTCCCCTAGAAAGAGTAAATTCCTGAGAAAAAAATGGTTTAGTGTTTTGTGGAAGAAAATAATTTGGAGAGCTGGGTGGAAAAAAGGCTTATGGGAACAGTGAAAAGAAAAAAAAAAAATCCCTTCAACTATATAGGGATCCAGTCTAGGAATTGTAGGGATTCTAGATTAAAAGAAAGAAGGCAGAAGGAGTTCTGAAGCTACTCCAAGAATCATCATAAGAAATGATCAGAGCCAGGGCTTAAAAAGAAGGAATCCATGTCATGGCTAGGAATGATAGATAGGGGAAAGGGAGATATTCTAACTCCCCATCACCTCCTCAATATACCTAAATTGGTTCTGGTTTGGCAGGATCTAAAAGAGTGCAATTTAAACAGCAACAAGAAAGAACTAGAAAAACTTCCATTAATGTTTCCAGTAGTTACTCTGAAGTCAAGTACTAGGCATTACAGATGTCTATATGGGGGGAAACTGCCCTTTAAAAATCCTGGGATAGTGCCAAGAATGACAACACCTGGACAAAGCAATTAAGGGGAAAAAAGCAATGGCCTATGAGACAGAAAATCTAGGTTCTAGTTCTGTCTCCACCATGACATTTAATATTTTAAAATAACATCTTCATAGATGATAATCTATAGTACCTTTTCTAGGCTGTAGTACATACAATTCCTAGGCTAGAATTTCTTTTAGCATAGCCCCTTCCATTTTGTGAGAACATTTTAGCTTTATTGTATGCTATAGGATCATTTGGAATTTAAGTCACTTCTACCATGACCAGTGAGGTCATGGGGGAAGTCCCAACATCACTGCATGAAGAACAATGGAAAATAAAAGGAAAATAGGCTGCAAATTTATGGGTTCACCAATTATAAATATACATATACAAACTCTAAAAAACTAATAGTGATATCTTAGGATTGAAGTTTGGAATCATGATCCAGTGTAGACCCTTTTTTCACAGAAACATAACACTTGAATGAATATAAAATGCTCATAATATAGCTGGTACATTTTAAAGCCTAATCTAAGTAAAGCACACAGAGCCCACTGTTCAAAGAATTATTTGACCTTATGACTCTGTCTTCTCAGGAATTTGCCCTTTCCAGAAAAAAAAAAACAAAAAAAACTTTATATGAAAAAGGAATAGCTACTTAGCTATTGTCCAAGTGGGAATATCTATTTTCTAGATATTAAATCCTTCTTTAAGAGAGGATCCTGATCAAGAATCTGGAATGGCTATTGGAACTCTTCTTCCCCAGATTCTTATTTGGAAAAAAATAAACACCATTTATACCTCTCACTCATTGTGATAGGTTAAATAATAGACCCCTCACCCCTGCCCCATAGGAAAAAAAAACACACGTTCTCGGTCTTAGTCTGCACTCATGTGGTTGTGAGTTCATTGGAAATGTCTCTTGAAGATGTTGTTTTAGTCAGGGTATGGCCTAATGAATGATAGGCCTTAATCTGATTACTAGAGTCCTTTATAAGCAAACCCCCCCCCAACAAACAAAAAAACATAGAAAGCCACAGAGAGAAGCCGGAAGCCAGAAGTCAAGGGAACCCAGAAGAAAAAGAAGAGGACACTGCCACTGGAGGGAAAGCCAAGGAACCCAAGGATTGCTGGCCAGTCAGAAAGCTACTGACCCTAGGAGGAAGTAAGTTTGCTAGCCTCTGAAACCATGAGCCAATAAACTCCCATTCTTTAGGCCAGTCCATAGTGTGGTATTTGGCATAGAGATTATCACACCCAAATTCACCAACTGCCAACACTGGTGTTGTTCAACCATTTGCAGACATCATAATCCTTCACCCCTAAACATTTCAGCATGTATCTCTTAAGAACAAGAATATACTCTGACATATCATAACACCATTGCATTCAACATCTCTATATAATATCTAATATACAGTCTATATTAAAAGGTCCCTAATTGTCCCAATGGTCTTTCATGGCTGTTACCGGCTGTTTTTCATTTTTCCAATCCAGAATCTTATACTAGATTTAGTGGTGATATTTCTTTAGTTTACTGTAATCTAGAGCATACCCTCTACCTTCTCTTGGACTTCATGACAACATTATTAACATTATTGCAGACTAACTGCTGTTTTTAGAACAACCCACACTTTGGATTTGTCCAGTTGCTTTCTCATGTTTAGATTCTGGTTAACATTTTTGACAGTAAACTTCATAGGTGTTATCGTATCTCTCTCAATACATCACATCAGGAGGCCTGTAATGCCAGTCAGTCACATTACTGATGGTAAGTTTGTTAACTTGGTTAAGGTGGTATCTGTTAGATTTCTCCATTACAAAGTAAAATTTTCCTTTGTAATTATTAAGTAATCTGTGATACCTTGAAATTGTATGAATATCTGTTTCCCAACACCCTCAATCTCTTATCCAGTGATTTTAGGATCCAGTAATGATCTTTGCCTGAATCAGTTATTACACTGGTAATTGTAAAATGGTAATTTCCTAATTCTACCATTTCTTCTATATTTATAAGCTGGAAATTCTTCTATATTATCACTATGGACTTACGAAAACTTCATTTTTATTTAATGTATTATAATCCATTATTATTTGATGTTCAAACTGTCCCAAAATTGGCCAGTAGGATGCCATCAGGCTGGTTCCTATGTCTTTTTGTAATGTCTCCATCAGTTTCGGGCACATCCTTTACTTGTTCTTGCCCTGCCTCTGAAAGGTATCCCTTCACAGAGAGCTGGTTCATTTTATTAGAGAACAATATTTAGACACCAAGATCTGCGTACAAGGTATGCTCATTGCTACTTGATGTCATGGCTTCTAAGCCCTGCCAGTAGGAAACTAGGAAGTATATTTCTTTAAAAATTCATGTGTTTTTCCACACATCAATAAGAAAAAGTCAGACAACCCAAATGGGAAAAAGCCAGATAATATATAAAACCATAATTCTTCTTAAACCCATCAGAGAGCTGAGATTGCAAGGCAACCAAGTAACCTGAATTCCAAAGACAAGCTGCTCCAAGGAGAGAAGGGACACACGAAAGGTTTTATCTTTGTCAGAGGATGGCAAAAAGAAGTGGCTACCATACAAGCAAGTAAGATGATATCAGTCGCTATATTAACATTTTTAATATTCAAAACAAGAAAAATAAAAAATATGAGGTAGATGAATTACTTGTGGTCCAAAGGTAATGAATAGAGGAACTAAAAATAGTGGTACAATTATATTGGGAGGAGATATAGAAGAATTCTTTTATATAACAAAGGTCAACAGATAAGGTTTAAAACTGATAAATCATAAGCATATTAATTAGTGATAACAACTAGAATAAACAGTTAAAATTATTTTTCTCTGGAAAGCAAGCCTTTGGGTAGGAAGGGGTAAGAAGAGGGGCTGTTTTCATTATAATCTCATTTGAACTGCTGTAATTTATTTTAACACATGTGTACTACTTTGATAAATTTTAACTTTTTTAAAAATCTAAAGAAAAGATTTTACCTTGATCTGCAAGACATCAAGCGGAATTGTCTCTCCTTTTACAATGGCAAGTGTAGCATCTGTAATATGTCTAAAAGATAATGAGAAGGATCATGATGTAAAAAATAAACATCACTCACCCACTTCTGCCCCGTACACACCTCCACACACAACCATACTCCATACCAGAGTGTTAGTAATTGGATCAGGAAAAAGGCATACTCCTTCAAAATATTCCAAGAAAGCAGAATAAAGAGGTTATTAGACAATTACTGATATGAATACAGTTAAAGGCTCTGATATAAACTCAAAGAAAAGGTTTTGGCAGGAAAAGTTCAAACAAAATACCAATCATTCATTTATTTGACATTCATTGAGTCTCAGCATTATGCCTGCCTGACTCATTTATCATTGGAAAATATGATGTTTAAATAAATAATAATATGACAACATCTTTCCTTCATTGTAAAAAGTTCAAGGCACTTGACAAACAGTATGTCTTTTTATTTTAAAAACCAGAAGGGTAACTAAAGGGCAGGATATGTTGGAGTTACCTTAGCAAAATATAATCCAGAACCCAAGATATATTCCTCTTATTTTCTAGGAATACTAGGATATACTTTATTTTAATTCCTGATTATTTGGTTCAAAGACACAGGTCTGTTCTTATCTACATTCTGATAGTCATTTGAAAAGCCTATAGGTTTTTAAAAAAGTATTCATCAAAAGATAGTAGTACAATTGACATCCATTTAGGGCATGTGAAAGTATGTCCAACTTAGAGGCGCACTTCTAGAGTTTATACTCCATCTATTAGATCCACAGCCAGATGCATATAAATACACAACATATAATCAGCAGAATATTAAACCAACAAGTGGCTAGCCAATAAGAGATTTGCTTGGAGCAGAGAGAAGGAGTAAATACAGGTCAAGCACATTCCTCGCCCAGCCTGTCCACTCCTCTTATAACATTCTCTGCTCTCTCTTTGTATGGCTGGCTATTTCCCATCCTTCAGATCTTGGCTTAAATGTCACCATCTCAGAGAGGCCTACCCAACCAGCCTAGAAATAGATCCTTCCTTGTAAGTCTCTATCACTGAATTGTATTCACTGAACTGTGAAGGAGATCACAATTTATAATACATATTGTTTTCTTTACTTCCTTATCATCTGCCTCCTCTAGTAGGCTGAAAATTCGACAAGGTGAGTGATAATTTACATCCATTCACTGACCAATATAAAACCTGCACCTAGCACAGAGCATGGTACATAATAGGTATCCACTATTTACTAAATGAATGATATTATATAAAACTGCAAGGATATAAAAAAGTCCAGAGAATGGAACCATGAACTCCTACATACTCCTCATCCAATCTCAACAATGATGGCCAATCTTTTTTCCTTGTATACCCCACTCACTTTCCCCTACCCTTCATTTGAAGCAAATACCAGATATCTTAATACTTCATCCATAAATATCTAAGTATCTCTTAATGATAAATTTTCCTTTCGAAGAAAACCCAAAATATCATTATCATACCTAAAATATTTAAATGTTTATACCAAAATGTTTTATCTGTTCAAATTCCTCCAATTAACCCATATATATTTTTTAGTTTCTTTGTTCAAATCAGTATCCAAATAAGATCTATACATTGCAATTGGTTTACATGTCTCTTAAATCTCTCCTATTTATAGATTGTCTCTCCTTTTCTTTTCTCTACTTGAAGATATAGGTTGCCATATTAACTTTCTGACAGTCTGAATTTTACTTGCATCCCTGTGGTGATGTTTAACACATGCCTCTATTCTCTGCATTTCCCAAAAATCTGTATCTAATCAGAAAATGTGTTCAGATTAGCTTTGAGTTTTTGGCAAAAATACTCCATAGATGGTGGTGCGTATTTCTGTCAGGAGGCACATAATATCTGATTGCCTTTTTTTTTTTTTTTTTTTGTCACAGTAGTAACCATTGATAATCATTGGCCGGATTTTTTAAATAACAAAGGGTTGCAAAATGATGATTTTTAAATTCTATTATTCCTTCTAATTTATTAACTGGGTTTATAAAGAGAAACTTTCCCTCATTAACAATTTGATTACCCTGAAATATAGAGATCATATGAGAAAAGTGGGATAGATAATTGATTTTTTTTTTTACTTAATTTACCCGTTTTCAAAATAATAGGTTGATTTCCTAGTATTCTCCAAAAGTGAACAATTAGTTTTTCATTTTTAATTTTTTATTATCATTATGAACTCATTCATAGACTTAAGCAAATTTTAAATGTTTCGATCCATTACAGTTATCAGCTTTATTGATATTCAAATTGTCACAAATGAATGAATTTTAAAGGTGGAGTACAGGGTCAGTAAATAATCAGAATGAATAAGAAAGTAGCCACAGAAGGTCAATGTCAATGCTCAGCAAACTGAAGCTAAACTAACAGCTCTTCCCTATTGCTTACTTAAGCAAGTAGAACTATCTTTTTGAAAGGGCTAATTTAATGTTTTAACTTCTTTTTTTTTAAGTCAATAAATACTTGTTTATTGATTAAACTGAATTATAAAACAAAACAAAACAAAACAAAAAACTTCCTTCTTCCTTCTACTACTAAGTCATGCATGCAAAGTCCACAAAGATAATCTCCTGGCCAAAACCCAGCTGACCCACTATTGATATATGGTCTTAAAAAAAAAAACTACCCATCAAGAAAGTCATACATTGTGCAGAGGCCAAGAATTTCTTTTTTAAAGTCAGATTTATTGTGGTATAATTTATATACAGTAAAATTCATCCTTTTAGGTATACTGTTCTATAAATTTTGACAAACATACACAGTCATGTAACCATCATGAAGATCAAGATATATAACATTTCTAACATACTCAAAAGTTCCTTTATGGCCAATCCAACCCCCCACCATCAGTTCCTGGCAACTACTGATCATCTGTTTTCTGTCCCAATAGTTATGCCTTTTCCAGAATATTATATAAATAGAATCAAAAGTATGGAGCTTTTCCAATTCAGCTATGTTTGCTTAGCATGAGTTTGATAGTCATTCATGTTGCTAGAGGTATGAGTAGATCATTTCTTTTTATTGCTGAGCAGTATTCCATCATATGGATTTACCACAATTTGTTTATCCATTCACTAATTGGTGGACTTTGAGGCTGTTCCCAGATTTTGGCAGTTAAATAAAGCTACTATAAATATTCACAACCACTCAAGTATGGATAGAATCATTTCTTTTGGGTAAACACCTAGAAGTGTGATTGCTGTTCATATGGTAAGTATATGTTTAATTTTACAAGAAATTGTCCAAGTGTTTTCCATAGTGAGCTGCACCACTTTACATTCCCACGAGCAATATATGAGAGTTTCAGTTCCTCCATATACTTGTCAGCACTTGGTGATGTCCGGGTTTATTTAGTTTGTTTGTTTAAGCAATTCTAGTGGCATCCCATCATGGATTTAATTTGCATTTCCCTAATAATGCAAATTAAATAGTGTCTGTTCAAATGTTTTGCCTTTTTTTTTTTCCCCCCTTATATTGGGCTGTTTGTTTTCTTAATATTGAGTTGTGAGAGTTCTTTGTTCTGGATATCAATCCATCATCAGGTGTGTGTCTTGCAAATATTTTTCCCAGTCTGTGGCTTGTCTTTTCATATTCTAAACAATGCTTTTTGAAGGATAGAAGTTTCAAATTTTGGTGAAGTCAATTTATCATTTTTTTCTTTTATGGTTTGTGCTTTTTGAGTCCTAAGAAATCATTGCTAACCCAAGTATTTTAGTCTGCTAGGCTGTCAAAAGCAATATACCAGAAATGGGCTGGCTGTTAACAATGGGAATTTATTAGTTTACAAGCTTACAGTTTCAAGGTTGAGAAAAATGTCCAAATCAAGGCACCATCAGGCATTGTTTTCTCCCCAAAGACTGGCTGCCAGCGATCCTGGCACATGGCAGCATCTGCTGGTCTCTCCCTTCTCTTTTGGGTTTCATTACTTCCAGCTTCTTGCTTCTGTAGCTTTCTCTCTCTCTCTCCACATTCATTCTATTTATAATGGACTCCAGTAAGAGGATTAAGACCCACCCTGGGCCATGCCTTAACTGCCCTAGTTATATAGGTTTATACCAAGAGGAATGGATTCACTTTAAGAACATACTTTTTTAGGGTCTATAAAGCTTCACATCATCATACCAAGATCACAAAGACTTTCTCCTAGAAGGTATAAAGATTTAGGTTTTACATAGATTTATGCTCCATTTCATGTTAATTTTTATTTTAGTGTGAGGTTTAGGTTAAGGCTCATTTTCTTGCATCCAGCTGTACAATTATTTCAACACTATTTGTTTAAAAATTGTCCTCTTTCCACTGAATTGCCTTGGAGCCTTTGTAAAAAAAAATCAATTGATCATATGTATGTGGGCCTAATTCTTTACTCTTCTTCTCTTCCACTGATCTATGTATCTCTCCTTTTGCCAATACTAAACGTCTTGATCACTGTACCTTTAACAAAAGTCTAAAAATCAGCCAGTGTGAGTCCTCAAACTTTGTTATTCTTTTAAAAAATTATTTTGGTTATTCCAGCTCCTTTTGTTTTCCATATAAATTTTAGAATCAATTTGTCGATTTTTGCAAAAAGCCTGCTGGAACTTTGATTGGGATTGTGTTGAATTTATAGATCAATGTGGGGAAATTGGCATCTAAATATTGAGCCTTGCAATTCATGAACATAGTTATCTCTCCATTTCTTTGGGTCTTCTTGATTTCTCTCTTCAATGATTTGTAGGTTTCAGCATATAAATCTTTCAGTATTTGTTAGATTTATCCCTATTTTATACATACTTAATAATGTTAGTATTTAGTGCCTTTATTACTGGTATATAATTATATTTTAGAAAAATATAGTTATTTATTAATAACAAAGTAAAAGGATTATTCTGTCTGTAATGTAAGGACAACTGCAAGACAGGAGTTGTTTAAAAATTACTTTAATTTCCATCCAAAATAGTGTCATTTTTCTAATTTGGCCCCTTTAAATCTCTTCTGCTCTGTACAGACCTGGTTAATATGGTGAATTTGGTAGGAAAGGTCACCTTGCCATGGTAACTGACTGAAAAGTTTTTTATGTATATGCATGTGTATGTATAATTTTACATTTCTGAGCCAGCTGGGATTTACTGGATTTAAAGTAGTCTTGTGTTTAAGTGATGAACACTCTTCCTCCCATCCCCTTATCATTAACAAGGGGATGGAATAATTAACAGTTTAAAAGGTAATCACACGAGGCAGAGCTCGCTCTCTCTGCCTAGAAGGGCCCGCACCAAATCGGTGTGTATTTCTGTCTTTCTCTCCCATTTCTCAGCAAGCTTTGTTCTTTCCCAAATAAATTCTTTTTACTGGCCTAAAACAAACAAACAAACAAATAAAAAACCCTCTATTTCTTCTGTTTTCCCATTCTTATGAATATCTATGAAGTGTTCTTTCCCTTTTTTCTTGTACATTTCTAGATAAAGCAGTTAGCAATAAAAGGATTATCTTTTATTTATTTTTGTTTTAACCAGTCAGTAATTATATAGTCATCCTATTTCTTCTTTACAGTTTGTCCATCATTAACGAGGTTTCAGTGAATATGATTATAACAAACAGCTATTCTTTAAGAGTATCAGCCACTATACTAGGCACAATTACATATTTACTGAAGTAGCCCTTCTATTTAGCTTTTTAATAATCTTCTCAAGTAAATACTATTATTATTCATTTAATAAATACTGGTGAAGAAACTGAGGTTCAAAGAGGTTAAATAAAATTCCCAAGATGGGCATAGGAAGCATGTGTCAAAACTAAGTTTGACTTCAGGTGTCCTCTTCCCCTTGCGAGGCTGTCTTTTGGATGTATCAAATGGACATCTATGGATTTCCAAAAAGAAACACCCAAGTCAGGAATCATATCCACTTAAATTAGTGTTTTCTAACAAAGTTAGATACAACTTAAGATACTTTAAAAATCCTGAATATATACATTTTAAATCAAATGCTTGGATTAAATTCTGAGATCCCTAGGAAACTGAAACTTAAGAAATAGCCTATTTTACTTTCTCACATTTCTCTACCAACACATTTTTATCATCTTTATCCCATTTTTCCTCTCTAATATAGGTGCTGCCTGGGAAGTAGGTAGCAGTTTAGAAAATGAGATTAAGTTTAGGAGAAAGCAAGTAGCATGAACACAAAGCTTAGATTAATTTGATAAGAATTTATAAGCTCTGAAGGAAGCTACTAAAAACGGTTCTAATGCAGAATATTTGCACTAAACAGTTCCCAGCACACTGAAACGTTTAGTAACTATTTTTGAAAGACTGGACTTAAAAACTAAATACTGTTGCAACTCAAAAGCCCCTTATATATTGTTTAAATACATTTTTCTCAATTGCTTCACAGAAGACTCTAAAATATAACCTTAAATTTATCATTCTCCCATAATAATTGAAAGTTCTAAATAAAGCAACACTGGTATGGAACAGCACTTTTAGAATTATTTACCTGCAACATTCCAAATTCAAGGTTCTTTTTTCTTCTGTGGTAATTACAGTACAACAAATTTTGACAGCAGTGCAAAAAGCAAAGGCTTGTTCTTAAATAGCCTTAGGCATCTGCCATGTTAAGAGGTCTACAAAATTTGGAATCGAGGGCACTTACCTGATTACCTAAAAGCTCTGGGGCATGCTTATAAATTAAGTTTCATAATTTTATAAATTACAACTAGAAGCAACAACAATATTATTTGAATTATAGGGGAAAATTAGCGCCCCCAAAACTAATGTCTATCTCAGGCCCTGAGGATAACCACAGTCAAAATAAATTGGCTTTAGAACAAGGGTTTAGGAATTCTGAAGAAAAACAATTTTTTTCTCCAAGGAAAACTGTTTTACCTCTGGATCAGTGACATAAGCTATTTAGGAATGTTGATTAAAGCAGATCAAATACTGACATGAGGGAAAGACAAGCTCTTTAAAGTAACCAAGACACAAAGCAGATGGGTTTTATTTCAGATAAGCAAAAAATATTTGACTAATTCATTGTCATATCTTTTGCCCCTCAGAAATTCTAAGCTGGGAATAAAAAGTACAGCCAATTGAAATGGTCTCTTATATTTCTTAGACTTCAGAATGATTGGTGACTAGCTGAACACTCCCCATCATATTAAGATTTGAAACATGAGAGACGTTTTAATGAAGAACTGATATATGTCTATGAGTATGCCTAGTGTTTGACATATGGGCAAAGGCTTTTTTAAAATAGAGGAATAAATACAGAATTGTTAACACATGTAACAATTGGACTCTAAAATTAGAACAAAACTAAACCCACAAAAAACCCCAGCCTTATCAAAGAACTCCAATGCAGAGAGAAAAAATCCTTAACCAAAAACAGAAAATCATGTGAATTAAACTGCTACTGATTCTAGAATATTACAACCAGAAAAGTCTTCAGAATATTTTAACTCATTCAACAAATATTTATTGACTTCCTCCAATCTGTCACAAAGGTAACATTAAAGATCAGGCAACTGACACAGAGAGTCTGAAAAATAGTTACTCAGGATTATATTATTAATCTTGGGGCAAAGCCAGAACTCAAATTCAATATTCCTAACTTCTTGAAAGACTTTGTTTACATGATGCTTTCAAGAAAAAAAGAATAACAACAATAATTTGCCTGACTCCTGAAGACATTGTTAGACTCACAGCAATTTAATTTAGATGCCAGGGCTACACTGTTTTCCTGTCTAATAAATTTATCCATACTGCCTACCACGTTAGACATTCTGAAAAGAATGTGATATTTAGCTGTTTTAGCTATTTATAGCATTACAATAATGAAGCCAAGGCTACAGGTTCAATCTCCACAAGGTACTTGCTATTTGTCATCATGTATACTTAAAGCAAAAAAAAGATCAGTGCAAATCTGTCTTAACGAGAGAATCTACAATGTAAAAGCATAAAAGCAGTTTGGCTCAGGCATGCTATCTTCATAACTGACCAAAAACTGAAGTTTCATCTCCATACCTGACCTTGGGACTTATTATTAGATCACCAGGGTCCTATAACCCAACAGGAAAACTTCCCAATGAATTAAAAGGTTGAACTCTGATCTAGGCCCTCTTAATTATTTCAAGTTTCAGGCTATCAAAACTAAAATAATAATAATACATATTATTATTATTATATCACACTTTTGAATTTTTCATTCCCAGCCTCATGCACCCACAAATGCTAATATCCCACATTGACAACTTACTGGACTTTGTTTCCACTTTCAGCAAAGAGGGTATGACTCAAACTACTGGTTTGTCCCAGTGGGATAAATCCAATTGGAATCTTACTGAAGGTAGCCTGGGGAAAACAAGAAGAAGAAAGTTTTATTACTGTAGTCAGAAAATCAGACCAGAGAGGCACAGGAGTTTCCTCTATGACAAGGTAACTGATCCTGTATCCACCACCCTTAGACCTCATTGCCAGATCCCTAGACCTGTAATCAGATAACACTAATTGAACGGTTTCCATAACAAGGTAGTCAGTGAAAACAAAATGACTAGAATTTGGGAGAAATACTTAAGAACTCCCTATGGCCACTGGTTAAAAGAAATTTGTTACTATAATAAGGGTCTTGAACATATTAGCTCAATGACTACTGTATTATTTGAAAAAACTGCAGATAAAATTCAGCTAAGAATGTCTCACATTTGTATAGTGGCTAATAACAAATAAAAGTGCTTTACAAACTATCTCAAAGATAAATAAGGCAAAGAGAATACACAGGTTTAAGGAAGTAAAGATAATGGCATAGCAGTTGATTTAATTAAATGTCACAAATATAATACATACTGTAAGGTTCCTAAAGACTATTTTAAGCACAGTTTACTATATGCGACTTCAACTTTACAAAAGGGACTAAAAAAGATATTTTATTGTTATTGTTATTTATGAATAATGTCACAAACATCCATGTACCCACAACCCAGATTTAACCAGTTAACATTTTGCCTTACTTGCTTTCTACTTTTTTTCTAAGAAATAATGATACAGATAGAAGTGCTATCTCCTCTCATCCTATCCCCCTCTCTCCCTTCCCAGAGGTAACCATTATCCTGAAATTGATTTGATTCCTTTTCACCTACATTATTATTCTTTTAATAAATATGTAGGCATCCATTAACAATATGTAGTTCATTTTCTGAATTTTAAAAATTTGTGGAAATACATAACATACTTTGGCAACCTACCTTTATTATCAATATTTATGAGATTTAGCCATTCAGATATTTATAGATATAATTCATTCATGTTAACTGCATTACTGCTTATAGTATATGACCATAACATAATTTATTCATGAAGGAATTCTTTAAAGAAAAGATTTTGTATAAGAATTTTACATTTTAAGCAGCCATTGGTAAAGCTATTGGATACCCAGGATTATCAAGCAGAAAAGTCGACTATGGTTTAATAAAAGTTTAATAAAAGTGTTCTATGACATCGGCTGCAATACTTTTCTTTCTAAAACTCAAGGAAGCCCAACTTGTGCCCTCCAAAAAATATAGAATATCAGGAGAAAAAGTAAAATAAAGAAGTAAAGAGAGAGAAACAGAACAGAAAATGAAAAGCTAAAGTGCAATTATTCTTTCTTTAATGCTCACCTCATCTGCTCTTCGAAGAACTCCAGTAACAACCTATAAATGTATAAAAAAAAAAAAAATATATATATATATATATATATAAAATAAGCAACTTTTTTTTTTTTTTTTTAAAGATTTATTTTATTTATTTATTTATCCCCACACCCTCACTGTGTCTATTCGTTGCATGCTTGTCTTTGTTTTTATTCAGGGGGCATCGGGAACCGAACCTGGGACCTCCGGTGTGGGAGGGAGGCGCCTCATTGCTTGAGCCACCTCCACTCCTCGCTTTATTGTGACTCTCATTATGTTTTCCTCCTTGTGTCTCTTGTTGCGTCAGCTCGCCACGCCAGCTCACTGTCTTGCTTGTCTTCTTTAGGAGACACCAGGAACTGAACCCGAGACCTCCCATGTGGTAGGCGGGAGCTCAATCGCTTAAGCCACATCCGCTTCCCAACATGTATTTCCTTTATCATAAAAGAATTGGATTCAATTTTCATGGACCAGAAACTCATTCCTGTTTTCTTCCTAGAAACCATGTCAAAGAGATCTTAAAACACAAAGTATTCTCCAATGGAAGCAGTGCTAAAAAAGAGCTTTTATTCTTAACCTAGAATCAATAATATGATAAAGATTAAGATAAAATAATTATTTAAAAAACTCCATGTTATATTATTAGCAAAATTATGTTTTAAGTTCTATGAAATGGATATAAATGTGATATACATATCAATTATACAAAAGCCCTACTTTACTACTATGAAGTACACATACAGGAAAATAAATAATAACTTGCAATATCGGAGAACTAGGTGCTCAATAAATGTTTCTTACTGATGAATACGAAGACAAGAGGGATGGTGTTCCCTCTATTAAAAGATACTTTCAATTTTAATTTTTATGTAATTAATTTTTCTCTTTATAAATATAGCATATGTGTCTTATAGAAATGGCAAAATATACTTGAAGAAAAAATAATTTCTTATATTCCCACCATGCAGGATAACCATCATTAATCACCTATTTATATTTTGGTATATTTTCCTCTAATGCTTTTTTTAATCAAGGCATATTTTTATATGGCTGTGATTATACCAAACACACAATTTGGTATCTTTCTTTAAAAACATTTTGTAAAGTAAAGGCCCATGGAAATCTTCTCCCTTGGTCTTCTACCTCACTGAGTTTCAGGATTAAATGGGACTGCCATTCTTTGTTGGTAGGCTATCAATATTCTTCACACTTCATTAAAAAGCCATAAAAACAATTACAAGATCATTAGCACAGCCTTTTTAAAAGAAGCTTACTAAAACTCCCATAATTACTAAATCAAACATGGTACAGTACCCCCCCTGCTGTTAAGCTTCTGATCCCTGAATGCCAATGAAAACCACCAAATAGAGGCAAAATGAGGTATGGATGTGAATTATAGTATGGAATGATGAAGCAATTGGAAAAGACTGCCTACACTGGGTTCTTTGGAATTTTCCAATAAACAATGAACAGTCTACTCTGCTGTGTGGAATTCTTCCAGGGCAATATACTTACCTTATTGGACAAAGGGAACCAGGAAGTATACATAATTTTAAAACAGAGCAGATGCATACATCTGAACAAGTAGATCTCTTCTTATAAGTGTATTATTAGGAGATAACATTACATGTGATGGAAATGATATAAGATTATATACATCCTTTTTTAAAAAAGGAATCTATATTCAGGTTTATTTTATAAGAAACTGTGATTCCATCATAAACAGAGCTACTTCCTATGTGTCTTCAAAATATAACAAGCTTATCCCAACCACCATTATTTTATCTTCAGTCTTATTTGATTTTATCAAACTTAAATGTAACAAAAATCCTCCTAAGTGGTGGGTTTACAAAAAGCAATGAAATAAAAGTGCCTGGAACAAATACAAAATTCTACTTATTTCAGAAAGTAGCAACCTAAAAGAATAATTTCCATTTTCCTCCCCTTCAACATGGCTTCAAACAGAAAAACAGTCACACCTCCTGTAATGTCCCATCTCCTCCAGCAACAATGATAACATCTGTGTTTTCCATCAATTCCAGGAGTTTCTTGGCTTGTCCCTCATAATCTGTCTGAAATACAAAGGAAACCTTTGATAGTTTTATCATTCTAGGCCAAAAGCTTAAATAGTATTAGATATTATCTTTAAAGTTTTACATTGAGGCTCTTAACTTTTACATAATTGATAGAAATGAAACTAAACAGTTATAAAACAATTATGTAATTATAGACTTTGGAGCTGGTAGGAACCCAAGAAACCATTCACCCAGCTCCTTATTTTACAAGTAAGGAAACCCAGTGATTGTCTAAGTTTATACAGCTAGTTAGTCAAGTACTCATTTCCAGTCCAATGCCAATTCCATTACATCATTTATCCAGTGCCTTTCATCCAAAAGCAAGTGAATAGGCAAATAGGGAAAAGCAGATGTAATGGAAAGAGCACAGATTTGAGAACCCCTGAGACTAGATTAAATCCCAACTCTGCTACTTTTTAGCTGAGCAGCCTTAAACTCTCTGGATGTTAATTTCCTTATCACTGAAATTCTGCATGTTTGTGGAGGGGTAATAATTGCTTTCTTGCTTGCAATACTTTGTAAAGCAGTACGTGAGGCAAATAGACCAAGGTAACTGTTCCTGGGAGGTTATTGTTAAGAAATACAAGTATGATTTAAAGTAGTCACAAAGCAGTACCTAAACCTTACTATTTTTATTGAGATCATTTCATCTCATTTCATCTCAGAAACATGCAACCTTAATTGAACCATTTCATTTCATTTTATTTGAGCCATCAATGATAGGCATACCTCTCAAAGAAAATATTAAATTAATTCTAAAATTAAAAACACTCCCTCCAACTGATACTACACTAGAAACTCTAATAGACAAAAATTAAATATTTTAATTTCAGATGGGTTAAAGCATCTGAGCCAACAAGTTCTAGTATACCATTAATTCATGGTTAACACAGAGGAAAAAGGAAGCCCCTAAGCTAATACCATTGAATTCTATGACGAATAATCCTACTTTTTACCCTAAAAATGAAATAACTGGCTTTATAGTTATATTTGTATATATTTGATTTTTAAAAAACAAGAATATATGCTAATCTTTAGTAAAAGTATGGTTTGTCAGCCCCAGAAATAGGTGATCATTAGGAATCAGCATGGATTTGCTAAGAACAAGTCATTTCAGACTAACTTCATTTTCATCTCTGACAAATTCCTAGATTAGCAGATCGGGGAAATCAGATTGTATCTGGTTTACAGCAAGGCACCTGGCAAGCTAGTTGATGATATCCTTGGGGACAAGGTGGAGCTATGTGGAAACAATATTCTAGAATACAATTAAGTGGATTAGTTACCAATTGAATGCCTATGTTTAATCAGTGATGTCAAATTCCAGGAAGATTCCTAGTGACATTTCATTAGGGCTTTCCCTTCAGTCTTTTCCTATCCATTATTTTATCAATAATGGAGATGAAAGATAATTACTTTAAGATACAAATCTCATGATCTTGCCCTTCATTACTTCTCTAACCTCATCCTTGGTCACTGTACCCCCTTGCTAATTCTACTCCAACTACAATGGTTCCTCAAACATGTGGCAAATATTCCTGCTTCAGAGCCTTTGAACTTGCAATACCCTTGGCCTAGATTCTCATCCCTCAAGTATCTACATGGTTCACTCAATTCCTTCAGATCTCTGTTCAAAGGACCTCTTATCAGACTAGCCTTTCTTGACCATCTGAACTAAAATAAACTCCATAACTCTTTGTCCCTTTAACCAGATTTTTCTTCTTAACATTCATTACCATCAGAAATTCATATTTTTATTTGTATATTTGTTGCTTGTCTATATCTCTTCCTTTCAGACTTTGAATATTAGTTCTTTGAGGACAGATAGGGAGCTTGTTTTGTTCAGATTTCATCTCTAATACTTAGAACAGGGCTTGGCTCATAGTTGGCACTCAGTAAATATTTGCCAAAAAATTAATAAATATGAATAAGTGTATACATGAAAGAACCAAAATTCAAAAAGATTTTGACAGACTTAAAGAATAGACCATATAAAAAAAGATTAAGTTACTAGTAATAATACACTTGAAGCTCTGATCTTGGAATGAAAAATCCCAAATGCACCAAAACAGGAAGGATAAAAAGTGGCCTAATGGTACATAGGTAAAAATATATAGGAGCTTTAGGGAACCATGAGTCCAGTATGTGTCAAAAATATGATATATCAACAACAAAAATAGCTTAGGCTACTTAAAAGATGAATAGCATTAGAATGAAGGACTCCTTGGTCCTGTTCTACTCTTCCCTGATTAGACCACACCAGCAATTGTTGTAATCAATCCTGGGCTCTAGACTTTAAGAGATAGAAGGACACTAGAGAACATTCCAGAGAACTACCAGGATGGTGACAGAATTGAAAACATGACCCCTGTGAAGAAACCAAAATGTTTAAAATGGAGAAGGCTGAAGGAAGAGGTCACAATAACATTCCTCATGTATTCCAAAGACTAGTATACAGAAGGGATAGAAGGACTAGGTGATTCTCAATCCAAGTGCACATTTCAATCACCTGGGATTTTTTTTTTTCCCCAACTGCAGATGCCTAGGCTCCACTTCACTTCAGTTACAAGTGGGAAGTAATATCTAAGCACTGGTATTTTTTTTTTAAAGCTCTCTAGGTAATTTAATATTCAGCCAGAATTGAGAACCACTGACCTATATGTAAAAGCTCCTCAAATAAGGAAGAACCTTCTAACAGTGCTATCCTAAGATGAAAAAGGTTGTCTTGAAGGGTAGTAGGTTTCATGTCAAGTGAGAGGAAGTGCTCGAGGTAGAAACACATGTTTTTGAGTCAGACAGACTTGGGTTTAAGTCCTAGCTCTGTCACTATTAGTTGCATAATGTTGGGCAGATTTCTAGATGAATGGATCCTCAGTTTCATTATTCATAAAAATAAAGAACACCCAACTTCACTGGTCTTTTGTGATTTCAATAAATTGACTTATGTGTAGTGCTACAATTCTCTTTCTAGCAGAATGGTAGAAGAGGTACCCTGCCACTGAACACTAAAGCTATAGAGTAAAATATTAAAAATATCTTTGATGCACAGATAAACTGGAATAAAGTAAGAAATATTCAAGACAAAACTAACACCTAAACAGTAAATGCTTTGAGGGCCTCTAGTGAACCAGGTGGACCTGAACTTTGGTTTTCAAATCTTCACCAGGTTCTAAGGAAAGGAGACAAAAATTCCAGAACCTGCCCAAGGTGGGAAGTCTAATAGAAGACTCTCACTCCACCAAAAAGCCAGGATCCAAAAGGGTGCATGCACAGTTTAAGGGTGAATTAGAAATAAAGCTGACCTATTCCTATCCTTATTCCCATCCTGGGGGGGATTGGGGTGGGAGGTTAGGGATGGGGAGGAATCTTCCCTGAGAATTCATGACTTCAACCTGGTCCTCACACAGGTAAGTGACCTAAACACATGCTACCTAGGTAATAAGAAAACCTCAAGCTAATAATTTAATTTTAAAAAGCTCCCAGGACTTCCTTATATGATATGCACTGGGAAGGACACAACATTTTTTCCTGTATGCTAAAAACATATAACCTGAATCTAATCATGACAAAAGCCAAATTGAGGGACATTCCACAAAATAAATGACCTGAACTCTTCAAAAATGTGAAGGCCATAAAAGTAAGAGAAAAGATTGAATAACTTTTTAAATTAAAGTCACCTAAAGACACATGACAACTAAATACATTATGTGATCCTAGATTGGATCCTGGACCAGAAAACTTATTTTTTCTTTTATTAAAAAGGATGTCAGTGGAACAATTGATTTAATTTAAATAAATTCTGGGAAGGAGACGTGGCTCAAGCAGTTGGATGCCTGCCTACCACATGGGAGGTCCCAGATTCGGGTCCCAGTGCCTCCTAAAGAAGAGGAGCAGACGCCGCACACACCACAAGGAGCTAAATGCCTGAATACCCACTGCAACAAGCTAGACGCCACACCTGCCACAACGAGCAAATGCCTATATGAGCAGATACCACAAACCAGCAGATACCACAGCCCATGGGGAGCGGATGTGGCTCAGGCCGTTGGGAACTCACCTCCCATGTGGGAGGTCCCGGCTTCGGTTCCCAGTGCCTCCTGGAGAAGGCAAGCAAACTATAAGCAGACAGACTAGAAAAACATTGGGAATGGGGGTGGGGAATATATATATATATAAAGTAAATAAATCTTAAAAAAAAAAAAAAAACAAATTCTATAGATTAGATAATCGTACTACATCAATGTTAACTTCCTGATTTTGATAATTATTCTGTGGTAATGTAAGAGCGTATTCTTGTTTTTAGGTAATATTAATATTTAGGGATAAAGAGATATTATTTCTGAAAATCAGTTTCAAACAATTCAGAAAATAATAGTAATTATATGTTTGTGTGTGTATACATATATATATAGAGAGAGAGAGAATGATAGAGCAAACATGGTAAATATTAACATTTGGGGAATCTGGGTGAACTTCATAAGGGACTTCTTTATATTAAATTTTCTATAAGTCTGAAATTTTTTCAAAATAAAATTTAAAGAAAAGAAATAAACCCTGCACAGTTTCTACTAAAGCATAAGAAAACATTTCTAACAATTTTTAAATCTCATCCTTTTAAATATCTATTTTCTGTGTTTGTTTTATAATGCACATATATATTAGTACTTATATATAATTTATAAATACCTTAAATTAGAAAAATAATAAATGGGTTCCAAGAAATTTGAACATGGGTTAGGTAAATTAGATGATATTAGAGAATTGTTATATTTGTTGCTTATGATAATGACATTGTGTTAATGTAGAAAAGTATCCTTATTTTTCCAACATGCATACTGAAGTATTTAGGAATAAAATGAGATGATGCCTGCAATTTACTTAAGGGAATCTAGCTACCATGTGGAGATGACTAGTGGAGACACATGGGCCAAACAACAACCAGCATCAACCTGCCAGATATGTGAGTGAAGGCATCTTAGATCTTACAGCCTCAGCCATGGCACTGAAGAATCCAAGCAAGAGCAGCACAATAAGAGTACTAAACATAAACTTCTGATGAATAGAATCATAAGCAGAAAAAAACAGTTGTTTGAAGGTACTATGCTTTGAAGCAGTTTGTTATATAGCAATAGAAAATTGATATAGAAATAAATCTAAAAATATCAATAATTACAACAAATGTTAATGGACTAAATGGTCCAGTTGAAAGATACAGATTGTTAGATCAGATTTTTAAAATATCCTGTTTTCATGACTTTACCAAAGATTCATCTAAAATATAAGGATTCAAAAATGTTGAAAGTAAAGGGATGCAAAAATTATGCCAGGCAAAAAGCAACCAAAAGAAGCTAGTATAGTTACTATTAATACCAGATAAGATAGACTAGAGCAAAAGGCAATATTAGCATTAAATAGACTCAATATATGAAGTTAAACCATGAAAGAAATGAAATAATTCCAAGAATACAATCGATTATAGTCTCAAAATATAAAAATCAAAAGCTAAGAAAACTGCACAGGAATATAGACAATTCCACAACCACAGTGGGAAATTTCTAACACTCCTTCTCACAATAATTTATAGATAGAGCAGATGAAAAAAATCAAAGAGTACATAGAAGATTTGAACCCGAGAATTAACAGACTTGAGTTAACAGACATATATAGAACAAGGTACCCAATAACTGATGCATATTCTTTTCAGAAATGCACAGAATACTGAGAACATTTGTGGAAATTGATCACATGCTAGACCATAAAACAAGTCTCAATTAACTTTAAAACACTGGAATTATACAGATCACATTCTCTTACTATAATGCAAATAAATCAGAAATCATGAAAAGATAAGTAGAAAAACTTTAAATTTGGAAATTTACAAGCATGTTTAAATAACTCATAGGTCAAACAAAAACCATGATGGAAATATTTAGAACTAAATAATGAAAATATTATATACCAAAATTTATAGGATGCAGCTGAAGCAGTGATTATAGAGTGAAATTTATAGCCTTAAATGCATGTAATAGGAAAGAAGGATGAAAATTAGTAAACTATATATTCAACTTAAAATGTTAGAAAAAGGTCAGAAAACAAACAAATGAAACAGAATGAAGGAAAAAATTAAGACAAGCCGAGATTAATGAAACAAACATGAGAAAATCAATAGCCAAGAAATGGTTCCTTGCACAGAGTAATTAAATTGACAAACACCTCACAAGATTATTAAGGAAAAAGAGAGATGGATAAATAAGATTAAGAATGAAAATGGTATATTACAGATACTACAGAAATTTAAAAGTTAAAAAGAGGATATTATGAACAATTCTATGCAAATTAGTTTGAAAATTTTAGATGAAATGAACAAATTCCTTGAAAAATATACCTTACCAAAATTAATCTAAGAAGAAATAGAACTTGAGTAATTCTACAACCATTAAAGAAATTTAATATATAGTTAAAATCTTCCCTCAAAGAACGCTCTAGACCCATATGGCGAGTTCCACCAAACATACAAGAAACACATAATATCAGCCTAATATAACCATTCTAAGTCCTCTTATATGTAGAGAGTATGGTTCATTACAGGTACTCAAATAAATGTTAGTTATCTTCCCCTTCCTCGTATCCCTGGAGGTGCAGAACTGGAAAACATTGTTTCATATAAGTTGGAGAAGAGAGTTAAACACTGCATGGTTGTTGGGGATTGAATCATGTTCCCCACAAAAGGCATGTTCAGGTCCCAACCCCTTTACCTTTGGGTATGATCCCATTTGTAAATAGGATCTTTAAATATGTTATTAGTTAAGGTGTGCCCAAACTGAATGCGGGTAGGCTTTAATCCAAGATGGCTAACGTCCTTATAAGCAAAGGAAATTGTACACAGAGAGAAGCCATGGCAAGAAGCCAGAATTGAATGGAACCCAGAATGTACAGCAAGAAGCTGGAAGTCAGTGAAACCCCAAAAAGATGACGCTGCCATGTGCACGACCATGTGACAGAAAAGCCAAGGAACCCCAAAGATTGCCAATCAACCAGAAGATACCAATCCCAGGAGAATGCAAGCCTTCTAGCTTCTGAAATTTTGAGCCAATAAATTCCTATTGTTAAGCCAATCCATTGTATGGTATTTGTTTTAGCAGCTGAGAAACTAAAACAAGAGTGAATTGGACTAAATGACCTTTTAATCTCTATGATTTACTGAAAGTGTGTAAGATTAAAAATAGGTTAACCATAGATATTATAAACACAGTAACAATGATTTTCACCAAATACACACTCATATATATACTATACAGATATCACTTAAAAGTCAACAATGTACAATCTTGGGGTGTCATCTGACATAGCAAAATTCCTTCTAACTTATTTTTTGTTGCCTTTTTTTCTTACCTAAATAAATCTCCACAAATTCTAAGGTTTTACCAATTAAAATTCCTCACCAGAGAGAAAAATGTTTACCTATCTGTGAAACTACCAAGAAATTCAATAAATTCTTCTAATTTGGAGGTTTAATATTTTCAGGAAAATAATCCTTAGAGCTCTAACAACTTCCACGTTCCAAGAGATAATAATTCCACATCCTGTTTCTCAAATGAAAGGTATCAAGTTCTCCATGCCTTCATCTAATTTTATTCTGAAAATGAAAAGTGGGCTGTGATCAAAATTGCTTTTATTAACTACCAGAACAAGGCCATAACACTGATTTCTTTGTTCTTGTGGTGTTTTTTTGTTTGTTTGTTTTAATATATTTTTCTATCTTCTTTTATTGCTGCCTTTTTTTTTTTTTTTTTTTTTTTTAAAGGAGGTAACGGGGATTGAACCCAGGACTTCATACATGGGAAGCAAACACTCAACCGCTGAGCTATACCTGCTACCCTGTTTTTATGTTTTTAAATGACAAGTGATTTCTGCTAAGAAGTGAACAGAAGAAGACATGCTATAAAAAAGTGGTAGCATGGGTAAAATAAATACTCTCGAGCAGTTCTCACCTTAATGATAGTCACATCCATGCCAGATAAGTGTAAAATCGGGGCAGCATTTTTTTCAAATAGAGTCCTGGCTTTACTGCAGACAAAGGAAAAATACAAATATTTTAACATGAGTTCCTCAAGAACAGAATAAAAAGCCCAGAAAATAAAAGAATAGACTGTGGGACACAGGTTTTCTTTGTTTACTTAAATATAGAAAGTTTAACAACCAATAATGAATTACTACGGATAGAGAAATAGAATCTTTCACTCTGGGGCCTCTAAAAGTTTACCCCTGGTCTAATACTATAGGCTCTTACCATTTAGGATGCTTAGAGTTCACAGTCTAGGTTTTAGAGGACAAATATACACTAGATGTCGCTCTACTCGGGCAACAATGTTTGGTTCATTCAGCAAGTATTTATTGAGCATATGTGCTAGAAACGGGTATAGGAGGCTGGGATACAACATAACAAAGCAGACAAAAATACCTGTCCTCGTGAAACTTATATTCTAGTGGTGGAAGGAGGGTAATATATTTTCTGTAAAATTTTTTATGGCCTGAGGAAAGAGACGGAACCAAACAGAAGCAGTGCCTAATTCCGACTCAGTGGACCTAACTTTTTGGAGAGAGATAAACCATTTTTAATAATTTCAAATGCTAGGGGTATCTCCATTTCTTGAGTTTTAAATCTGTAGTGAAATCCCCAGAGACAGAGTAAAATTCTTTTCCATAAAGGCAGAATTTCTGCTAGGAAAGGGAAATTTTAGAAATTATCTGATTTAACTATAGGATAATTAATCAAAGGTTTGTCTTAAACTCCCAAGCACTCATGCCTTTCTCTGTGTTCTCCTAGCACTTTGTACAAATTTCTGTTAGCATCTTTCACACTAAATGATGAATAGAGATTTGTAAGATTGTCTTTGGGACTAGACTGGAGGCGTTGCAAAAACAATCACCAACTCTTATTAATCCTTTGACTCTCCTGGTATCTAGGATAATGTCTACAATACTTAGAAGGTACTTAAAATGTGTCTGATGAATGCACAAATGAATAAATGAATAAACCTCCCCAAATGTATATACGTAAATTCTGAGGAAAAGGAAATGCCACCATTGTGATGTCTTATAATAAGAGAAATAATTATATAGCTCTTATAGAGTTTGTATTTTTTTTTAAAAAGTACCATGCACACCTTCTGTTAGTGACTCTTGCCCAATTCAGGTCAGGATTCAAAAACACAACCTAGTCATCTAGGGATGCAGAAGTTGCAAAAACATCCCTCCTTGCGCTCCTTCCCAGAGGCTGAATAAATTTTAAAACATACCAACTACCTTACCTGTCTTTTACCAAAATATTTTTAACTATCACACAAGGAGAGGAAAAAACCAAAACACTAGTACTTTCAAAACAATCCATATCAAACATCTAACTTTTATATCCATATTAGCTCTGTTCTCTTGCCATAAAAGATTATTTTTTTTACCAATGCTTTGACTTTCTTAAGGACATTTTATATTAGAAAGAGATACAAAGGTAGCTAATGAGGAGCATGTATAAATATGCACAGATCAAATTCAACATGCTTTAAATTTTAAACTAAAAAGAAATCGAGAACCTTGGGCAAATATTCATAAGAACCATCAAAAAGAATATCTCAAATCAAAAGCCTATCTGAATATGTAATTACCAAATTAACAAATACCCTCTATCTTTTCTACTGCTCTGAATGATTATTATAACAGGGATGAAAGGTCAAATGGAAATTTAACCCAACAGTAAATGGCTGAGCTAGCGATACTATAAACACTTCTCCATCCAGGGTTGCTTTCATTACTGGACTGATAAGAAAGAAAGAATCAGTTGGAAGTGGATCAATTCTACATCTAAGAAGCAAAACCCTGGAGAAGTCTCAATCTGCCATATCAATCACTCACAACACATCTGTAACCTTCTATAAGTTAACTAGAAGATTTTGCTTTTCTTCTAGTGATTCCATATAAAAGATTTAAAAATAAGTATTTCCAGTAAGAAGTGCATTATTTATTATATAATTAAGGGTGAAATAGCACCATGGATAAATAAAAACTTCATATACTTACAGCAATTTCCAGGTTCACACACATACAAAAAATAATTACTCTTTAATATATTATTTACTAATGCTAAACCCACAGTTATCTTATTTCTTAAAGATCTTATGCAGTTTTAAAGCAGTACTACATAATGAAAAAGCTACATGATAAATTATAAATTACGTTGTCAGAACAGAGCCTAGATGACAAAAATAATGCAGTTAAATACTGAAAGCAGTGTTTTAAAAAAATCCTGAAGAGTTTCAGAGTGGCTCCTTCCTAGGAGCATGTAGTGATTCACCTTGTTAGAGACAATACCTTCAGAAAAGAGAGCTACTTTCCTTTGGTGGTAGTTTTAGCCTTTCCTTTAAATAAAGGACCCCCTTTTAAAAATGCATATGCAAAATTGCAGTTTTTACTTGCATTAAAAGTAAAAACTGTAAATGCCTCTAACAAGTAGAAACTCAAAATGACCAGCGATAGCTTAAACAAATAACCATACATTTCTTCATCAGAAATTAGCAAATTACTAACTTATTGAGTTTCTAAAGGACTAGGACACAGAAAAGTTATACTAAAGTAGTTAGAAAGAGAGGCACAGAGCTTTAGGGAAGGATGGCAGAGCACAGTAGAGAATGTTTTGAACCGAGCATATAGGTCAATAATAACAGTATTAGTTGCTTACATTTATTTCATTGAGTGCTTACTACGTATTGGAAATGATGCTCAACACTTCATAGGCATTATCTCATTTAATCCTAAAATTGCAATATCTATATGGTAATTTTATAAAGTATGCACTATTATGTTTCTGATTTTACAGACTGTTAAATAAAATTAAAAGGCCCTGCCTTGGCCCTTTTCCAAGAAATGACAGGTATCTTCCAAAAGACAAAACAATTGACTACAGGAATGGGACCTTACAAGAAATGGAACTTTCCCAATAAAATCACAGTTTGAACAACACTTAGACACTCAGTAATAAGTCAGTTTTGCTCCAGTAGAGATAGCCTATCAGAAATGGATAAGTATATCACACTAACCAATGTACATCTGTCCCCCATTGTGTAAGACCCCTAATAAGAAACTTAAATGTCAACCAATCATTGTAACCTCGTACTTGAAAATCCTCTAAGTGCATTTATAAGTGACTGTGACCAGATGGCTGTGACCAGATGACTACGAAGACTTTCACTCTGACTTCATAGGTTGAGATCTCTCTGCTCAAGCAACTTCTCTTTTAATCAACTTCCAGTATTGATTATACTGGTGACTTTGTTTCTTTTGACCAGATGAATCAATTGAGGATTTAAGAAGTCATGGTAACTCACAGCATCACGGAGCTAGTAAGCAGCAAAATAGTATACAGACTAGGTCCCTCAAAGTCCAAAGCCCACACTGAGTTCTCAGCTACCTTCTACCACAGGCCATCACTGACAATTTAATCAAGTATCTTGGATATTTTGATTGTGTTGTGTTAGGACCCATTCATTTGTTGGTTGTATTTAGTAGCAGTGTTAAATGAAAGTGATCAACAAGCAGTATGACTGGTGTGTTTATGGGGAAGGATAGGGGCTCTAATAAAATTGGGAAAATATCATTCAAATAGATCTAAACAGAAGCCAATTTAGACCATCTTTAGGTAAACATCTTAAACTGCTGAATTAAAAAGAAATAAGGTTGCTTCCAACTTTGGGCAATAGTGAATAATGCTGCTATGAACATTGGTATACATATATCTGTTAGTGTCCCTGCTTTCAATTCTTCTGGGTATATATCCAGAAGTGGGATTGCTAGATCACATGGCAGTTCTATAGCTAGCTTCCTGAAGAACAGCCAAACTGTCCTCCACAATGGCTGCATCACTCTACACTCCTATCAGCAGTAGTGTTTCCTTTCCTCCACATCCTCTCCAACACTTGTAGTTCTCTTTTTTTAATAGCTACCAGTCTAATAAGATGGTGTAAGATGATATCTCACTGTAGTTTTGATTTGCATTTCCCTAATAGCTAGTGGTGTTGAGCATCTTTTCATGTGCTTTTTAGCCATTTGTATTTCTTCTTTGGAGAAGTGTCTATTCAAATCTCTTGCCCATTTTTTAAATGAGTTGTCTTATTTTCGAGATGTAGGATTTCTTTATAAGTGATGGATATTAGGCCCTTATCGGATAAATGATTAACAAATATTTTCTCCTATCGAGTAGGCTGCCTTTTCACTTTCTTGACAAACTCCTTTGAAGTGCAAAAGTTTTTAACTTTGAGGAGGTCCTCTTTATCTTTTCTTTTGTTGCTTGTGCTTTGGGTATAAAGTTTATAAAACCATTTCCTACCACAATATCTCGTAGATGTTTCCTACATTATCTTCTAGGAGCTTTATGGTCTTGGCTCTTATTTTTAGGTCTTTGATTCATCTTGAGTTAATTTTTATATAGGGCATGAGATTGTGATCCTCTCTCATTCTTTGGATATGGATATCCAGTGCTCCAAGCACCATTTGTTGAAGAGGCCATTCTGTCCTAGTTGAGTGGACTTGGTGGCCTTGTCGAATATCAGTTGAGCATTTACACAACTGATCTATATCAGAACTCTCAATACAGTTCCATTGGACAGTATGTCTATCCTTGTGCCAATACCGTGCAGTTTTGACCACTGTAGCTTTGTAATATACTTTAAAGCCAGGTAGCGTGATTCCTCCTATTTCATTTTTCTTTTTCAATATGTTTTTGGCTATTCAAGGCCCCTTGCCCTTCCAAATAAATTTCATAATTAGCTTTTCCAATTCAGTAAAAAATGCTGTTTTAATTTTTATTGGAGTTGCATTAAACTGTAAATCAGTTTGGTTAGGATATATATCTTAATGATGTTTCATCTTCCAATCCATGAATAGGGAATATTCTTCCATTTATTTAGGTCTTCTTTGATTTCCTTTAACAATGATGTGTAGTTTTCCATGTACAAGTCCTTTACATCTTTAATGAAGTTTATTCCTAGGCATTTGATTCTTTTAGCTGCTATTGTAAATTGAATTTTTTTCTTGATCTCCTCCTCAGATTGTTCATTATTGGTGTACAGAAATGCTACTGACTTTTGTGTACTGATCTTACATCCTGCCATTCTACTGAACTCATTTATCAGCTCTAGAAGCTTTGTTGTACATTTCTCAGGGCTTTCTATGTGTAGGATCGTGTCATCTGCAAATAGTGAAATCATTACTTCTTCCTTTCCAATTTGGATGCCTTTTATATCTTTTTCTTGCCTAAGTGCTCGAGCAAGTACTTCTAACACAATGTTAAATAAGAGTGGTAACAGTGGGCATCCTTGTCTTGTTCCAGATCTTAGAGGGAAAGCCTTAGCATTTTATCATTGAATATGGTGTTAGTTGTGGGTTTTTCATATATACTCTTTATCATGTTGAAGAAGTTTCCTTCTATTCCTATCTTTTGATGTGTAATTTTATCAAGAAAAGATCCTGTATTTTGTCAAATGCTTTTCCTGCACCAATAGAGATGATCAAGTGATTTTTTCTTTTGATCTGTTAATGTGGCATATTACACTGATTGAATTTCTTAGGTTGAACCATCCTTGCACACCAGGGATGAAACCCACTTGGTCATGGTGTATAATTCATTTGAAATGTTGTTGAATATGATTAGCAAATATTTTGTTGAGGATTAGCTTGGCTTGTCCTCATATTTACAAAGTCATGCTCACTAACTCCCAAGAAACAACTAGAGAAACACCCTAACATTTTAGGACCTGAGTTTTATTCCAAAAAATATAAATCTTATCACTTGCAATCTGGCCCCAACTATTCCTCACACTTTAATTCCCACAATTTCCTCATTTGACCCTTTCAGACCAGACAATCCAGTTTATAGACTGTCCTTTGACATAACAAGGCCACTCCTGTCTCTAGGACCCATGGGCCATTTCCTCAACTGATAAGAGTAAGTGTTCTCCTTCTTCTTACTTCATGCGTTCACCAAGACATAGCTCAAGATTCACTTCTTTTGGAAAAAATGTTCCTGACTTCCAAAGCCCACAGTGCTCTTAGCCATCGCTGAACTGCATACAGAAGTGGCCTAATGATTTAAACCAGAGCAGCAGAGTACTCATTCCCAAGGGGACTACTTCCAAGAAAAGGCTTCTTTGGGTATGTTCATTCTGGAATGACTATTAAATGTCAATTTAAAGTTTGTTAAACAATTTAGTTCTATAATTATATTTCATTGTTAATTGTTATTTCTACATTATTACTGAATCTTGTTAACAGAAGATAACTGAACCTAATTCTTTCAACTCTACACAATCTAACTAGCTGCTTGATATTTTGTTATTTTTGCCCCATAGAAAAACCAAATATATAATGAATCACAAACTGAACTACCCTTTGCAAGCTGCAGGATTGAGAAAGACAGTTGCCTTCTTCACTTGTGCATTAGGAGGAATGAGTTGATTGCCAAACACCTAAAAAGGAAAAAAAAAAAAATTTAAATAAATGTCCTCTTATTTAGTGACTATATGTATTCTTTCATTCCAAAAGAATTTAAATCCAGCAGACACTGTATCTACTCTGGGGGAAAAAGATGACCTTTCATGATCTCAATTAGCAAAAACACCATAAACAAACAAAAAAAGTACACCATTATTCAAAAAAATGAAGTTCAATTTTGAATTGGAAAAAAAAACTTTGCTTCACCTACTGGGTGAAATTCATCTTTCTTTTCTCTACAAGATATGGAGAGGTTTAATATAAACACATAATCAGTAAGCCCATGGTCAGCCAGAAGGGAAGTTCAAACTGCATGTCTTCAATTTTCAGAATATACATTTTTCTCCTACAACTTATTACTAAAATTTATTCATAAGGAATTTTGCTGTTTACCAAATAGTCTTCATATCTTTATATGTAAAAATTAAACCTGATACCCTATTTATCTCCTCTTCTTTGCAACTATATATGGCAACTAAGTAATTTATCATCAAATAACACAGGAAAAACAAATGTAACTAAATATTTACTAAGCACCCAATATTTGCCACTTTTACTTACATTATTCTTAATTCTAAGAAACTAAGGAAGTATTAAATAATCCCATTTTTACAGATTAGAAGACCAAGGTTCAGAAAGATTAAGTTACTCAAAGATATCCAGTTAATAAATTATAGGCCTAGAATTTACATCTAACTCTAAAAGCCATACTTTTTTTTGTTTTTACTCTATCAGCTCTAAAGAATAGATAAAAAATGAAGGCAGAATTAAGAGGCACAGAGGACAAGACCTGAGGAGCCAAAATGGGAACTAAATGGGAGCTATTGGTATTATATGTGGATCAGAGAAGACAGTCAACAAAAAGAATGAGAGTAAGAAATCACCAAAAAGGGCAAAAACTAGAATCTTGGGGACAACGTCTGAGCTAAGAAGGAAGAACTCAAGGACAGAAGTATAAAGTAAAGACGAGAGAAAAGGGAAAGTTATCCAAAGATTTTTATTTAAAAGCTTACTGACAATCCATAGGAGACTCTCTCTCATCCACTATTTCTTGCTTAAAAAAATAAATAAAACTTCTATATCTGAATACTTCAAGGAGACAAATTGTTTTTTGTAAAAAGCTTCTTGTACATTATAATTTCTACTGTTTTCACTTTTACTAAGTTAGATATTAACTTTTTGCTGCCAAATCTCCAAATACTATAATTTGTACTTACTCTGTCAGTACTCTTTCAGGAATGTGGTCAGAAATGATTTAATTAACCAGCTTCTCTGGCCAGCCAGATTTCAGACCTATAGTACTAGGTTATTATACTCTTTCCTGGATTCATAGTCTCTAGAATTCTTACCCAGCTGCAGCTCAAGCCTCAAGCTCACAGTGGGTAAAGGGGTTTATATGAAACGAAAATGAGTTGAGGAGTATGTGTGAGATGAGAAATGTAAAAAAATCATATTCTTTCAAGAATTTAGACTATAAAGAGAACTTAGGCAGGAAAAGAACTGGAGGAGGTAGTAAAGATGAATCTGCTTTTTTTTATGAGAGGGAAAGAGCTAAGCATGCCTTGGGGAAGTGGACAATTGGAACAGTAGGAAAGGGTAAATATGTGAGAGAGGAAATAACTGAAGGAACACGGTCCCTGAAAAAAAATAAGAGGACATGGAATCCAGAACACAGGTAGTAGCATTTACCTTAAACAAAAAAGAGAAGACCCCAAAATCATATAGGTCTACTCTTGCTTAAAGAGAGAAAGGGTTCTCTTTCCAAGAAGATTTTCCAGTTCTTAAAAGGCTAGCTTGGAGTGGGGAGTCACCAAAAATTTAAATTAAAGTTTATTTAAATTGATTTCTAAAACAACTTAGAGCCATGAGATAAATCCTTTAAACAAGAAAGTAATTATGTTCTTAAAACACAAGTTTAAAAGTTAGATCATAATCACTAAAGAGATGAATTAATAGCATCATGTCATCCATGAAAACATTTCAGAAACAAACATATGGTTTGCCACCCACTTCTCCTACTAAATGCATCCTTCATTTGCCATTTATGACTTTCATGTTTCTTTTTTTGGTATCTCTGACATCATATGCTTAAATGATATATAACAAAAAAGCAACTCAGTATCAAAATTCATCTGCAGGTATAATGTACAAATGTGGAGGGAGGGAAGAGCAAAAATGTGATGTTAAACTTGAAAGAATTTACAATTCAATTATAATATAAATGGAAAAGTAAATGCAATATCATGTGACTAAGATAATAATGTACATAGTATGAATAAGTTGAGTTAAAGAGATGGGTGTTAAAAATATGAATCAAGAGCTTTAATAAGAGTTAACTTTTAGAGGTAACACCTGTTCTGAATTGATATCCTAGGGCGTTATTCAGATCAGGGATGATTCAGGGTTCAGCCAGATCTTCAAAGGACAACTGCAGACATGAACAAATTCCCAAAGCTCCAACTAGTCCAGTCATGTGCTCGTGGGAAGTAAACAAGTCTAAAGGGGTGGGTGTTGGAACTGCTCTTCACCAGATGGTTAACTTCCTTATGTTCTACTCGAAGCTGGCTCTCAGCCTGATTCATCCCCTGATAGTAGGAAAAAATAGGCAAACCACACTGATGCAAGGCACTAAACAAGTCCCCTGGCAAAGCTTCAGTTGTCTGCACAGTAGAGATAAGGTGAGCTTTAATTTTATCACATTAAATGGCATTACCTGAGCTTCTTGACAGGCTGCTCTCCTTAGTAGGTTATCACTATCAAAGTAAACAAAAGAGAATGAACATTAGCTTTTAATAATAGGTTAAAATCCAAACAAATAAAACAATTTTTAAAAAATATATGTACCTCTTCCCTACAAAATGCCATATAAAAGTTTCTTTAAGACTGGGTAACAAATCAAGGGCACATTTGAATGACATTCTGTCAAGTATTTATATATTTATATATTGTGTTAGGCAGAATAATGGCCTTCCAAAGATATCAACATCCTAATGCATAGAACCTGGGAATACATTATCTTACACAGCAAAAGGAATTCTGCAGATGTGATTAAGTTTAGGACCTTGAGATGGGAAGAGTATCCTGAATTATCCAGATGGGTCCAATCTAATCACATATGTTCTTAAAAGCAAAGACTCTTTGCTGGCTGTGGTCAGAGGCAAGTGGAACTATGAAGAATGGTAAGAGAGATGCAATGTTGTTGGTTTCAAAGATGAAGGAAAGGGGCCACAAGCCAAGGAATGTGGGCTGCCTCTAGAGACTAGAAAAGGCAAGGAAACAGATCATCCCCTACAGCCTCCACAAAGGACCACAGCCCTTGCTAAGGACGTGATTATAGTCCAGTGAGACTATGTTGAACTGCTAATCTACAGAACTTTAAGATAATAAATTTGTTTTGTTTCAAACCACTAAATCTGTGGTAATTTGTTATGGCAGCAATAGAAAACAAATATACATATCTTGCAATTTTCTTATCCAGTATAAGCTACTCAGATCATTTGCCAGAAATAGTTTAGTTGCTTCTGCTACTGTTTTATCCAAATCCCTTATAGTATATATCACTGTCAGACACTCAATTATATTATAAATGGAACCTTTTGGCAGGAGGCAAACTTTTGGCTTGCAAAACTGACGGTCAGAATATGCTCATCTGAGGATATGTTCACCTATTTTAACAAAAAGGTCTCTAAAATGTGTTTATGCCATTATACCATAAAAGCACTTAAATTGCTCTGTTTGCCTATATGGCTCCAGAATCTTCTCTACAAGGAATCAGTGCTGGTGCACATGGCTGGCATTGTTAAGATAATGACTTCAAGCTGATTACTAACAGTTAAGAAAACCAATACTCAGAAAAGATGATCATTATCCAATGTATAGGAAAGAATTTAAAAGAAGAAAATTGTTATTTTACTTATATTCTTTTGCTCTAGACCTTTTTCATAACGTCAAAGTTCTTGAATTTTGCATTTTTAGAGTCATTTAAATCAAATTTTATACTTATGGCTAAACTAAAAGAAATTAAACAATCTTTTGCTCTTTGCCACAGTTGCAGTCCAAGGCTGTTCAATGACTTTCTCCTAGAGCTAGGCTGGAGAAGAATTCCTACACTTCATAGAGCACTAAGCTGTAGGAAGAAAACACTAACAAAAAGGAAATATCAATGCTGCCAATCTGAAACCAAAGAACAAAAGAGTTCATGTCATTCTGTAGCAAAGATTTTCAGAGGAACCAATCCCTTGAGAAGTCTAGCCCAGGAGGCAGCCTTTACAGCCAGGCTCAATGACCACTTGCTTGAATAATACTGCTCCCACTGCTACTCAGATGACAAAGGAGAAACTTATAGTTCACCCTCCACCACCCAAGATGCACAAATATTCATGTTTTGCTTTTCTCCCTGCAACCCTCCCATCAACCACTCTCAGCAAGTCATTCTAACATCCACAAGATACATACTATACAATGAGGTATATTTTTAAATAAATAACATAATGATAACCCTTTATAGTTTACTCGGTACTTCACATTTATGACCGTAAATACAGTGAAGAGGTAAAATACTGAGTCCTCAGTAACTGCCTGGTCACAAATAGAACTATGTTCTTTGTAGTAATAAGAGCATTGCCACTTGAGTATTCCCTGACCTGGGCTTATCCCCAGAGTCTTATCCAGCTTCCATATTACTCTGGGAATACAGCTTCTAGCCTTTCATGGTTGTGCTTCTCCAACCATTTGCTTTTAATGTTTTTTTCTTAGTAGGCTGTTTTTAACCCTGTGTCTCTTAATCTTTATCCTACAAATTCATTGTGGCAGTTTGATATTGATGAATTCCAAAAGAAATACTGATATTGTAAACTGGTCTGTTCCTCTGGACTAGTGATACCCTTAGGCTGTACTGGGTTCAGAGGTTTCACTTTTACTTGATTAAATAATGATTAAGGCTTTGATTGGGCCACATCAGTAGGACATTGAGTTCCCACCCTCTTGGTGGGCAGGGACTCACAGAGAAACTGCACTGCAGAGAAGGGAGGTTGGAGTTTTAAGCTGGTGCCTGGGAAGTAAACACACAGAGAAGCAGATACGGCAGAAGGCCCTGGGAAGAGAGACGAGCAGCTTGCCTGATAATCTACAGCTGGCCTTGTGGAGCGAGCAGAGCCCCAGGAAGAGAAGAACCCAGGAAACCTGAACCCTTGCAGACGTTGACAGCCATCTTGTTCCAACACATGGCAAGAGACTTTGATGAAGAAAGTAACTAATGCTTTGTAGCCTGGTAACTCTAAGCTTCTACCTCAAATAAATACCCTTTATAAAAGCCAACTGATTTCTGGTATTTTGCATCAGCACCCCTTTGGCTGCCTAATATACTCATCATGTATATTATTCTGTACAAGCCCTCTATGCTTCTGTAAAAACTGCATACCTGTCTCTATATCTGTAGGGAGTTGAATCGTGACCCCAAAAAGATACATCCAAGTCCTAACCCCTAGTACCTATGAATGTGAACTTATTTGGAAATAGGGTCTTTGCAGATATAATTAAGGTAAGGATTTTGAGAAGAGATTATCCTGGGTTAGAGTGAGCCCTAAATCCAATGATGAATGTCCTTATAAGAGAAAGAAAAGACACACAAACACAGGGGAGAAGGCCTTGTGAAGACAGAGGCAGATACTGGAGTTATGCTGCCACAAACCAAAGAATGCCAGGAGACTCCAGAAGCTGGAAGAGGGAAGGATTTTCCCCTAGAACATTTGGAAAGAGTATCACCCTGTTGACACCATGATTTCAGATATCTGACCTCCAGCCCTGTGAGAGAATACATTTCTGTGGTTTTAAGTCACCAAGTTTATGATAATTTGTTATGGCAGCCCTAGGAAACTTATAAAGTTTTGTGGTTTTTTTTTTTTGGGGGGGGGGCGGGGAGTGGGATGCATCTAAAAACGTGGAAGTAGCTTTGGAATTTGATATGAGGTAGAAGCTGGAAGAATTCTGAGGTACATGACAGAAAAAGCCTATATTGCCTTGAAGAAACAGCTGGTAGAAAAATGGACATTAAAGGTAACTGGTAAGGGCTCTTAAGGAAGTGAAGAGCGCAGGAGAGAAAGCTTCAGTCATCTCAGAAAATGAACATGTCATCATGAACACAATGCTGGTAGAAATATGAACATTAAAGGTGTTTCTGGTGAAGTCTCAGAAGGTGATGAGGAACATCTTATTGGAAACTGGAGGAAAGGCAATCCTTGTATATGAAGTGGCAGAAACTTATTGGGTAGAAAACAGAATTTGTAGGCAATAAACCTGAATAATTAGTTAAAGAGATTTCCAAGCAAAATTTTAAAGTTACAGCCTGATTTGACCTTGCTGCTTACCATAAAATGTGAGGAAAGAGATAAATTGAAGAAGGAACTGTTAAGCAAAAAGGAACCAATATTGATCATTTCAGAAGTTCTTGGCATCCAGATTACAAAGGATGTGAACATTAGGAAATTCACTCACTAGAAGTAAAATTTTGATGGTTAACTTGTGATTAAATATATTATTCAAGACCTCAGTTCTGAGCTTACTAATACTATTTATCAGAGTGCTATTCAAAATTAAAAGATTTTATGATAATTAATCCCCTATATTTTATTGTGCCAACTGAATGTGCTGTCAAAACTACTTTTGAGAAAACCAGAATATGTACTAATTTAGATACTTAAAAAGATTATCTCATTGTGATCATAGGTAATTTAAAAAATATTAAATAAATGGCATTAACCATCTTAATCTTGCTGTCTGAACCAGGCTGCTTCTGAAAATCAAATCTATCCTCAAAGAAAAAAGATTTCTCCCATTGAGATATTCTGATGATCAGTAGCAAGCTCTGAAAACTATTTCAAAAAATAAATTCCAAAAATGTTCTCAGTAATGGCAGTATTGTTAGAATAAAAGAGAAAATAACTTAAAATTCATAGCGCAACTACCATGTGCCAAGTAGTTGTTTTCATAACTTTTAATCTGTGTAATAATCTTGCAAGTCATATATTACTATTCTCATTTTACAGATGAGGAAGTTGAGGCTCAGAGAAGGCAACTGACTTGCCTAAGCTCATGGTGCTACCAAGTGGTAGAGATGGAATTCAAGCCTATGCCAACCTGACTCCAAAGCAAATGCTCAAATACTTTTTCTTCTTAACTTCAATGACAATACTGATTAGGCAAATACTCATTATAGTGCATTTATTAAATTTAGTCACATTATTTCCTAGTCTTGTCCAATATAAATTTAAAAATTTATGTTCACATGACGTTATTTGAAAGTTTAGCTGGGATAAATCTCCTGAAAGAAGTTGGTGAAATAAAACTCATTTAACTCTTACAAAGTGCAGGTACAACAGGATTTGGCCCTGCCTGAAGAGCTTATGGTGAAGTGGCAAATTAGAAATACTGTAAAATTTTAAAAATTAGTAAATATTGGTAGTACACTAAAAGACATGATTCTTGAGAAGTGATATGCCAGGCACTATGTTAGGTTTCCAGAACATACTGATGAATAGGTGCAATATTCCGTACCCTCACTGAGCTTACAGTTTTGAGAAGAAGAAAAACAATTAAATAGGCAGTATTAACACAATTTGACTTTTATGTGCTACACAAAAGGGGCACATAAAAGGGTATCTAGAGAGGACTGTGGGAAGATGGCAGAGTAAGAAGCTCCAGGATACAGTACCTCTACCAAAACAACTATTATACAGGCAGGAACTATCTAAAACAACTATTCCAAAATTTCATAGTCCAACAGAACACTGTACAGCATCCAGGGAAGAGAAGGAAGTGGCTGATAAATTATGGTAAAGACCAGTAAACCGGCCTCTCTGTGTAGCAGTTATTGGCACCTATCCCCCATTCTCACAGCAGGATGATGCTGTGGGGTCCAGTCTGGCTAGCCTGGTGAGAGAAAGGGACATAAAAATCTACTTCCCCAAGATGAGGGGTGGGCACGGCCAACCATAGACCACAACTTTTGATTAGTGACTTCAGATCATTGGGGGCCCAGCACTGAGGGTGGCCATTGTCCTATCTACCCCAGACAAAGGTGGTTAAGCAGACTTAAAGGTACTATGCTTTCTCAGAGCTGTGGGGGAAGGCTGGAGGGCTGAATTGCTGGGCAGGCCAAGAAAGCTCAGCTTTGAGGAGACATGGGAAAAGCTCCTGGCAAACTTCCTGATCTCCTCCCCAAGGCATTTTGGAGCCTGTCTACACCCCCTTTGTGGGTCCCTGGCTTTATTCTAGTTGGTAAAGACTGACTTGGAAAACTCTTCTTCACTGTCACCTGCCCTACCCCCTACCGGAGCCTACTCCCGAGGCAAAAGCAGCTTCAGACAACAAAAGCAGCATAAGAAACAATTGAGGTGGACAGCCTGGAGCAAAGGCTTGCCTGTCTTCTGGGAAGCAGAGGGGGCATTCAAACTCCTGTAAATAGGGGAACTCTAAAACACAAGTCCAGGACGAGACACAGGCCCAGAAAAGACAGGGAGGACCCTGAATTTTGCATTTGCCTGGGCAGACCTTCCTAACAGAAGGGCTGACACTCAAGAAAATCTCTGTCATACCACCAGCTAGTTACAAAATCAAGAATCAGTGTACAGTGCATCCAAATGTACAGTATGCAACAAAAGAGTATAAGGCAAAAAAGAAACAGGAAATGAAGGTGCATCCAAAGGAAGAAGATGAAAATCTGGAAAACACCAGTGAAGAAGCCCAGAAAGAACTAAAGGGTATCAGGAAAACAATGAATGAGCAATATAAGAATCTTAGTAGAGAGAGAGAAATTTTAAAAGGAAGCAAGCAAAACTATTGGAATTGAAGACCACAATAACTAAGAAATTCCCAGGAGGGTTCCAATAGCAGATTGGAGCTGCCAGAAAAAAAGAATCAGCAAACTGAAAGACAAGATGATTGAAATGAGTTAGGGTGAGGAGCAGAAATAAAAAAGAATTATAAAAACAAAAATAACTTAAAGATACTTCTCTGGGATACCATCAAGCATATCAACATATACATTATGAGAATTCCTGAAGGAGATTAAACAGCAAAAGGGGAAGAAGAAATATTCAAAGAAATAATGACAGAGAACTTCCCAAACTTAGAAAAGACATGATTATGTACATCCAAGAAGCCCAGAGAACACTAAACAGGAAAAACATGAAGAAAAATATACCCCATCATATATTGATCACACTGTCAAATGCAAAGGACAAGGAGAGAGCTACAAAAGCAGCAAGAGAAAAGCAATGTGTTACGTACAAGAGAGTCCCAATTAGATTGAGTGCCAATTCCTCACAGAGACAAGAAGACAGTGGGTTGAAATACATAAAGTACTGAAAGAAAACAACTGCCAACCAAGAATTTTATATAGGGCAAGACTTTCTTTCAAAAATGAGGGAGAGTTTAATAAGATATTCCCAAATAAATAAGACATTCCCAGATAAACAAAAGCTGAGGGAGTTCATCACCACTAGACCTGCTCTACAAGTAATGCTAAAGGGAATTCTTCAGACTGAAAGGAAAGGATACTAGGCAGTGATTCAAAGTGGCATAAAGAAATAAAGACCTCTGGAATTCAGAGGGTGGAGTGTAGCAGTTTGATAACGTTTATGAATTCCAAAAATTGATATTGGATTGTGTTTGTAAACTCGTCTGTTCCTCTGGGCATATTAGATTTATGAAATTCAGAGGTTTCACTTTTACTTGATTAAATTATTATTAGGGCTTTGATTAGGCCTTGGTGGGCAGGGACTCACAGAGAAAACGACACAACAGAGGAGACTGAGTTTTGATGTTGGAGTCCCGGGGAGAGAGCCAGGCTGTTCACCTGACAGCTTGCAGCTGAAGAGACCAGAGCCCTAAACAGCTAAGAAAGCCCAGAAAGAAACAAGCCCCAGGGAGAGAGACAAGCCTACAGCTGAGAATGGAGGAAGGAGGTGGGACCACTGAGCCTTAGGAGGAAAAGGAAGGCCGAACCCTCATAGAGACCAGCAACCATCTTGCTACAAGTGGCAACAGACTTTGCTTTATGGCCTTGTGACTGTAAGCTTCTACCCCAAATAAATACCTTTTATAAAAGCCAACAGAGTTCTGGTACTTTGCATCAGCACCCCTTAGGCTGACTAATACAGTAACCATTTGGGTAATTACATATGCAGTACTATTGAATAGTATTTTTTGCTCTATAACTCCACTTCTTATTTCCTACAGGTACTAAAATGCAAATGCACAAAACTTATGAAAAATCCATGGTTTGGGACATATATTGCACAAAGATATAATTGGTAAAAAATTAAAAAAAAAAAAAAATGGGGTGACGGAGGACAAAGGAAAAGTGTATGTGCATACTATTAAAGTCAAGTTAGCATCAAACCAAATATGATTATTATATATTTAGGATGTTAAATTTTAACTCCATGGTAACCACAAGGAAAATATATGAAAAATATCCAGATAGAAATGAGAAGGCACACAATATGGTGCAACACACACACACACACAAAATAAATATAAAAATAGGCATTAATAGAAGAATTGAGGATCAAAAAAAGCTAGAAGATTTACAAAGGCTAAATAGCAAAATGACAGAAGAAAGTCCTACATTATCAGTAGTGACTTTAAATGTAAATGGATTAAACTATCTAGTCAAAAAGTATAGACTGGAAGAATGGATTAAAAAAACCTGACCCAACTATATTGTCTGCAAGAGACTCACCTTAAACTCAAGGACACAAGTAGGTTGAAAGTGAAAGGGTACAAAGAAATATTCCATGTAAGTAGTAACCAAAAGAAAGCTGGTGAAGCAATGCTAATATCAGATAAAGTTGACTTCAAGTAAAAAAACAGTTACAAGGGATAAAGACAGTCATTATATACTGATAAAAGGGGTCAATTCAACAAGAAGACATAACAATTATAAAAATATATGCACCTAATAGCAGAATCCCAAAATTTATTAAGCAAATACTGAAATATTTGAAGGGAGAAATTGACAGTTCTACATTAATAGATTTTAGTGCACCACTTACAATAATAGTTAGAACATTTAGAGAGAAGATCAATATGGACATACAAGACTTGAACAATGCTCTAAACCAACTAGACATAAAAATATACATAGAACATCTCAACCATCAAAAACAAAATACACATTTTTCTCAAGTGCACATGGATCATTCTCCAGAATAGACAGTATGTTGGGTCACAAAAGAAGTCTCTATAAATTAAAAAATATTGAAATCAGACAACGTATCTTCTCTGACAACAGAATGAAGCTAGAAATCAGTAACCAAGGTTGAAAGGGAAAATTCACAAATATGTGAAAATTAAACAATGTACTCTTAACCAATGAGTTTAAGAGGCCATCACAAGGGAAATTAGGAAATATCTTGAGATGAATGAAAATGAAAATACAACATACCAACACTTATGGGATGCAGCCAAAACAGTGCTGAGAGAAAAATGTATAGTACTAAATGCTTACATTAAAAAAGAAGATTTCAAATCAGAGACCTAACCTCAAAACTGGAAGAACTAGAAAGAGAGAGCAAACTAAACCCAAAGCAAGCAGAAGGAAGGAAATAAAGATTAGAAAATTTTAAGTGTTGGAGAGGATGCAGAGAAACAGGAACACTCATTCATTGCTGGTGGCAATGTAAAACAATCCAGCTGTTGTGGAAGACAGTTTGGCGGTTCCTCAGAAAGCTAAGTATAGAATTACCATATGACTCAGCAATCCCACCACTAGGTATATACCCAAAAGAATTGAAAGAAGGGACTAGAACAGATATTTGCACATTTGCAAACTTTGTAGCAGCATTACACAATTGCCAAAGGATAAAAGCAACCCAAGTGCCCATCAGCTGATGAATAAACAAGATGTGGTATATACATACAATGGAATATTATTCAGCTTTAAAAAGGAATGAAGTTCTGACACATGCAGCAACATGGATGTACCCTGAAGACATCATGTTGAGTGAAATAAGCCAGACACAGTAGGACAAATATTGTATGATTTCACTAATATGAAATAATTAGAATATGCAAACTCATGGAGCAGAATATAGAATATAGGTTACCAGGGGACAGGGTGGGCATAGGCAATATAAGTTTTAAAATGTACAGAGTTCCTATTTGGAACAATGGAAGTGTTTTGATAATGGATGGTGGTGATGGTAGCACAACACCTTGAACAGGATTAAGAGCACTGAGATATATATGTTAAAAGGGGAAATGTTTGGTTGTATATAAGGTAATAGAATAAAAATTTTTAAAAATAAATCTATTGAACTATACTGCACAGTGAGCCCTAATGTAAACCATGGACTATAGTTAATAGTACAATTATAAAAATGTGCTTTCACCAATTGTAACAAATGTTCCACACCCTTGCAAGATGTTAATAATAGGGTGGTATATCCCATATTTATATAAATAAATATCCCATATTTTATGCATGGTTGTTCTGTAAACCCACAACTTCTCTAGTGAAAAATTAAAAAAAGAAAAGAAAAAAAGAATTGAGGAGGAGAAAAAGTATCTAACCTAATGTTGAAAGAGTTAGAGAAGGCTTCTTCTCAGGAATTGACACTTAAGCTAAGTTCTGGAGGAGAAACAGATAGGAGCCAGGCAAAAATGGGCAGTAGGGTCCAGGGAAAGGAAGTGGTGTTTTAAAACCTGCAAGTGATAGAATATGGACAAATGCAGGAAAATGAAAATAGTTCAGGACAGGGGGAGGCAACATGCCATGGGAGGAGCAGTAAGAGATGAGGTTCCAGGAGGTAGGTAAATGTCAGATCACAAAGGGCCTCTTAAGCTATTTAAAGAATCTGGATTTATCCTAAGGGTGATAGAGAGAAATGAAGTGAGCAGATTTATATTTCAGAAGGATCATTCTGATTATAGTGTGAAGGACACATTAGTCAGGGGTACTGAATATAGGGAGACCAAAGAGGCTTCCTCAGTAATGCAGGTCAGTGATGATGAGGACTTGAACTAGAATCACAAAAGTGGGAAGGGAGAGAAGTGGATAGATTCAGTAGATATTTAGGAGGTCAATTTGATGGGTGGGTTTTGGGAATTAAAGGAAAGAGAGGGGTCACAGATACTGCCCACATTTCTGCATTGAGCAACAATCTGGTGGAAGGTAGAGATACAGAATGCAATAGGAGGAAAAGGTAAAAGAGGGAGAAAGCTAACTCAAGTTCTGGATCTGCTGCTCTGAGATCCTAGTGGTAGATCCATGTGGAGCCAGCTAGGAGACAGTTGAAAATATTGGTCTGGAATTCCAGATGGATCTTGGTAAAAGACATGAATGATAACTGTAGGGAAGAGAGTGGATAAGATGAACTACGAGAACAGATGAGAAGTGGTAAAAGCAGGAAAAAAGATACCCTGAGGGTTGGAACAGGTGACAGAAAACACCAAATGTATCTCAAGTAAACTGAGGCTGCGCTTCATTTGAAAGGCAAAGGAAAAATCTGTTGGATAATTTAGGGAAAAGGTTATGGCACCATTTTCCTTATCTCCTGTCATCCTCCTAATGCTGCCTCTATGCTTTCCAAATTTCATACTTTGCTGTTCCTAAAATATACAATGAACTTAATCACCTCCAAGGATTTGATCATTTCATCACCCCTGTTAAAAAAAAAAAAAAAAAAAAAAGAGCAAAATAAAATAACACCCATGTCCTTATCTATGGTTTGATGCTGGATAGACCCCAGAAAATCATATCATTAGATCTAATGCATTCTTGTGGTGTGAACCTATTTTAGGTGGGATCTTTTGATTGGGTCACTCCAGTTAAGGGGCTTTTGATTAGATTACTTCAGTAGGGCATGACCCAGGGTGGGTCTTAATCCTCCTACTGGAGTCCTTTATAAACAGGATGAATAAGGAGAGAGAGATAGGAGAGAAAGCCACAGAAGCTGAGATAGAAAGCCAGAAGCAGCCAGAGGCTGAACCTACAAAACCCAGAAGAGAAGGGAGACAAGCAGGAACTGCCATGTGAAAGAGGAGTCCTGGATCCCCAGCAGCCTATCTTTGGGAAGAAAAGCATTGTCTGATGAAGCCTCGATTTGAACATTTTCACAGCCTCAGAACTGTAAGCTTATACATTAATAAATACCCATAGTAAAAGCCAACCTATTTCTGATATATTGCTTCTAGCAGCTTTAAGCAGACTAACCACCACCCCCCCACACACACACATACTTGCTCATTTTATCTTCCTTTCTAGATTACTCACTTTAAAAATTCATGGATAAGTCACCATTTTCTCTTCTACTGCACAGACTCTTGCAGATATAGGGTACTCAATAAATGTTTAATAAATAAATATGTGGGAAATATTTGAACAGTAGAGATTAACTCACTGTGCTCAAACAAGGAGGTTTTGTCCTACAGGAAAAACTGGAGGTTATTTTTCATATGAGTATTTCACATTCTTGAACCAACAGATCAGGATGGTTCTTTGGTGTGAAATTACTGCTAATGGGCAAGAATAGGAATCATTGTGGTACAGTGCAGGAGAGGATATAGGAACTTTATTAGTTCAAGAAGATCCAAAGGTGTGTGTATATGTGTGTGTGTGTGTGTGGGGGGAGACAATAATGTAGCTAGTACACTCTAAAAAGGCTAAGCAAGAAATTCCTGTTGGTATACTAGGAAGCACCACAAGAACTTGTGAACTTTGAGTTTGGTCATCAGACAAATTCCGGGTTGCTAATGGGTCAAAAATACGAATGTGAACTGAAAGTCCTATTACCAAAAAAAAAAAAAGTGTGTTTATAAATTCCAAGCCCATGTCCTTTCCACTACCCTCATGCTGTCTCCTAAGAGAACTGATGTTAAGCACTATTTGAAATAGGTGCTACAAATTTTAGTAATATCAAAATGGGTCCCTGAAGAACTGCTCAATACTAAAATGTGAGTTCTTTGACAGAAAGAAATTAAAAGCCTCTGGATTATAAAAAAAAAAAAAAAATGCTGATGTCACTGTGCCGAAGGCTTTAAAAGAATATGAACATGCCTGCTACCACAAGTAATGGGATGCGCTCAATTTATTCTGAGTCATAAATGTTTTATTTATGACTGTAGGACTGCAAAATAAGATAAGTTGTTATTTCAATAACAACTTTACAAGAAGAAAAAAATCACATTGATCCATCCTATTTCCTAAAAAAGATATTTCCCACTACAATCTAAGACAAATTGTACAATTTCTACCACTGGCTTTTCCCCTGTTGCATGCAAACACAGTATTTGCTTTACAGCAAAACAGATTTCAAGTTTAGATTTTTATAACAATCATTTCAATTTATTCAGGCTTTCTAGAATAATTAATCATTACATTGCCAGTGGCTGTGCCCACTGCTTGTCCCATGGAGCAGCAGGGATGGAATGGAAATGGAAGCAAAGATGAAAATGGACCTTAAGGGAATGATTCTCTTGTGTGTAGAGAGGGACAGTTTTTTTTTTTTTTTTTTTTTTTTTTAACCGGGAGGTCCTGGGGATCGAACCCTGGTCCCTCCATATGGGAGATGGACGCCCAACCATTTGAGCCACATCCGTGCCCAGGGACAGCTTTTTTAAACTACATTCTCCGCCTCCCAGCCTCCCTTGCTCCCACCCAAACAGATGATGGCTGCTGCAATGACTCTGTCACACATAGGAAAATATTGAGAACCCCTGCCTAAGACAAAGATATCTGACCAAGCAAGAGGAAATGCAGCCTGCTTGATCATTTTGGCCTAAAAATATTTCAATCTGGATAGGAGAAAATAGGCAGTGATAGGACAGAAACTCCAAGGGAATGACCAAAATGCTAGTGATTTTCAAAAGGATTTTAAGACCTTCTGGTCTTTCAGTTTAACCAAAAGATGACAGCTTTTCTTGTGCTCTTAACTTTCCGATAATGTGCTACCTGCTACTGAAGAAATTTATATCTTCTTACCTCTCCCCAACATAATGAAATAAAGAAGTCCCTGAATGTCATAAAGGCATAAAGCGTCGAGAAGAAATTTTATTGATTAACCATTTATTAAATGGTTGACTGTCAATTCAATGCCCTTTAGAGTACATAAGATAAAGTTAGGAGCCACACAGGCAATCACTAGCATTAAAAAAAAGTCCATGATCTGTGTTGCTGATAGTGAAAAGTTCAGCAAAAGAAAACAAAATTAACAATTCTACCATCAAATGTGAAGGACATGGCAAAGACAAATGAGTTCATGTGGCTAAGAGACTTCAAAGAGTCGGGGAGGACTTCCGGGAAGATGGCGGACTAGTAAGACACAGGAATCCCTTCTCCAGAAAAATAGCTAGAGGACAAGCTGAAACAGCCCCGAAATAGATCTTCTAGGGTTTAGGACAGCAGGTGAAGGCTGCACACCACCCAGGGGAGAGAGGGACAGAAGAGGGAAATCGCGACAACAGAACCGTGAGTTGTAAGTAGCAGCTTCTGCAGCTGCCGGCACCCTCCCCCACACTCTTCAGAATTCTCGGGCCTCTGTCTGTCGGGCAGACAAAGGGGGCTCCAGGGATCTACCACTCCCGGAAAGGGGAGAGAGAGGGACACAGCCTTAGGCTGACTCAGGTTCTGACCTGAAATTTGGGCTGCGGAGCCCCACGGACCCTTCCACAAGGCTATTTGCCCTGGGAGCCTAGGAAGGACTGGAGAAATCCGACCCTCACAACCTCCCTCTCTTCTAGCTTGGACTAATTGTTGAGGACCCCACGGGAGAGGGGAGAGAGAGCCTGGGGCTGACCCTGCTTTTGACTCCCAGGTTTGGACTGCCCTGTCCCGAGAGCCCTTCCAGGCTGGGTGGGGCTGCGCCATTGTATGCCTTGGAGCCTGCAAGGGGCTAAAGATATACAAACCTTCCAATCTCCTCCTCTACTAACAGGGACTGATTGGTGAGGATTCAGAAGGGAGTGGAAATATTTCCTAGCTGGGAAAAGGGGGGCGCTACGAGAGAAGTCTGGAGAACTGTCTCAGAAAGTTTGAATCACAGGGCTCTTAGCCCCCAGACAGGAAGCTCTATCACATTGATCTGGTCTGTGTCACAACAAATCCGCTCCAACCAGGCATTGAATTGAGAGCTGCCAACAAGCGCCATCTCCTAGCAGAACAAGGAAGTGCACATAAGATGATTAATAAGTAAGAGAGGCTTTTCCTGGCTTCCATAGCCTCCCTGCCCAAGGCCCTAGGAAATGACTCTACAACCAATTACTGGGTCCAGTGCCCAGTTTTGAGCAACCAGCAGAACAATCCTAACAATCAAGGTTGAGCCAAAAATCAAAGAGCTGTGGTAACTCACAGCCTCCTGCCACTAAAGAGAGTTGGGAGGTCATCCCAGAGGTAACGCTTAAGCACACCTCAGTAGGATCTCATAGAACACCAAAGTGGATATCACCCCAAATAGAGGGGCTCCTGAGGACTCTGGAAACACCCAGGTCCTATATAAGGGGGAATAGCTCTAGAGATTGATGCCTTATCAGTGGGCTATACTTGGGAATCTGTGCTCCTGAGAGTGACAGAGTTGGACTCAAATAAGTCCTTCCTGCACATGGTCCATCAGTCCCTTCTATTCAAACCTATATGTGGTGCTGGAGTTTGTCAGTGCACTTCCAGAGACTGGAGCCTTTGGCCTGCCCATGTACCAGCTGTGCCTGGAATCTCAGTGGAGCTGCAACTCCTACTCTACAGCTCAATGGACTCACCCAAGACACCTGGTGGGGAGATGACGATGGACAATGGCCATCCCAGGGAATGGAGAGAGTCTGCAGCTGCAGGCAGGATAATCCCATCCATCTTATCCATGGGATATAAGCCCCCTCTCACTTGAAGGTGGAGTGGACATCACCATCCCAGACTCCTCAGGATTGGGGGAAGAGCTATGGACTAGAGTGGACTTACAGGTATTCTGTTGTAGACATATTGTGATTCAAGCAATGGCAGAAATTACAACATTGATGTGGAGCCAGGAGCCACTGGACGCTTTCAGGGCAGGGAAGGGAAAAGCAGTTGTAATACAGGGGCTTTTTTGGGACTTGGGAATTATCCTGAGTGACATTACGACGACAGATATAGGCCATTTTATATCAGCATTTACCATGCAGAACTGTGTGGAAGAGAGTGTGGTCTACAATGTGAACTATGGTCCATGCTTAGTGGCAAAGCCCCAGGATGTATATATCCATTGCATGTGATGTGCCAGACTAATGACAGATGTTTATGTGAGTGGTTGTGGGAGGTGTGGGAGGTGGGGAACATGGGAATCCCTGTAATTTTTGTGCAACATTTATGTAATCTAAGCATCTTTTAAAATATTTTTAAAAATGTGAAAGACAAGTGTATAGCACTGTCTCTTACTGGGCTTGTAAGAAGTACATCAAATTTTCATTTAGGAATTTTTAAGTTAAATGGTATCTCTAAATGGATTTCTTTAACTGGTGGGATAGTTAACAATGACAGGATCAACATTCTTAATAATAATATAAAGCAAGCCAAGAGCATTTTCCCAAGACTGTATTTGCTAAAAGTAAAAGGAAGGAAGGAAGGAGGGAAGGACGGAAGAGGCGGGGCGGGGGAGAGCGGAAGGAAGGAAAGAAGGAAGTCAGGCCCATAGTTAGCAGGAATGAGTAATTCAGCATTGAGATTAATACTCAAACAAAGAAAGCTGCTCTAGGAACAGACCAACACACAAGGGGCTGCAGTATCTCCTGCTCAATAAAGTAGATCTAGCAATCCTTTGCCAAAATACGTTATACCCCACTTAATACATAAGATTTGTGATTTGTCCCAGAGATATGAATTTTCCCACTATTTAACCATGGCTTTCTGAATATTTATAACAATTTTCAAGTCTAAATCCCTGCTTTTACTATCTTTATTACTTTGTCAAAGTATGAAAGCCCTACAGCAGCCAGGCAAATAAAAAGGCATCCAAACCCTAGTCCCATTACCTGGAAATCTAAGCTTTTAAGGTTGGAAGAATCCTTAGAAATATTTAGTCCAGTACTTTTCAACCTCCCCCCACATACCACAATACCCATCAACCACATATGACAATATCCCATTAGCAGCAATGCTCACTACAGCAGTGATTCTTATCTGGGCAAAGATAAATACATAAACCCACATATAACTTATATAGTTCAACTCCAGTCTCTAAGCTCTGGTCCCCCCTCCCCATGGTGACCCTGTGTTCACTTAAGCAGGACACTTTTCAACAGCGTCCACTCTCTCAAGCTCCTAGAAAACAACTAACATATCTAGTCTAGGGATTTGCCCAGTTAGAAGTTTAGAAGTTACTAGAAGGCTTAGTATTAGAACTTAAGTTTCCTGATTCTCAACATGGCATTTCCCCAGCCTCTATAGTTTTCTTATCTTTTCTTTTCCCTCAGGGCATTCCCAAATGACAAAAACACAACCATTAATGCTTGCTCCACTATTTAATCATATGCACAAACAAATGCCAACACTTATGGTAACCTCAATTCATGATTTATTACTATAGTGATATACTTTTGTTTCCCCCTGCAAGTAGGCTTAAGAAAAAGTCCAATTAAATCTAAACCCACTCTTTATTATTAATTAATTCAAAACACTTACTAACTAGACAAAGCTCAATCCCTGCTCTTAATGGAAAGGCATCACCAAATAATAATAGCTAAAGTGAAGTTCTGGTTTATTGCCTATTTTTTCTCCCTCTGATTCTTTTCAAGTGCTCATGGATCCTTTTCGAGGATAGACCATTATGTTGGGTCACAGGACAGGTCTCAATAAATTTAAAAAGATTGAAATTATACAAAACACTTTCTCTGGTCATAATGGAATGAAGCTGAAAATCAATAACAGATAGAAAAATGAAAAATTCACAAATTTTTGGAAATTAAACAACACACTTAAATAATCAGTGGGTCAAAGAAGAAATTGCAAGAGAATTCAGTAAATTTCTTGAGACAAATGAAAATGAGAACACAACATATCAAAACCTATGGGATGGGAAGCGGATGTGGCTCAAGCAGTTGGGCACCCACCTACCACATGGGAAGTCCTGGGTTTGGTTCCCAGTGACTCCTAAGAAAGACAAGCAAGACAGCAAGCTGACACGACGGGCTGGCACAACAACCTGATGCAACAAGATGACACAATAAAGAGACACAGTGAGGAAACAAAAGGAGAGACACAACAAGCAGAAAGCAGAGGTAGCTCAAGTGATTGTGTGCCTCCCTTCACATGGGAAGTCCTGGGTTCGGTTCCTGGTGCCTCCTAAAGAGAAGCCAAGCACTCAACAAACAGATAGCAAGCACAAACAATGGGGGAGCATAAATAAATAAATCTTAAAAAAAAAAAAAAAAAAAAAGCCTACATGACACAGCAAAGGCAGGGCTGAGAGGGAAATGTATAGCCTTCAATGCTTACATTAAAAAAGAAGAAAAAGCTAAAATCAAAGACCTAACTGCACACTTGGAGGAAACAGAAAAAGAATAGTAAACTAATCTCAAACCAAGCCGAAGGAAAGAAATAATAAACATCAGAGCAGAAACAAATGAAATTGGGAACAACAACAAAAAACAGAGAATCAACAAAACCAAAGGTTAGTGCTTTGAGAAGATCAACAAAATCGACAAACCCTTAGTTAGACTGACAAATGAAAAAAGACAGAGGATGCAAATAAATAAAATCAGAAATGAGAGGGGGGATATTACCACTGACCCCACAGAAATAAGAGAGATCATAAGAGGATACTATGAACAACTGAATGCCAAAAAGCTAGACAATGTAGGTGAGATGGACAAATTCCTAAAAACACACAAACAACCTACACTGACCCTATAAGAATAGAAGACCTCAACAAACCAATCACAAGTAAAGAGACTGAAACAGGCATCAAAACCTCCCAAAGATGAAAAGCCCAGGACCAGATGGCTTCGCAGGTGAGTTCTACCAAACATTCAAAGATGATCTAATACAAATCTTTCTCAAGCTCTTCCAAAAGACTGAACAGGAAGGAACACTACCAAACTCATTCTATAAATACCAAAACCAGATAAAGATACTACAAAAAAAAAAAAAAAAGAAAATTATAGATGCAAAAATCCTCAACAAAATACTTGCAAACCGAATACAAAAGCACATTAAGAGAATTATACACCATGATCAAGTGGGGTTTATCCCAGGTATGCTAGGGTTTTTCAACACGAGAAGATCAATTAGAGTAATAAACTATATTAATAAATTGAAGAATAATCACATGATCCTCCCGAATAATGCAGAAAAGGCATTTGACAAAATACAGCATCCTTTCTTGATACAACTACAAAAGATGGGAATAGAAGGAAGCTTTCTCAACATGATAAAGTGCATATATGAAAAACCCACAGCTAACATTGTACTCAATGTTGAAAGAATGAAAGCTTTCCTGACGAGATCAGGAATAAGACAAGGATGCCCACTGTCACCACTGTTATTCAATATTGTGCTAGAAGTTCTAACTAGAGCAAGTAGGCTAAATAAATAAAAGGCACCCAAATAGTAAAGGAAGAAGTAAAACTTTAGCTATTCATTAATGATGTGATCCTATACCTAGAATATCCAGAAATATCCACAACAAAGCTACTAGAACTAATAAAGGAGTTGAACAAAGTAGCGGGATACAAGATTAATATGCAAAAATCAGTAGTGATTCTATACACTACTGATGAGCAATCTGAGGAATAATCAGAAAAAAAATCCATTTATAACAGCAACTAAAAGAATCAAATATTTAGGAATAAACTTAACCAATGACATACAGGAATTTTATTCAGAAAACTACAAAACATTGCTGAAAGGAACTGAAGAAGACTTAAATAAATAGAAGGACATTCTGTGTTCCTGGACTGGAAGACTAAATATCATTAAGATGTCAATTCTACCCAAAGTGATTTACAGATTCAACATGATCCCGATAAAAATCCCAACAGCCTTTTCTGCAGAAACGGAAAAGCCAATTATCAAATTTATTTGTAGGGTAAGTGGCCCTAAATAACCAAAAACGTCTTAAAAATTGAACGAAGTTGGAGAGCTCTTGCTTCTGGACTTTAAAGCATATTACTTACTATAGTGATAAAAAAGCATGGTACTGGCATAAAGATAGACAGATTGACCAACGAAACCAAACAGAGAACTCAGAAATAGACCCTCACATCTACGTTCAAGTGATTTTTGACAAGGCTGCCAAGCCTACTCAGCTGGGCTAGAACAGTCTATTCAACAAATGGTGCTGGGAAAACTGTATATCCATATCCAAAAGAGAGTAAGAGGACCCCTATCTCATACCTTATACAAAAATTAACTCAAAATGGATCAAGGACCTAAATATAAAAGCTACAGCCATAAAACTCCTAGAAGGAAATATAGGAACACATCTTCAAGAATTTGCGGTAGCTGGTAGTTTTCTAAACATAGACCCAAAGCACGAGCAATGAAAGAAAAAAATAGATAAATGGGACCTCCTCAAAATTAAACACTTTTGTTCTTCAAAAGACTTTGTCAAGAAAGTAAAAAGGCAGCCTACTGAAGATGGCATTAGTGTAGGAGGGCGCACACTGCAAGCTCCCAGAGCAAGGCAGATTGGGGACGGGGTCCTGCCCGGGGGTCTGTGCTGTGCATTCGTGGAGTGAGAAGCTTGGGACATCTATCTGCGCGGATCGGCGGCGTGGACCGAACGGTGGAGATTCGGAACAAAGAAAGAAGCAAGGAAATAAAATAAAAAGAAAAACTGCCGAAGAGAAAACTTAACTCACATGCAGAACCAACAGCTAAATAAAATTCTAGAGCATAGAGAAAAGCTAATCAACTGAACAAACCCATCAAGATAATATGATGACGAGAGGGCAACAGAAAAATACAAATGACTCTGAGAAACTGGAAAACATGGACCAGTCCAGTGCACAAAATAAAAACCAGGAAGCAATGCAGTACATCGAACAACTAATCAAAGCTATCCAAACAAATATCATGGACCAACTTAAAGAACTGAAGGAAGAGATTAAGGATATAAAGAAGACACTGGGAGAACATACTGAAAAAATAACTAACACACCTAAAAACGTAATGGATATGATGGCGAACAAAGACACAAGTCAAGAAATGAAAAAGACGCTGGACTCACATGGCAGCAGAATTGAACAGGCAGAGGAAAGAATTAGTGATATGGAAGACAATACAGTTGAAATCAAAGAGATTGTAGAAAAGATAGACAAAAAGATAGAAAAAATCCAGTATGGTCTCAGGGAATTAACTGATAACGCAAGACGCACAAACATACGCATTATGGGCATCCCAGAAGGAGAAGAGAAGGGAAAGGGAACAGAAGGAGTGTTGAAGGAAGTTATGGCTGAAAACTTCCCAACTCTATTGAGAGAGATGGATGTGCAGATCCAGGAAGCACAGCGCACCCCAAATAGTATAAATCCCAACAGGCCAACTCCAAGATATATACTTGTCAAATTGTCCAATGCTCAAGACAAAGAGAAAATTCTCAAGGCAGCAAGAGAAAAGAGAACCATCACATACAAGGGAAGCACAATAAGATTAAGTGCTGATTTCTCAGCTGAAACCATGGAGGCAAGAAGACAGTGGTATGACATAGTCAAAACACTAAAAGAAAAAAACTTCCAGCCACGAATTCTCTA
>JAKSZT010000049.1:44411714-44491859 GCA_026826555.1 Tolypeutes matacus
TATGTATTGTGAGAATTTTGATTTTTACCCATAATAAAAAAAAAATTAAAAAAAAAAAAAAAAGGCAGCCTACTGAATGGGAGAAAATATTTGGAAACCACATATCCAATAAACCATATATCCATGGTCTATAAAGAGATCATATACCTCAATGATTAAAAAAAAAAAAGACAAGCAACCCAATTAAAAAATGGGCAAAAGACTTAAAAAGACATTTCTCCAAAGAAGAAATACAAATGGCCAAAAAGCACAAGAAAAAATGCTCAATAGCACTACCTATTAGCAAAATGCAGATCAAAACTACAATAAGTTACCATTTCATACCTTATAAAATAGCCATTATTAAAAAAACAAAACTACAAGTGGTGGAGAGGAAGTGGAACACTCCTTCAATATTGGCGGGAATGCAGAATCATGCAGCATCTGTGGAAAACAGTTTGGCGATACCTTAAGAAGCTGAATATAGAACTACCATATGATCCAGCAATTCCATTACTAGGAATATATTTAGAAAAACTGAAAGCAAGGACACAAACTGACATTTGCACACCGATGTTCATAGCAGCATTATTCACAATTGCTACAATATGGAACCACCCCGAGTGTCCATCATCAGAAGAACGGATGAACAAAATGGTCTATACATACAATGGAATACTATTCAGCTGTAAGAAGAAATGAAATCGGGATGCATATAACAATATGGATGAACCTAGAGGACATTATGTTGAGGGAAATAAGTCAGACACAAAAGGGCAAATATTGGGGAGCAGATGTAGTTCAGAGATTGAGCACCTGCTTCGTATGTATAAGGTCCTGGGTTCAATCCCCAGTACCTCCTTAAAAAATAAAAATAAAAAATAAAAAAGGCAAAAGGGCAAATATTGTATGGTCACACTAATACAAACCAAATATCATGAGTAAACTCAGGAAGGTAAATTCTAGAGTATAGGTTACTATGAAATAGAATATGGGTTGAGAATGGGAGTTGATGCTTAATGAAAAAAGCATTATTAATAAGGTTAATTGCGTAAGTGTGGAAATGAATGGAGTTGATAGTAACACAATATAGTGAGTATAATTAGCACTGCTGACTTATAAATGGGATTGTGGCTGAAAGGGATAGTCTGTGGATTTAAATGTCAATTGAAAGGAAACTAGAGAATAATCTAGGGAATGTATAATATAGTGATTTTGGTGGTGGATGAAGATTGTAGTTAATAGTATAAATATAAGAATGCTCTTCTTTTACAAAGTGCTAAGAATATGGTGATACATGGGAAAATTATAACTAATATAACTAATAGATGATAGTTAATGGTAATATTATAATATTTTGCAGCAATGCTGAAAAGATATTATTTCAATACTAAGGGACAAGAGCAAGGGTGTATAAAATGGTCTGGGATATGGGGTTTTTCTTTTTTCTTTTTTTTTTAAAGAGGTACCAGGGATTGAATGGAGGACCTCGTACATGGGAAGCAGGCACTCAGCCACTGAGCTACATCTGCTCCCCAATGAAAGTTATTTTTTTTCATCTGTTCATTTGTTTTTGTTTTTAGGAGGTACCAGGGATCGAACCTGGGATCTCACACATGGAAAGCAGGCGCTCAACCACTTAAGCTATATCCACTCCCCGGGAATTTTTCCTTTGAGTGAATGAAAAGTTCTAAAATTGATTGAGGTGATGACAGCACAACTCTGATGAAAATGAGAGCCACCAAGTGTACACTTTGAATGGATTGTACAACACAGGGAATCCAGTGGTAGATGATGGACTATGGTTAACAGGACAAATATGACAACATTCTCTCATGAACAATAAATATTTAATACTAATATAGGGTGTTAATAATCAGGCAATTGGGGGAAAATACAACAAATGTAAGATATGGGCTATAGTTAGCAGTAATATACTGAAGATGCTCTTTCATAGTTTGTAACAAATGTTTCACAACAATGCAAGCTGTGTAGTGGGGAGACGTATGGGCGCTTTGTATGATGATATGCATGTTTATTTTGTAAATTCACAAATTTTATTATACATTTATTGTTTATGCATGTTCATGTTTGATAAATTAATTTGATAAATTTTATTTTAAAAAAGTAGAGGAGGACTATATCTTTACATCTCACTTCTCTTAGAACATGATATTATTCTATTTTCACCCTCTTATTCTAGCCTCAGGTTGCCGCAAAATTTAAACTTCTGTTCCTACCCTCTCTATCCTGATATTCACAGGAACCCAGCTTAGTCAGCTAAGGTCTATGGACATGGGAAAAAGGTTTTGTCTCTAGCTGGCTTTCTAGGTTTATGCTCAAATCCAGACTGTACCAATACTTTTGGAAGCCACTAAAATATATCTTTCTTTGAGCTTCTACCTACTTAATTCTCATCAGTATTTTACTGACATTCTTTTATTGTTCATTCACTTCTCACACTTTCTGCTCTTTTTTCCATTCATTCATTTCCACCCAACACCCCAATATAAACATGTTTTGCCAGATACCTTCCTTCCATATACTGTGTAACATTAATTTTTCTGGGCAACCAAAATACTAGCTCTTTTTTTTCCCCATCAGCTAATAAACATTTACATAAACAATTACAAAAAAATATGCATCGAATCTCAATCAGATGCAAGGTATTTGAATTTATGTACCTAGAGAAAGGAAAGACAAACAGATTTCATAGAGATTATAATAGCTTTTCAAGAAGAAAGTCTAGGAAGATAGTGTCCCTCCCTCTCCTCTCTCCCTCAACCAAATAATTTTTTCTCAACAAAGAGAATGCAGGAAATAGTGTTTAATTTTTCCAGGATACATGACAGATCTGGACAACTTCTGACCTATAAATGCATATCAGTATTTTTGCTGTTCTGTACATGAAATATTTGAAATGTCAATTATTACCTGGAGAGAGGTTAGTTTTAGTATCAACTATGATTGTGCTCTACAGTGCTTGAACCAGCTAAAACCACTGATACAAATATCTTTTAAATTATATAAAATCAAAACAAAATATAATTTAAATATATCTCCTGTCCTTCCATTTCAACCCCCATAAATATATAGGGAGGAAGCAAAATAATGATTTTCTTTTAAAAAGAGGAAATCTGTTTTCTAGATAATCTAGCAAAAGAATTGAAAGGAAAAGGAATATAATTAATCTTAATTATATATAGAAAAAGTTTCCCTATTCCTTATCAAATCTGGGCTGACAGGCATGTTACTTAATTGCCCATAAATGAGCTTCTTTAAATAGGACCTATTAATACCTCAAATTTCAGCATCAGCTTGTTCATAGTGACAGAGATGAAATGTGAAATGGCTAGAAAGCAAAACAAGCTGTTTTCTTATAATTTCAACAAATTCTGAAAAAAGAAAAAGCCATGAAGTGGGGGAAACCTCCCTCCCTTCAGTTGCTGATGAAGCAGCCAGGCCCCAGACCACTGACTGCTAAGTCAGAGGCTAATTTGAACTGATTTCAAGGTAAAGCATCTGCTTTGTCAGAAACCCCAGAGATACTGCAAAATGAAGTACAAGACATTACTGCAACCATAATCTGTACCAAAAGAACAAATATGAGTCTAGTGAAGTGTGTCTCATGCATAATTTACCCTTGGATTCTAACACATTTCCCCCTGGATATCCTGTCAGTGTCTCAAACTCAATGTATCTAAAACGGGATATAATAGCTCCTTCTGAAATCCAGTTCTCCCGGGAGATTTTCTTCTTTCTTTACCACAAATTATTCTAGTCTTCAAACAAAAAATGACTCCTCCTACCTTCCTCTTCTTCAATCAAACATCCAGTCAATCACTTAGTAATAATAACAGCTATAATTTATTGAGGGCTAACTATAAGCCAGATAGTTATACCAGGCACTTGATATATAGTATCTCATTTAATCTTTAGAGCTATCTTGCAAAACCATTATCTCCATTATGCTAATTAGAAAACTGAAGTTCAGAGGTTAAGTTGGTCACATAACTAATGAGTAGTGAAACCCAAAACCAACAGAAGTCAGTCTGCCTTTCATGCCCACGCTGTGTTCTTCATACAATCACAATCTCATATCTACCCATTTAATTTTCCACTCCTACTGCTACCACCCTCATTCAGGCCTTTATTACCTGTGACAATTTGAAGCTTTTTGTGGATCCCAGAAAAGATCATGTCCTTAGAGTGAATCAATTTCTGTGCATGTAAACCTATTGTAGGTGGGAATTCTTGATTAAATTACTTCTGTTAAGGACATTTGATTAGATTGTGTGATCCAGGATGGGTCTTAATCCTCTTACTGGATTCCTTTATAAACGGAGGACTAAAAGCAGCAGACACAGGAAAAAGCTGCAGAGACAGAGAAACCCTGAGAGGCTGAGGGAGAGGCCAGAGGCCAGAGGCTGGAACCAGCAAAACACAGAGGCACGGAAAAAGGCGACTGAGAAGCTGAAAGAAAGGAGCTGAAGGAGAGGGGAGAGATGAGCCATATTCCTGATGGCTCACAGCTGACCTCAAGGAGAAAGTAAGCCTGGAGGAGAAGGCAGAGCCACCATCATGCTCTGCCATGTGCCTGATCACCCACAGCTGAGCTCAGAGAGAAAGCATCTTTAAATGCTGCCATGTGCCTGATCGCCCAACAGCTGCAACTCGGTGAGACAGCATCTCTTGATGATGCCTTGATTTGGACACTTCCACAGCCTCAGAATTGTAAGCTTTTAACCTAATAAACTGCCATTATAAAAGCCAACCCACTTCTGATATATTGCTCCCAGCAGGTTTTACAAACTAAAACATTACTTTATATGTACACTACTGAAATGCATTCTCAGCCTTCAGACTTACATCCCCCAAATGTACCCTGCATAGGGGTGCCAGAGTAAACTTCTGGAGTACCACTTTGTTCACAACACTACTCTCCCTTTAAAATCTTAACTGAGCCTTCACTGCTGACCAAATACTACAAACTTCCTCTATTCAAAGCCTTCTATAATCTGGCTTCTCCCCGATTCTACTTAAAAATGCAACTCTACAGTCAAGTCCAATTCTTTGCCAATCTCCAAAAATAAACTGTGCGTTTCCATTTTGTGCCTTTACTCAAGTCATTAATATCACCTAGAACACTGCCCCAACTCATCCTGCAAGGCCCAAGTCATATGACCAGCTTTGCTAAGATGCTTTCCCTGATGAAAAAGAAGCAAAAAGAGGAGATAAAGACGCACCCTGTTTATTTTCTTCGTGCCAGGTACTGTTTGAAGCAAATCGACATAACAACCCAATGAGATGGTTACTACTATTAGCTCCCATCTATTTAAGTAACTAATCCAGAGTCACATAGCTGGTAATCGAAATTCAAATCCACACAGTCTAACATAATAGCTTACCTTCGTCAACTATTATGCTCTAGTGAACTTTCAAAAGTCATCCTTAACTTTGTAATGAATGGATCAGGTTGACCACACCTGAATCCACTAATCAATCTTATTATCACCAAAGCAGAACAATCAGACACTAGGTGCCTCCTGACTTGATTCAACAAGAAATCCACAATACTGCCTTATAAAGCAGTCCTGCCCCCCAAATTATACCTGAATCTAATCATGCCTCCAGATCAGTGCATCTCAAATTCTAATGTGCACATGAATCACATGCAGACCTTGCTAAAATGTAGATTCCAGATTCAGTAGGTCTGAGTTGGGGCCTGAGAGTCTTTATTTCTAATAAGCTCCCAGGAGATACCATTGATGCTGGTCCACAGCCCACAGTTTGAAGAACCAAACTCTAGATTCTGGATCTAATCACCAGTTTACAAGACATGAAAAGTAGAGGAATAAATTAAACTCATGGTTGAAACTAGAGTAAGGCAAGTGAGGCACTTGCTTCAAGTGCAAAATTTAAGGGAACAGCAAAAAACTCAGCTGGAGATAAATATTTTAATACAATATTTTAAAAATCAAATTTAATGCAAAAATCCCATGATATATAAAATATTAAAATTTTAAATAAAGTCAGGATCAGTATTACTAATTTTTCCTCTTTCCTCAGGCTCCAATATGGTGCCGAACAGCAGTAAATACTATAAGGAAGCTATCTGCCAAATCCAGAGAATGAAAAATTGACAGGGCAAATGCAGTCCTGGCCCCTAAAACAAATACATAGTATAAACAGGAGAGAGTATTATAATTTAAATGAGACCTAAGAGACACAGAAACCAAATGCAATGTATGGAACTGGTTTTGATACTGATCTGAAAACAACTAGTTGTAAAACAGACAATTTGGGGGGGAAAGGAGAAATAAACATGGACTGGGTGTTAGATGGCATAAAATAATTATTTTTAATTTTGTTAGATTCATGATCATGTCTTAGTGATCTTTTTTACAGTATTTATTGAAGAAAAGATACTGAAGTATTTACAGGTGAAATTATATAAGATAAAATATTTGGAATTTGCTTTAAAATACCCCCCACCCAAAAAAAAAAAAAAAAAAAAGCAGAGGGTATAGATAAAACAAGACTGGTGAAATGCTGACATTTGTTGAAGCTGGGTGATAGTACATGGGCATTTATTATAATATTCTTTCTAATTCTGTATATGTTTATTATTTTCCATAATAAAAAGGCTTTTTAAATTATCCTTTTTTCTCCTTAGACACCCCTAAACATTTACTTTGTACCTTTCATAAAGTACACAGCACATGCTGCCTCATATATCTAAAATAAAAATAGCTGCTATTTTAAATATATGCCAGGAACTGTGATTACTTGATGTCAGTCTCACAATAATGTTGTTACATAAAACTTTAGCAAGTTTAAATAACTTGTCTAAAATCACACATCCAGAAAGTGGCAGAGCCAAGACTCAAACCTATACCTGTCTGACTTGGAAGCCCATATTTTGAAGCATTAAATTATACTATTGATGTTATACCATGTGGGTCTTATGGTCTTTTACAGTACCATAGCCCCAGTTTATATTTCTTTGTATCCCACATGGTACCTAAGGCATAGTAACCACTATGAGACTCATTATGAGAGGTCAAGATCACGACTCCCTGGTTTCAAATCATGGCTCTGACACTCACTAGCTGTATAAGTTTGGGCAAAGTACTTAATCTTGCTGTCCCTCAGTTTCTTTATCTGTATCGGACTATCAAACCATCTCATAGTTGTTAGGTTGATAAAATCAGCCAAAAAATGTAAAGTGCTTAGAATCATGCCTTGCACATAGTGAACACTGATTAGGTGTTAGCTATTATTATCATTATCATTACTATGTTCTTAATAAATTGAATGACACTGAATACATCCCTCAGGTAAACTCATACTCATTTACTTTTACCTCTTCTAAGCAATTTTTTTTTTTTTGACCACAGAATTTAAGACGTGGGCTCCCATCAATGCTTACAAAAGCCAATGTATAGTAATCAAGATTAATGTTCCTATGTTCAAAGAAAAAAAAAAAAAAAACATTCCAATACTAATTGTGGTAGTTTGGTATTGTTTATGAATTCCAAAAATTATTATTGAATTGTGTTTGTAAACTAGTCTGTTCCTCTGGGCATATTAGATTATATTAGATTCAGAGGTTTCACTTTTATTTTATTAAATGAAGATTAGGGCTTTTATTTGACCATATGTCTTTAGGGCATGAAGGGTTGTGTCACCACCCCCTTGGTGGGGATAAAACAGACTTTCACAGGGGAGCAGATACACAGAGAAAATACACAGAGGATCCTGCAACCCGGGAAGAAAGATAAGCCTGATAGCTTACAGCTGATCTTGCAAAGCAAACAAAGCATCTGAGCCTGGAAAGAAACAAGCCCCGGGAAGAGAGACAAGCTTATGCCGGCCTATAGCTAAGATCGGAAGAAGCTGGGACCACAGAGTCTTAAGAGGAAGAAGAAAGGTTGAACTCTTGCAGGCACAAATGACTTTGGGTGAGAAAGTACCTCTTATGGTACCTTAAGTTGGACTCTTTAGGGCCTTGTGACTGTAAGTTTCTACCCCAAATAAATACCCTTTATAAAAGCCAACAGATTTCTGGTACTTTGCATGAGCACCCTTTTTGGCTGATTAATACACTAATAAAAATCTAAGGTACAAGGGTACAAGAGGGCCCAGGACCATTGCTACAGCATCACATTTGCTTTGCAAGCTTAATGCCAAGGGATTTGGGAGATCTGAAAATCTCCAGGAAAGTACAAGGAATTCTGGCTAAACAAGAGAGGCTAGATGCTCCCAAATCCCAGGTCACAGACTGAGGTGAGAAGCAGAGCTGGCCCCAGAAGCACAAACCCAAAGCAGTAAGCTGACAAGCAGGAGCCAGAACAAAGCAGGAACAAATGCTGTTAAATGCTGAGCCAAGAGGGGTCGTTTACAAGTTGTGCCAAGGCTTACCAGCCAAAATCATGGAGAGACAGACTACAGCTAGGATAAGCAAGGACAGCGTTCCCAATAATGAAAGGAACAATCTGGGCTCATCAGATAGACAATGGTTCAGCCATGGCTTCCTGGTTTTCACTGCTTATGCCCTGCCTCCTTTGTGGTTATGCTATTTCAGTCTTAAAACTACAATTCCCCAATTGCCTTCTTACACATGAAATCTGAAATAAATAAAAGGTTCAGGTGTTATAAGACCATCTGGCAGATCCTTGTCTTCCGAGGATCTGAGGTGTCTCCCCGAGTCACCAGCAGCACTTTGTTTTAACTCCAAAGTATTGAGTATTTATTGTATCAAGTTTACTCACACAATAACAATTACTAGCATTTACTGAACCCTTACTAAGAGCTTTACAGTTATCTAGTTTAATCCTTCAATAACCTAATAAGGAAGGTACTGCTATTATCTCCATTTTATAGATGAAGAACCTAAGGCTTATTGAGCCCAAGGTCACACTGCTAGGAAGGGTCAGCTGTGACTCCAAAGACACCTTTTATACCACACTGCCTCCTTTCTTATTCTATGTTTTATTAGCAGACTCTTTGTTACTAAAAATGTTGGAAATGGGTAAGAGACTGTAGCCATTTGGCAGTTTGATGTCATTATGAATTCCAAAAATATATATTGGATTATGTTTGTAAACTGGTCTGTTAATCTGGGCATGATTAAATCACAATTAGGGCATTAACTGGGCAATGTCAATAGGGCGTTGAGCCCCACCCATTGGTGGATGGGGTCTCCAAGATAAAAGACATGGCAAAGGACAGTGTTGGAGAAGTTTTGAGGTTGAAGTCTTGTGCTGGAGCCCTGGGAAATAAGAGACCTAGGTGGTGAGGAAGGAGAGAAGGCCCCGGGATAGAGATGAGCCATTCGCCTGAGAGTTCACAGCTGGCCTTGTGGAGAGAAGCAAAGCCTAGAGAGCCTCATAGTCTACAGCTGACCTTGTGGAGGAAACAGAGGCGCTAAGCCAGAGAGAAACGCAGCCCCAGGAAGAGAGGAACCCAAGAAGCCTGAACCCGGGCAAACATCAGCAGCTGTCTTGCTCCAACACGTGGCAATGGACTTTGGTGAGGGAAGAAACTTATGCTTCATGGCCTGGTAACTGTGGACTTCTACCCCAAATAAATACCCTTTAAAAAACACCAACCGATTTCTGGTATTTTGCATCAGCACCCCTTTGGCTGACTAATATAGAGACCATGGCAGGTAAACTGCTGACATGATGAACTGAACAATCTGGAAAATAATCTCCCCTAGGGAACTCAGAAAGCTTGGTAAGAGCAGTTGAAGAGGAATGAGCAATACTTAAATTCTCTTTACTTTCAGCAAACAGGGTCATTTCCTCCTCTTTAATTGCTTTTACCAAGTCCTGAGAGCAGTCCCTGCTGCTGCTGTCAACCACTGCAACCTGCTGTGGGGGAAATTATGCAGAGGGAAAAAAATCACATATTTTGTCTTTAAAACCTGGGGGGAAGGGAGAAAAAAGAAGGGAAAGGAATTCCCAATAGAGACAAAAACTTATATATATACAGTAATGATGACATAAAGCCTGGAACTAAATACCTGGCATCAAAACACAAATTAAAGGCAGCAAAAAGCAGTACAGAGAAAAATTAATTGAAATATGCATTTTCCCCTAAATTTGTTTCCAAAAAAATATTTTTCCTTAAAAAATACATAATTTACAGTTTACTCTATTAAACTCACATTATTAAAAATCTTAAAATCAACATCAAAATACGGCCACTTTGATTATTACCATGTGGATCCTTTATCAAGAGACACTATTTTTCCTATTAAAGGGAGGGGAAAAAATCAAATTCACATAATAAAACTATTTGCTTTGTAAAATGAAAAATATAAAATATTGTATTCACTAGCCTTAAAAATCAAGAACAAGGAATGTAAAACTCTATAAGTATAAAATAATAATTATTATATACTTATCTTCTTGAATAAACTCAGTAACAAAAAGGAATGAACTAATGATAAATACAACAACATGGATGAATCTCAAAGTCATTATGCTGAGAGAAAGGACTTACAGGAAAGAGTGCATACTGTATGATTCTACTGATATAAAGTTCTAGAACAGAAAAAAAATTAATCCAAGACAGGGGGAAGAATCAGAACAATGGTTGCCTAGGCAGGGGGTGGGGCATGGGGATTGACGTGAAGGGGCATGCAGAAACTTGAGGTGATAGTGATGTTCTATATCATGGTAGGGATTGGGGTTATGCAGATATGTATGCACTGACAAAACTCAGCAAATGTACACTTAACATTTGTGTATTTCACTGGTTGTAAATGTTATATAAAACACTGTTAACAAGTATTGAATTCTAATTACTGATATGCATGTTCAAATATCTAGGTGGAAGTATACTGATGTCTATAATTTACTTTGAAATGCATCAAAAAAGATTAATAGAGGGATGGACAGATGGATAGATATGTGATAAAGCAAATTTAGTAAAATCTAGAATCTAGTAAAATCTAGAATCAACTTTATCTGAAAATTTTCACACTAAAGTATTTGAAAAAAGAATGTACTCAAAAGACAACCAACAGAATGGAATTATTTGGAAACAATGTCTCTGATATGGGTTTAAAATCGAGAATGTATAAGAACGTCTACAACTCAACAACAAAAAGACAAACAACCCAATTAAAAAAGGACTTATGACATTTCTCCAAAGAAGGTACACAAATGGCAATAAGCATATGAAAAGATGCCCAACATCATTAACCATTAGGGAAATGCAAATAAAAACTAAAATGAGATACTACCTCATATTACAAGAATGTCTATTATTTTATAAAAATAAAAATAAAATTTTTTTTAAAAACTAGAAAATAACAAGTGCTGGTAAGGATGCAGAAAAATAAGAACACTTATACACTATTGGTAGGAATGTAAAATGATGTACCTGCTGTGGAAAATAGTTTGTTCCTCAGAAAGTGAATATAGAATTACTATAACCTGGCAATCTCACTTCTGGGTGTATATCCAAAAGAATTGAAAGGACTTGGACAGATATTTGTACACCAATGTTTATAGCAACATTCTTCACAATAGCCAGATGAATGGATAAACCAAATGTGATATATACATAAAATGGAAAATCACTCAGTCCTTATAAGGAATGAAGTTCTTTTATATGCCACTATATGAATGAACCTTCAGACATGTTGAGTGAAATAAATCAGACACACAGGATAGATATTGTATGCTTCCACTTAGATGAAATAGCTAGAATATGTAAATTTGTAGGGAGAGAGAGTAGAGTACAGGTTGGGGAGCTGGTAATAGGAATTTAAAGCATAATGGGTATAGGGTTTCTCTTTGGCATGATAGAAAAGCTCTGGTAATGGATGGTGGTGAGGGTAGTACAACATTGTAAATGTGATTAATGCCACAGAATTGCATGCTTGAAGTGGCTGAGATGGGAAAGTTTATGTTGTGTATATATAGATATATGTGTTCCCACAATTTCTTTAAAAAAGAGCAACTGAAAAGACAGTGACAATTAAATATATGATCTGGACTAGATCTAATAATGGAGGAGATAAGTACCAAAGGACATTATTGAGACATAAAAAAAAAAACTGGAATACAGACTGTAAGCTTATAACAATTTTAAAGTTTTTAAACTTGATAACTGTATTTAAAATGAATATCCTTCCATAAGTGAATTATCTTGTTCTTAGGAAATGTACAAGGAAGTATTATGTATTCAAGAAGTATAATGAATATATCAACCTACTCTCAAATGTTTAGAAAATAGACGGATGGACTAATAGATTGATGGTTAGACAGAAAGAGCAAATGTGGCAAAATGTTAAAATTTGTGGATCTAGGTATGTGGAGGGTTATGTTGGAGTTCTCAGTATGGGTTTTGTATTATTTTTGCAACTGTTCTGTAAGTCTGAAATTATTTCAAAATAAAGTTTAAAGAAAAAATAAATAATATACTCACCTATATGTTACAAACAGTTTACGGAGCTAAAAGAGGAGAAAATAGTAAAAGGCAGAATGAAAGGGAAAGAACATGAGTAAAGGCAAAAAAAGAGGAGTTGGACAAAAACATAAACAAAGATCTAGGCAGAGAACAACTACAAGAGAGTATAGACAATGAAGAAAGATCAGGAAGAGGGAGGCTCAGGTTCTTAAATGAATGTGTTAGTCCCTGGGCAATGTGGTCAGTTTTCACCTTTCATCTATATTAAATGCTAATAATCTGTGTTCTGTCTACTTAATAAAGAAGTTTTATACCATCTGAGCAGTTAAAAATGCAACATGGATATAATAAAACTATTAAAGTTTTATTAAAACTATTAAAGTTTTATTAAAGTCATTTAAAAGGTAATGTATATATAACATATAAATATATGTTTATACATATACAGCAGAATTTATATGTTGAAATGAATGTCGTCCTTCAAAGTTGTCACCAGCAGAGAAAGTACATGGGATTTGGAGCGTGATTAACCTAGGTCCAAATCCTAATGCCACCAATAAGTTGTCAAATCCTCAGGCAAGTTACTTAATTTCTCTGAGCCTCAGATTCCTTATGTATTATAAGCAAATAATATTACTCTCTCACCAGCTTGTTTTTGAGGATTATATGAGGCCATAGATATGATCCAGCACCAGGTACAGAGTAATTATTTAATACATGTTGGCTTTTCTTTCCTCTTATTCTATTAATTCTGCCATTACTTTACATAGTCTTGAGACACGTTTTTTGAAGTTGTCGGCCAGGTAAAGAAGGGCAAAAGTGTTCCAGGTGAAAGGAAGAACACATGCAAAGGCCGAGTGAGGGACAACCAAGAAAAAAGCAGATCCTGAGTCTTTTATGCCATGCCAAAGAATTGGGTCTTTATCCTCCAGGCATTGGAAAGCCAGTTAAAGGTTTTCATTAGAAGAGTGACATCATCAGAGTGAATATTCTGATGGATGAATGCATTGTACAACTCCAGAGACATTATTCACATAGAATATATATCAAGAGAAGCAAGATCTAAGCTAGAAAAATATTATGATTCTAAAATCTATATATCATATCAGAAAACACCATTGCAGTTGTGGTCGACTAAGAAGTGTGCAGAATGAGAATGGAACCCCAGGAGCACCAACATTTAAGGGACAAACAGGGCAAGACAACTCCCTAAAGGTAACTAAAAAACTTATGGTCAAAGAGAATCAAATGTGGCAGATAGGTCAAGTAAGATAAAGACTGTTAAGTATCCATTTATTTTGACAATTAAGAGGTCATTAATGACCTTGTCAAGAGGAGATTCAATCAAATGATGGGCTAGAAACTAAATTTAACTAAGTTTCTTCTAAAATGAAGGTAGAGACTGCAAGAACTTCACTTTCAAATATGGTATAAATGGAAGAGGAGAAATGAGATAGTAAATAAATGGGAATATGCAGTTGAGTGAAGACAGGTTTAAGCTAGGAAAGATTTAGACACGTAGCAGATGAGTTTAAGGATGCAGGTGAGGGAAGAGAAAACCAGTGAGAGGATGAAAGAATGAGATGTAGATCAGAGTTGGAGGGATTATCCTTGGGTGGGAGGAAGGCAACCTCATCCATTAAAACAGAAAGAAAGAATATGAATGTGTGTGTTAGGGTAACTGCCCAGTGTCCTTTATTTTCTCTTTGAGAATGGGAGTTAAGGTTGTCTGCTAAGAATAAGGATGGTGAAAGTGGAGCAGGGAACTAAGAAATTCATAAATATTTCAAATAACTTTTGTAGCAAATGAAAGAAGAACCTGACTAGGAATTTAGCATATAATTTTCTTCAATAGGATTCAATAGCCTGGGTTAGTGAATTCAGAAGTGGCCAATCAATATGGTTGAGACTGTGCCCTGTGAGTAATCAAACCTTCATTCTCTTGTTTGTTCCTTCTTTCTTAAATAAAATATGTGCCAAGTACCTACTGGCCTTGGGGAAACAACACTGAGCAAGACAAACAGGGACCTTGCGATTAAAGACTTATGATAAACAAGACAAACAGAAGAAAAAATTATAATAACCATGATTTACTATACAGGAGAAGTTCATAGTATTATGGAGAAAATGCAAGCTTGCCTAATCCAGACTGGAGTGGACAGGGAAGGCTTTCTTGAAGAAACAACATTTGAGACCTGAAGAAATGTCAGTTGGCTGGGGAAGAAGAGGAAGAGTGTGTGAGGATGGAATGACATGCACAAAGACTGCAAAGAACCCTGAAAAAGATGAACATGGCAGTTTGGAGGATCTGAAAGTTCCATATGTTAAAGTACTGAGGGGGCGGATGTGGCTCAAATGGTTGGGTGTCTGTCTCCCATATAGAGGGACCTGGGTTCGATCCCCGGGACCTCCTAGTAAAATTTTTTAAATTTAAAAAAAATAAAAAGTGCTGAGTGAGGCGAGGCAAGGCCAGACATCTATGCAAGGCCAAGTCAAGGAGAGCTGGTAACAATTTTGGACTTAAGTTTAAAAGCAATAGAAAGTCAATGATCAAACGAGCACTTTAAAAAGATCTCTCTGGCAACTGTGTGCAAAACAGATTAGAAAGGGGTAAAAGCAGATGTAAGGAGACCAGTTAGGAGGCTATTAATAAGAATCCAGGTAAGAGATAATGATAATATAGACAAATATGGTGACAGTGAGGACAGACAAAAGAAAGTGAACAACTTAAGAGATACGTAAGAAGAAAAATCACTTAGAATATATTACTGGATGTGGGGAATGAGGGTGGAGGAGGAAGGGAAGGTGATGTTTAAATTTCTACTTGGAAAATTGGGTGGATGCTAAGTGGTACCAATTACTGAGAAGGAGGTTTGGCAGGAAAGCTTTTTATTTTTAGTCTCTTGAATTTGAGGCACCTGTGAAGCATTCAAGTAGACAAAGTAAGCAGTTGAATATATATATATAGATCTGGAGCTGAGAAGATGCCTTTATGGAGACATGAACTTGGGATCTGTCAACATACAGCTGGTAACTGAAGCCAATGTGAGTGGATCAGATCACATAGGGAGAGGGCATACAGTGAAAAGAGGGCCTAGGGCAGAGTCTATAGAAATACGCCACTATTGTCTGAGTAGAAGGAAGCAATAAAAGATAAGGAAGGAAAAGGAACAGTTAGAGATACAGGAGGAAAAACAGGAATTTAGAAGTCAGAAGCCAAGGAAAGAAAGTGCTCCAAAGATACCCAACTGTGTCTAAAGCTTGAGTGGTCAAGAAGAATGAGGAATAAAACTGGTGAGAATAATTCTAATGCAGACTGGATAGGATGTGTCATGACTAGGAGGTAGAGAAACAGAGACAACTTTTTCAAAAAGTTTGGCTGTGAAAAGGAGGAAGAATGGAGCAACTGAAAAGACCAAGTAGGACATGTGAAAAATGGAGTTGAGGAGTATATGAATTATTGGATCAAGGACTCTGATAGGAAGAAAGTGAAGAAGCAGGGAAGAGTGACAGGGAAGAAAATGTTGGGGCCAAGAGATAAGAAGTCTTAATAACATTCAAGAAAAGGAGTAAGAGAATAGGAAAACTGGAATAATAGAAGGTTGTAGTTTGAACTGGGATTCTAAAGTTCCTTATTTCAGAAGAGGAAGAGGTGAGTGATGAGAAGGTTCAGCATTCAACCAATGAGAGTGGGTGGAGTTGAAAGAGGGTGGAGTAATGGTGGAAGTCCCTGGAATAGATACAAAGGGTGTTGGATAGGTAATCCACATGGACACTGAGGACACTGAGGAAAAGAACAGAACTTGGAGAGAAAAGGACATTGGTAAGCTAGGCACCAAAGCCTAAGCCTACTGCAGCCGAGATCCAAAAAAGCTGGAAGATTTATGGTATTACAATGTAGCCAGATATCATAAGCCTCAAAGGAGAAGGGATTTTTATAAACAATGGAAGAGTAATGCTTTGGAATAGGTTCTGGGGAGCTAGGAGAATACCAACCTCACCTCACAGCCCCTTTGAAAGGCCAGGGAACTTCTAATCAAGAAGATTTAAGGCTAAGATTTTCTGGGGGAAAAACTAGACAGTATAAAAGAAAGAAAGTGAAGATTGGTCTGTGAAAATGTTAGGGATATAGACATTTAAAAAAAGGGGGGGGGAGCAGACGTGGCTCAAGCAGCTGAGCGCCGGCTTCCCACAAGAGGTCCCGGGTTCAATCCCTGGCCCCCTAGTACCTAAAAAAAGGAAAAAAAGGCTAAATGGTACCAAAGAATCGTGAAAGGCTAAATGGTACCAAAGAATCCTGGAGAAAAGCTTGAGAAAAAGAACAATAGGACAATAGGGGGTTATATTTTGGCCAGTAACTGTGAATGTCAAGGGTGGAGACAGAGCAAAATTAGGTTTTGATACTAACAAACTTCTGCTTAAAGCTTTTTCAGATGAAGCCGCCTGAGCTCTTGGTTAGTGATGGAGACCAGATGACCCAAATGGGACTTTTTAAGTCTCAAGAGTACATTGGCAAGAAATTATTATGTTACCTCTAAAGACTTCCAGAAGTGGAGAAAAGGTTAATTCCTCAAATCTTCACCCAGCCGTAGAACAGCAGTAATCCTCAATGAGTGGGAGATTGTCCCTGAAAGAGCTAGCCATGGCCTAGACTGGGTGCCTCTGCAAAGGAAATCTTAGTTTCTACCTTGGCAGAAAGTATAAGGAGCCTTTCCTTGTGGACTCAAGTGTAGTTAGAAAAGAGGGAAGCCAAACATTATATGCCTCATACTCCATTTATTGAAACATTTACTTTATCCTTTTTACTATATTACAAATTTTAAGCTTCTAGGGTCTTCTCTTTTCTTTAAATGCTAGCAAATGAAATTTGAGTGCTTAACCTTGAGAATACTTAGAAAGAAGAGGAAAAAGATGTTTCCCTACAGCTGCAGAAAAGCAGACACCGTTCTGCATCATAAAGTTATCTCTAACAGTGGTGAAGTGAGAACATTCACAAAACTACCAGTATGAATTTTCTTTCCAATGTGGATACTTACATTAAAAAACATCACAGTTCTGTTTTCTATTTAACAAAGCATTCATTTAAGACACCTGAATTTCAGAGTGTTGCTATGTACTTAAAATGCTGCTTAATCCCCAAAAGACTGCAATTTGAGTGGCTGCCTTAATAATTAGTATCATTTTTATACAAAAGCATCTCTATTTATATAAATCATATTACCCTGTTAAACCAGAAGAGGAGTTCTCGCATTTTCTTCTCCCTCCATGCCTAAATGCTAAAAAACCCAAGACTGTTGAATTCCTTATTTAAACAAAGCATTCGAAAGTCTCTGTCTCATTTAAATTAACTAGACTAATGGGGTAGATGAAGAAAATTGCAGGGGATGTAGGAAGCAGATTCAGTAAATGTGCAGCGATGGGAGTGATGGCAGATCAAGAGGATGTAGTCAGAAACTGAAGTCACAAAATCCCAAGGGCACACAGGAGTTCCAATCTCTCTCTAAAACTAATCTGAGAAGTGACTTTTCTCTCTCTTGGCTGGGACTCAATTTCTTCAACTATAAATAAAATGGAGAAAAATAGCTTCCCTCCAATCTCACTACTATAATTTATACCCACAGAAGTATATGTGTTAACAGCTCCATAGTTTCAAGCATACAGAACTGGCTACAACAAGAAGATTTTTGGTTTTGTTCTTAATAACATGTATTGTTCTTTTACACCACAACGTTGTATAAATACAAACATAACTGAACAAGATTCTCACTTCAGCCTTTCAGGCTGTTTTTTTGTTGGGGGTAAAGGTGGGATCAAGTTGTTATCAGATCTTTACCAGTGTTTTCCATAGAGCCAATGACCTCCCCATGTCAGCAGGCAGATCCCAGCTGTAGTTTTCTTCCAATGATTTCGAAGTGTTTTAAAGAATACAGTCATCTTCTCCTAGGAATTTGCTAAGTAAAGTCAGAGAAAGAAAGAAAAAAAAAATTGATAATATATATATAAATATATATATATTTAAAACTATCCAAGTTAATTATATAGAGTCCCTCTTACATCTTCTTCCATTCTTTTAACTTCTCAGTATTCTCTCCTTTCTTAACTTTTCTTTCTTAACACGTCTCCCCTGGCCTCTTCTCATCTTCTTCCTTGTCTCATTAAGGTCACCATCTTACCCACCCACCTTCCTTCCTCCTTCCTTTTCTTCCTTTCCTTCTTTCTATTTAAACATTTTCCTTTCCTTCTCCAGTCACTTTTTCCTCATTGTATTAGGAGGAAGGGAGGTAAAGGAAGGAAGGGATTCCAGCCTTCCTGTTTTTTTCTTTCCTCTTACAATCTCACTATACAACTGTTAACAATATATGTCTGTCCATTATATAAAGGACCCAACATCAAATATAGTAATGTAAAGATTTTATTGAAAACTAGAAGAAAACACTAGGCCCCAATAGAAAAATGAGCAGAGAACATGCATAGAAAACTCACAGAAGAGGAAATGCACATGGTTATGGAAAAATGTTCAACTTCCAGAGTAATCAAAGACATGCAAATTACAATGAATTATCACTATTCACCCATAAAATTAACAATTTTCTTAAATAATCATATCCACTGATGACAAGACAAAATGAGACAAACATCACACTCCTGTAAGGGAGGTAATTTAGCATAAACTTTCTAAAAAGCACAATGACAATATATATCCTCGTTTTATTTCTTCATGGCACTTAATCACCTGATGAATCCTAAATGTATTTGCTAATTTGTTTATGAGCTTACCCCGCTGGAATGTAAACTCCAGGAGAGTCAGGACTTTGTTGTGGTCACTGCTGTACACCCAGGGCCTAAAATAAGATCTGGCACATAACAGGCATTCAGTAAATATCAGTTGATTGATTAAACTATGAAGCCATTAAAATGTTGTCACTAAAATTTTTTCTGTTGTGGAAAATACTCAAAATAATATGTTAAGTAACATTAGCAGAACAAAAAGCCATATAAAATTAGTATTATCCCAATTATGGTCAAATATGAATATAAAGATAAAAAATTTAAAAGGGAGAGCAGATGTGGCTCAAGCAATTGGGTACCTGCCTCCCACATGGGAGGTCCTGGGTTCAGTTCCCAGTGCCTCCTAAAGAAGACAAGCAGATGCAATGAACTGATGCAATAAGCAGACACAATGAGCAGGAAGCAGATGTGGTTCAAGCAGTTGGTCACCCACCTTCCACATGGGAGGTCCTGGGTTCGGTTCCTAGTAAGATGAGCAGAGACAATGAGCAGACAGAGGAGGGAGCCTTCTCAGGGGGGAAAAAACAGGTAAAAGTAATTCCCTCTTGGTTGTGGGATGATGGGTGATTTTTATTTTCTTTTTTAAATTGCAACATTGTTTCTAAACTTTCTAAAATAAATTTCTAAATAAAATTATTTCCTAAACAGATAAAAGTATAAACAAAAATTAAGTCTGTGTGTAAGTGTGTAAAAAGGCCAAGAAAAAAAAAAGCTGCTTTCACTGAAGATTCTAGTTTTATCAAAAGCAATCATGAGGCCAGTGCCAGGGAACCCACCCTCTCATGAATCCAGGGCACAGTCCAGGCTGGTGCATAAAGGATCCCAAAGGCACATCTATCTGAGTCTCAAACACCTCCTAGCTATCTGGCTCTAAACCACTCTCTTCATTCAACAGATCTTTAATAAGCTCCTCTGTGCTAGACTCTGTGCTGGTGCCAGAGCAGAGAATAATAAATCTCTATTCTTAAGTGTTCACAACTGTAAAAGCCACAATCACAATACAGTGGGATTAATGTTGAAGAATAAGCACAAAGCTCCGTGAGCATCTACAAAAATGAACCTAACCCTAGACTGGATTGGGGGTTGGGGAAAGTGCATGGTCAGGGAGTGATATTTAAACTGAATCTTGAAGGATGAGTAAGAGTCACCAGAGTAAAGAAGGAGCTAAAGAGACTGACACATAGAACACAACAAGGTGTACTCAGGGAAACACAGGTAGGTAGTCAGGTCTGGATAAAGAGCTGGTGAAATGTGGAAGAGTATCTGCAACATGGGGTCTCAAACTTTAGTGTAGAACTTGTTAAAATGAAGAGAACTTGTTAAAAAATGCAGATTCTAGGGCATTACCCGGCCAAGATTCTGATCTACTCTGGAATCGGGCTTAGTTGTCTTCATTTTTAACAAGAACTCCCATGATTTTAATGGAAGTCAACAAGTACCACACCACACCTTGAGAAACAGTTAAAGGATGGGGATGAGGTGGGGAGGGGAGGAAATCAGGAAAGACCTTTAACCAATACTAAAGACTTTGGAAATCATGCTGAAAATGACCCCTCTTCCCCCGCCCCCGCCCCCCCAAAAAAACCTTTGAAGAGATTTAAGCAAGTGAGTGATATCATCATAATCAGATGGTAGAATGATCACTTAATACAAAATGGAAAATGGACTGGAGAAAGCTAAGATTAAAAGCTAAAGAGAGACATGAAGCTAGGATTAAAAGTGAAACAGAGACATGATGTTATTACCATAATCTCTACGCAACTGAATGAAAGAAGAGACAATGCAGATAGAGAAAGCATGGATTTGGGGTATCTTTAGAAAACATAATTTGGCCGCACTTGGTGATCAATTGACTGTAGGACATGAGAGGAGGAACCACGTCCTGTGCTTGGGCAACTGGTTGGGAAATGATGGCAATCATTTAGATTTGGAATATGTTTGTAAAGGATAGTACGTGCAGTTTAGGAGATAGTAAGTTTCTCCTAAACTGCAGGAGATACCTGTGAGGCAGCCAAGTGGAAATGTCCAGGGGATGCCTGAAAAATAAACTGTTTGAAGCTAGGAGAAATTGTCTGGGTGAAGATGTAGATGTGGGAATCATAGGTGTAAAGGAGATCAAGTGCAGCTAAAATCACCCAAAGTAAGAGTAGAAAATGAGAAGAATGCCAATAAGTTAGAGGACAATCTAAGAGTCAATAAAAGTCTGTTTAATGACCATACCTGACCCGATAGAACTTCCTTTTTCTCACAGGTGATTCATGTACTATAAAAGCAAAGTGGAAATATGCAGGCTCCCTAGTAGTTGGTTCAAGTCCTTACTTTTTGGTAGTGAAGAGTCTGGGTAAGTCATTTAACCTTAACCTCTATTTCTTAACCAGTTAAATGAGGATACCACCACCTGCTCTGATTACCTAATTTGGTAAATGTTCTACAGTTGTGAATGAACTTTATAAACTTTTCTATAAGCATAGAAGTTGTCATAGTAAAAATCAACTAACAATGTATATTCCTTCTAAGTAACTAACAGAATTCTGAATCCCCAATCTCAATAAAAGTCTAAATTTTAAATGTTCAAATTAACATCACTCGTTGGAAAAGCAATTAATTTTTTTCAAAGAACTCCCAAATTCTAATAATATTCAATCCCCCGGGCCTGTAGGTGGGTGTTTTCTCTGAAACTGCCCCTGAAGGACTCAGTCTAGTGTCTATCCACCTGTCTAGCAACAGAAGCTGGTAAAGAGCCTAGAACGATCAGATACCATTCGCCTCATCTTACAAGTAAGTACTCTGAAGCCTAAGAAGAAAGCGATACATATAGGGGTCGCACACGTTAGAGGCAGGTCTGGGACTCGAACCCAGGACGCCTGACTCCAGCAGGGAAAACGGTATTGTCCAGCTGGACCACCTGATGGGCGCGCAGCCCCTTCCCAGCCGCGCTCCTCCTCCCGGGCCCCGCCCGCCGGGCCCTCACTGTCTTCCTACAGCCGAGCGGCTGCTGTCAGCATGGGCGGCCCCAGCTTTCCAAAGCCTACGTCCCGACGCCGGGGACCCTTCCGCCCGGGTCCCGGCCGCTCCCTGCAGAGCTTGGCTCCTCAGACTCCACCCCACGTCCCGGAACCCTTGGTTCACTTTTTGTCTCAGCGCCTAGGGCTTGATTCCCCGCCCTGGCGCGGCCGCACTCACCACGGCGGGTCCCGATCAGGGCCCTGTCTTTCCTGTGTCCTCTCTGGAGAATCCCCCCCTCGTTCAAGGGAAACCGCTGCCGCCGTGCTCGGGTTCCGACGCGAAGCTGCGCGCTCTGACCCGGCGGGGGGCTGGGGCAAGAGCCCGGAACTGACGCGATAGGCAGAGTGGGGTTATCAGGGGCCACCCTGACGCTGGTGCAGCAGGACAGCAGCCGTGGGCTGCATTCATTATTCATTCATTCATTCATTCATTCATCCATCCACCCATCCATCCACACAACAATATTTTACTGAAAGCCTACCATGTCAAATACCATTTAAGAACTAAATAGAAAAATAGATAACCTAAATGAACAAGGTAATTTCAGATGACTTATGACTATAAGTGCCATGAAGAAAAGGAAAAGATAAAGAGAGTGGGATGGGGGGGAAGTATTTTAAATTATTCAGTCTAAGTAAGACCTTTCTCAGTGACAATTTATCTGAGACCTGAATGGGAAGAAGGAGCAGGTCAAGCAAAAATCGAGGGAAAGAGAGAGATCCTGGTGGGGGGAACAGTCAGTACAAAAGCTCTAAAGCCTGCTTTAGACACATTAGAGGTCAGTGAGGGTGAAGAAGAGAGCTGAGGGGTGTGTGGTAGTGAAGAAGCTGGAGAGATGGGCAAGCTAGGCCATGGTGGTGAGGAGTTTGGACTTTAAACCAAATGGAAGAGGAAGGCATTGAGGGAAACTAGTCAGGGAAATGACAGTGACATGGTTAACATTTTCAACATTTCACAGTGTGGTGGATTCTAGAGAGCAAGAGTGCTATTGCACATTGGGAATGTATTTACCACCACTGAATTGCATACCTGAAAGCGGATAAAATGATTTTAGGTTGTATATATGTTACCAGAATAGAATACAAAAAAGTAAGCCCTAATGTAAACTATGGACTACAGTTAATAATTTAATTATAATGTTTTATCAACTGTTATAAAGGTACCACATTAATGCCTAATGTAAATAGGGAAAATTCTGTGTGTGTGGGAGGTGGTGATATATGGGACTCCTACATACTGTATGATTTTTCTGTAAACCTGTAACTGCTCTAAATAAAAATAAATATAAAAAAAATTTTTTTGAAGAATGCTTTTGAGAAGCCAGGGTCAATGCCACCACCAAACAGCAGTTCAAAGTCTCTGTCCTCCTCCCACAGACCCCCAAATTAGTGTGGGGACCAAGCCAGGCAATCTGGGTTTCTTCCTTCCATAATTTGCTCAACCAGCATGTGCTGAGTGATGTGAATGTGCTTGACATTGTGTCAGGCACTAGAGATACTACTATGTACAGCACCATCCTGGCTCCTGCCCTCATATAGCTTAAATCTAGTTTCCCCACTTACTGCATGTAGAATGCATCCTTCCTATCTCCCCTCAGATGAATGATTTAAGAAAGTGAGAAACTTCAACAAGGTTGTGGTGCAGTAAAACAAACTCTAGGCCAGGTTTTAATCCTCACCGTGTCACACTAAATACTAGAATGAATTTATTAGCCCTCTCTCCTGAGCCTCCATCTGTAAATTAGGGGGCTGAAGAACACCACAAAAAAATATCTCTTATAGCTAGAACATGTTGTAATATTGAGAGTATGGAAGACTATTTTCAACTTTCCCTTTCCAGCTATCTAAAAAATGTGTGTCTGAAAATGAGCTGCTGAACTGCTTGTCTGCAGGCTAGAAAATTCTGGAACTTGATGCTGGATTGCCTAATGGGCAGGCTAAACATATGCCTTAGAGCTTCAGCAAAATGGTAGTTTCCCAAAATGAGAAAGATTTAGCTTTGATGAACTTTTCATAATTTTCCAATCAGAAAATCTCAAAAGAAGCTTTTTTTAAACTTCCACATATGTGTGCTTTTTGTTGTTGTTGTTTCAAGGCTTATTTTTTGTTGTCGTTGTTTTGGAATATATGTGGATAGGGAGCTCTGATCTAGGCCCCTACAGATCAGAAGCCCGTCTTGCTGGAACATCTGCACTGCATGTGGATGTGAGTTTGACTGCATTGAATGTTCCTATGATATGTGTAACCTTGGCCATATAAGCATGCATATGGTGTGGATGGTTCCATGGCAGTGAGAAGACTCACACTTCCAGTTTCTTGTGACTTATTGGATGAGTTGAATGCTAGCAGAATACTAACAAGGCTAAGGATATGCACTTAATGTCATCTTCACGCTGCCACTTAGCCTGTACCAAGGCAGGGTTAGTAGTTAAGCACCAGCTTGGAATCAAGCTGCCTGGATTTGAGTCCCAGCTCTTCCAAATACTAGCTGAGGGAGTTGAACAATATACTTAAGTTCATTATACCTCAATTTCTATAGTGATGATAATAACTGTATCTACTTCATAGGGTTCTCATGAGGATTAAATGAGTCCATACATGTAAAACATTTAGAAATGTGCATAGAACATAGTTAACACTCAATAAGCATCGTTTTTTAATTATTTCTTCATGGACACAACCTAAAGCTCAAGTAACCACCAACTAACCAGAAACCTATTCCTTGCAACCCAATAGGTACCTTGAAAGAAAGAACATGTACTTGGTGAAACTGGGAAGAGTTACTCAAAGTATCCAGCCTATAGGGAACTCAGACCAGCCAGGGCAAGAATTCTGGCAAAGAACCAGGGCTGGGGTGAGGTTTCAATTTTCCATTTAAAATCAAGATCACAGCAATGACTCTTCTGCAACTTGGGGGGGTCTCAAGGATCTTCCGGGATCTCACTGGAAGGTAACATTTGGGTGTAATTGAACTGTGGGAAAAGAAACCCCTGCTTTTATTTGAGTTGAAGAGCCAAGTACTATTGAAAAGATAAGGCATCACAAGGCAGATGCCCAGAATGCCCATGAAGAGTTGTGACAGCCCTCAGACACTGGGGAGCAAACAGCACCCCAGGAGAGAGGAGAGAAAGGAAAGTGGACAAGGACATGGAGGCTCATGTATAGCACAGCAGGCATCACCCAGGAATGATTAGTCATCAAGGAGTGCTCAGTGGAGCCATTGTGTGGCACAATCTGTGATACTAGTTAGTTTCCTTCTTTAATATGAAGGCCATATAAATTTCACTGTGGCCAGTGTGTTGATTGTATTTATTTCCTAGGGCAGCTGTAACAAATTACCACAAACTCGGTGGCTTAAAGCAACAGAAATCTATTCTCCCACAGTGCTGAAGACCAGAAGTCTGTTGACAGTGCTTCACTCCCTCCAAATGTTCTAAGAAAAAATCCTTTCTGGCTTCTTCTAGCCTCTGGTGACTGCAGGTGTACCTTGGCTTATGGCAGGTAGTATCACTCTAACCTCTGCCCCCATCTCTACATGGCCTTCTCCTGTGTGTGTCAAATCTCCTTCTTGTTCCTTTATAAAGATACCTGCCTTTGGGTTTAGGGCCCCCTAAGCCAAGAGGATCTCATCCCCAGATCATTAACTTAAATTACACCTGCAGAGACCCTCTCTCCAAATGAGTCCACATTCCCAGCTTCCAGGGACGAGGACTTGGACATATCTTTTTGGGGGCCACCCTCCAGCCAACTACAGGGGTGAGTGGGGACTTTGATATCAGCCTGTTGGGTTCCCAGCTGGGAGATGCTCCCAGGCCTTTACATAGTTTATCTGATGAGAAAAAATGGGACACCTCCACAAAATAAAAGCCTGCAAATCCCATATGCAAAGGAGAACAGCATAGCAGTGGCCTGGGACTACGGTAGGTCTCTGAGAGAGACTTTTTGTATTCCATCCTTAAATTGCTTATTTGTACAAATAAAAGCAAAAGGTCCTATGACTCAGGTATGCCACAGCCAATTGGGAAATATCTGCATCAAAAGGGGAGGAATTAACTGCTTCCATTCCATGAGATATATTTACTGACATTTTAAAGCAGGAGCTCTTAACAAGGGGTCTGTGAGCCTGAATTGAAAATTCAAAAAAAACATTATTCTTGTGGGGACATATTGGTGCGGGTGTGATATATTTATTAAATAATACACAGTATAGTGTGGATTTAGTGAGGGGTTTGTGGTTTTCACCTGACTGGCAAAGGGGTCTGTGGAACAGAAAAGGTTAAGAACCCTTGTTTTAAAGTATTATTATAGCTTCCCATTTATTTTTTAAGTTATGTAACTCACACTAATAATATTTTTCTATAGTAAATTCTTTCTAGAAGGATAGTTATAAATAAAACAAGAAAGGGTTGTCTGTGCTTTATAAAGAATGTGACCTCCCACCCCCCACCCCACCCCCGCTCCCCTGTGGAGGAATACAGTGAAAGCTGCATCTTAAACATATAGCTTGTAAGTGAGTAAGGACATAAACAGCTTATAAGTGAATAAGGACATAAACAGCACTAAAACATGGAAATCTTTTAAAAGATCTTTTCGGGCCTCATTACCAAGGTTGAGAGGTAGACATGGAGACACATCACCTGGCTCCCCCTTCAAGGAAAGACTCATTGTCCAGCTGCTGGGAGTGCTGTGGGCAGACAACCTGCAACTGTCAGCCCCTTCAGGGCTTGCCACCTGTTTTAGTTTGCTAGGCTGCTGAAAGCAGATTCAATAACATGGGTTGGCTTTTGACAATGGGAACTTATTAGCTTACAGTTCTGAGACTGAGGAAAATGTCCAAATCAAGGCATCATCAAGGCGGTGCTTTCTTCCTGAAGTCTGGCTGCCAGCGATCTTTGGGTCCTCTGCCACACAGTGGCACCTGTTGGTCTCTCCCTTCTCTTCCGGGTTTCATCCTTCAGCTTTTTGCTTCTGTGGCTTTCTCTCTTTTTTTCTGTATTCCTCCTGTTGATAAAGGACTCCAGTAAGAGGATTAAGACCCTCCCTGGGCTATGCCTTAACTGAAGTAACCTCATCAAAAAGGTTCTACTTACAACGAGTTTACACCCATAGGAATGGATTAGCTTTAAGAATATGATTTTCTGGGGGTACGTACAGTTCCAAACCACCAAACCACCTTAAACAGAGTCATGACTTTGTGGAGGTGGCCCACATTAAATGACTGCTTAGGAGGGGGTATAAAAGCCTGGCCTTTATAACCCAAAGCAAGACACCTCTGAAAGGCTATTTAACTTATGGGATCAGCTGAGGATGTCAGGCTTGCATCATAGCTCGACTTCTCCCTCTGTCCAATCCTGCTTACTTCCTCTCCCTTCCACAGGTGGTGATCCTGAACACTAAACACTGTGTGGTAGAAAGAACAGTGACAATTCCCCCTCCCCCCCCCAAGGTCATGTCCTAATCTCTGGAACATGTGACTACGTTACCTTACATGGCAAACAGAACTTTGCAGATGTTATTAAGGATCTTGAGATAGGGAGATTATCCTGGATTCTCCAGGTGGGCTTGATGTAATCACAAAGATTTTCTATAAGAGAGAGGCAGGAGGTCAGAGAAAGAGAAAAACTGCTATGCTGCTGGCTTTGAAGATTGGGGAAGGGACAATGAGCCCCTAGAAACTGAAAAAGGTAAGCAAACAGATTCTCCCCTAAAGCTTTCAGAAGGAGGGCAGTCCTTAGGACCCAGTTTAGATTTCTGACCTCCAAGACAGTAAGATGATAAATTTGTCTTGTTTTAAGCTATTAAATTTGTGGTAATTTGTTACAACACCAATAGGAAATGAATACACTTGTCTTAGAATCTGTTTCCTAGAGAATCCAACCTGTGGCACATCGATATTTCAATACTTTTCAGGTGATTTGATACTGAAACTAAATTATTTTTCTCTCCCCCTTCCCCTCATTTTGTTTGAATGGGACTATTTGTGTATTCTCTCACTTATCCTCAATGCAAACCTGTTGTGCCCCCATTCCTCCTCTCTGCCCATACAAATCACATCCTTCTTGCACAGCTCACCTCCATGTGGCCTTTCCTGGTAGCTACACCCTTGTGGACTTGCCCCTTTCTTGAACAGTGCTAATGTTTTTAGTCTGCATCACTCACTTTAGCTACTAATCATGTATTTTTAAAAGAGTGGGGATATCAGAAATAATGATGGACTCTCTGTATGCAATACTGCAGGTAGATGTGTAGTTTAGAGTTTTGGAAATTCTACCAACTCTACTCTCTTCCAAACCTTACTTTATTAGATATACACAGATACCAAAATAATCAGGCTTAAACACTAGCCAGCCTTGAATTGTTTCCTGCAGGCCAGCAGAAACCTGATACTCTGACTTAGGCAGCCCCAAGACTTTGTTACTCAAGGACTGAAGCCCATGCACCTCTCATAGTTATGGAGAGACCCTAAGAGCTATCCTCTACTGGTCCATGACAAGTATCTCTGGTGCCAGAGAAGGAGACTCAGGTCTGATATTATGCCCCTTATATGCCTGGAGCACCCCCTCCCCCTAGGCATAATGCCTGAGGCTCAATGACTTGTCCATGTGATAGATAAGACCAAAGAGATATACAGATGTGCACAGCCAAAGAAAAGGGCATGGCTTATGCTCTTCTTTCCCCTTGTTCTGTGTAGCTAACAACTGGTTGAGGTTCCCAAGAAGCAGAAAATTAACTCCTAGCAGGCACTTGGAATTGTCCTCAATCTCCAACATTCTGCACTGTCTACTTCCACACCTAACACACTCCACACATGGTGCTTGCTACATTTTGAAACAAGCTACATATTGAAAGTATGAATTCCATCTGCCTATAAATAAAGACAGATTCCCTTGAGGGCATTGGAGAAATGTGCTAACCAATCCAATGCCCCAGTATTGGAAGAGTCTTACATCCCAATAAATGTAGTATTTTCCCAGTATGATTACAGACCACCGGGAAACCCAGTATACAAGCAATCCTGAAGTAACATTCTTTTGGCTCAGAATCTGTTATTAAGAAAACTAGAGAGGACTTCCGGGAAGATGGCAGACTAGTAAGACACGGGAGTCTCTTCTCCAGAAAAAAAGCTAGAGGACAAGCTGAAACAGCCCCGAAATAGATCTTCTAGGGTTTAGGACAGCAGGTGAAGGCTGCACACCACCCAGGGGAGAGAGGGACAGAAGAGGGAAATCGCGACAACAGAACCGTGAGTTGTAAGTAGCAGCTTCTGCAGCTGCCGGCACCCTCCCCCACACTCTTCAGAATTCTCGGGCCTCTGTCTGTCGGGCAGACAAAGGGGGCTCCAGGGATCTACCACTCCTGGAAAGGGGAGAGAGAGGGACACAGCCTTAGGCTGACTCAGGTTCTGACCCGTAAATTTGGGCTGCGGAGCCCCACGGACCCTTCCACACGGGGGTTTGCCCTGGGAGCCTAGGAAGGACTGGAGAAATCCGACCCTCACAACCTCCCCTCTTCTAGCCTGAACTAATTGTTGAGGACTCCACAGGAGAGTGGAGAGAGAGCCTGGGGCTGACCCTGCTTTTGACTCCCGGGTTTGGTCTGCCCTGTCCCAAGAGCCCTTCCAGGCTGGGTGGGGCTGCGCCATTGTTTGCCTTGGAGCCTGCAAGGGGCTAAAGATATACAAACCTTGAGAGCTTGTTTGGAGGTTCTAGCAGGGGAGTGCAGCTACTCGTATACCCTTGACCGAAGAACGGTCCTTGCTATATACTTATTGTTTATGTGTGTTCATGTATGAGTGATATACTTCAATAAATTAAAAAAAAAAAAAAGATATACAAACCTCCCAATCTCCTCCTCTACTAACAGGGACTGATTGTTGAGGATTCAGAAGGGAGTGGAAATATTTCCTAGATGGGAAAAGGGGGGCGCTATGAGAGAAGTCTGGAGAACTGTCTCAGAAAGTTTGAATCACAGGGCTCTTAGCCCCCAGACGGGAAGCTCTATCACATTGATCTGGTCTGTGTCACAACAAATCTGCTCCGACCAGGCATTGAATTGAGTGCTGCCAATGAGCGCCATCTCCTGGCAGACCAAGGAAGTGCACATAAGAAAATTAATAAGTAAGAGAGGCTTTTCCTGGCTTCCATAGCCTCCCTGCCCAAGGCCCTAGGAAACGACTCTACAACCAATTACTGGGTCCAGTGCCCAGTTTTGAGCAACCAGCAGAACAATCCTAACAATCAAGGTTGAGCCAAAAATCAAAGAGCTGTGGTAACTCACAGCCTCCTGCCACTAAAATCCCATAAAAGAGAAAGAGATAGAGCATCTAAGTAAAATACAAACTAACCAGATGCCTAAGTACCAGCAAAAAATTACGAGCCATACTAAGAAAACAGAAGACATGGACCAAGAAAAGGAATACAGCAAAGTCCCAGAAGAGATGCAGAATTTGAGAGAACTAATCAGTGAGATGAGCACAAATTTCCAAAATCAAATTAATGAGATGAAAGAGAATATAGTTAAAGAGATAAATGACATCAAGAAGTCATTGAGCGAATGCAAAGAAGAATTTGAAATCATGAACAGAAAAGTAACAGAGTTCTTGGGAATGAAAGACACAATAGGTGAAGTCAAAAATACATTTGAGGCATACAACAGCAGACTTGAAATGACAGAAGAAAGAATAAGTGATACCAAAGACAGAGCAGCTAAAATTGAAGAGAGAAAAGAACAGAGAGAGAAAAGAATGGAAAAAATTGAGCAGGGGCTCAGAGAGTTGAATGACAACACAAAACGCAACAACATACGTGTCATGGGAGTTCCAGAAGGGGAAGAGAAAGGAAAAGGGGCAGAAAGAGTATTTAAGGAAATAATCACTGAAAATTTCCCAACTCTCACGAAAGAAAGAATTTACATGTCCAAGAAGCACACCGTACCCGAATGAGAATAAATCCAAATAGACCTACGCCCAGACACACATTATTCAGAATGTCAAATGTAAAAGATAAAGAGAAAATTCTCAGAGCAGCAAGAGAGAAGCAAATGATCACGTACAAAGGACGTCCAGTAAGACTTAGTGCAGATTTCTCTTCAGAAATCATGGAGGTGAGAAGACAGTGGTATGATACAATTAGGAAACTGAAAGAGAAAAACTGCCAGCCAAGTATTCTTTATCCAGCAAAACTGTCCTTCAAATATGAAGGTGACTATAAAGTATTCACAAACAAATAGAAACTAAGAGAGTTTGCAAAAAAGAATCCACTTTTTCAGGAAATATTAAAGGAAGCCTTAGAACCTGAAAGAAAAAGACAGGAGAGAGAGGCTTGGAGGAGAGTATAGAAGAAAGAAAAGCAGAAAGGATAACCAAAAGAGTAAAAAGAGGGACAAAAATAAGATGGCATATGAAAACCAAAGAATACAATGGAGGAAATAAATAGTGCATTTTCAGTAATATCATTGAATGTGAATGGATTAAATTCCCCAATCAAAAGATACAGACTGACAGAATGGATTAAAAAAAATGAGCCATCCATATGCTCCTTACAAGAAACTCACCTCAGACACAAGGATACAAACCGGCTGAAAGTAAAAGGTTGGAAAAAGATACTCCACGCGAATAGTAAACAGAAAAGAGCAGGGATAGCTATACTAATATCAGACAAAACAGACTTCAAATGCAAAAAAGTGATAAGAGATGCGGAAGGCCATTATATATTAATAAAAGGGACGATCATCCAGGAAGATATAACAGTCATAAATATCTACGCACCTAACCGGGGTGCCCCAAAATATATGAGACAAACTCTGGCAAAACTGAAGAGAGAAATAGACATTTCTACAATAATCGTCAGAGACTTCAACACCCCTCTCACATCATTATATAGAACAACTAGACAGAAGATCAACAAGGAAACAGAGAACTTGAACAATATGATAAACAAGTTAGACCTAACAGACATATACAGAACACTGCATCCAAATTCAGCGGGTTATACATTCTTCTCAAGTGCCCATGGATCTTTCTCCAGGAGAGACCACATGTTAGGTTACAATACAGCTCTCAATAAATATAAAAAGATTGAAATTATACAAAGCACCTTCTCAGATCATAATGGAATGAAACTAGAAATCAATAACAGACCAGAAAAAAGTAAATTTGCAAATGTGTGGAGACTGAACAACACACTCCTAAATATTCGGTGGTTCAAAGAAGAAGTTGCAAGTGAAATCAGTAAATAGATTGAGACAAATGAAAATGAGAACACAACATATCAAAACTTATGGGATACAGCGAAGGCAGTCTTGAGAGGGAAATTTGTAGCCCTAAACGCCTGTATTAAAAAACAAGAAAGAGGCTAAACTCAAAGATTTAACTGAACAACTTGAGAAACTAGAAAAAGAACAGCAAAACAATCCCAAAGCAAAAAGAAGGAAAGAAATAATAAAGATTAGAGCAGAAATAAATGAAAATGAGAACAGAAAAACAATAGAAAAAATCAACAAAACCAAGAGCTCGTTCTTTGAGAGATCAATAAAATTGACAAACCCCTCGCTAGACTAACAAAGAAAAAAAGAGAGAAGATGCAAATAAATACAATCAGAAATGAAAGGGGGGAAATTACAAATGAGCTCACAGAAATAAAAAGAATCATAAGAGGATATTATGAGAAACTATATGCCAACAAACTAGACAACCTGGATGAAATGGACAAATTTCTAGAAACTCATAACCAACCTACACTGACACAAGAAATACAAGAACTTAACATACCAATCACAATTAAGGAGATTGAATCCGTCATCAAAAATCTCCCAGCAAAGAAAAGTCCAGGACCAGATGGCTTCACAGGTGAATTCTACCAAGCATTTCTGAAAGAATTAACACCAATCCTGTTTAAACTCTTCCAAAAACTTGAAGAGGAGGGAAAATTACCCCACACATTTTATGAAGCCAACATCACCCTAATACCAAAGCCAGATAAAGATTCCACAAGAAAAGAAAATTACAGACCAATTTCTCTAATGAACATAGATTCAAAAATTCTCAACAAAATACTTGCAAATCGAATCCAACAGCATATCAAAAGACTTATACATCACGACCAAGTGGGATTTATTCCTGGTATGCAAGGCTGGTTCAACATAAGAAAATCAATCAATGTAATACCCCACATTAACAAATTGAAGGAAAAAAACCACATGATCATCTCAATAGATGCAGAAAAGGCATTCGACAAAATCCAACATCCTTTTTTGATAAAAATACTTCAAAAGATAGGAATAAAAGGAAAATTCATCAATATGATAAAAGGCATATATGAAAAACCCATAGCCAACATCATACTCAATGGGGAAAGGTTGAAAGCTTTCCCCCTAAGATCAGGAACAAGACAAGGATGCCCACTGTCACCATTGTTATTCAACATTGTACTAGAAGTTCTAGCTAGGGCAATTAGACAAGACAAAAAAATTAAAGGCATCCAAATAGGAAAAGAGGAAGTAAAACTCACTGTTTGCGGATGACATGATCCTGTATTTAGAAAATCCTGAAGTATCCACAACAAAGCTACTTGAACTAATAAATGAGTTCAGCAAAGTGGCAGGATACAAGATCAACACGCAAAAATCAGTAATGTTTTTGTACACTAGTACTGAACAATCTGAAGAGGAAATCAGGAGGAAAATTCCATTTTCAATAGCAACAAAAAGACTCAAATACCTAGGAGTTAATTTAACCAAAGAAGTACAGGACCTATATGCAGAAAACTACAAAACAATGCTAAAAGAAATTTTAAAAGACCTAAACAAATGGAAAGACATTCCGTGTTCATGGATTGGAAGAATAAATATTGTGAAGATGTCAATCTTGCCCAAACTGATTTATAGATTCAATGCAATACCAATCAAAATCCCAACAGCTTACTTTACAGAATTAGAGAAGGCAATTGCTAAATTCATCTGGAAGGGTAAGTGCACTCGAATAGCCAAAAGTATTTTAAAAAAGAAGGAATGTGGGAGGAATTTCACTGCCTGACCTTGAAACATATTGCAAAGCTACAGTGGTCAAAACAGCATGGTACTGGCATAAAGATAGACATATCGATCAGTGGAATAGAATTGAGAATCCAGAAATATACCCTCACCTATACAGTCAACTGGTTTTTGACAAACCTACCAAGCCCACACTGATGGAAAAAAAACAGTCTCTTCAACAAATGGTGTTGGGAGAACTGGATATCTATAACCAAAAGAATGAAAGAGGACGGTCCCCCTATCTCAACCCCTATACAAGAATCAACTCAAAATGGATCAAAGATCTAAATATAAAAGCCAGGACCATAAAACTACTAGAAGAAAATGTAGGGAAACATCTTCAAGATCTTGTAGTAGGTGGTGGTTTCTTGGACCTTACACCCAAAGCACGTGCAACAAAAGAAAAAGTAGATAAATGGGACCTCCTCAAAATTAAACACTTTTGCACCTCACAGGACTTTGTCAGAAGGGTGAAAAGGCAGCCAACTCAATGGGAAAAAATATTTGGAAATCACATATCTGATAAGGGTTTAATATCCAGGATATATAAAGAGATATTACAACTCAACAATAAAAAGACAAATGACCCAATTAAAAAATGGGCAAAAGACTTGAATAGACATTTCTCCAAAAAAGAAATACAAATGGCAAAAAAACACATGAAGAAATGCTCAACATCACTCATGATTAGGGAAATGCAAATCAAAACTACAATGAGATATCATTTCACACCTATCAGAATGGCCACTATTAAAAAGACAGAGAACTGCAAGTGTTGGAGAGGATGTGGAGAGATAGGAACACTTCTTCACTGTTGGTGGGAATGCAGGATGGTACAACCACTATGGAGGGCTGTTTGGCAGTTCCTAAAGAAGTGGAATATAGACTTGCCACATGACCCTGCAATACCACTACTGGGTATATACCCAGAAGAACTGAGAGCAGTGACACAAACAGACATCTGCACAACGATGTTCATAGCCACATTATTCACCATTGCCAAAAGTTGGAAACAACCCAGGTGTCCATCAACAGATGAATAAATAAAGAAACTGTGGTCTAGTCACACGATGGAATATTATACAGCTGTAAGAAGAAATGAAGTCATAAAGCATATGGCAACATGGATGAACCTGGAAGACATTATGTTGAGTGAAGCAAGCCAGACACAAAAGGACAAATACTGTATGAATGCGTTACTATGAACCAAATATATTGTGTAATATATTGTTTGATTAAAAAAAAAAGATTTATATGTATCCATTACATTTAATTGAGAAATGTATATATTTATTCATCTGTGTTTACTTTTTAGTTTTTAATTGTTTATATTTTAAATTATTAAATGTACAAAATAAAGTTTAAAAAATGTTTAAAAAATTTATTAAACAAAAACACTAAATACAAAAAAAAAAAGAAAACTGGAGGGAAACACCTTTTGTCTAGAATTAGGGTGATAGGAAAGGGGATAAGAAAATATAACTCAACAAGAAAGAGTCCTTAAATCCCCAATCAGATTGCCCCTACTGTGGAAGAACATGAGGGAACAGGAGACTAAACCAAGGGAGAAATAATTGAAGTTTAAGTTGGCCCCATATTCCAATTTTTGTTTCACTAACAAAATTTATATATATAATATTCTCATACATACACATGTCCTTATAACCTCTCTCCCAGTTACATACATCAAGCACATAAAGCTGGGACAGCAAAGGTAGCATGCATAATTTAGTTTATTGATTACCTGGAAAGAGGGTAATGTATGGCTCTTACTTCTTGTTTATTTCTCCCTGCCTGTGCCACTTCCCTGAAAGCTCCTGTAGTTGGGCAGCTCAACTAAGCTGGTGGTAGAATTCATTGCAAGAGGTCAGATATGGAGTGGTCAGTGATGCTGGCAGTGGTAACTCACAGCCCTGGAGTGTGAAGTTTATAGGTGTAGAACAAAAAGTTAAGAAAAAGATAAAACTGAGTGAATAAATAAGCCAAACATAAATGTAGCCTCTTTCACCATTAACTCTTAGCTCCACTTGTAATTATGTTATACTATGTAAGTGTAGTGTGCATTTTCCTTCTTTATCCAACACCCTATTTCCCTATTCTTCTTTCCTAAAGAAGCCCAGTTTTGTTCAGGGATCCAACCACTTCTCACCTTCCCAGTCCCTGCCTGCCTGTGACTACATGGTGGGTGACTAGCACCAAGAGATGGTTTAAATCGGTGTAAAGTAATCATAGGAATTCCTCCTCTGTTGCCAGTGATTGAAGTAGGAATTGATCATGTAGCTTAATTTAGACCAGGGAGTCTTAAGGGAATTTCCTAGAGATCTCTAGGAAAGCTTTCCTTCTCCTTAAAAAGGGGGATTCAAGACAGAGATGGTGACAAACCTTGAAACCATTATGCTAAGTGAAAGAAGTTAGTCACAAAGGACCAAAAATGGTATGATTCCATTTATATGAAATGTCCAGAATAGGCAAATCTTTAGAGATGAAAGTAGATAGAGACCACTTAAGGTTGGAGTAGGGATGGGACAGGTTGGTTGGAAACGGAAAATGACTGCTAACGGGCATGGGATTCCTTCCTGAGGTGATGAAAATGTTCTAAAATAGATTGGATGATAGTTTCACAAGTCTGTGAATATGCTAAAACCTACCAAATTGTATATTTTAAATAGGAGAGTTGCATGGTTTGTGAATTAAATCTCAATAAAGCTGTTAAAGGAAAAAAAGAGAAAGAGATGGTCCCACTTTTCCTCTATATAGAATCATATGTGAAGATGATATCTGAAACTGCTGCAACCACTGCTCAACCATGGAGGGAGCTAGCCCAGGGATAATGTTAACTCGCAGAGGGTGATAAGGGGTAAGAGAGGGAAAGAACCTGTGTCCTTGATGACATCATTGAGCCAAGTGGTTCCACTGTGCCTGGAGGTCTCCCAAACACTGGACATCCTATTATGTGAAATAATAAATCTTTTTCTTGTTTAAGCCAGTTAGAGTCAGGGTGTTCCATTACTTGAAACCAAAAGCATCAACTTGATAAACCACAAGCAACAGGCTATTGGCAGGTAGGACACACCATGACAGCAGACTGTTTTAAAAAACAAATGATGTTGAGGTCTGAAGGCGGAAAACAGGTGAAAATAGATAACAGTAAGCTAGTTGGTACCAATGGTAACATTTATATTGTTCCTAAAATCATTCCTTAGACATTGCCCTGTGCCTGTGCTATGCTCATTTTCTGTGGATTCATTAGCAGTTAAATATATGTGAAAGTTCAGAAAAAAATAATGTAATGCTCATATCACCATCCTCTGCCATAGAAAATTATATACAAGTTCCTTTAACATTCATTTTGGTTTATTTACTTATTTTATGCTTAAAAAAAACTTCTTTGAACTACTTTGTTTCTCTTAAGGAAAAAAAATGAAATAACGTTCTTGTGATATTTATGCTCCAAATCCTTTCCTTATTGTGACCTTTAATATCAACTACATCTATGATTACCAGATTGGAAACATGTAAATGAGGCCTTTCAAAGGAAGCCAAGGGTTCCTGGGAGAAAGACTATCTTCCACATTACGGCATGGGATTTTATGAAACCCCACTGTAACACTCATTCTCACCCATCATCTATATGGGCCCTGCCTTTCTCTGAATGTGACTTCTCTTGTTAATGTGTCTACTTGTCAGTCTCTGCCACTTCCTCCTTCTGTCTCCAACTGAGCACTGGCTGGCACTTTCCAGCTGTCTGTTTGATATGAAAATGAAAAGGGACAAATGCAGGGTCCAAGTTGATTGCATCAAACAAGGTCTCCAATAACGTTTTGCAAAACCCAGTCTTCTAGAGAAACTCAATTTCTAAGTGCTCTGCAAGAATGATGGGTGGGGATGGAGGCATGAGTCTATCTGAAATAAATTTGAAGTTTGTTTGCCTCTGTGTTTTTTTTTTCATTTTCAGGAGCATAGAGACCAGCCAGTCATTTTGAGCAAACTGAAATTTCAATCAAAATAGTTACTCTAGAGCCATCCCAATAAATTATTGCACAATTAAGATGTGCATCTCTTTATTGCCTTTAATTATGAATCATTCAAGGGCACTAGAGAGCAACAGGCACTTACCGTAATCACAAGATTTATCTGAAGTTAAGTTCTGGAAGGGTAGCAGATTTGAAAAGCATCCTGCTTCAATACCTAGAAATGTTGGCTGAAACATAACAAGATTATTCTTAGCTTGCAAGAAAGAGAGTTTAATCCCACAGAAATTAAGCAGGAACTGAAACTTAGAGTGGAAAGGTGTGCGCTGATGATGCAATTACGTGGGGCAAGGGTTCCATCTCAGACTTACAACATCTAGGAGTCATGTCTTGACACCCACAGAGGCTTAGGAGATAAGAACTTGGGTTCTCCAAAGGCAGAGAATTGGAGGTGAGACCTCTGATTAAGCCACTAGAAAAAAAAATCTACCCATGAGTTTAGGATGATGACAAGGAAGCTGTATGTCGCTGCCTGAGTTATAGGTAGAAAAAAATTGATCCCACATAGAACCTGTGCCTTGAATGAATTTTCTGGTTTGAATATACATATCTAAGTGGTTTGAAAATCTCCAAACTGAGAAAATTAATATAAAAATTGGTCCCAGACTGATAATAGTTTTGAGTATCTGGGAAAAGCAAACACAACTCTGGGGCAGATGCTTCCAAACCCTAGGCCATAAAGAATTCTCATAGGAAAAAAAAAAAATCTTCTAAAGATGTCACAATAAAAAAAGTCACAGAATATGAAGAAATAATTTACTTTGAGTCAGCAGGAAAAACACAGGAGAATTAGAGCCCCACCAACTTGAAATAACGGAATTACTGGTTGAAACAAAATAGTTTAAAACGTAAAAAAATAATTAATAAAGATATAAATAAAGAAAATAAAAACCTTAGGATGAAGATAAGATAAAGAAAGAAAAAAAAAAGGCAGATTAAAAAAAAAACCCAATAGGACATCCAAAAGTTTTTTTAAAAAATGTGTAGTTATTGAAATTGAAATCTCATTGGTAGGCTAAACAGGAGATTAGACACTGCTGATAAAAAAATTATTGTACTAGAAGTGGATATGAGGACATTAGCCAAATATAGCAAGAAGAGATAAAGAATGGGTCAATATAAAGGAGAGTTAAGAGGCATGGATGAGATAATGAGAATACCCAATCTAATGAGAGCTACATAAAGAGAGAGTAGAGAGAATGGGAAGAGGTGGTCTTCAAAAATAATGGCAGATACTTCAGACTGAAACTGAAGAACTCTAAAGGCAAAATCTTAAAAGCAAGCCAAGAGGAAAGTATAGGAAATTCAATTCAAGTATAGAAATATATATGACGCCACAGAAGGGAAATATGAGTGAAGGTTACAGTTTGGTTACAGTCCTTGGTTGCAGTTCTTGGTTCTGTCCCCAGTTGCTGGGCCAAAGTGGTAATTATGATATGCCCCCTCCACTAACCATTCCCTGCTTTACTCCAGTCCGGCAGCTGGTTAGGCTTTTAGGGAAAAGATTCAATCGTCCTTCCTGGGGATTTGAATTCTAGGTCCTTCCCGGATGGAAACTCAGTATAGTCTTTTATTAACATTTACCCTTGGACACAGTACTATCAAGAGATGCCCAAGGGATCCCCTGGGTTTCAGGCATGTATCTCCTTACAATCATTGTGTAGCAACAATTTTATTTCCCCTTGAAATCAGGACAAATAATCCCTGATGAGGAGAGACAAATATTTGCTTCTGGTGACTCTCTTCCCTTCTCCCGTTTACACAGGCTTGGTTACAAGCTGAGGAAGCAGGACCAAGCCAGCTCAAGAAAGCATGCCAAATCACTGGCTTGGTATGCAGACGTCCCTAGTTGAGCTCTAGATGGTTGTCATTTCCCTGCTGAGGATGCCCCCATCATCGCATAGCTGACCGGGTGTTCTTGTCCCTCTCCCAACTTCCCCAGAAATATTAAAAGTGGAATGGGGGACAGGATTCCTCTCCTGGAGGACTTTCGTCCAGCTGTGCACAATCCAAGCACATTTCAATATGGAGTAAGGAGAGTTTGGGGGATTATATCATGTGTGCCCTTCTGCTGCTGATGATGATTCCTCCTCCTCCTCTTCTACCTCCTCATCCTCTTACTTCTTTTCTGTCCTCATCACTGTCGTCCTCTTCCTACTTTTTTCTGTAAGTTCTTCTCAGTAAACATTCCTTTACACCTACAATAGTATTTGCATGAGTGTGTATATGTGTCTGTATGTGTGTGTGCTTGTGTGTGCATGCTCACCCATGCCCCTAGCATATTGCTGGCTATATTAGCCTGGCTTTCCCAGAAAGCAGGTCTGAGGCTGAGGACTTATGTGTCGTTCCTTTGTTAAGCCATACAATACCAGGGAGAAGGATGAGGAACAAGAAGAGTGAGGCAGCAAAAGGGGGAGAGCCCAAATGAGGAAGTGTTATCGAGCTGGCCTCTATTAAATGTGACTGATTGTTCGATCCAAGGGGACTATCCTCCAAAACTGTATAAATTGAATTTCAGAGAACCATCCCTTGGAGAAGAGAGAAGGGGAAAACTTTATCCACCAGCTCTTTCCTCCCACAGGTCAAAGGTTTGCGCCAAAGGGTGTCAACTCCCCGCACCCCCCCCCCTTTCCAGGATGCACAGACATGGGTGCTGAGCAGGGTCTCCCAGCAATGTCAACAAGGAAGCCCTGGAGTAGGAGGCAAGCAACATGGGGTACAGACTCAAAATGAATATGGTCTGGCTGGACCTCTCCAAAGTCAAGACACGTGCAAAGCCAATCACCACAGTGGCCGCTGGAACAAGAGGCAGGTGAGGCCGTTAGATATGAACTAATGCATCAGATGTGTCTTATGCTGCTAAAAGCATAACTCTTCTTTTTGCCTGTTTACCCAGTGAACTCATGAGCCATAATAACCAGCTGTTTGTCTAAGCTTCAAATTCAGTAGGACTATTATTCTCCTGGTGCCAGCATTTCTTTATTCCACATTAAATTTTCTATACCATGGGGACATGAAGCAAACATTTTGGAAGGGGGTCATTATGTGTGTGAGATGTGACAAACCCAATCCTACTACTTGGTTCTCTGACTCATGTATTCTGGCTCAGGGAGGAACAGCATTATAAACTGTGCAAGTTCAAAGAATATACTCAGTTTTGCAGGCAGCACTCCATATTGAAAGGGTTTATTTGTCCGGCTGGGGGCCTTGGGGATTTTAGTAGGTCATTCCGCTGTTCTAGAAGGCCAGATTCTTCTGGGTGTTGGGTACATGATAACACCAGTCCTTCTCTTCGTCTGCAGCCCATTGTGTAACTCCTTTTGCTTTGAATTGGGTTCCTTGGTTAGAAGCAATGCTGTGTGAGATACCATGATGGATTAATAAGGCCTCCACTGAGTCCCCAGATGGCAGCTCTGGCAAGGCATGGCCGGCAGGCAGTGAAAACAAAACCAAATCCCGGGCTTGCACCGTGGACCCTTCATCAATTCTTGCTGTAGGCTCCTTTCAGCACCCTCATCTTCCCCCAGACACCAGGAACACGACTAGATCTGCTAGGTCTTAAGGCTGAAAGACAGAGCCCATTGTAACGGAAGAGCCTTCTGGTGCTCTGAGCCCTCTGAAACCTGATTGCTTCTCATGTCATCTGTGAAATGGGTCACTACACTACACCCAAATGTCATATTTGTTCCTCAGAAATGTGTGTCTTCTTTTGGTAGAGAGTGCATTGCAGAGCACCCTTCCTTCACTGTGATGGCAAAAATGATGTGGTCCAGCCAGTCCGATGCCTTTGGGGAAGTGTGGCAATAAAGGCTCTTGTCCTCAGTGGCCACATGACGCCAAATGACCAGAGACCATTATTTTTCACAAATATTTTTCAATTAATATATGATATTTCAATATTCAGATACATCACTATTTAATTATTCCTTTATGTTGAGTTAATGGGCTTTAAGATTTTAACTAAAATAATGAATATCTCTGATGTCATTTATGATTATATCCTTAGGGTAAATTTTTAGAATTGGAATTAGTGAATCGGAAGAAATATATTTGTGGCTTCTGATGCATAATCCCAAATTGTTTTTATTAAAAGCTTATAACTAATTTATATTCTTACTGCCTGTATAGGATAGAGCCCATCTCCTAACACCTTGATATCATTAAGTATATATTTTTCCCAATTTATACTTCTATTTAATTGCTGGGAAAATATTTCATTTTTTACAATTTATATTTCATTGATTATGAGTAAAAATGAATGTTTTTCATCAATTTAACCATTTTTATTTCTTTTTCCATAAAATATATGCTTATGTCTTTTACTTATATTTATTATGTACTTACAACTTGCTTTTTTACATTTATTTTTGTTTTTAAAATTCTGTAACTTTGTCTAAATGACCAAAGTATCAAATTATTTTGGAAGAATGACATTATAGTAACTGGATTCTGCTGATATTTTAATGCTTTTCTAATCAATTTGATAACATGGTCTTTACAGATTAAGGCTGGTAATCCTCTATTTTTTTTTTTTTTTTTTTTTTTTGTTGTTGTTGTTGCAAATATTTCCCTGGTTTCTTTGCCTCTGAACTTGTTTTGCCATATGTTTTAACCTGAACAAAACAAATTCTTGAATTTTATATAGTTAAATCTTAGTTCATAGACTTAGAGAGTCCTCTATCTATGATCAGAAATTCACCTACATTTCCTAGGAGTTTTCTATGGTTTCATTTTTCACATTAACCTTTTAATTTTCGCCTATAATTATTTCTCTGTATCAAAATGTACCAAAATCTTTCTAACCTCACAGTCTTCAGTGACACTGTTTCTTTTTCTGGAACTGGCTGCCAGCCACTCCTCACCTGACTAAACCCCAGTCCTCTTCCTCCTTTTAGCTTAACAGTCATTTCTCCAAGGGGGTCCACGTGTCTAAATTAGGTTTCTCCTCATACCTTCTCCCAGAGCTGCCTTGACCTTTTGGACATCCATAACAACCTGTAATATACATTTATCTCTGGGGTTATTTGTTTAATGCTTTACTCTCCCATTTAAAATTCTAAAATTTATGAGGGCAGTGACAGTGTTTTTCTTTTTCCCACAGAATACTCATATCCTTATATGTAGAGTATCTGGCATAAGATAAATACTTAAAAAGGGTTGAATGATTGAATAAGCCATGAACTTCCTCAACTTTCTTCCCTGCTACATCCAAAATTACACACATTCTTAGTCAAACTTAATATCACACTCTACCTTCCGCCACTGCAGACTCAGGGAGAAAATGTTCCCTTCTCCCATCCAAGGCTCACCATCCACCTGTGCTCTGGATGGCAACCCCTTCTTCCTTTCTTCAGGAAATCTGCCTCCTCAGTTGTCCTGTCCCTCCAGCATTTTCAGTCCCTCCATCTCCACTGTTTTTTCTTCTCAGCATATAAACCTCCCGAACCCTCTCTGATATATCTTTAACAAAGAAATATATCAACACCCACCTTTCCTTGATTTTGCAGTCACCTCTACAATTTTTAAAATCGATTTTATTGAGGTACAATTTATATACTATAAGATGCACACATTTTAAATGTACAGATTGGTGACTTCTGGTAAATAAATACATTCTTTTTAAATTTTTTGTTTATTTTTGGGAGGCACCAGGGATTGAACCTGGGACCTTGTACATGGGAAGCAGGCGCCCAACCACTGAGCTACACCCATTCCCTATATGCACTCTTGTAACCACCACAATGAAGATATAGAACATTTCAGTCCCCACCAAAGCGTTCCCTTTCCCTTCCCAAGCCAAGCCTTACATGCCCCCAACCCCACCCCAACCCCAGACAACCACTAATCTGCTTTCTGTCATTGTAAATTAGATCTCTCTCTTTTAGAGTTTCCTGTAACTGGAATTATACTGTATGTTGCCTTTTGTTTCTGGCTTCTTTCTCTCAACATGTTTTTAAGATTCACCCATGTTGTTGTGTGTATCCGTAGTTTGTTCCTCTTATTGAAGAGTCCATTGTATGGATTTACTTACTGCAACCTTTTCATCCATTAATGGACATTTAGGTTGCTTCTGGTTTGGGGCTATTATCAATAAAAGTACATTCAACATTTGTGTAAAGATTTTGTGTGGACATATATTTATGTTTTCATTTCTTGTGGGTAAATACCTAGGAGTATAATGGTTGGGTTGTATGGCTAATGCATGTTTAACTTTTCAAGAAACTGCTAAACTCTTTTCCAAAATGCTTATACCATTTTACATTCCCACCAACAGTGCCTGAGATTTCCAGTGGATCCATATCTTTGTCAACACTTGCTATGGTCAACTTTTAAAATGTTAGCCACTCCTAATGTATCTATTGCTCATCTTCTTTGGTGAAGTATCTGCTCAAAATTTTGCCTATTTTTAAAAAATTAGGTGATTTATCTTATCATTGAGTTATAAGATAAATGTTTTGCTAATATTTTCTCCCAATATACACCTAGACTTTTTGTTTTCATATGTGTATTTTGAAGAACAAAAGCTTTAAATTTTTATTTAATCCAACTTACTGTTTTTTGTTTTTTTTTTCTTTCAGAGTTCAAGCTTATTTGGCCTATTTAAAAAATTTTTGCTTAAAACAAGTAGTGCAAGTTAAAGGTTAAGATTTCTTTTTTTCCTTATGGATATCCAGTTGTTCTAGCATTATTTGTTAAAAAGACTATCCTTTCCCCACTGAATTACCTTGGCAAATCATTTGACCACATACATGTGAATCTATTCTGGACTATATTCTATTGTTCTGTGTGACTCTCCTTCTGCCAATACCACACTACCTTGATTGAGGATTTTTAATAAGTCTTCAAATTAGGGAGTGTAAGTCCTCCAATTTTGTTATTCTAACTCAAAACATTTACTCTAAGTTCTTTGAATTTCTATGTAGATTTTCTATAAACAAGCTTACTGTGATTTTGGTCAGTATTGCGTTGAATCTATTGATAAAAGAATAACTTGTCATGCAATTTAGGATCTCACAGCTTTATCAAGAAATTCATGAAATGGGCAGCATCCTATTCAGAAAGTAGCAGGGGGCTCCACTGAGGTGGTAGAAAGGGTAAACTCATATAAAGTGAACATGGAAGCAAATGAGGAAAAGTTTTGATTGACTGACATTAAGTTTCCATTTTATGTAGAGGGTCTTATAAAAGGGGGGAGCAGATATACATTGATTAGTATACATGCTTGTTCATTCTAATAAGCTATCTCTACTGGACCAAAACTAGTTTTATCTCCAGGTATTGTTTATTGACAGTTCAGTATGGTACATTCCATTTTCTTGGACAGACTTTGCAGGTCAATTATTTTTGTCTTCTGGAAAAGCCCTTCTCGGAAAGGGTCCACTTTTGGCAATAACCAATGCAGGTAACCATTTTATTTTACTCAACACTGCAGATCAATTTGAGACTTGATTTTTTTTTTTTTTTCCACAGTACCGAGTCTTCCAATCCATGAACATGGTATTTTCCTCTGTTAATTTAAGTGTTCTTTAATTTATTGCAGTAATGTTTTTTAGTTATAGGTGTACATGCCTTACACATATTTTGTTAAATATATCCCTATGTTTTTAATGCAATTGTAAGTGGAATTGTTTACACTTCCATATCCAATTTTTTGTTGCTAATATATAGAAATATAATTGCTTTTGTTCTTTTTATTGACTGTGGATCCTGCAACTTTACCAAATTTAATTATTAGATATAGTAGTAGTTTTTTGTTTTAGTTTGGTTTTTATGAACTGGGAACTGAACCTGGAACTTTGTAAATGGAAAGCAAATGCTCAACCACTGAGCTACACCTGCTCCCCAGTTATAGTAGTTTTTTGTAGAGTTCTTAGCATTTTCTAAATAGTCAATCATGCCATCTGTGGATAGAGGCAGTTTTACTTCTTCCTTTCCAAGAAGAATGCATTTTATTTTTTTTTTTATTTTACTATTTCTAGGGTAATGTCAAATAAAAGTGGTGGGAATTGACATTTTGGTGTACTTCCTGATCTAAGGAGGAAAAATTCATAATTTCACTATTAAAAGTAAACTTAATAAAAGAAAATACATTAAAAACAAAAGTGATATTAGCTATAAGTTTTTTCATGGCTGCCCATCATCAGATTAAGGATGTTCTCTTCATTTCCTAGTGTTCTGAGAATTTTCATCATGATTGGTTGCTATACTTTTTCAAATGCTTTTTTCTGCATCTATCTGTCTATGCCTCCTATCCTAGGTTTAATACTAGGAAGACAATCTCAATATAGACAGTGCTAAATTCATTGGCAGAACCTGAATGGCACAGGAAAATAGAATAGACAACTTTAGGGGTAGAGAGTCAGACAGTCCCTGATACTCCTTCCCCAACTGTTTCCCAGGCTATTTGAAAGTTTCCAGTTAGAGGATTATTTATTCCCACGTCAAATATTCCTAAATAACTAAGAACTGAAAACATAGTGAATTAGATCAGATTGTTTTCCTAACATGAAACTGACAAGCCCTGAGGGAATCAGAATAGGCATGAGAGTTATCTTTGAAACCTATGCATACTGGGATGGGCAGGTTAAGGTTAGCAGCTAGAGTGGGAAGCAATCCAAGATGAGGAAAGAGATGCCAAAGAAAGGAAGTGAAAATTTACCATAGATACATTTTAAAATTTCATTGAGAGCCCTGGAGATATCACTGTATCATAGAAATTCTGCTCTTCTCCACTAATTCTTTCTTGAACAGGGAAGGTTACAAACAAGTCTTTTAGAATAAAATTATGTTCTGGGCTGTTTTTAGTAAGTATGCCCAAGGACGATTTTGGAACACTGAATCCTCATTCAGTTCACAATTATGTCTATAGTCCAGATCTGTCTAATTTGACTCTTCAACACATTATCTTCCAGACCAGCATTCCCACAATATGTGTTATAGAATACTATTTCAGGGGAAAGTTAATAGATATTACAAAAAGAGCCCAAAAACAACAATAAAAAATAATTCTATGAACTTAGAATTTGATAGAACTTTTGATATACAAATGAGCGTAATGAATTTCTAAGAGGGTGGTATAGCACACAGTGTTGTATGTGGTATTTGAGTTGGGAATAAAACTTCTTGATTTCAAGTCTAGTAGATTCAAGTGGTATGGTAGAAATAGTACTAGACTTCAAGACAGGAAATCCAACTTCAATATCCATCTCTTCTGTTTAGTTTTTATGTCACTATGTGTGGTTATTTTAAAAACTCCAAGTCTCTGTTTTTTCATCAATATAAAGATAATTCTCTAACTTCCCTCAGGGGCTAGTCACAAAGGCTGAGTTATTGATATAAAGGCTTTTAGTCAACTCTGATGCCCAATCAATGTTAGTCTCCTTTTATTTCCAAACCATATACTCTTAAAAATGCAGATTTTAAAAATCCATCAAAATTATACTAATTAGATTGAAAATATAGAAGGACCTCAAATTTTATAACAGATAATGGAAATATAAGTTAATATAATATATAAGATGTGTAATGTATATAAAAATATGATAAATAAACTGGCATTCACGTTGTGAAAATTCTTCAAGAGGGACACAGTGAACCAAACCTTTAGGAGAATTGTTTATGGGTATAGAAAAAAGCTGATTGATCCATTGGTAAGAGAATATCAATATAATTCGAGTATAATAAGGCAAATTGCAAAAGATAGGGGGTGATTTGAAGCAGAATGGCAAAAGGAAAAGAACACTCTCCCCAATCAGTATCCTTGCCTCATGTATTGGACATTTGACCTTGGGCATTTAATGGAGCCTCATTTGCTTTAACTGTGAAATGGAAATGACACTTCACCTTTTGACTTGGTTCTGCATTTCCTTTGCACAGCTTTAACCTTTGACCTTGACCTCACTTGCTCAGTGTCCAAAGTTGGAAAACAACAGGCATAAATACAAAATCCTGGCACTGATGTGCATGTAATTGATGCAATTACGTTTTGGGACTTAAAATTCTCTGACATCAATCCTAAAGCTCTCGATTTACTTACTACTTCTACACAGTCTCTTATCTTTGGACCTTAGGAGGAAGGCTTTAATCCTTGTAGTTTTAAACCAGGACGTTAAATCCTAGTCAGTTGCTTTGGTGATGCAGCCTGCCTGAACAGCTCACCACCAGGTGGCATTGAAGACCCAGCGGTAGAAGGAGAATTGGGTATAGACAGGCACAAGTACATTTTCCTCTGGGCCTGTCTATTGGCCAGCTCCAGGCTGCTATTTCCTTTATTGTCAGGGATCTTGGGGATGTCTTGGCTTGAGTGTGATGCAAACAGTCCCTCTGTGGTGCTCAGGAGTTTGTAAAGGGGGTCTTGGGCTTGGCATCTCCAAGGTCTTATTATGAGACTACTAATGAGCAGATCTTTCTGCCTCCTCTCTCCCCCTTCTCTCAGTCCCCAAGCCTGGGGTCTACCCTGTGTTTCTTCATCCATTCATTCAAGCATCTATTGTGTGCTATTATGTGTCAGGCATGTAGAGCGGGGTAATGTGATTTGAGAGGTACAGAACTTGGGCATATTTTTCTTAATATGCCATCAGTACCAGGCTGTGAACCTTGAATTCATGGTGACTGCTCAGGCCCTGCACTTAGGAGACCAGGCTGCTGGCAGCTGGGCTATGTTTCAAGGAGGGAGCCAAGGGAAAAATAGGGGTTCTTATATTTATAATCATTCCAAAATCCCTCTCCCAACACACACAATCTGCATGAAGGCATCAAGAATAGCATTTTGTCTTCTCAATCCCTCCCCTTATCCCTCTTCCTCCAATGTCAAGTTGCCCCTTTTCACCTTCTTCTCTTCAATGTTGTTCTCAATGTTTATTTTAATTAAATTCTAATACAACGTAGTCTTGAATCATTGTGTTAAAGCAAAAAAATCTGTTGGGAAAGACCTCATATTGACATGGTGCTTTACAGTTTTCAAATCAATCCATTGGATTTTCATAACAGCACCATAAATTGGAAAGGACTGGTATATTCCCTCACTTACAAATCTGATGTCAAAGAAATGAATCAATTGCTCAAATTCACACAGCCACTATACCAGTGGGGCAAGGACTAGAACCCAGACCTTCTGATTCTAGGTCCAGTGTTCTTCCTCTATATTCTAAACACTCATAAACAGGTGAATTGGTAACAGCCTCCACACTCTCAAGTGATTGTTTTTTCTCCTAGGGTTTTGGATGAGCTCAAATTGATGGAGGTATACACCCTAAATTATAACTCAAGTCATCACACTAAGGCTATGTAATGCACTTTAATGCAAGGATTTCATGTATAAAACAGGATCTTTAATGTTCTTTCTCAAACTGTCTTCTCCCAACTGTGCCACCAATCCTTTCTTACAATGTCTTTTTGAAATCTTTACTCCACTTTTAGGATGCTTCATCAAGAAACAATTATTTAAGTACTTAAATGCTTGGGAAGTTTTTCTTCTAAAAATGTTCTGGAGCTTTTCAGTAGGGCCAATAAAATGTGGAATAATCAGAAGCACTGTGTTTTCCTCTTAAGTGAAAAAGTCACTTGGTCTGAGGAAGGGAATTTACAAGTATATCTGATGCAAGGGGTCTACAGAACTCACTGAGAGATACAAGTGCTGACCCTGAGGCAGTTAGGTAGGGTTACGCTAGGCTACGTAGCCATGATAAGAGGTTTGGAGACTCATTTAGGTTCAGTGGGAAGCACTTTACGGGTTTAAACAAAAGAGGTACAAAATCACTGCGGTTGTGTGGAAAATGGATCAAGTAGGGCGAGAATGGAAGCAGAGACCAGCGAGAAGAGGCTGCCGACGCTTTCATAGAACTTAGCACTGAGGATGTGGCATTGTTCGCCTTAAAGAACCACAATAGCTGGTTACGGCACCATCCCAGAGCAAACCAGTATCAGCAGTGAGACTGTACAGAACAAGTCTTCAACAGCAATGCCATGTGGTAATGAGAATCAAGAGCAGAAGATTGATAGCAACCCGATTTTCTCTCCTCTTGGGTATAGAGATCACACTCACTCCTCTTGGAACTGTATAAACCTCCAGAATCCCTAGACATGGTGGGAGAGGGAAATGAAGATTCTTAGGAGCAATACCTCCTTTTAGCCAGTTATTTAGACACTTGGAACAGTCCATACCACTTGAATCTGGAAAAGCATAAAAGGACTGGGGTAGAGTGGGAATGTCCACAAAATTACTAGGTCAAAGAGAGTAAAATGGGGGAATCTCCTGTTTGTGGTTCTTAGTTAGTAGTATCTCTATTACACTAAGTACTGTCCAGTTTCAGGAATGTGAATGAAACCTAAATAAATATGAATGTGATCAGAAAAGAGAAGATCAGTTTGGAAGGTTAATAAATTATCATTAAAATTTCCTCGGAAATTTAAACTTCTCCTGTGAGAAATAAAGACTGTGGTTTAGAAAGTCACTGTAAAGGTAATTCAGTTCCACATTGGTTACCCACAGTTTCTGGGAAATAGTGATGAAAAAGAGGGATGCAGCTGTCTTCATAGAGTCTTACATTCTGAAGGGAAAAGGCAGGACTTCTAATAGGGAGCACAGACAATATGGGAAAGACAGGCAGCAAGCTACTAATATTTTTACCCTCCTCCAACCCACCTGAACTTCAATGTTGCTATTCCTCAAAGCCTGGTCTGGAGCCCTCCTCTTGCTTCATCCTCACCCTAAGGGACTCCATTTATCCCCATAATTAAAAAAAAAATTTATTCCCATAATTTAAAAAAACTTCATTTATTCCCACAATTAAAAAAAAAAACAACAACATATGATTCCCACATTTCATAGTGAAGCTATATATATGAACAGTGATTTCAACTCTACCTGCTTGGCAAAGAAAAAATCTTACTTGCTCCATCTTTCCTCATCTCCACAGGCTTTGGCTTCCATTAACCCAGATAAGATTGTAACTTGGGAGGAGAGGGTGGTGAGAGATGGGAACAGTGGCTACAAAACAGAGAAACAGAAGTTTTTCAAGGGTAATTTTTAATTATTTATTTTTTGGCCTTAAGGGCTGACTTTATACCTCTCAGATCAGATGAAATTCTACTCTGTCTCTAGCCTACACCTCTCCTTTAACTCCCAGCTTATATAAGTGACCACTTGACACATCTACTTGAATATATGACAAACATCTCAAACAGAAATATACAAAACCAAACTCCCTAACCAATGTCTCCTCTATCTCCATCACCACCTTGCTAATCCAAGTCATTGTAATCTCCCTCCTGGAATTCACTGAAATAGCCTAATTGCAATCTTTGCTTTCTCATTTGCCTCCATACAGTCTAGTCTCCACGTGCAGTAGCTGTGAAATAACTTCCCTGCGTAAAAGCTTTAAAAATCTTCCCAATGCCTTTAGAAAAATCTTTTAACCCCTACCATGTCCACAATGCCCTGTTTGAGCTAGCCCCTGCCTACCTCTCCATCGTCACTTATGTGACTCTTGCTCTCACTCACCACATTCCAAACATTCTGCTTTCTTTCTTTTTCTCTCAAACATGACAAACTCTTTCCCACCTAAGTGCCTGCTCCAGGCAGAGGGAACAGCATATGTGAAGATCTTCTACATGGCTGGCTCCTTCTCAGCCCACAGGACTTAACTTAAAAATCATCTTTTTGCACTAAGGATGAACATGGCTCTGAATAAAGATATCAAGGAAAGCAGGTAAGCAGACCACACAAAAAAAATGCATTTCTGTGACTTGATTTCTTGAATATGCCAAGACCCCCTTTGGACTAAATTTGGCAGAAGTTATGGAATAAATTGCAGGGCTTTGAAGTAAATTAATAGTTACAAAGTAGTTACAAGGTAGGTTGGCTTTTAAGTGAATTAAACTGTGTCAGTAAATATATATATAATGTAACAAATCTGAGTTTTATGCTGTGAATTATTCACTGCATTATGAGCTTTTATAGTGTAAACAATGTTAATCATACTCTTGGGCTTCAGACATCATTGTGATTGCCCTCTGTTTTCTTTCCATTAACTGATCTGATGATAATGTCTGATTCATTATCATTATCCTCTTAGCGTGTTATCCTGTTAGCGTGTTAACACGCTAACTTAAAAATTAACTTAAAAATTAGATCAATATCAAAATAACAATTAATATTAAAATAAGGATAGCAGCACTAAATATGAAATGCAGTCTCATGTTAGAACTAGATTAAAAATAATTGATGAATTATTTGTAATGTCTCATTTCAATGCTATATATATGTTAAGACTTCTGAGGTTTTAAAAATTAACTTTGGTACAATCCTTAGAAATTCAGAAATCTCCAGAGATTCACTACATTAAAGTATTTGCCTAGTTTATACTAGTCTCCACTGTAGGTTTTAATGAATTTTGGTTTAGTTTTCAAAACATATCAGTTTAATTCGGGAAATGCGCTTCATGAGTGTGTCATAAAAAAAAAATTGTATACCTTCACACTTTGAACAACTTTATTTTGGTATATGTTAAGCAGTATTTTAAAAATACAATTTTATACATGAAAAAGGATGATCACAATAAACATAATTGTATTTAAGACTAAATTTATTAATCAATTTGAATAGTAAGACATTCCCATGTTACTCTTATATTGTTAAATTAACTTCTCTCTTTGATAGTTCTTTCAACCATGGACATGAGTTGAAAAAATGTATTTTTATAGAAAATAGAAATAGTAAGCCCAGTGTGACCTAAGAGCTGCATGATATGGTAGAAAGAGTACTGGACTAGCAATCAATACCTTTTAGGATTCAGGGCTCCTCACAAATAAAATGAGTGTAATAAGACAAGGTGAAAATATGATAACATCCATTTGTATAATGTTTTGCTACTTAGAATGTACTTTGACCTACTTTATCTCACTTGATTTTCACAGTAGGACTACTCAGATCCTAATCTCAGAGCTCTAACATTGTCATGCTTCTTTGATCCTAGTTTGTTCCTCTTGTTTTACAAAGGAGGTCACTCAGTTTGCTTGTTGGTGCCAGAGCTGATACCACAGCCTAGGTGTGAGTGACTTCTAGTCAAAGGCACTTTCCTTCTATCATGAAATGGTTTAAAATCATTGTAAAGCAGCACAATCTGATAATGACTGCCAGCTTTCCTTGTGTTTTGATAAAAACTTCAAATATTCTGAACAACCTGGATATAAAATTACCTTGAAGGAATAGGTTGAGATTTGAAGACAAGTTGTAGGAAATTTTACATGTTTGCAACAACAAACATTAATGAAAGCAAAACATTATAAACAGTCATTTTAACTCACCATATCTGTATCAATTTCTTAATGCTTCCAAATGAAAGCTAAAATGGACTTGGATTCAGTTTAGCTGAAACCTGACATTCATAAATATAGTTTTGTGAAATTCTTATCCGTTTACATAAATTATCCACTTAAAATGAGATGACGGGGGACAAAGCAAAGTTTGATTAAGTAAACTTTTCTCCCTATTGGTCTTTTCACTATCTTACATTCTAGATTATTTCATATTTCCTCAAGCTGCCTTTTGGGTATTAATTTTAAACAGGGAATGCTTGGTACATTACAAAGATTGTTGGCAACATTTATTTTACACAAAGGCTAAAGTTTAACTTTTGGAAATAATGGACTACTTTTCTATGTGTGTTAAACTGTGCTTTCTGATATTTTGAATCATTTCAGTCATAAAGACTTATTTGTAATATTTCTTGCTCCCTGTGAAAAGGTATTTTTTAAAGGATGTATAACCAAGACTCCCTTTACTTTTTATTAGTATGTAGAGGATTTGTATCTAATATGTGAATGTAGTTTTACTATAGTTTGTCATCGTAAATGGACAGTACATTATCTTTATAGTCATTCTAAAAGGTACATTATGTAAGAATTGTAAGTATTATTCTTGATTAAATACTTTGTATGCTGAATACTTTGTATGCTGAAGAATTACAATAAGAAATCAATAAAAACTGTCTCACTTCTGAAAAAAAAATCTTCTCAGAGAGGCTTTCCCTAACTCTGGCATCATTCTCTATCTACACACTCTATTTTCCTTTGAGTGCTTATTATAATTTGTAATTACACGTTCATTCATTAGTTTTCTTGCTTATTGTCAGCCCCACCTTTCCCTCCAATCCTGCCCAGATTACAAACTCTTTGGAGACAGAGATCCCATCTGTTTTATTCACCAGTATACATTCAGTGTTGGACACATAGTAAGTGCCCAACAGAGTTGAAAGAATGAATGAATTATACAATTAAAATATTACAATTATGGTAAGTATGAGAAAGAATAAATAAAAGTTGCTATGAGAACATACAATAACACAACCTGACCTAGGCTGGGATTACTTGGAAATGATGTTTAGGTTGAGGTCTGAAGGACTGGTAGCCATTAGTCAAGCAGAAGGGGTTTAGTGTAGGTAGAAAGTCTTCCAGACTCAGAAGGAACAGCCTGTGCAAAGGCCTTGAGGTGGAAAGGTACACAATGTGTTCTGAAAGGTAGAGACCAGTGAATAAGAGGGAGACAGGTTCTAGAAGAGGCTGATGAGGAAAGCTAGAACCAGACCAGACAGGGCCTTTCAGGCCATGGTGAGGAGCTTGGAATAATGGGAAGCCATTTTAAGTACAGGAATGAAATAGTCAGATTTGTGTAATAACAAGATCACTCTGGCTATTGTGCAAAGACTTTGTAAGATGGAGTTGGGGTGCGTTGAGGTGGGACTAGGATGGATGAAGAGAGACCAGGAGGTAGGATGAGAAATTGTGGCTTAAACGACGTTAATGGAAGCAGAGACAAGCAAGCAATTTCAAAAGATATTTAGAAAGATAAGCAAAAAAAAACAAAACAAACAGGAAAATACTATGTCCTGTCCCTCAAAAAACTTACTTTTTCTGAGCATGGAATGATGTGTGAAAGGTAAGAGTGATAGTAGAAAAGGGAAGAGATATATAAATAGGAAGGAATAGAACCTGGTCTAATCCAGAAAGTATTGCAAAGAGAATTCTGGAAGAAGATTGTCTAGGAATTATGGGAAAATGAAAATTAGGAATGTCTTGCCTAATGCTCTTGGTCTGATTATCTTATAAAATCCCCTATGTAACATGGGAGCCGAAAACATATTGGTTCACCACTGGAAATAATCGTATTTTGCATTAATGGTTTTGGCTTTCAGCCTATCTTCATACACTTTTGGATCTGATTTTTTGCTACTCGACATATAGCACTCTTGGTTGCCTTTTAATTATTGAGTTGCTGTTCTTTATGTGCAGTCTCTGACTAGTAACCTTATTATAGCAATTTCCCAAGACTCAGAACTGAACATTGCACAATAAAAATACACAATAATGAAAATGCTTAAATTAAATAAAAAATTTCCTAACAAGTAACAGAGCATGCTGGAATGGATTGTATGAGTCACTAACTGTATGAATGATTTATTTTGGAAGTTATATCAGTTAAAGAAAATCACATTTCAATCTCAACATTCAATACCCAGGCCAGCCGTAATACACTCATCTCAGAGTCTCAGAATGAAATAGACTCATGCAGAGATTATTAACCTATAAATAGTATCCTAGTAGGCTGTTGGTGTTTATGACTACTGTTTATAAAAAAATATTTGCTAGTGGCTTTAATTTTTGTTCCATATTTCCTTTTACTGTCCTATACATGCTTTTTTTTTTTTTTTCATTTTTTCTTTATTAGAGAAGTTGTAGGTTTACTGAATAATCATGCATAAAATACAGGATTCCCATATACCACCCTATTATTAACACCATGCATTGGGATTAATTATAACATTTGTTATAATTGATGAAAGCACATTTTTATAATCATACTATTAACTATTGTATTAGTCAGCCAAAGGGGTGCTAATGCAAAAATACCAGAAATCTGTTGGCTTTTATAAAGGGTATTTATCTGGGGTAGAAGCTTACAGTTACCAAGCCATAAAGTGTAAGTTTCTTTCCCTTATCAAAGTCTGTTGCCATGTGTTGGAGCAAGATGGCTGCCAACGTCTGCAAGGGTTCAAGCTTCCTCTTCCTCTTAAGGCTCCATGGTCCCAGCTTCTTCCAATATCAGCTGTAGGCTGGGATAAGTCTTGTCTCTCTCCCAGGGCTCGTTTCTCTCTGGGCTCAGCTGCTCTGCTCTCTTTACAAGGCCAGCTGTAAACTCTCAGGCGAATGGCTTGTCTCTCTTCCTGAGGACTCTGCCTTCTCTCTTTCCTTATCTCTTTCTTATCTGCTTTTCTTTTTTTTTTTTTTTTTTAGATTTATTTATTTACTTTATCCATTTTAAACAACCCCTTTCCCATTTGCTGTTTTGTGTCCATTCACTGGGCAATTCTCTGTGTCTGTTTTCCTGCCATCTCTTCTCATCCTTCTCCTCCAGTCTTCACCAGGACTCGATCCTGGAGACCTCCAATGTAGGAGAGAGGTGTTCTGCCACCTGCACCAGCTCGGTTCCTGGTTTTCGGAGCTTTCGGAGCATCTCATCTTGTCTCTCCCTGCATCTCTCTCCTGTTACGCCATCATCTTGCTGCATGGCTCCCGGGGCCTGCGGCTCGCCGGCACACACAGCCTGGCAGCCCATGCACCTTCTATATATATATTTTTTATTTTACCGGGAGGTCCCGGGGATCGGACCCAGGTCCCTCCATATGGCAGACGGACGCCCAACCATTTGAGCCACATCCGCCCCCATCTTATCTGATTCTCTGTATGTTTACTTCCTGGGGCTCCAATATCAAAACTTCAACTAACTCCTGTGCCTTGTCATTTTTTCTGTGAGTCCCTGCCCCCTTGGTGGGCCCAATTAAAGGCCTAATCATAATTTAATCAAGTAAAAGTGAAACCTCTGACAGACCAGTTTACAAACATAATCCAATATATATTTTTGGAATTCATAAATAATAACAAACTGATACAACTATAGTCCATGGCTTAGCTTAGGGTTCACTGTTGTATAGTGAAGTTCCATGGATTTTCTAAAAAAAATTTTTATTCTGTTTCCATATACATGTATGTTTTAACTCTGTATGTGAGTAAGTATGTGTGTGTATGTGTGTTTTGTTTTGTGAGCTCACTGAACTAGTTATACTGTGATCCAGGCTAGAATCTGCTTCTCTTTGCAATACTATTTTAAAGAAAAGAAAAAGATCTCATTAAAAACAGAAGAAAATTCCAGTTTTGTGGCCTTGGGAATGCACAGTGGTTTTATGAATAGAGAACTGGAGATCTATGTTCTAAATTCTATTTTTCCTTTACCACCACAGGAAAAAAAAAAAAAAAAGGAATAGATTTGATCAAGCACTTCACAAAAGAGGAATCCCAATGGCCAAAAATCATATGAAAAAATGCTTGAATTCATTAGTAATCAGAGAAATGCAAACTGAAATAAAAATGGGATACCATACAGAATGGCTATAATTAAAATTAAAAAAGACTGATGATACCAAGTGCTGACAAGTATGCTGAACCACTGGAATGACCATACATTCCCAATAGGAGTACAAATTGGTATAACCACACTGGAAAACCGTTTGACAATACATACAAGAGATGAGCATGGACATACCCAACCCAATGATTCTAACTGTAAGATTATAGTTGTATTAGTTTTCTATCATTGCCATAGCAAATTATCATACACTTAGTGAATTAAAACAATGCAAATTTATCATCGTGAAGTTCTGTAGTTCAGAAGTCTGAAATGGGTCTCAACTGTTGAAATCAAGGTAATTGGCAAGGCTGCATTCGCTGTGAAGACTTTAAGGAAGAATCAGTTTCCTTGACCTTTGCAGCTTCTAGAGGCCACCCATGGTCCAGGGCTCATGACCCCTTCTTCTACCTTCAATGCCAACAAGAGTGGGTCAAGTTTTCCTATCACCTCACTCTGACCTGCTCTTCTGCCTCTTACTTCCACATTTAAGGATTGTTGATTATACTGGTCTTACCTGGGTGGATAATCCAGGATAAACTCTCTATCTTAAGGTCAGCTGATTAGCAAATTTATTTCTATCTGCTACCTTAATTCCCCTTTTCCATGTAACATAACATATTCACAAATTCTAGGGATATGGGGAGGCATTAGTATGCCTACCACAATATCCAACAGAAATGCATACACTTGTGCACCCAAACACATATATAAGGATTTTTAGAGGAATATAATGTTAATTAGTCAAAAGGTGGAAATAACTCAAACGTCATTAATGGTGGAATAGATTGTGATATTTTGCATATTGTGGGATATTAATAAAACAGAATCCTATACAACAATGAAATAAATGAATCATAATTATACTCTACAGCATGAATGGACCTCACAAACATAATGTTAAGCAAGAAACTAGACACAAAATAATACATGTGGCCGTCTTCCATTTATATGAAGTTCAAAAATAGGCATATTTGGTGTTAGAAGTAAAAGTAGTTACATTTGCGCAAGAAAAAGAAAGGTGGTGATTGGAAGGAGCACTAGGACTTCTGGAATGCTTCTGCATCATTTTCTATTTCTTGACCTGAGTGGTTACACAGGTGTGTTCACTTTATGGAAATTCATTGAACTGTAACCGTAAGATGTGTGCACTCTTCTGTGTCTGTGTTATGCTTCAACCAAAAGGTTAAAAAAAATAATGGCATGCTCCTGACACTATTCCTTATTAAGTGTATTTTACCTGTTGGTCTCATCTCTTATATTAAGGTCTTTGAGGACAAGGATCATGTATTATTTATTTTTTTTATCCCTAGAACAGATACTCAATAAGTGTTAAAAAGATCCAGCCCTTACAACCTGACATGAGTACTGCCATATATGACTACTCAGGTAGGGCTGCCATATATGACTACTCAGTATGTTCCTTGCACAACTCCAGAAGTTGCCATTCACACTGTCTTTTGGCCCTACATAGGTTAGGCAAGTATTATCACCTCCTTGTCTAGTGTCATAGATGAAGATATAGGCTTGGTAATGTTAAGTATAGAACTATCATATGACCGAGCAATCCCATTTCTGGGTATATACCCAAAAGAACTGAAAGCAGGGACTCAAAGAAATATTTGCATACCTATGCTCATATTGGCATTATACATAATTGTCAAAAAGTGGACACAATTTTGCCAAGTGTCCGTCAATGGATAAATTGTGGTATATTGTTCAATTGATTGTTCAGCTGTACAAGGGAATGAATATCTGATAATATGCTATGTGATGGTTAGGCTCATGTGCCAACTGGGCCAGATGAAGGTACCCACTTGTTTGGTCAAGCAAGCAATGGCCTAATTGTTACTGTGAGGACATTTTGTGTACTTAAATCATCAGTAAATGGTGGCATCTGTGGTTGATTACATCTGCAATCAACTGAGGATATTGCCTTCAGCAATGAGACATCTCATCCAATCAGTTGAAGGCTTAAAAGGAGACATGGTGATTTCAGCAGTCAGAAGAGAGAATTCCCATCTGTATATCAGACAGCCAGTTTCTCCTGGGGAATTCATTGAGAACCTTCATCGGAGTTCCTGGTTTGCAGCCTGCCCTACAGAATTTGGAGTTGTGTTCCCGCACAGTCACATGAGACAATTTTATAAAATCTCATAATATTTACAGTTAACTCCTGCCAGTTCTGTTTCCCTAGAGAACCCTGACTAAAACAGCTTGGTACCAGGAGTGGTTCTTGAGAAACTGAATCTTAAAAATGGGATTTCTCTATTGGTTCTGGGGTTTTTGTAATTGAGTCTCTACTCTGATTAGATTCAAAGGCTCTAATGACTCTATTTTCAATAAGCAAGATGCCACTAATGGTGTGAGTTGACAAGAGAGATGTGCAAAATATCACCACTGGATATGGCTACTCACATGCTTATAAGAAGCAAGACTCTGGGTGAGAGTGTTTTTGACACCTTAACAGAGTTTTGTGGAGTTAAAAGATATAACGATGTTGGCTGGCTGTTCCTGCATAAGCTGGACACAGTTATAAAAGAAAGGGATGAGCTGAAACCTTCAAATTTGCAACTTAAGTGCTACAAGAAAGGTGTAAAAGTTTCTATGTGTGCCCTGAAAGGAAATCTTGTTTTGCGAAGCTACAGACTTGAGATCTCTGAAAACCAGAACCAGAATCTCATTGTGTGAGTAGCAGAATTACAATGGAAACTAAAATCTCAACCTTTCAGGATATCTACTATTAAAGTGAGGGCATTGTTTGGAAAGGAATATGATACTGAAAATTGAAATGGGGACATAGGGTTGATAATCATGGCAGTGGGGAAATTAAAATAATAAATTCTGCTGAGTCTGTCAGATAAATCTATAATGGTTTGCCCCGAGGAAACAGCCACCTGACCTCCAGCCTGCCCCGAGGAAAGAGGTTGCTATTCGCCAGTCTGCCCTAAGGAGTTTGCAATCCAACTTCCACCTGAAGAGATTAATCTTGTTCCATCAGGTGAAACTGCAGTGGAATGCCCTGAGGTAACTGGCTTGCAAGACACTTCTAGTCTTTCTTGTTACCTACCTCTCATACCTCTTTCCTTCCAGACCTATAACTAAAGTCCCAACAAGCCCCCAAAGGTGAGGTACAAAGTGTGACCCATGTACACTGTACTCCAAAGAACTGCATAAGTTTTCCAATATATAGACAGAAATCAGGGAAATATGTGTGGGAATGGATATTAAGAGTGTACGATAATGGTGGAAGGAACATAAAGTTGGATCAGACTGAATTTATTGATATGGGCCCACTAAGCAGAGATTCTGGATTCATTGTTGTAGCTTAAGGGGTTAGAAAGGGCTCTAATAGTTTGTTCAGGTGACTGGTTAAACATGGATCACAAGACAGCTGACATTATTAGAGATCAAAATGCCAGAAAGGTCCTAGTATACTGTAGATGAGGGGATCCAAAGGCATAGAGAGATTGGAATGTTAGAGTGAATTTATCATGTGAGACCTGCTCACCCACCCCAGGAATGTCCAGAGGATACACCTTTCACCAGGATTGTGAAGAATAAATTTGTGAGACTAACTCCATCTTCATTGAAGTGCCCTGTGGTTGCTCTTATCTGTAGGTCAGATATTACCATGGGAACAGAAGTGATGGAACTAGGATCTTTAAACACAATGGTATGATCTGACTGGGGATAGCTGAAACCAAGTGGCAGCACTTAATCGCCAAAGACAGTGTGGGTGTGGCTACCACAGTGAAAAGCAGACTTAAAGCAGCAATCAAAATGATCTGAGTCACACAGACCTATGGGGTCTGCTAGTAGATCATGGGATACCTGGAAGTAAAATAGATGGGCAATCTACTACAGTCATACTTGATCTGTATAAGCAGAAGAGTTCTAGGTTCAGCGAATAAAAGCCTAACTTGAATTATAGAAACAGAGAGTCATGGCCCCTTAATCAATTCCCAGACAAGAGACAGTTTATAGACCCAGAGCCCCTTGAATGAGGGGAAAGCTGGATCCCTTTCAGGAAGTACCTGTTACATTGCAAAAATTTATACTGTTAATCTTCCTCCCATCCTTCCCCAAAGAGATCTACAGCCTTTTACCAGGATAACTGTGCATTAGGGGAAAGGAAAAGATCAGGCATTTTGGGATTATTAGACATTAGCTCAGAAGTGACATGTATTTTAGGAGATTAAATGTCACTGTGGTCCACCAGTCAGAGTAGGGGCCTATGGAGGTCAAGTGGTCAAAAAGTCTTAGCTCAGGTCTGTCTCACAGGGGTCCAGAGGGTCTCTGGACGCATTCTGTTGTTATTTCCCCAATTCTTGGATGCATAATTGGAATAGAAATACTCAGCAACTGGTAGAATCTCTTCATTGGTTCCCTGACTTGTGGAGTGAGGGCTTTTAAGGTAGGAAAGTCTAAGTGGAAGATACTAGAACTGCTCCTACCCAGCAAAATAGTAAATCAAAGGCAATACTGGATTACTGGAGGGACTGCAAAAATCAGTGCCACCATCAAGGACTTGAAGGATGCAGGGGTGATGATTCTCAACACATCCCCAATCAACTCACCTATTTGCCCTGGGCAGAAAACAGATGCATCTTGGAGGCTGACAGTGGATTATCATAAACTTAACCAGGTGGTAACTCTAAGTCCAGCTGCTGTTGCAGATATGATATCATTGCTTGAACAAATCAACTCATCCCCTGGTACTTGCTATGCAACTATTGACCTAGCAAATGCTTTTTTCTCAATTGCTGTTAGTAAGAATCACCAGAAACTGTTTTCTTTCAACTGGCAAGGCCAGCAATATACCTTCACTGTCCTACCTCCCACAAGACATCACACCTGTCCATTATATTGATGATATGTTGATTGACCTAGTGACATGAAGTAGAAACTACTCTATACTTATTTGTAAGGCATTTGCATGTTAGAGAATGGGAGATAAATTCAATAAAAATATTGGGACCTTCCAACTCAGTGAAATTTCTGTGTCCAGTGTTGTGAGGCATGATGAGATATCCCTTCTAAAGTGAAGGATAAGCTGTTGCATCTGGCCCCTCCTATGATCAAAAAAGAGTCACAATGCCTAATTGGTCTCTTTGGGGTTTAGAGACAACTTATTCCTCATTTAGGTGGGTTATTCCAGCCCATTTACTGAGTGACTAGAAAATCTACTAGTTTTGAATATGGACCAGAACAAAAGCAGGCTCTGTGACAGGTGCATGCTACTGTGCAAGCAGCTCTGCCACTTGGGCCATATGATCCAGCAGATTCTATGGTTCTGGAAGTGTCAGTGGCAAATATAGATGCTGTCTGGAGCCTTTGGCAGGCACCTATAGGAGAATCACGACACAGACCCTTAGGATTTTGGAGCAAAACTTTGCCATCCCCTGCAGATAACTATTCTCCTTTTGAGAAACAGCTTTTGGCCTGCTATGGGGCCTTAGTAGAGACTGAATGCTTACCCAAGGGCCACCAAGTTACCAGGAGACCTGAGTTGCCTATCATAAGCTAGGTGTTGTCTGACCCACCAAACCATAAAGTTGGGTTTGCACAGCAGCACTCCATCATAAAATGGAAGTGGTATATATGAGATAGGGCATAAGCAGGTCTAAATGCACAAGTAGGTTACATGAGGAAGTGGCCCAAATGCCCATGGTGCCCACTCTTGACACATTACCTTCTCTTTCCCAACCCACAGCTATAGCCTTTTAGGGAGTTCCTTACAATCAGTTGACTGAGGAAGAGAAAATTTGGTTTACAGATGGTTCTGCACAATATGCAGGTAGCACCCAAGAGTGGAGAGCTGCCCCTTTCTGGGATGTCCCTGAAGGACAGTGGTGAGGGGAATTCCTCTGAATGGGCAGAAGTTCAAGCAGTGCCCCTGGTTTCTCATTTTTCTTGGAAGGAGAAATGGCTGGAAGTGAATTTGTACACTGATTCATGGGCTGTTGCCAATGGTTTGGCTGGATTTCAGGGACTTGGAAGGAACACGATTGGAAAATTGGTGACAAAGAGGTCTGGGGAAGAGGTGTGTGGAGAGACCTTTCTGAGTGGGCAAAAAAAAACCCATGAAGATATTTGTGTCATATATAAATGCTCAGCAGAGGGTGATTTCAGCAGAGGAAGTATTTAATAATCAAGTGGATAAGATGACCCTTTCTGTGGATACCAGTCAGCCTTTTTCCCAGCAACTCCTGTCATTGCTCAATAAACAAAGTGGCCACAGTGGTAGGGATGGACGTTGTGCATGGGCACAATATGAACTTCTCCTCACCAACCTGGCTACAGCCCCTGCAGAATGCCCAATCTCCCAGCAGCAGAGACCCACACTCATCCTCAATATGGCACCATTCCTAAAGTTGATCAGCCTTCTACATAGTGGCAGGTTGATAACATTGGACTATCATGGAAGGGGCAGCGATTTGTTTTAACTAGAATAGACATACTTAAAAAAAAATTATTTAGGGGCTTTATTTTAATTTTTTTTTTTCTTTTTAAGATGCTACATAGTCAAACAGGTTTGGACTGGTCTTTTATGGCATAAAATTAATTCACAGTCAAATTCTCAATTACTACTTGATGGATTACTTGAAGAGTCCACCACAATCCCTTCCCCACCCACCCCCAGTCAGTTCCCCTCTCTCTCCCCACTCCTTCTTCAAGAGTCCAAGCTAGGGCCAAACTGAGAAGGGTCAGGCCAGACCTAGGAACATGTGTGCTGGAAGTATGGGTGGTGGTTGAGGGATGGTGAAAAGACAGTATGTTCATCTTCTGAAGATCAGCTACTCTTCTCCATTGAAGGAGTAATCTAGACACGACTGTCACTCCTAAGAATTTCCTTCCCTATGATAGCTATTATTTATTTACACAGAAAAACACATCCTGCCTGCTCTTTCCAACATTCAACTGAGTCACACCTTCCACAGGTACATAGTGTCGAGAAACCTCCAGAGAGAGAGGAGCCCACAGTGCTCCAGCAGCAATGCCAGCGTCACCTACTAGTAGTAGGTAGCACAGGTGATTTTTAGGCCACAGCATTAATTAAAATTTTGTGACAATAAGAAAACATGGGATGAAATATGTTAAATAAGTTAAATATGCATTAAACATCTCTGAATAACAGTTCGAATTCATGAAATGAACCAATAATATTTTAGCTTGGTCCCTTTACAGAAGAAAACATTGACTTATTTTCCAAAGTGTTGGATCAATCAGTCAACATATGCCTCTCATTCATGACGAGCACATCTGATGCTGCCACAGTGCAATTCTTTTCAGCTTCTGACTCTGTTCATCAGTCCCAAGAACTGAAGACACGGAAAAGAAGCCTCAGGAGTGAGTGAGCAGTGGGGTGGATTACTACAAGGAGGTGAAAGCACCTTCCCACCGCGTGGGGCTCCAGCTCCCAAGGGCTAGCACCAACAGGTGAGGAAGAGTGTCTTGTTTTAGGAGAGGTAATCAAGCAACATGTACCAAGCCTACCAATGTTTAAAATGACATTTGCAATATGCCAGTGTGGTATTTATCATGGTTTCTCTCATCATTTAATAAAGATCATTCTTTCTCCCCAATCATTTACTAGACAAACTTTCTAAAAGATTGTTAACATTGTTATATTTGTGTGTGTGTTTGTGTGTGTGCATGCACAGGACGAGCAATTTAAAGGCAAGACCTATGAAATTTCATCATACATTAATTTCTTTTTACACATGGTTATGATAAATGTAAATCCCATGATATGGCAGATCCATCAATCCAGCTTGCCATCCTTTGCATGCTGCGTCTACAAGGCGATTTTCCCTATAATTACACCAACAATAAAGAGCAAGACCACTAGAGCAGGTAGCCGGGTGCTGAGGCCTTCCTCCTTCCCAGCTGTGGCCGATGCAGACACGGGGCTGTTGCTCCTCTGCACTGCCTTCCTCATCCGAAGTCCATCTTCTTCCTTGAATTATTTGTTCTCCTCCCATAGCCTCTGAACTTCCCCTTGCATCATCTTACATTCTTCCTTCACTTTCTTAACTTCAGTGTCATCCAAAGAAGAACTCAGAGATTTAGACAGTGTTGGTGTCTTTGATGCAGATGTGGTTAGAATTTTATTTCTACATCATGTGGTTTATCATTTTCTGCTGGCAATCCAAACCCACATCTAAGTTTTGAATCCATAAGGTCTTCGGATTTTGCCTCCTTCCATACTGCTTCCATATCAGAAGTGTCCGTTGGGGCAAACGTAGACTGAACCATAAACTTGTGTTTACTTTTCTCATTGGGATCATAATAGAAAGGCTGTAACATCACAGATACATTAATGGATGTCCCTACATCAATGATCCCACAGTTGGGCCTCACTTAGTACCTACGTGGCGCTGTGGTCTTCACTTTAAAACAAACATTTCAGTCTGTCGGGTTGCCAAGCTTTAGGTTGGTGATGACAACATCAGTAAAGGGACTTTGGAATTTGAACTCGAGGCTCAGGACTTGCTCCACCTTCGCCATGTTCCTCAGCAGTGGGTCACCTTTGGTGGGGAGACCCCTGAGAGGCTACCTGAGGCAGGAAGCGTTACTACTGCACCCCCTTTAAATTATTTTTTAAGAAAAAGACCTGTGGGGGCTGGGTGGAGGTTGCCTACAGGGTTAGCGTGGGGGTAGGGGGAAAGTGTACATGGTACAGGCACAGGGGCAGAGGACTAGGGCGAGGCCACAGTGCCCAGCGAGCTCCTGGTACCAAACACATACTCTTGATATGGGTTTGCCTTCCATGCTTGCAATGCTTCTGCCAAAACTACCATCAATGGATTTACAGAATGCCTTATCAACCATCATGGTATTCCACACAGCATTGCTTCTGATCAAGGAATATACTTCACAATAAATGATATGCGGGAATGGGCACACGTTCATGGAATCCACTGGTCTTACCATGTTCCCTATCATCCTGAAGCAGTTGGATTGATAGAATGGTGAAAAGGCCTTTTGAAGACTCAGTAATGGAGCCAACTAAGCCTGGGGCAATGTTCTGCAATGTGTGCTCTAAACCAGAGTCTACTCTCTGGTGCTGTTTCTCCCATAGCTAGGATTCACATAGCTAGGGTCCAGGAATCAAGGGGTGGAAATGGGAATGATACCACTCGTTATTTTTCCTCAGATTCCACTAGAAATTTTTTTACTTCCTGTCCCTGCAAACTTGAGCTCTGCTGGTCTACAAGCCTTAATTCCAAAAGGAGGAATACTTTCACCAGTAAACACAACAATGATTCCATTGAATGGGAAATTAAGACTGCCACCTGACCATCTTGGGCTCCTCTTGCCTCTTAATCAAAAGGTAAAGGAGGGAGTTTCTGTACTGCCTGGGGCATTGATCCTGACAATCAAGGGGAAATAGGACTGAAACTATATAATGGAGTTAAAGTGAGTTTTCCTGGATTACAGGAGATCCGCTAGGGAGTCTCTTAGTGCTACCATGCCCTGTGCTTAAAGTCAATGGAAAACTGCAATAACCCACTCCAGTCAGGACTACCAATAGCCCAGAAACTCCAGGAATGAAGGTTTGGTCCACCTCACCGGGAAAAGAACCACAGCCAGCTGAAGTGCTTACTGAGGGTAAATGGGAACATGGAATGGGTAGTGAAAGAAGCTAATAGGAATTGCACCCTATTCTGGAGAGATTTAGTGCTTTTCCAGTTGTACACAGGACCATTGAGTATTGTTAGGCAAAAAAACCCATGTCTGTTATTGTTTTATTTAGGGATTAAGTATGGTTTAAGGTGATGTGAATGACTGCCAAGTTGACAAGGACTGGACTGTGATGGTTAGGCTCATGTGTCAACTTGGTCAGGTAACGTTGCCTGGTAGTTTGGTCAAGCAAGCACTGGCTTAATTGTTACTGCAAGGACGTCTCATCAACTTAAATCATCAGTGAGTGGTGGCATCTATGGTTGATTACATCTACAATCAACTGAGGAGATTGCCTTCAGCAATGAGAGACATCTTATCTAATCAGTTGAAGGCCTTAATAGGAGGAGTGATGATTTTAGCAGTTAGAAGAGAGAATGTCCATCTCTACTTCAGACAGCCAGTTTCTCCTGGAGAGTTCATCAAAAACCTTCATTGGATTTCCCGGGTGCAAGCTGCCTTCTGGAATTTGGACTTGTGCAAACCTATAGTTGTATGATACAGTTTTATAAAATCTCATAATATTTACAGATATTTCCTATCAGTTCTGTTTTACTAGAGAACTCTAATACATGCAACGACATGAATGAACCTTGAGGACATTATAGTGAATGAAATTAGCCAGACAGAAATGGAAATATTGTATGATCTCCCTGATATGAAATCATTAGAATAAGCTAATTCATAGAGTCAGAAATTAGAATATACTTTACCAAGAATGGGGTGGAGGTCAGGAATGGCAAGTTAATGCTTAAATTGTACAGAGTTTCTATTTGGGGTGATGGAAAGTTTTGGTAATGGATGGTGGTGACGGTAGCACAACATTGTGAATGCAATTAAGAGCAATGAATTATATATTTGAATGTGGTTAAAAGGGGGGATTTTAGGTTATATATATGTTACTAGAATAAAAATTTAAACAAAAAACATAGGACTGTAACAACACAAACAGTGACCCCTAATGTAAACCGCAGACTATAGTTAATAGTACAATTATGAAAATGTGCTTTTACCATTGTTGCAAATGTACCATACTAATGCAAGTTGTTAATAATAGGGTGGTATATGGGAACTCTGTATTTTATGCATGATTTTTCTTTAAACCTACAACTTCTCTAATAAAAAGAAATTAAAATAAAAAAGAAAGGAAACAGAGAGCCTAAGAGATATATCCTGATGGTGGAGAAACATCTGAAATGGTGACTTAATGTAATGGGATCTGGAATCAGAAAGACTGGAACCTAATATGTTGGCTCTGCTACTTACCAGCTGTATTCTTATACAAGGCTTGTATAAGAACAAGCCTTGAACAAAGATGTGTTCTTATTTGTAAAGATAATAATACAGAGCTCATAGGTTTATTGTGAGCATTAAATAAAATAATTCAGTAAAGTACTGAGATAATTTCCCTAATAAATGGTGGCTATTTTCAGCAAATACCTGTTGATTGATAGACCCTTTCTTGCTGTGAGTTTCCATGCATTTATGGGTCTGACTGTGTTTATGTTACACTCACTGATAGCAATTCATAATGTTAGACTCTTCTAATAGCAAGGGATAGTCTCAACCAGGTTACAACTGGTAAGAGACTTCGTGTGAAAATAAGTAAAACAGCAATCTCAGTCAGGAAATAAGGGCTTGTGGGAATTTATGAAAGGGAGAACAAGCAGATTTCCTAGGGGGAAAATGAGGTGCAGCTTTTCCTCTTAGAGACTGGCACTAAAACTGGGTCAGGATTCATGGAAACCCTGAGAATCATATCATCTTGCTGTGTCTTCAGCAGCAGGAATTCATGCTCTCATGTTCTGCTAACATGATTCAGCTACAGCGTGTGCTTCTACTTACTGTATCTTCAAATCACATTGATAGTAAATAGAGGGTAACTGACTGGACTTAGTCCTCATCTCTTACAGTGGGCTTCGCTCTCATACCAAGCCACGTCTAGCCGGCTTATGGATTGGCTGTGTTTGAGGCAAGGGCCTGCTCCTGTCCTATCAGTTGCAGCTAGGGAGGCAGCATCCACATGGGAGCAGGGTGGGAATTTAGGAGCAGCCTCTAAAATAACCCCAATGATTCTCCCCTCCTGGTATCCATGTCCTAGTTTAATCCTCTTTCTTTGAGTGTGGGCTGGACTTCTTAACTTACTTCAGAATCAGGCAGAAATGATGGGATGTCACTTCCAAGATTAGGTATAAAATGACTCTGGTTTCCACTTTGAGCACTCTCTTTCTCTCTCTTCCTCCCCCCTGCCCCCAGTTGCTCTTTTAGGGTGTTCCAGCTGCCAAGTCACAGGACAGCCCTGTATAGAGGCCCATTTGAGTGAATTTGGAAGTGATTCTTCCGAGGCCTGCCAACAGCCTTGCAAGAGAGGTTGGAAGTGACTTTCCCCTTTTGAGTTTTCAGATGAGGCCACAGCCCTAGAGGCCACAGCTAGAGGCACCCAACTTGATTTCTGACTCACAAGGAACTCTGAAGTAGTAGATGTTTGTTATTTTAAACCATTAACTTTTTAGGGCTTTTGTTACCCAGCAATAAATAACTAATACAGCAACCACTTAATACTGCTGTCTTCAGCAGACAACTGTGGGAGAGGCTTGGCCTATGCCATTCAAACGTCTACATGAAAGCATAAACGTAACACAGATTAGAATGTCAACTAGTGTGCCTGTCATGGAGCACAAGGGACAGGATAGTAAGCAATCCACATTTGTTGGTTAACGATAACACCTTTGGTACAGGAGAAGACAGGTGCCAGCGGCATGCATATCGGAACAGCAACATCTAGGCATCCCCATAACAAAGACGGGTAGCAGAAAGAAAGCTTACTTTGGTTGAGATTCATATCCATTCCGGATACACAGTCCAGGACATGGATTCCTTTCCTCCTAGCTTTAGACAAGCCCTCCTTTCCTCCAAGGAAAGCAGTCATGGTTCCCAGGTCTTTTCATTCCCCTGATGGGTACTCAAGCCTTCCCTGGAACACCTGGCTTCAAGTCCAGCCAACTCAGAGTTACTGAGAGCTGCCAGAGCCTTGTCGCCACAGCTGTCCACACTACATCCCAGCACGGAAGTGTGTGGAAACTCCCTGACACCTTTAGACCCAGACCAACTTTGCTCAAAGTGCTGTGGTTATGTATCATTGAACATGGCCACATGCTTTCATGTGGATGTCTCCAATTATATAGCATGTATCCTATCTCCCCAACTAGCTTTCAAGCATTTTGAAACCAGGATTTTGACTTATGCATCTTATGGAGCAGGTTGGTCACAAGCACCTCTTGAACTCATAGGAGGAACCATCTGGATGTAAATATATTTATTTCTACAGTTCACTCAGGTGTGCCAAGAAAATGTAGCTTTTTAAAATTTCTTTTAACTAATCTACTCTTCAGCTTCAGCCCCCATCTCACTGGGTAACTACAAAAAGTAACAAAATTAAAACATGCTCAGTGTATATTTTGGCTTTCAGGGTTTTTTTAAAATAGCATTTAGCCTCTTTCAGTCATTTAGATTTCCTTCCCATTGTTCCCTCCAAGGATGGTGTATGGGGAGGGGGTGGAGAGTATTCATGGCCTTGGTAGCTGAGATGATGGGGCTGGGTGGGAGTGGTGGGACATGGAGTCCTCACCAGCCATTTGATTCAACAAATCATGATTGAGACCCTACTATGTACCAGGCAGTGTTCTAGGTGCTGGGTACAGAGCAGTGAACAAAGCAAGTCCTTGCCCTCATGGATCTTACACTCTTCTGAACATGAGACAGATAATAAATAAACTAACACTATATAATATGTCCGAAGATAAGTGATATGGGGAGGGGCCACGGAAAGGCAGGTAGGTTAAGTGTAATATGGAGTGCAGAATGGGGCAGCTATTTTATATAGGGTGGTCAGGGAAGGCCCCATTCAAACTGGCATTTGAAGCTAAGTCCTACAGAAACTTAGGGAATGGAGGGACCAAATTTTAGGGAAAGCGCATTCCAGACAGTTAAAAGATTGTGAATGACGTACTGGAGGAAGAGCAAGGAGTCCCGGCAGCTAGACCAGAGGGAGGGAGGGAGCTGGTATCGTGGAGGGTCTCGTGGACCATGGGAAGGAGTTTTGCTATTATTTTAAAGGAGATGAGAAGCCGTTAGAGAATTTTGAACAGAGGAGCAACTTACATTTTAAAATCTCATTATGGCTGCTGTGTGGATAATAGACAGAGGGGAGCAAGGGTGGAAAAGAGAGGTGAGTTAGGAGGCCATTGCAAAAATCCTGGTGAAAGATGACGGAGGCATGGACCAGGGAGGTAGCATTGGTGGTGGAGCAGACAAGATTTGCTAATGTCTGAGAGGAAAAGAACTCAAGGGTATGCCACGGTTTTTGGTTGAGCAACTAGAAGTTTGGAGTTTCCCTTTATGGAAAAGGGAAGACTGAGGGAAGCATAGTTTTCTCTGTGTTTGTGTGTGTGCGCGTGCGTGTGTTTAAAGGGAGAGAGGAACCAGAATTTCAATTTTGGATGCTTTTATTTTGTAATGTCTAGTGGACTTTCAAGTTGAAATGTTAAAAAGGGAGTTGACTCTAAATGACGGGAGGTAGAGGTAGGACAGGAGACAGACATTTGAGATTAATACTGAGGGGCAGTATTAAAAGCCATGGTGCTGGGTGGAGTTCCAGAGGTTAGAGAACAGGGGATAAAAAGGAATCTGCAACAGCCACTGAGGAGGGCTGGTCCCAGCCATTTGCCAGGTCTCATAGTCTCCACCCTTAGCAGGCTCTTCTTTCCAACCCCTAGCCTCCACCTGTCTCCAGCACTCCCAACACCCTCTCTTGGCCAGGTAAGAACTAGATCCTTTGCCCCAGGCTTCTTCAGCCAACTACTTCCTCAGCCAATGCCTTGTTCCTGCTTTCCTGTCAAACTAGACAGGTGGGACTTCAACTGGTAGCTGGGCCCTTCCTCTAATGTATGTCCTGGTAAATGTGCCACAACGCCACCCTTCACTTAATATTTACACCCCTCCCATTACATGACCTGTTTCTCTACTGTTTTTCCTCACTGTCCTCCATCTTCACACACACACACACACACATATACATACACACACACACCCCTAAGGATTTTATCCCTTGAAAGGAGAAACAAGAACCTGCCTGATCTCTCATCCTGGTTCTAGCTCTCTGACAGGGACTTTGTAAAACCGGCCTCATTAAGTCTTCCAGGTGAAGCTCTCAATATGCTAAAGGAAGAGTTTTAGAATTTAGAAATTCCCTCCTCTCTTTCCACAAAGCCTAGCTTTTAAGGAAAAGCTCTTGATAAAAAGATCAAGTAGGTGACATATGATAACCAAAGGTGATTAATTGCCTCTGAGTTCTTACTTCCCCATGGCCACAAACGCCATGGCTCAGCCTTGGAGGGAGAAAGCTGAAAGTAATATCATTAAAGGAGAAATGAAAATATATCATTTTGATATTTTCAAAATACGATTCTGTTCTCAACTCGACCATCTACACACAGATAGCAATCTTCCCTTTCCCTCCCTGCACACCTGAAGAGAAGGTGGGTAAAGAGGTGAACTGTGAATGGAAAATTTTATGGGCCACTGGATAGGTAAGTGGGACAGAGACAGTGAGAGCTGCAAGGGAAGACAGTACATAGCAGAAAAGGAAGGAGAGCTGGAAACACAGGGAGGGACCTAGTGTTCGGGAGGCATCCTCCTTTGTTTTCTCAATGGGTTGGAGATGGGGAGGGGGCATATTTTTAACACGCAAGTTTGCCACCCCTTGAGTCGAGTTCAGAGAGAGCTGGAGAGCTGCAGTTCTGTGGCCAGCAGAGGGAAGCTGCAGGGAGAGTTGCCACTGAGCCCGGCGGAGATTTAGCACATTGATTTTCTCCCTTCTTTTTTTTCTAGGCATTGTGGTTTGTGATTGAGTGGGGAGGTTGGGGAGGACAGCCAAGGCTTTTAAAGGTGCCAATACTCCAGCAAGAAATAAGGAATAGTGGCTGCTGAAAGAGCCTGGATGATCAGTTCTACCCTCCCATGCTTCATTTTTCTTTTCCTCTTTTGACTTTCTTGGATGACCCTGCCTGTCAGCAAGCTGATGAAGAGCTTTGGTGAGGCCCAGAGCAGGAGCCGGTGGAGGGCTCCAAGGTCAGGGTCCTGAACGGCGCTGATGGTTACACTTGAGCACATCGTCACCCAGCAACTTGGTCCATGTCTTCCTGCCTTCACTCACTCTTCCACTCTTGCATCCACCAAATATCTATGGAGTGTCCACTATGCATACAGTTGCAACCAAATAGGCACGGTCTTGCCCTCAAGGAGCGTATACTCTCGTTTGGTAGATAACATGAAATACATAATGTGATTATTATAAATAATATGTGATTATAAATAATCAGTCATCAGTAATCCTGCTGGGGACTTCTGAGAGACCATATGGAACATGCCTCAGAACTGCTCCCTGAGGGCTCAGGAACCTGGGTATTTATACAACTGCCATTGCATTGGTGAAGATTGCTTCTGGACTCTACCAGCAGACACTGCTTTATGTTCCATTGGCCTTCCCACACCAATCTGGTAGATTCCAGAAGCAGCGAGACCAGGCAGGAGGCTTTTGCAATAACCCAGAAAAGAGATGATGGTAGCTTGGCCCAGGGTGGTAGTAGCCTCATGATAAGAGGCAGCTGATTTCTGGATATATTTTGAAGGTAGAGCATATAGGATTTGCTAATAGATTGGATGAGGGGCATGAGAGAATGGGAGGAGTTAAGAATAACTATGGTCTCTGGCCTGATCAATAGGAAGAAGAGAATAAATGCTGTTTGAGATGGGGGGTGGATTTAGGGAAGAACAGGTTTAGGCCTGCTAGATTGGGAATGCCTGTTAGACCACCAAGTGGAAATATTGAGTAGGCAACTGGCTATGTGTGTCTGACCCACAGTTTTGGCCAATTTCCTCCTGGCCAACCTAGAGTCTTTTCTATCTTGACACGATACTTGATATCTTAAAATCTGGGCACTTCCATTCTCACCCCACATTTCTGAGTAGGTACAATTTCTTTTTTCTGGGTTCTCATCTTCCTTCTCTCCCTGCTCCTAAATGCAAAAGAACAGGTGATTAGAAATTATCCCGTGCTTGGAGAATGACCATTTTAATGCCTACCCCATCCCCAGTCTTACCTCCATCAATTATTTTCCAATGCCTCCTGAACTAAGGCTTACATTGTACCACAGTTTAAACAAACCACCTCTCAGGGCTTTGCTCAATTTTGTGCTCACAAAGCAAGCCTCTGAGGACAAGGGTTCTTATATGCCTTGATATGGGGAAGAGAGGTATTGGGAACAATGGAAACAAAGTAAGTTTTCCCCTTGAAAAATATACTAAGGCTCCCTTATGACATAAATAATCTCTTAAAGCTCAGTGTCTTAACACAATGGAAGTTCTGCCCATATTACAGTCCCATGTGAGTCAGGCATCTTGCCTGGTGGCTCTCTTCTAGGTGGTGACTCAAGGACCCCAAAATCACTTCATTGTGTCTCCTCCATTGCACAGTCCTTCACTTCCAGCTGTGGAAAAGGGGGAGCTAGAGCACGGAGGGTCCCTTGGGACATTTTAGAGCCAGGTTGCAAAGTGGCATGTATCACTCCTGACCATATTCTGCGGGTTAGAACTCAATCACATGGTTCCACCATCCTGCAAGCGAGGTTGGATGATATAGTCTCCCTATGCGCCCAGGAAGAGGACGCAGTATTGGCCAGCATCTAGCCAATCCCTGCCACAAAAGGTTTATCTCTCACAGTAAATTAACACATTGGCATTCAGGTTTTGTTCTTATTTTCTTGAAATTTTTGTAGTGTGACTCCACTTTGTAATGCCTGATTGCCTCTGGTGACCTAAAAAGATAAAGTTTCTGACTCTGCAAAGCTGAGGACCAAATCATGCTGACCCCAGGGTGCAGTCAACCGTGAAACTCCTCCGGCCCACATCTCATCCAGAACCCTGCCTAGGCTGAGTCACCAAGAAAGGATTAAGTCCCTTATCTGTGCTCTGTTTAAGATGCCAACCAAGTGTGTCCAAAATTTATTTATTTCTAGGATCTCTTTCTACTTCCCCAGTAAGCCAGGCTCAACCCACTGTCATGGCTAGGGAGGTGGCGAGGAAAAGTGAGTCAAAAAATAAAGTGAGAAAGAAAAGGGGGGAAAGAGCTGGAATAAGAGGGGAGTAAAGGAAAGAAAAGGGGGAGGAGCCTAACAATGAGAGGGTGAGAACTTGGGACAGGTGAAAAGAAAAGGGGGTGAGGTGGTGCTGAGGAGAGGGAAAAGACAGCCAGAAAAGGGGGGCGGGCCCCTTTAAGAGAAACACCCTGCAGGAACCAGGGCAGGCCCCGAGCTGAGGCAGGTAGGGGGCAGGCAGCGGCAGCGCGGAGCTGTTACCACGGCTGCGCAGCCCTCTCATTGGGTGCTGTGGAGCCCACGCGATCCCATTGGGTGCAAAGAGCGCAGCTCACTGTCTTCCACCGAGGAAGTGGGGAGAGGGCAGATGAGAGAAACTGATGGGGAAGGGAGAGATGGAAATGAGAGAAAGTGCTGGAGCAGAGAAACCGAGACGGGAGGGGGAAAGCTGCATCTGCCGGGGAAGAACCTGTCAGCGCCTTTGTGCTTGTCATTCTAGGCTTTGCCTCCTGAAGAGACTCAACGGCCCTCACTCCTCGGTTTTAGTATGGAATAAACACAATTGCTCATCAAGAGAAAACGGAAACTACGTCTCTGGCTTACACCCCACCCAACTGAGCTTCCCGAGCCTGGCCTTCCTCTTGTGGTCCTTACTTTCTACTCCGCCCCCCCCCCCCCCCCCGCCCCCGAGAACCCAGGGCCTGGGGCCATGAGCCCAAGAAGTGCGACTTGGGGTGGTGGAGAAGGGTGTGAGAGCTGTAATTGGAGGACTAAAGAGCCCCTTCCCCGGATGAGCAATGGCCACCGAATAAGCCTTAAAGGATCAAACCGGCCCCCCCTTTCTGGGCTTCTCCTCTGAAAGTAGACGTCTGACGTGTTATGGCAACATTTTTCAGACTCCGGGCTATTAGCAGACAGAACATGCTAAAAAAGAGGTCAAGACAGTTCCCCTGAAAGCTGATGCTGACTGGGGGTCAATTCTAGAGCCAGGTAGAGCAGGGCAGGGACTGTCAGGAATGTAACTGTCCCCCAGGGAAATTTCCCCAAACTGGGGACTCATGGCCTTGAACCTCTCTAAATGGTTCACTATCCCAGTCCGTCAGGGCTGCCTTGATTTCTTCCTCTCTCTTTCATTTGTTTTTTCCATTTGCTGTCCCTTGGTTTTTCTTTTTTCTGGGTCACACCTGAAATTTCTCATGGGCCCCATGGACATCACTAACTCTACAGGGTGCATAGTAAAAGAGGGTGTGTATCCTTAAGCCCACCCAGGATGAAGGCTTCTTTATTCTGGCATATTGGGGAACTTTATTACCACAAGGTCCTCTCACTGCTAAGCTCCACCCCAAACCTGTCAGTTAAAATGCACAATTTACTTTGCATCCGTTTAAAGCAACTGAAAGCAACAGCTAATATACACAGTACAGTTTTAAAGTAATAAGGCTGACACTACAAGACACATAGGAAAACCACATCATCACTTCAGTTACATCTAAACAGGTGGTGGTAGCAACACAATCTTGTTTCACTCAAAACTCTCCCAGATGGGTTGAATGCCCTTTCCAGGTACCTCCAGTTACCACTCCTCTGTTCATTCCTTTTCATCAGGCTCCCTGAGTCTGGGGAGGGTGATGAGTGGTTGGCATCTTCCCTGCTTCCAGTCCTGCCTGCCTCTTGGAGGCTTTGGAAACCAAGTCTCTTAGGTCCTTTGGGCTGCCCGGCTGCACCATGCACTTCCTAGGCTCCATTCTTCCTTTTAGTTCTTGCTCTATTTCCTCCTGCCCTTGCTCATAGCATTTTATGGCCCTCTCTTCACTGGGATTCAGCTTGTTTTTGTGACTCTCTAGCTTGCCTGTCTGAACTACTACATTAATAAGTTCCCTTAATTCATCACAGCTTCTGCCCCTGGGCTTAGTAGTAGAGGCCTGACCTGGATGCTCCAGGGCCCAAGCCCACGTCACCTTGACCAGTAATGATCAGCAAGCTCCAGAAAGCAAGCATCTTCTATTAGCAAGTCCTGGCTCGGTTCTGCCTTATAAATAAACATCCTTAAGAAGTTGAGCCAATTTGCTTTACTAGAGCCACCTTTTCATTTCCCATCTCAACGCCAGATTCCACTCAGAATACAATCAGTCTGAAGGAAGGTTGCTGAGCAGGACCCTAAAACAAATTAGATGACTGTAAATACTCAAGTGCCTTTTAGACTCTCGGAGCTGGATTGGACCTTAGAGACCACCTAGTCCAATGGTTCCCAAAGGAGAAGGGGAGGATTAGCAGAGCTGAAGCATGCCAGTGATGGGAAACAAATAGTGTAGCCAAACATCTGTAACATTTAGGGCAAAGTAGACCAGGAAGATGGCGCTAAGCCTGGCTGATCGTCAGAATTGCATGGAAGCTTAAACTAGCATGTTTCTGTTTGGCTTAACTTTCCCTTCTCTACTGGGTTTCTCTAAAATGTTCATTTAATTTCTTGAAATTCTTTGTCCACTTGTTTTGTGAAATAGCCTATTCTCCCTCCTACTCTTTCAGTGGTTCCTCCTCTTCACTTGCTGTATTTCCTAAGATTTTTTGTCTTTCCACCCACTAACTTGAGTCACTCACAAACACCACATAATAGCATGGACATATTCATCACTTTATATTTACCACATGCCTTCATGTTTATTCTCATTCAATCATCAAACTCTGAACATGCTGTCTCCTAAAAAAAACACCATCCCAATAACTTCTCCCTCTGTCCTGTGCCCAAATGACATCCACAGACTTGTCTAAATATATACACAGGTAGCATGGTGTTTAATGCCACTCTTCCTGAGGACTTCTCATTTCCACTGAGTCCCAAAGTTAGAGAACAATATAACAAGTGTCATGCCCACCCACCACCCCCTGAATCCTAATGACCACTTACGGGACATCTTATGAGATTAGGAAACCAGTGCTGCTGGATTTAACCCATCACCCACATTCATGCTATGAAAGAGAAGGCCTTAGAGAACCAAGGAGAAGATCATTCTAGATTTTTGACATGATATGTATTTTCCATACATACTCCAATGGATAAGGGGAGAGAAGATTTTGCCCTCCTTTCCAATCAGCAGGGGTTTCTAGGAAGCACTCAAGAGCCTGATATGTCTCTTGGGAGATATTAGGGACTTATGTCCAATAATACATGCCTGAAAAATATAAAGGCAAAGGCTTGAGGTGGCAGAGCAAGAAGAGAGAGTGTGTGTACTACCTTGGTGCACTTGCACTCATGACTTTGGGACAAAGATGTTTCCTGGTGGACCAAATATGAGATGTGCTGGAAGGAGATGACCTAGTGCCATCTTCAAAAGTACCTGGCCCACAATAACTACCTCGTGGGATGAAGTGACTCAGCAGAGGGATGGTCCCCTGTGGTTCAGAGACTGAGTGTTGGAGGCTTAAGCAGCCACTTGGAGAAGCCATCACCTGAGTCATTGGAACTGCACTGGCATGTTCTAGTGCAGAACCCCAGGGGAACCACAAAAGCCAAACTTGAGTTAACAGTCAGCTTTGAAACTCTGCCAAGGCCAGAGGGTACCAATATGACAACAGCCAGAAACTTTACCTTTTCCCTAATCTCTTCCCCACCCTCACGTTGGGGTCAGAAATAGCAACTAGCAAGTGTGTGAGGAGCCAGCAGAGAAAAAAGAGAGTAGCCGTCCCACCCCCCTAGTACAGTGCAGGTAGTACAGAACTGGGGTGGGGGGAGCAAAGCTCTACGTGGATTAATTATGATATGGGGCTGCCCATATTAATTATGAAGATAAATCCATTCTTGTGATTAAAGGGACTAGAAAATCTGAAAACTTCCACAGGACTTCACCTGGGGCAAAAACTAGCCCTCAGAGCATGCTCAAAGAAACAAAAGGGAAGTTTAGTCTCTCTCATTCAATAAAATGATTACACATATTGGCACACAGACACCAATGAGCAGATAAGGGCATATCAAAACATTACTTGACCTACAGTTAAAATAATTTGGGAGTCCTCTCTGTCTCCTCAAGGAGGCAGCCGAGAGGCAGATGCAGGGGTGCTGATCTTTGCAAAGACCTGGTGGGCAAGACTGTCACTCTTGAAGTGGAGCCCAGTGACACCTTCGAAAATGCCAAAGCCAAAATCCAAGACATGGCCGGCAGCCCGCCTGACCAGCAGCATCTGACTTTTGCAGGTCAGCAGCTAGAGGAAGGCCGCCCTCTCTCAGACGACGACACCAAGAAAGAGGCCACCCTGCACCTGCTGCTCCGTCTCTGGAGAGGCATTATTGAGTCTTCCTTTTGCCAGTTTACCCAGAAGTACAACTGCCACAAAATTACCTGCCACAAGCTCGCCTGTGCTGCCACACTGACAACTGCCACAAGAAGTGCGGCCACACCAACCACCTGTGCCCCAAGGAGAAAGTCAAATAAAGGTCCCTCTTCATGGGTCCTTGGCTTCCCAGGCGGCAGCCTCCTTCCGGAGCCCCATGGCCCTGAGAACTCAATATTAAGTTCCCCTTTCATTGACTGAAGCAGTATAAATAAATAAATAAATAAATAAATAAATAAATAAATAAATAAATA
>JAKSZT010000049.1:44491869-44602718 GCA_026826555.1 Tolypeutes matacus
ATAAATAAATAAATAAATAAATAAATAAATAAATAAATAAATAAATAAATATATTTATACATACACCTTGAGAAGCTGTGGACTTTGTATTTTGACTTTGTCATTCCCACTGTGATTTTTCTTATGACCAGAGATTGGGTTTACACACCCATCAGTGGTGGGATGTTTACTTCCTCCCAGGTACTTGTTTTCCACTAGGTACAGTACCACCCAATGAAGGAGGTGGTGACTTGGTGATGGGTTTGTAATACAAGCCTCTAGCCTTTCTGCAGAGTATTGCACAGAGAACAGCATGCTTTTCTGCTTGGTTGTACATTTTGCATAAAAACAGAAATCTTTACTAAAACCAGATGAGTATAAACTAGTATTAGCACAACATATATTATTGTATTAATCATGAATCTTCTATTTCTATAAAGAAATAGGAATATCTAAATATTTTCTTTCTAACTCAAAGTTTCACATACTTTAGCATGCATAAAAATCATTTTGGACTATAAGGACTTTGTCAAAATTCAGTTTCCTTAGGCTTTGTCCTTGGAGATTTTGTCTTGGGACAGGACATTTTAAATGCATTTTAATAAGCACCCCATGTGACTCTTGTGCCCATTGCAATTTGAGAACGATTGTTTTAATTATTAGCAATTGTATTACCACTCATTCCTCAATATAACCCATTATTTATCCCCAGGCTTGAGTAGAACTAGTTTACCCTGAATCTTTTAATTTAAAATCCTAATATTTGGGGGGCCTTAGGCTTTAGCAACTTTACCAGACAACAAACCTACTAAACGTCTCTCATATGGAAAACTAGGAAATTGGTTCTAATTACCTACCTTCTAATTTACTAGAAAAATTCATATTTGCCCTTTTTGGAGCTCTTTTTCTTCAGGTGATGGAAACAAACAAAATGACCGGTTAAACTGTAGATTCACAATAGTTTTTCCCTTCAGAACCATGGCTCTAATCGATAACAAACAAGTGAAGTTTATTCAGTAAACACTTTCCAAAGCAAAGATCACACACTCGGGATTAGATACAAATCTGCTTCTGATACATCTGCTTTAAAATGTATAGGTGTGACTAGAATAATAAAGATCAGGAAGGAGGAAATCCATCTAGTCCAGGGATTTTAATTAGATGCTCGAGTCAATGACCTTTAAGGTCCTTTTCTTCCAAGATTCTGTCATTTGTTTTTCTCTATTAAATTTCTTCTTGGCTTTGGCCGATCATTTCAGCCTGTTGAGGACATTTAGAGTCTTGGTTTTGTCTTCTATTGTATTAGCTATTCCCCCAGCTTTGAGTCATTCTCCAATCTAATATGATTCACATACCTTTGAAGAAATTCTTCCAAGTTGGTAATAAAAACACAGACCCAAAAAGATCCAATCTTTAATGCAGTGCAACTAGACTTATTCTACAAACGATGCATATATTGCCCAAGCTTGCATAAAGGAACCTCAATATATGCCTGTAATTGCACAAAAAAAGAGGATGGAAAGGTAGTAAATATATTCCCTGACGGTTGTCAGAGATGCATACTGGGTGAGTTGGGAGGGAGGTGGGCCGTAGTCAGGTAGTAGAGTGAGGTTGAAAGAAGAGACTCTGGAAGGACCACAGGGCACTGATAACAATGATAAACAATTACAACAATATTAAGCTGCTTTTATTTAGCATTGGCCATTCATCAGTCCCTGCAAGCACTCTATATGCATCATTTCATTTAATTCCTGTAGTCCTTTATAGAAAAGACCTAGTGGCTACAAGCATGGCTCTGGGGTCAAATGGCTGGGGTTTGAATACTGACTCTAGCGCTTACTATTTGCTTGCTGCTGTGAAAGCCACATCTGAAAATGAGGATAATAATAGCACTACTCAAGTACTTGTGGTCTTAGGGAATTCTAGCTGCTATAACAGATAAGTCCTCAAATCTTAGTGGCTTAACATAATAAAGGTATACTTCACACATATAACAGTCCAAGTGGGTATCTGACAGGTGGTCTTCCACATGGATATTCAGGGACCCTAGTTCCTTCCATTTTGTGACTTTGCCAACTGCTTGGTAGAGAGTGGAGATTTGCAAATGGGCTGGGGAAGAGGCTAGAGTTACGCACTGAACTTAGAAGTGATGCACATTCCACAATACCCAAAACTCAGTCGTGCATCTACTACAGCTGCAAGGCAGACTGGGAATCTGCATGAAGTCCTTGGAACACTACTTGGCACATAGTAAGTACCCAATAAATGATAGTGATCACTGCTACTAATACAAATACCATACGATGAGTTGACTTAAACAACAGGGATTTATTGGCTCATGGGTTCCAGGCTGGAAGTCTAAAATCAGCATCAGCAAGGCAATGCTTTGTCCTCAAAGACTGTGGTGTTCTGGGGCTGGCTGTCCATGATTCTTGGGTTCTTCAGGTTTCCCATCACATGGTGATGTCCTCTCCTTTCTCTTCTGGATTCCGTTGACTTCCTGCTTCTTGCATCTTCCTTGACTTTCTATTGCCTTCTCTAAAAGACCCAGTAATAGGATTAAGACCCATCCTGATTCAGTTGGCCACACTGTAATGAAAAATAACAGCTTCAAAAGCTCCTATTTACAATGGATTCACACCCATAGGAATGGATTAAGATTAAGAACATGTTCAAACTGGGAACAATTCAATCCACCACAAATGCCACTTCTATTGTACCAGCTCTGGATGCTTCTTTATTTGTCTGATTTTGTTCTCCTTGGATTTGTGATGATTTGGGCTCTGTTTGTAACTATTAGGAAACTTCAGGCATTAAGACAGGCTCTGCTCTGTGGATACCACCCACAGCATCTTCTCTGATCGCAGTGGTCACAGTAACACCAGCAGGACGTGAGGGTGGGGACGAAACAAGGAGAGGCTACGACGTTATGGGCTGCTACCCAGAAGCCCCTGCTTGGCACAGAGACTCTTGCATTCCCAATGTGCTTCTTCATTAGGTCTAAGGAGGCCTTTGCATGAAAACCCACAATTTAAAGTTCAACTCTGTATGATCATTTAATCAGTTATTAAGCAATCAACTTAATCTCTCTACCCCCTCCCAAACAAAACAAAACAAAACAAAACAAAATAAACCATAAGCATAGGCTGACTAAAATATTTGGAATGGGGGTGGGATACAGAGCATTTGGATATAGTAGTATAGGCTTTAATTTTCTGCCTTGATAAAGTATTTGCAATTCTTACATCATGGAAAATAAATTTTGTAATTTATATAGCAGTTATAATAAACTTGGAAAAATCTATCATGCTTTTAGTGCAACATAATGGTTAGGATCAGATAGATCTGCATTTTAATTTCAGCTCAATATCTTACTAGCCTTGTGACTATGGGTAAGTTATTAATTACTCCCAGCTTCAGTATCTTCATCCAATAAGGGAGAGTAATAACAGTAGCTATAACACAGAATTGCTTTGCACAACACCTGGAAATAGAAAACTCAATAAATGGTACTTATTTTTGTTACAATGATGATCACCAAAAAACACCACACATTTTCTTCTTCATAACCCTGGGGTTCAGGTGGTAGGTACAGGCACTCCTTCTCCAAAGCTGTATCCTAACTGGACTTTTGAAGAATATTATTTCAAAGAGTCACCTTTCAGCATTCTAGCTCTACATATTTCCTTTGTGGAGGTATATATCTATCTACATGATCTTCTTTGCACAAATTCGAGGGTGTAATCCAAACAGTTAAGGTGATTTTTTAAAGCAGCCTGCCTTTGCAGAAGCAGGCTTCAAAATGTAGGTGTTTATAGGATGTGTGGAAGGCTCCCTGAGCAAAGTCTGGCTGAAGCTGGAGGTAGGGGATCTTAAATGCCAACCAAGCCTCACTCAATCTCCTTGTTAATCTGCATGATGATTCTGTTTGCCAAAAAGAGGTTTCCCACTTGACCTCGAAGTCTTTGTGAATCACAGACCCCTTTGAGGACATGATGACAGTCATGGGCACTTATCACAGAAAAATACATTTGTGGCCATACATGTAAAGGTTTGCAACCAGTGTCAGAGTGCCACCTGTGGCCATCAGGTTAAGACACACTTCTCCTACGGTTCATTTGTTTTTGCATGTGGGTGAAAACAGCAGTCCTAAGCCTAAGGAGGGGAATAGCACGATCAGACTCGACTCTGCAGTCTGAGTGGGGAAGCACGTGATGGGGGTGATGTGAGAGGCAGGGAGGCCAAGTAGATCCTTTCAAGAGATGATGTCTTATTTGAGGCAGCAGCAGAGAGGAGAAACAGGTTGGGTCTCATTCAGATGTGTAAATGAGGACTCAGTCACTAGGTGAATGTGGGGTGGTAATGAGGAAGAGGGAGGATCCAAGGAGGGCAACCAGTTTTCCAGCTTAGATGATAGGCTGGTGAATCACTGAGCTAAGGAGGATGAGAAGGAAAGGGTGATAATGGATTTAGGGATAAATTATAGGGATTAACTTTTCATTCATTCTCCTTTCTTTGTTTCCAACATGGGGTCAAAGGCATATCTACCAATCTCCTTGAGATCAGTATGATTATTTACTTTATTTTCAAGACTGTCTTTTTTCAACATAATAGAATCTCCAGTAGAGCTTATTCTTTCCTTCTCTCCTAAGCCTGAATCTTTTCATATCCATCCTGTTCTTGGCAAGAATCCTTGGAGAGTAGCCTGGGACATACCTAGTGGTAAGCCACCTGCTCTGGGTTGAGGGTGGATCTATTCTAGTCATGGGTTTTGTGATCTGGACAAAGGAATTGAGTATGTGCCTGTCAAATTGTTAGGCAATACTAAATTTGGTGGGCCAGCTGAATTCTAGCAGGAAACATGCAAAATAAGGTTTAGTAATTGGAGAAAAACTGGCCCACAGAAAAATTTGGATGAAATTCAGGAGGGCTACATGGCCATAGCATTCTAACTCTAGGAATGCAACTAGCTATGTGCCCTTGTAGTAAAAGGACCACTCTTCAGTACCACACCAAAGAGTTTTTGAGCCAAAGGGATCTTTGGGAAGAAGCCATCTCCTCATTTCAGCAGCAGCAGATTAAAAGATTTTTTTCCAACTTTAAACAGTTATGGTTCTCAAAGTTCACTTCCTTTGAGCTTTCCTGATCCCATCCCATCCAATCAAAATTAGTTGCACTGGCCCCTCTAGCTCCACAGGATTGTGCTCATTACTCTGTGTAGCTTCATTATAATTCATATTGTTTACCTGATGATTCCCCTTCTAGATTATCAGCGCCCTGAAAATAAGACTTTATCTTTTGTATCTCTGCCTTCCCAGGGCCTATAATAGTGCTTAGCTCATAATACCTGACTGTATTAGTCAGCCAAAGGGATACTAATTAGTCAGCCAAAGGGGTACTAATGCAAAATACCAGAAAATGGTTGGGTTTTATAAAGGGTATTTATTTGGGGTAGAAGTCCACAGTTACCAGGCCATAAAGCTTAAGTTTCTTCCCTTACCAAAGTCCATTGCCAAGTGTTGGAGCAAGACAGCTGCTGACGTTTGCCAGGGTTCAGCCTTCTTGGGTTCCTCTCTTCTTGGGGCTGCGTTTCTCTCCAGGCTCAGTGCCTCTGTTTCCTCCACAAGGTCAGCTGTAGACTATGAGGCTCTCTGGGCTTTGCTTCTCTCCACAAGGCCAACTGTAAACTCTCAGGCAAACGGCTCATCTCTATCCCGGGGCCTTCTCTCCTTCCTCACAACCAAGCTCCTCCGACTGCTCACCTCCCTGGCTCCAGCATCAAAACTCCAACATCAGAACTGCTCTCTGTCTTTTGCCTTGCCTTTTATATTTGATTCCCCCACCCACCAAGGGGTGGGGCTCAACACCCTACTGATGTGGCCCAGTTAATGCCCTAATCATAACTTAGTCTGCCCAGATTAGCAGACCAGTTTACAAGTATAATCTAATATATATATTTTTGGAATTCATAATTACATCAAACTGCCAAATGGCTACACCTGACCAAAAAGTTTTGGTTGAATAATAAAAAGAAACCACAGGGGGTGGATATGGCTCAAATGGTTGGGCGTCCATCTGCCATATGGAGGGACCTGGGTTCGATCCCCAGGACCTCCTGGTAAAATAAAAAAAATATATATAGAAGGCACATGGGCTGCCAGGCTCTGTGTGTCGGTGAGCCGCCAGGCCCCGGGAGCCATGCAGCAAAAGATGATGACGTAACAGTAGAGAGACGCAGGGGAGAGTCAAGACGAGATGCTCCGAAAGCTCCGAAAACCAGGAACCGAGGTGGTGCAGGTGGCAGGACACCTCTCTCCTACATCGGAGGTCTCCAGGATAGAATCCTGGTGAAGACTGGAGGAGGAGGATGAGAAGAGATGGCAGGAAACAGTCACAGAGAATTGCCCAGCGAATGGACACAAAACAGCAAATGGGGAAGGGGTTGTTTAAAATGGATAAAGTAAATAAATAAATCTTTGAAAAAAAAAAAAAAGAAACCACACATTTTTTTATGTATTATGGTCATCATAATTTCTCACCTGAGGTGCTCTCCTCTATACATGATATAATCCAGTAACTCTCTTAAAATTGTAAAGGCCAAAACTTGAACACAGTTCTCCATATCTTTGGCCATCATAAAATATAGGGGAAAAAAATACTCTGTGCCTGGACACATGTATCAGAGTTCTCTAGGGAAACAGAGATGACATGAGATATCTGTAAATATTATGAGATTTTATAAAATTGTCTCACACAACTATAGGGATGCACGAGTCCAAGCTCCATAGGCAGGTTGCAGCTGGGAAATCCAGTGAAGGCTTTTGATGAATTCTCCAGGAGAACATAGTGGGCTGAAGTAGAGATGGAAATTCTCTGTTCTAACTGCTATTCATCACTCCTCTTTTTAAGGCCTTCAACTGATTGGATGAGGTATCTCTCATTGCTGAAGGCAATCTCCTCAGTTGATTGTAGATGCAATCAACAATAGATGCCGGGAAGCGGCTGTGGCTCGATCAGTGGGGCTCCCGTTTGCCATATGGGAGGCCCCGGGTTCGGTTCCTGGGGCTTCCTGGTGGGGGCGGGCCCGCCCGCACGGCGTGGTTGGCTGACCCAGCGAGCACAGGCAGCAAGGGGGGGATAGATGAATAAATAAATAAAATCTTTAAAAAAACAAACAAACAAAAAAAAACAATAGATGCCATCACTCACTGATGATTTGAGTTGATGAAATGTCCTCGCAGTAACAATTAGGCCAGTGCTTGCTTGACCAAACAACCAGGCCACATTACCTGGCCAAGTTGACCCATTAGCCTAACAATCACAGTCCATATCTAGTTAACTTGGCAGCCATACAAATCACCTTAAACCATACTTAATCTCTAAATAAAAACAATAACAGACATATATATTGCCTAACAATATTTAATGGTCCTGCATACAACCAAGAATGCCCTAAATCTCTCCAGAATAGGTTGCAAGTCCTCAGGTAATATTCACTCTTAAACTTGATATCCTATGATTTAAATATCATGACATAAAATTAATACACCTTATGTCATATGATAAGGGGAGAAGACAAGGAAGAAAACAGATATTTCTTTTATGTACATATACAAAAATACTCATAACAAAACAAGGAATGAATATTCATGACCATTACAGTCCTCATTTCTATAACTGGTCATGTGGACATAGCTCATAATTATTACTACCTTCTTCAACTAGCCATTCTATGTTTCCTTTACCCTCAGTAAGCATTAGTTGGCTGTGGTTCTTTGCCTGGTGGGGTATCCCAAACTTTCATTCCTGAAGCTTTGGGGCCATTGGTAGTCCTGCCTGGATTGGGTTATTGCAGTTTTCCATTAACTTTAGTCACAGGGCAGGGTAGCATTAAGAGTCTCCCTAGTGAATCTCCTGTAATCCAGGCAAACTCTATTTTTACCTCCATTGTGTAGTTGCAGTCCTATTTCCCTTTGATAGGATCAATCACCCAGTCAGTACAGGAATTCCTTTCTTTGCCTGTTAATTCAGAGGCATGAAGAGCCCAAAGTGCCCAGGTGGCAGTCTTAACTTTCAGTTCAGTGGAATTGTTGTTTCTCCTGGTGGAAGTACTACTCCTTTAGGAAACAGGACCTGTAGACCAGCACATCTTAAGGTTGCAGGGAAGGGAAGCAAAAATTTTTCTAGTGGATCATGAGGGGACATACTGAGTGGTGCCACTCCCATTTCCACCCCTTGATTCCTGGGCCTGTGAATCCTGGCTATAGGAGAAACAGCACCATAGAGGGGACACAGCCTCCTGGAGAACATTGCCCTGGCCCTGTAAGGTATTGCTACCTAGTTTGCACCGTAAGTGAGTCTTCAAAAGGCCATTCCATCATTCTATCACTCCAGCTGCTTCAGGATGATGGTGAACATGGTAAAACCAGTGGATTCCATGAACATGTGACCATATCTGCACATTATTTGCTGTTAACTGGGTTCCTTGATCAGAAGCAAAGCTGTATGGAATACAAGATGGTGGATGAGCATTCTGTAGTCCATGGATGGTAGTTTTGGCAGAAGTATTGTGTGCAGGGAAAGCAAACTCATATCTGGAGTATGCGTCCATTCCAGTTAGAACACATCGCTGCTGTTTCCATAATGGAAGTGACCCAATGTAATCAACCTGCTGCCAGATAGCAGGCTGATCACCTTGGGGTGTGGACGGACTGTGGGCCTCTGCTGGTGACAGACTAGGCACTCAGCAGTGACTGTAGCCAAGTCAACTTTGGTGAGAGAAGTCCGTGTTGCTGAGCCCATATATATCATCCATCCCTCTTACCATCTGTGTTCATGAACCCATTGGGCAATGACAGATGTGGTTGGGGAAAGAGGCTGACAGATATCTACAGAACAGGTCAGCTTATCTACTTGATTATTAAAATCTTCCCCTGCTGAAGTCATGAATGCCATGTCGTGAGCATTGACATGGGACACAAATATCTTCATGTTTTTTTGCCCACTCAGAAAGATCTAGCCACGTGCCTCCTCCCCAGAGCTCTTTGTCACCAATTTTCCAATCATGTTCCTTCCAAGTCCCCGACCATCCAGTCAAAACATTGGTGACAGCCCATGAATCAGTATATAAATGCACCTCCAGCCATTTCTCTTTCCAAGCAAAATGAGCAACCAGGTGTACTGCTTGAAGTCCTGCCCACTGGGAGGAATTCCTCTCACCAATGTCATTCAGGGAGGTCCCAGAAAGGGGTTGCAGTGCTGCAGTTATTCATTTTCGGGTGATTTCTGCATATCATGCAGAACCATCTGCTGAAAACCAGGCCCAGGTTTTCTCTTCCTCAGTCAACTGGCTCTAAGGAACTCCACAAGAGGCCATAGCTGTCAGCTGGGAAAGAGAATGTAATGTGACAGGAGTGATGCCAATGGGCATTTGGGCCCCTTTCTCGTGTAACTTACTTGTGCCTTCAGGACCTGTTCATGCCCTATCTTGTATATACCACTTCCATTTTATGATGGAGTGCTGCTGTATATGCCCACCTTTATGGTTTGGCAGCTAAGACAATATCCAGTTCATGATAGGCAACTCAGGTAACTTGGTGGCCCATAGTTAAGTGTTCAGTCTCTACTAAGGACCACAGCAGGCCAAAAACAGTTCCTCAAAAGGAAAGTAGTTAACTGCAGAGAATGGCAAGGCTTTAGTCAAAAATCCAAAGGGTCTGCATTGTGAATCTCCTATTGGTGCCTGCCAAAGGCTCCAGACGGCTACTCTACTTGCCACTGACACTTCCAGCACCATTGGATGTGCTGGATCATATGGCCCAAGTGGCAGAGCAGCTTGCACAGCAGCCTGCACCTATCACAGAGTCTCCTTTTGTTCTTTCCCCCACTCAAAGCTTGCTGCTTTTCTGGTGACTTGGTAAATGGGCTGGAATAGTACACCCAAATGAGGAATGTGTTGTCTCAAAAAAACCAAAGAAGCCAACTAGGTGTTGTGTCTCTTCTTAGGTCATAAGAGGGACCAGATGCAACAGCTTACCCTTCTCTTTAGAAGGGATATCTCGTCATGTCCCACAACACTGGATACCTAGAAATTTCACTGAGGTGGAAGGCCCCTGTATTTTTTTTGGATTTATTTCTCATCCTCTCTCACACAAATGCCTTACCAATAAGTATAGAGTAGCTGCTACTTCTTGATCACTAGGTCCAATCAGCATGATAGCATCAATATAATGGACCAGTGTGATGTCTTGTGGGAGAGAGAGATGATCAAGATCACTGAGGACAATATTATGACACATGGCTGGAGAGTCGACATATCCCTGAGGTAGGACAGTGAAGGTATATTTCTGGCCTTGCCAGCTGAAAGAAAACTATTGCAGCAACTGATAAAAAAGCATTTGCCAGATCAAAAGCTGCTTACCAGGTACCAGGGGATGTGTTGATTTGTTCAAGCAATGATACCACATCTGAAACAGCAGCTGCAATTGAAGTTGTCACCTGGTTATGTTTACAATAATTCACTGTTATCTTCCAAGATCCATCTCTTTTCTGAGCAGTTCAAATGGGAGAGTTGAATGGGGCTGTGGTGGGAATCACCACCCCTGCACCTTAATGGTGGCACTGATCCCTGCAATCTCCCCAGGATTCCAGAATTGCTTTTGATTTTCTATTTTGCTAGGTAGGGGCAGTTCTAGTGTCTTCCACTTGGCCTTTCCTGCCATAATAGCCCTCATTCTACAAATCAGGGAACCAATATGGGGATTCTGCCAGTTGCTGGGTATTTCTATTCTATTTATGCATTCCTGAACTGGGGTAATAACCACAGAATGGCTCTCGGAAACTGTTTGACCCATTGTGAGAAGGACTTGAGCTAAAACATCATCAATCACCTGACCTCCATAAGCCCCTACTCTGACCAATGGACCACTGTGATGTTTTGGGTCTCCTGGAATTAATGTCACTTCTCAACCAGTGTTTAATAATACTGGAGGGGTCGGATGTGGCTCAACTGGTTGGGCGTCCGTCTCCCATATGGAGGGACCCGGGTTCGATCCCTGGGACCTCCCGGTAAAAATAATAATAATAATAATAATACTGGAAATGGCTTATCCTTTCCTTTCCCCCAATGCACAGTTACCCTGGTAAAAGGTTGTAGGTCTCTTTGGGGAAGACTGGGCAGAAGATTAACATTATAAATTTTTGCAGTGTAACAGGTCCTTCCCAAAGGCGACTGGTCTTCCCCTCATTCAAGTGTCTGTAAACTGTGTCAAGTCTGGGAATTGATTGAGGGACCATGTCTCTGTTTCTGCAATTCAGGTTAGACTTTTATTCACTCAACCTAGAACTCTTCAACTTATACAGATCAAGTAGGAATTTAGGACACTGTCCATGTATTTTACTTCTAGGTACTCCATGATCAATTAGCCAACACCATAGGTCTCTGAGTCTCTGACCATTTTGGTTGCTGCTTTGAGTCTGCTGTTCATTATGGTAGCCATACCCAATTTGTCTTTGGTGATTAAGTGCTGCCACTTGGCTTCTGCAGGCTGCTATGCAAAACCAAAAATGTTGGAACAGTGTTATAAATGGGTAAGGGTAGATTTTGGAAGAATTGTGAGATGCTTGATAGAAAAGGCCTAGATTGCTTTGAAGAGACTGTTGGTAGAAATATGGATGCTAAAGATACTTCTGATGAGGCCTTAGAATTGATGAAAGTATCATTGCAAACTGGAAGAAAGGTGATTCTTGTTTTAAAGTGGCAGAGAACTTGGCAAAATTGGATTCTGATGTCAGATGGAAAATTTGAAAGAGATGAGCTTGGATATTTAGATGAGGAGATTTCCAAACTAAATGTGGAACATGCAGCCTGGCAAGGATGCAGCTTATAGTAAAATGTGAGAGGAAAGGGATAAGCTGAGACTTGAACTCCTGGGAACAAAGAAACTAGAAATTGATAGTTTGGGAAATTCTGAGCTTCTGGAAAGCGAGTCCTTAGAGAATAATGCCCTATGTGAGGACTAAACTGAACACGGAACCAGCTTGTCATTTCAGTGTAAGTCAGGATTGGGAATGCAGTTATGTAGGAAAGATCTGTAAAGCCTTTTAAATAAATCTAACTGAGGCTCTGACTTGGCTTTGAAATTGAAATGACTTTCCATTGTTGGGATCCCATCTGATAGCTATATCCAATCTTATTTTTCTCTTCAGGATTCTTCAGAATTGACCAAGAGTGTATTAGGCAATGGTTTCTTAGAGTTTATATCAAAAGCCCAAGAAATGGAAGAAAAATAAATAAATAAATGGGACCTCATCAAAATTTAAAACTTTTGTGCATAAAGGACCTTATCAAGGAAGTGAAAAGATAATTTATACAAAGGGAGAAAATATTTGGAAACCACATATCTGATAAGTGTTTAATGTCCAGAATATATAAAGAAACCCTACAATTCAATGACGAGAGACAAACAACCCAATTTAAAAATGGACAAAAGACTTAAATAAACATTTCTCCAAAGAAAATATATGAATGGCCAAAAGCACATGAAAACATGCTCAAATCATTATCCATTGGGGACATGCAAACCAAAACCACAATGAGATACTATTTCACACCACTAGAATGGCTATTACTAAAAAAAATTTAAAGTGTTGGAGAGAATGTGGAGAAATAGTACCACTAATTCATTGCTGGTAGGAATGTAAAATGGTGTAGCTGTTATGGAAGACAGTTTGGTGGTTTCTCAGAAAGTTAAGTATGAATTTCCATATGACCTGGCAATCCCACTTCTAGGTATATATCCCAAAGAATTGAAAGCAGGGACTTGAACAGATATTTGCACACTGATGTACATAGCAGCATTATTCAAAATTGCCAAAAGATGGCAGCAACCCAGGTGTCCATCAACCAATGTACATACACAAAATGTAGTATATACATAAAATGGAATATTATTCAGCTGTGAAAAGGAGTGAAGTTCTGATACATGCAGACAACATGGATGAACCCTAAAGATATCATGTTGAGTGCAATAAGCCAGACATAAAAAGACAAATATTGAATGATCTCACTGTTATGAACTAATTAAAATAAGCAAATTCATGGAGTCAGAAACTAGAATATAGGTTACCAGGGGCTGGGGTAGGGATAAGGAATGGGAAGTTAATGCTTAAATTATACATAGTTTTTATTTGGGGTGATGGGAAAGTTTTGATAATGGGTGGTGGTGATGGCAGTGAAACATTGTGAACATAATCAACAGCACTGAATTTTACATTTTAATGTTGTTAAAGGGGAAATTTTAGGTTGTGTCTATGTTGCTAGAATAAAAATTTTAAAAATACAAAAAAACAGGATTGTATAACGCCAACCATGATCCCTAAGGTAAACCCTTCACTATAGTTAATAATACAATTATAAAAATGATTTTTCATGAATTATAACAAATGCACCACACTAATGCAAGGTGTTAATAATAGGGTGGTATTTGGGAACTCTGTATTTTATGTGTGATTTTTCTTCAAACCTACAACTTCTCTAATAGAAAACAATCTGCTTTTCACAAAGATGACACCCGAAGTGAACAAGGAAGACCCTGCCCCTCCCAAAACTGAAGCCAAAGCAAAGGCTTTGAAAGCCAGGAAGGCAGCACTTGAAAGGCACCCACAGCTATGAAGAAAAAAAAAAAAAAAAAAAGATCTGCATGTCACCCTCCTTCTGGTGGCCTAAGATGCTGCATCTAAGAGGACAGCCCAAATATCCTCAAAAAAGCACCTCCAGGAGAAACAAGCTTGACCACCAAGCTATCATCAATTCCTCTGACCACTGAGTCAACCATGAAGAAGGCTGAAGACAACAGCATGCTTGTGTTGATTGTGGACATCAAGGCCAACAGCACAGATCAAACAGGATGTGAAGAGGCTCTGTGACACTGATATGGTCGAGCTCAAAACCCTGATCAGTCCTGATGGAGAGAAGAAGGCGTATGTTTGCTTTGGATGTTGCCAACAAAATTGGGATCATCTAAACTGAATCCAACTGGTTAATTCTAAATATAAATTTCTTGAACATATAAAAAAACAAACAAAAAAACTGACTTCGCGATCACAGGACAAGACAGAGTTGCTTAGACTTGGAAGTAAGCTTTGCTGAGGACGGATTAATAAGCGTGGGAGAGAGCTATTCTGGGTTCCCAACTTAAATGGCAAGTATCTGCAGTCAATGATATTGATTATTATTTCTTCTGATTTTTGTCTGATTCTACAGTATCAGGCAACAGAAGAGTCCTTTTTCACCCTGAATATCCTCAATCATTAAACACAGGCAACTGGTGTGAATCTGCTCCTCCTTATCTCAGGAAACTTTAAGTCTTTACCCTAGTTGACTTGAAGACCCTATACATGCTGGTCTTCTGATCTTTTGATGCTGAACATATGGAAGACTGAATGATACCTATGACACCAAGGGGCCAAGCGGATCATCACAAGAGGCCAAGAACTTAGAAGAAGACCTTCCAGGTCAAGCATGTCAGAATTAGAGACCAAGTCCCAGAGCAGGTTCACTCCTTCCCTGATAATGCCAGGTAGCACCTTGCTGCTGTGCCAAATGACCACTCTGAGAAAGCCACCTGTTTCCACTTCTGAGGAAGGAGTCTCACCACGTGGAGGATAGCAAAGGCACAATGATGCCTGCCATCAGGAACAGCAGCCCTAGGAACCCACTCCATGGTTCACAAGTGTTGGGGTCAAGAGCAAAGCATTACTCATGCAGGATCAGCTTGGAATGCTTACTCAGAGAAGAGACAGAGAAAGGTCATCTTCAAAAGTAGGTGATGACTACCCCCCCACGGCCAGCTGACTGATGCAAGGAGGCCAAGGGCTTATCCCTCTTTTGCCACAAAACAAAGGATTCTGCTTCCTCCTCCTTCTGAAGAGATATAGTAGCAGGGGAGGGCCAGGTGCCATAAAATTTACATACCTAGCCTGGGAAAGTTTACAGGTGCTCAGGGGCAAAAGCAGAAGGAATGTTGAAGCAGACCACCATCTGCTAGGAGATAAGTTTTATCGTCTGTCCTAGGCACGAAGCCAACACATTATTTTTGAGTGCCAAGGAAAGGTGGAAGGCCTTGCTTGGCCTTCCAAAATACCTCTGGCTGCTCTCATGAATGGAAAGTACTGAAACCAAGAGGTAAGTGGAAAATGTCCTGATGAGAAAAGGGGTTTTCCTCTTTCTCCTATAAGCTTTGTTCAGAATATAAGCCTTGGATCTAGGTGAAAGATACCCATGTTCTTGCTCTCATGATGTGTCAGACATAATAAGATCTAAAATATCTATGATTTGGGGAACTAGGGCAAGGCTTTATCTTTTCCACCTGACTACAGAACTCCAAAAAGCCATAACCTTAAAAAGTAGGTCCACTAACAAACTCATTTTAGGGCAGTGTATCAAAGTTTGAGACTTTAAAAAGTAACTTAGAGATGAAGTGTCAAATTATCTCTTTTTATAAGTAAGGAAACTGAAGCTGAGAGAGGTCCAGTGACTGGCCCAAGGTCAAACATTTGGTGTGGCCCTTGAACTTTGCAGATCAAGGCTCCTGTCACTGTAATAAGCTGCTATTCCTTTTGTAGTTTGGCAGTGGTTTCCCCATCATGCTTTATTTCTGTTCTTTCCAATTTGAAGATGTTTTATCTTCCTAGACAATCATGATGGGTTTGAATAGTTCTGGCTTCTGGTAATATCATGGCACATTTTCTAAGAGTGGGAATATGGAAGGTAGGAAATTTAGAGACAGAGAAGCCAGTAATGTAAATACAGGGCTGGGGAGGACCGAATCAGCACAGGTATAACACAAAGAGACTGGAGAGGTCACAGTTGACCATGGATGGAGGCACACAGCAATGGAGCGCAAATGCTGAAAAGCCAGAATGAAATCAGGATATATTTATAGAAGGATGACATGCATAGTAATCATTAGGCCACATTCTACATTAGGTCTCCATTGAATATGATGCTCAGTTTGTCACACTGAAAAGAGAGAGTCCAGTGAGGGGAAACAAAATGATAGCAAATCATTACTTAGGGTAAAAGTTAAGGAATTTGGATTGAAGGCAGAAGAGGGGCTGAAGGAACCATTTTCACAGATTCTACCCATTGTTTGGCTGTTTGAGCAGGGAGGGGAAAAGAGGAGGAAAGGAGAGGGGAATTGTCTCAGCTAGGAAATTCCTTCCAACCTGCTGGCCTCTCTGCAAAGAATTTTAGAAGCCAAGTCTGTCTCCTCTCCTTTCATTCAAAGTCAAGATCACCTGCCTGAGATATCTCTGCAAAGACTTGAAGGCCTTGCAGAATCAATTCTTACTGATTAATTCTCCACCCGTGCAGGGTTTTTATTGAGTGAGTTAGCACCTCCACGTGCTGGCTACAGGGACTTGAATAGCAAAAGTGGTCGAGCAGCACCAGCACTGAGGCTGGAACCCCATTCTGACCACAGTGGTCTTGCCTCTGATTTCTGAAATTGTTTTCAGCCTATATGTGCAAGATATTTTTAGTCTTCACCAACCACTACTACCTTACCCTCATTCATGAATTGCTTTAATTAACAGCACATTCAGTATGATGGAAATATATAGATCAACCACAAAGTCTCAACCTTGACTTCCAGAAGTTAAAAATAGGATTCTTCTGATATGAAACATATCTTATACAGTAATTCCATATTTTGGAGAAAGATGATGATGACTTTAAAACAATTCTTTCTTGTCATATCTTCTCCGCCCTTTGACAGAAATGTTTAGCTTCTTTTCATCTCTCCTGCTAAAAAAACAGAAAAAGAAAAGAAAAAAGAAAGATAGACACACAAAGGAGAAAGAGCCTGACAGCAATCGCATACTAGACTCTTAGAGGCCAAAGACTACAAGTGGGAAAGTCCTTAGAGCTGGCTTTTCCCACCTCTCCTCAAAAGAAATCCCTGGTGGCAGGAACGGGGTGGGGGGTGGGAGAAAGGATGCTAAATCCCAACTACAATGGGAGAGCTTTAAGAAGCAGTCCCCCGCGGCTGACTTCAGGGGTCAAGTGGTCCTTGCTTCTCCATAGAAGCACAGACTTGCTTGTTCTGTTTGGTCCCAGAGCTTCAGAGTTCTTTAGAAAGCGCTCTGGGACACACAGGGTCAAGAGTATACTGGGCATAGCAGAGATTGGCCTAGTTCTCAAGTATATCAATAGAAAGAGGCCTTGAATGGGTGGGAGCACAGGCTTTGTGGTCAGATAGACCTGGGTTTGAACATTGGCACTCTCAATTCCCTTCCCCCAGCCTTGGTCGAGTCACAGCTGTATCCAAAAACAAATCCACACACCCTCTGGGAAGTGTTAGTCTCCCACAGGCTCAACCTACACATCTGGTGTTTTTCAGTTTAGGTTTTATCTTGTACCTCTTTCTATAACAACACACAGAGACTGACCTTGATTGCTCTAATGAATGTATGGTATTCCACTATATGGCTGTAATTTATTTTTTCCATTTCCCAAGAATGAATGTCAAGCTGTTTAGTTTTTGTTATAACAATACTGTGGTGAATATTCTTGTACAAATATCTGTACACATATATAGCTGTGAGAAAATTTCCAGAAAGACAATTGCTGCAAGTGCTTTTAACATTTTGATATTGTCAAATTGTTCTCTAAGAACCTCTACCAATTTATCCACCCACTAATGGTGCCCAAGAAGACTTCTTTCTAATGAGGCATTATTAAGGAAAGACGACAGGCTTGTTGAGGAAGAAACTAAAAGTGTCTTTCATTATTCTTTAGCTCTCCAACAAAGCATTATTAGTGCTATTTTGGGAACACTTGGGTGCTGACTCCACTGAAGATGAGAGCACAGTTGTATTCTTCTCAGAGAGGACATCTGTCAGAATCTGGGCTTATTTTTGGCAACTCTATGACAGACTCCATGCATTTCTGGGGAACTCATGGCTTCCCTCAACAATGATCCATTTGTGCCTAATATTTAGCTAGTCTCTCAATCTTGATGTCTGTTCTGCAACCTATTTTGAAATTTTGTATGTTGATACCCAGCAAAAAACTGTGAGATGCAAACCCCAAATGAGGATCCTTTACTCTGTCTTATATAGCTGGGAAAAGTATGTGGGTAAAACATGGCTTTTATTTTTATTTTTACTTTTTATAATTTTTATTATGGGAAACTTCAGACACATAAAAGTAGAGAAAATAGTGTGATGAACCCCTGTGTACCCAACATCCACCTTCAATATTTATCAACTCATGCCCCATCTTGTTTACTTATACACCCACTATACCCTGCCTCCTATATATCTTTGAAGCTAATCCCAGACTTCATTTCACCCATAAATACTTCAGCATCTACCTCTAAAATATAAGGTCTTTTTAAAAAAGAAATAACCATGTTCCTAACACATCTTAATAATTAGCAATAATTTTTAATACATTCAAATAATGCAGTCAGGGTTCAAATTTCCAAATGCCTCATACAGCAAGTATTCAGGGCCTGGGGAACTGAGTTCAAGTCTCTGTTTCATCCTTCTCTCCCTGGGTAACTTTGGAAAGTGCCCTGACTTCCTTTTGCCTTTGTTTCTTAGAATTTTAGAGTTGGAAGAGACCAGTGAATCCAAACACTTTCAGATGGTGCTGTTGATAAGAGGAAAGGAAGAGAAAAACCCCACTGCAACAACTGAAACTAGAGTCAAGTTCTAATTTCTATATAATAGTGACCATATCGATAAATGTCCACTGAATTCAATAAAAGTTACAAAATCTGTCTATTAGTATCCCCATGAAAGAGATATATTAGGGTCAGGGGATCCTTATCTTCTCCTTTCGGCAGATGAGTGCTTTTCAAAATGAAGCAGATATAGAAGCTGTTCTCATTTTATTTTATTTTTAAGATTTATTTATTTATTTATCCCCCACCCCCATTGTCTGCTCTCTGTGTCCATTCACTGTGATTCTTCTGTGTCTTCTGTTTAGGTGGCACCAGGAACCAATCCTGGGACCTTCCAGAGTGGGAGAGAGGCGCTCAATCTCTTGAGCCACCTCAGCTCCCTGGTCTGCTTCATCTCTTATTGTCTCTCCTCTGTGTTTCTTTTTGTTGCATCATCTTGCTGCGCTACCTTTCCGCGTGGCCAGCACTCCATGCGGGCCAGCACTCCTGTACAGGCCAGCACTCTGCTAGGGCCAGCTCACTGCATGGGCCAGCTTGCCTTCACCAGGAGGTCCTGAGAATCGAAACCTGGACCTCCTATGTGATAGACATGAGCCCAAACACTTGAGCCATATCCACTTCCCTGCTTTCATTTTAAAGTGCATAGTCTTAAGATAGTATTTTCTAAATCCCATAGATACTCCTTTAAAATAACCCCATGTCGGTTAGGAGACTGCAAATGGGGAGATGGAAAGGAAGAAGAAAGATTTTCCAATGATTCTGAAAATCAAGCAATACTTTTGGTAGCTCTATTATCAAATGAGATGAGGTTTGTCTATATAAATTATAAAGTGCCATAAAATTGATATTAGAAAAATGAGTATCTTCAGATGCCCTAAATCACACCTAGTATTATTTCCCATTTAATTTCTATTAGCAGCAATCAGATTTCTTTTTCTAAAGACATAAATGTATTCTCTATCAAAATTGAGAAGGCAGAGAGAAGGAAGGGAAAATGGCCAAATCAAGAGACATCTTGACAGGAAATAAAAAAATATTACTAAAAACTCTTGAAAGATTTTAAAAAAGGACAGACCATTGAAAATGCTTTTTCCTCACACTTTGTGTATGTGCATGTGTGTGTGTGTGTGTGTGGCGGGGAAGGGGGAGGGATGATGGAGGTAATAGTGTAAAGGTAGGGAGGGAAAGAATGAATAAAAGAATAATCTGCATTTCTTATTATGGAGTTGAGAAGACAGAATTAAGAACAACCACCATTACTGCAGAGCCAGGTGGGATGCACCTACCAGGAACGCTGTGTGTCTATATCTTCTCAGTGAGTGGATCTTTTAGCGAAAAACAGTTTGGGAAAAATGGTGGATGAGTACCTTCTGTCTCTTCTGAAGTCACAGTACGCAGCGTTTGAAGAAGATGCTATTTACATTATAGTCTATTTTGTACAAAAATATGTAGAAACCGAGACCACACCCAATCCCTATATCCCAGTTGTTCTTTTCAACTGTCTTTCTCCCAGTCGCTCCCAGCTATGTATTCAGGCTTAGTTCTGGTGTACTAGTAGGACTCAGCAATTTGTGTGTGTGTGCATGTGTGTGCATGTGATACATATATGAGAGAGTGAGAGAGTGAGAGAAGTTGAAGGGAGGAAGGAAAAGAAATGAGGGAAGAAAAGGCCACAAGAGTATATTCTGTATATAATGCTTTAAAACAGTCAATGACAGGAAAAGTAACACTTTAATGATAGGTCTTATTTTTTTTTAATCCATTAAATTATAGAGAAAAAACTAGCCAGCAGCTTAGCCATTGGTAGAACCATTGTGGTGATTATTAAGGGATAAAAGATAAAAGGGGGGATTAAAATTGGAGCTTCACTATTTTGCGCCTTAAGGCAACATGTGAGGCTTAAAATTGAGTTAGATTTCCAGGTCAAATCTGGAACTAGTGCTTGGGATCTGGCCTCTTTTCAAGCCAAACCTTTTTGATATTGAAGCAGGAAGATGATGAGGAATCGAAGGATAAAGGATTCAGTGGACAGAATAGCATACTCTTGTGTATTCAAGTATGTATATAAAAACACTTGTGTAACCAGCATGATTACAATTATTTTTAACAGATAATGGCTAGAAAAAAATTATGTCAAAATGTTAACAGCAGTTATTTTTGAGTGGTAGGATTCCAGTGGATCCCTCCCCATTCCTTTCTACCTTTGGTGCTTGTTTGTTTGTTTTACCTTTCCTTTATTTTTTCCAGTGAAAATATGTTTTTAAAGGTAAGAATCTTTTGTTTATTACTGGTGAAGTTCTTAGTGTAGATAAGATGGCAGATCAATATTTGTCCTTCAAAATGGCTAAAAGTCATTGTGTTTTTCAGTTTCAGAAAACTCTCCAATATCAGAGGAAGTGGGCTATTGTAGAATAAAATGCATATTCCAAAACATGCAATATTCAATAAGAGGAATCCACACTTAGCCTTAAAAATAGCTAAGGATAGATTTTATTTTTGCTTAGCCCTAATTTTACTGTAGATAAAGCTCAATCTTTTAGCATTTGAAAGTTATATTAAATGGAAGGCAGACTTCTAGGGGCCAAAAACCAAATTTTCAAGCTTGGATACCTAGAACTCTTTCTGAAGGCCATTTTATTTTTATGACCATTTGTTCAGAATTAGTAGAGGACTACTTTGCATAGATATCATCTTTTATATTCTAATATAGCACCTTTTGGGGATTCTTCCCATTCATCTTGTAGATAAAGATTATCAAATTTGATGTTTTATTGTTCCCAACCCATTACTGTTTCTAGTCTATGAATCTCAGAGATAATTATCTTTTAAGTCCCACAATTTTAGAGCATTTATCAGGTTATTAAAACAACTAATCATGATGGTAAACACCCAAGGAATTTGGAGACTATTGGGTGAATTAAGAAAACCAACCTCAAAGATACCTGTGGGGGAAAGGGGCATGTGGATCAAGAAAAGCTTCTTTGTCTTGATTGAAACCTCATATTTTTACATCTTTTGAGATGTTTCCTTTTTCTTCTCAAGCAGAGATATTCCTTTTTATACTTGGGTCATAGTTTTTTAATCCCTTCTGCCAATCTCTGCCTTTTGAGTGGAGAGTTTAACCCATTTACATTTAAAGTAACCACTGATAATGCAAGTCTTTCTTCTGCAATTTTGCCATTTGTTTTTTTAAGTTGTACACATTTTTTGTCCCTCAGTTCTTCCATTATTGCCTACTTTTATATTTAGATGACCTTTTGTAATGGACCTTTTTGAGTCCTTTCTCACTTCCTTTTGTGGATATTTTTCAGATGTTTTCTCTGTGGTTACTATGAGGCTTAAATTTAACATCCTAAATCTATAAAAATCTCATTTGATTTTATACCAACCTAACTTCAATAGCATTCACAAACTATGTTCCTATACCCCTTTGTTCACCCACCTTTATGTTGTTTTTCTGTCACATATTACATCTTCATACATTTTGCATACAAAACCATTGATTATTACTTTGTAAGCATTTGCGTTTTAGATCCTTTGAGAAGTAAAAAGTGGAGATACAACCCCAAACTCAAGATAGCTCTGCAAGTTTTTGCTAGTTGTTCAAAGATTTTCTGTAGTATCCCACTCTGCCATCCTGGTTGACCAGAACTAAAGCACAATTTTTATTGTACTTAGTGGTATGCTTACAGGGGATAGTTATATTGACTAAAGAATGATTGACTACAATAAATGTGAGTCTGCCTTTAAATTATTGATGTGTCCACTTTTGGTGTGGTGAGTGACCAGGATGCCTGTGAGAATTTAAACATTGGGCAGATTTCAGAGAAACCCTTCCTAGAGGGGTAAGATCTAGAACCTACTTAATAAAGAAATAGGACAAACTGCTTTTATACCCAGTGTCCCACTCACCCCCAGCATCTCATGAATGGGACTGCTTGAGAAGAAGCAGAGATAGGAAGGAAACCACTGAACAATGACCCTCAGCAAAGGACCTGTGAAGAAGACTGTGGCCAGGCTTCTCTATAGTGGGTCAAGAGGAAAGGGAAGGAATCTCGAATACTTGGGAGGAGCTTTAATGTGGAGAGGAAGTATGTTTTGTTAGCTCTAACTCATCACACAACTTAAAGCAGTGGACAATGAAGGAGAGTTTAGCACCAGCATTAAGGACCAACTTCAGTGGGGTGGAGAGGGACTATTTGGTTCAGATCTACAAATATTTACTTACTACACATCAGGTACTACTGATCATTGGGGATACAAAGTTGAGTAAGCTAGAACCCCTGTCCTCCAAGACAAACAAATTCTTGGGACGATCACCAAGGAAAACACTAATTTCATCTCAAAGTACTTAGTGCCATGACAGAGATACAGCACAGTGCCATGGTTCTATAGGAAGAGCACTTAGCCCAGCTGGTCTTTCAGGGATGGGAGGTTTCCTGGAGGAGGACACCCCTCAGCGGACTGCCCCTAGGTCTTTAGGGCACTTGGTCATAGTTCCTGGATCTTTATCCAGTTATTAACAACTCTCACGGTAGGAACATTTTGTGCCTGGAGCTGTGGCTCTGAGGTCAGGGGGATTAGATGTATTTCCCACAGACCCAATTCTCTGCTAAACTCAATGGACTTAATAATTCACCAAGACACAGAAATCAAAGGTGTACTCCATTGGAAAAAGGAGAATCAGACTATTTATTTCTTTGTGTTGTCTACAGGGCATCCAGATATTCTGCCTCAGATAGCTGCTGGCAACTCCACCCAGCCGTCAGGTCAGAACCCTGCAGCACAAAATTCTTAGGGCCAGGCAGATCAACTTCACATCCCTGCTCACCCTACCCCAGGCCAGGGCAGAAATTAATTCCACCTCCTTCACCTTAAAGGTGCAAGGGTAAATGGCCTTGCTTCGATTCTTAAGACCAGTGGTGTTTGTATTCTGTCTCTCTTCCAGGATATCACCACCAAGGGCAGGGGCAGGAGGAACCCTTAGGATTCTGCTTTTCCATTTCTTTCAGTTCTTTTCCACTTACAAAGCCTTCTCCTCACCCATTCTATAAAGCACCTACAGTTGACTTGTACTTACTTTTGAAATGTCTTCCTGTTTATTTGCTTCCCAGATGCTGGTGTGTGTGTGTGTGTGTGTGTGTGTGTGTGTGTGTTAATTCCACTGTTAATATGTGTTCCTGTTTCAGACCAAGTCTTTGCAGGTCTTCTCATACAATGGCCAACATTGTCCATGCCTTTTGACAGAGGCTAATAACCATGGCACTAAACACCATCAAGAAGATTATAAACATATGCACTTACCCCTATTTAGATATACCACACAGAGATGCAGTGGTAAGTATCTCACTCACGAATCCTTCCTCTCCCTCAGGTATCCCACCTATAATGGACATTTTCCCTTTTGACTGCCCAGCACTTCCATCTCTTCCGATGTTTGGAGAGTTGCACACTCTATGACTCTTGTTGGGAAGCAGAGCTTATATCCAACAGAGAAGCTAAAAAGGCTCTAAACCTGTTTCCCTGGCCCCTTTAGATGGTTCACCCTTCACTGATGTTGGGGTTACTGACTGAAAGAATCAGGGACATGGGGATTCATTCTGGTGGAGGTGACGGCAGAGACAGCAACACATCTCCAGGGCCGCAACAGCAGCTATGCAGGCTGTGGTGCCCTGTGTTTAATGCTGCATCAGCAGGGTCCAGATTGGGCTGGGTGTGATTCTGGCTGCCTAGCCGCCCATTTCTTCCTTCCTGTTCTATGTGCTTTCAGCTACACACGTCCTTTCACAAATTACTTTTCCAGATATATTAGGCAGCACCTTAATAAGCACATGCCTCCCATCAGCTTCCCTTCTTCCCTAGCTGTACTACCCATATATGAGCCACAAAAATGTAAAAGGTACTGTGATTCTAAGTTAACGACAGAGATGGTGAAGACTGAGAGAGAAATTCCTCTCTTCATGATTGGTAGGAAAGAAGTTGAGGGGTTAGAATGTAACTAGTAATTCCAACATCTCATAAAGCTTTTATTTGAAAAGAAAGTTATTAACGCCATCAATAGGAAAAAAAAATAACAACAGTTTCCTTCTTTGTCTCTTCTGAATCCTTCTCCACTTATTTTTTCTCTCACCCAAACAAACAGCACATACCTTTGGCCTGCACATGATTGAAATGTTTTACTCTCTATTTCTTTTAGGATTAGAGTTTTCAGCCAGCTATCTATATAAGAGTTATCCTATTTTTTTCTTTACAAAACCTGAGGAAAAAATGTTCTCTATCAAATACTGCACCTTCTACCCTCCTTCCCACAAGCAGACACAACTGCTTAAAACACACAACATGATCTTCTTTATTTAATTGTTTAATCAGTTTACATTCCACAACTGACAGATTATTTATTTTTATTTTTTCCATGAACAAGTCATTTAATTAATTACCAAACACTTTTCTCTTCAATCGATGGAAATACAATATTTCTGCCAATTTGAAAAAGAAAATTGCAAGATGCAGTCAGTTTCAGTGAAGTCCCCAAATGTTCTCTCTTCTTCAGTTCTTTCAAAGTCACAGGAACCTGGCAATTTCCCTTTTCATTCCCCACCCCCCTCCCACTTCCCTGTTAAATTCACCTCTCAGAATAGCACAATAATTTCAAAATCTGGTTTGGATCACCTTTCCTGTAATTAATTAATTATGAGAAGGAACAGACAGTACAATAAATCTGATAAGATGTAGCATTCTTGTTAGGATTAAACAACACATTTATTCACATCATATCAGAACAAATTAACATAATATTTAATCTTATTTTAGCACCAATAACCACAGGAATTGTTACCTCCAAGAGTAGAGGAGTCGTTAGAATCCTGCAGTACACACCACTCCTTGTCTAACCAATCAGAAAATACTATGCAAATTAAAGTAAAGCTAAATAAATTTATATTGACTGAGCAATAATCTGGTGGACCATAAACACTCCAGGTGTTTGAGAGTTTCGTCGGCTATGGTCCCTGTCTAATGACCATATATAAAACATACTCACCAACTCAGCTCATTTTCTTTCGCTCTGTAGCATAGGGCTCAGAATGCTATATTTTAAATCAATTGAACCTTGTCATACTGGCTCTCTGAAATGTTTTGAGAATGCCTAGGGGTTAGTTGTTTGCATTTTCTGTTCTCTGCCCTAAGATCTAACCATGTGTCATTTCCCTGAATAAAAGAGCATTCCTTCAAATCTCAGGAAGGTCTCCAGGCAGGGACGAGAGCTAGGCAATCGTGGGCTGAGTCCCAAGGTAGGGACAGAACTTGTTACTGCCATGAAACCCAATCTGCCTGTAGCCACTGCTCTTCCTAGTATATCTCCTTTTATCATTTGACAGTTAGATAAAAAATTTAAGGAAATTCATGAATTGAGGAAAAGCTCCAAATTTTGAAGAGATGTTCTTAGCAGGTGGCTGGACCAGATGATAAAAGGTTGTGGAGATCTTCATCTTGACAGAGAGAAGGTCTGTGTGTCCCCCTCCCTGCTATGGGATGAGGGCATCTGGAAAAGGGAGAATGGGAACTGATGTTCTGTGCCTGAAGAAAGTGTTCTGCTTTGGCCTCCAGAACTTCTCTTCAACAGGCAGTCAGTGCCATGCCCAGGGCCAGCGCTGACACCCTCTGGGACAGAGGTGAAGTCTAGTTCACTTTCTGCTTCCCGCAGGCAGCCATTGCCCATCTAATTAAACATGTGAAGCAGAACTTCAGAGGCTGTGCTTTCTCCTCTAGACAGATACCAGCCTCCATCCCTTGTCAGACCTAAGTGACTCCAATGAAGAGGATGACACTATTCAGTCTTCTAATGAAGAGCCTAAATCTGTGCTGTCCTCCAGGCAGCCAGGAGCCACATGTGGCTACTGGGCACTGGAAATGTGGCTGGTGCCGACTGAGCTGTTTTGTAAGAGTCAAATGCATACTGGATTTTGAGGACTTTGTTAGAAAAAAGAGAACATAAAATGTTGGAGTAATTTTTTATATTGAATACATGTTGAGATGACATTTTTGATATATTGAAATACCAGGTTAAAATATATTCAAACGAATTTCACCTGTTTTGACTTTTTAAAAAAACATGGCTACTAGAATATTTAAAATTGCCTATGTGGCTCAGATTATATTTAATTTGGACAGTGCCGGTCTAAATCACTTTCCTGAAGCTGGTCCCAGAGATTGTCACCTGGACTATCAGAGGGGAGGAAGATTTGGATTCAAAGAGCCTATGACAATGGGTCAGTTGGGTCACTGGCCAAGCTTGGTGTGTATCCCCCTTCTGGGGCTGCTAGTCTTCTCAGTCCCCGGAGAAGCAGGTCCTTGCAATCTAGGATTACCCCATTCCCTGCTCCTCTATCTTATCTCCTGTTAAGTCAGCATTACTGCTTTTTGGGGCTCCTCCTTGCTGCCATGAGGAGGATGATTCTGCCATTTCCCCTTCCAAAAGTCTCAGTCAGGCTTCCTTTCCTTTTTTAATGTTCCTTGGTCTTATCTCTCCTTCCAGCCTACAACTGCTGCCCACTGCCTCTACCCCACCACCTGCTGCAGTCTTCTCTACTCTTATGTGGTAGCAACTCTTAGCCAGACTCTGTTTCTGACATCATAGCCACACTTGTATAGTGAGTCACAGATTACAAAGCAATCCATATGCATCACCTCCTTTGATTCTCTCTCCTATCCCAGCACAGCAAAGTTCTGTCAGTAAAGACAGTAAAATAAGATAGTCAAATTGGGTGGGAAAAGGCATCTGAGAATGACAAGGTAGATAAAAAGCTTTGGACTCAGAGTACAAACTGGCTGTTAGATTGAGGTTACTTTCTGAGGCATAAAAGAGTGGGACAAGAGTAGCAGGGAGGAAAGCTCTCCTAATTTATCTCACTGCAGTAAGCACAGGCCCAAAGCCTCTTTAAAAATAGCAGCAGAATGGACAAGGCGACGTGGTGCCCCGAGGAGCCCGGTAAGCCCCTCCTTCTCCCTATTTGGCTGAGAGGATGGGGAGACACAGGGAGGTAACAAGACTCACCCGAGGCCCAAAGTGAGCCAGCAACGAAGCTACTTATGTGACCCAAGGATCAGGTCTCTGTATTGACCTTTGCAATGACCTTCGCCTTTCAGACTTTCATGTATGCTTTCACTTTTGGAAAATATATTTTACTTTAAAGGCAAAAACCTTTAGAACAGAGAGTTCCAAAGCAGACACGAGTGACTATCAGAAAAACAACCAGAAAAAAAAAAAAAGAAAAGAAAGAAAAAGACTCCTGTGCCAATGGCTTCCCTCCCTTCAAATCCTACCCAGAGTCAGGATTTTAGGGCAGTCCACATAAGTCCTCAGAAAACTGAGGGCTATATCATTGCATTTATTTAGTCTCAACTTCCCTCCCCTTTATTTTCAGTTTCCACTTTTATTTATACATTTTTTACAGATAGTCTTGAATAGCAAAACAGTCACACCATGGGTAGAAATGGGAAAGGAGTATGCAAATGAGTTAGTGAAAGCTCTTTATGTGAAAGGCATCATCACACTTACAACGACACAGACGCACTGATACATACAGACTAGAAAGGGTCTACAGGTGACCCAGGAAGGAAAGGAAAGGCTTAGCAGAGGGAGACATGGGAGGCAGGAGAGGAGAGAGGGGCAGAGAGCTTTTTCCATGGACTAACACCCAGTCTTTGGGATGAAGAATAGGAGTTGCGATTGCGGAGGGTGGTGTCTGTCAAAGAGATGCCAGGTTTAGGCTACTGTTGTGGACTCTTCATGTTTAGACCCAATTTTTGGTTTCTCAAAACTGAAAACACACCACTGTAGCTGGGTAGCTGCCTCATTACTGGCTGGGCTCTATTTAGATAACAATGACTTGGACTTCCCTTGGAGAAAGCCTTACCATAACATTGAAACCTGGTCAACTGCAAACCAGAATGTGGCAGAACACTTTTGGAAGTCCATTCTTTTCTTGTTTAGAACCTAAGGTTCAGTTTGTCCCAAACAGGATCACATCCAGAATATGTCTAGTGAACGCACCAGCCAAAGACTTCCCAAAGAAGTTCATGCTTTTGATGAAGCCATCTGCTTCACCATAGGGCAAGAGAGAAGACCCTGGCTCCTTGAAATTGATCTCATTTTAAGCTCATTAAAATCACTCAGAATATGATTTGCTCACAACATTTGGGCATGTGCAGCTAGAAATAATGTTAGGAGAATGGTTTAAAAAACAGTTACCAGCCACGTGCCTTGGCTAATAGTTCACTGTTTTAGTGCACATATGCTATTTGCACCAGATGGTCTACTCATTCTATCACCTCTGGGAATAAACAAGGGTGATCAAGCATGCCCTTTGCAAAACTGGTTTTGGATAAAAGGAAGAAACTTGGGAATAGGTAAAATAAATTAAGGGGCCGGTTTCTCTGGGGGCCTGAACGATAGACTAGACTCCCACATGCTTAAGTTGGACAGGCACAGACCTGTTCAGGAGCTAAGATGGCCACTCACTCTGAAACTAAATGCACGAATTCAGTTCCAGGAACTACTTGAGGGCTCTGCCACTGCAGGATAATTTGAATAGTGCATAATTTATATGACACTTCATGTTTGCAAATCACTTTGCAATTTCTTTGTCACCCTTAATATACCATGAGGTAAAGTGTTATCACCATCCTCATTTTGTAGATGAGGAAGTTCAAGTATGGAGAAGACACAGTGCCCAGAGTCACAAATCATTTTAGTACAGAGCTGAGATGAAATTTACAGTAACTGTATTATACAAGTGTAGCTTAATTGGTGAGTTACTCTGGCTTCAGTGCTCTTACACCTAAAACTAAATGGAATGGTGCCAAGAAAAAATGTACAAAGGGAGCCCCAAAGTAGGAATCTTTTTAGCTCTGTTCCACCCCTGCCCCTAACCTCTGGCTGTGAGCTTTCAGAGGCCTCGCTGCTTTCACTGGGGGCGCAGAGCCCTGAGCTCCTGTTGTCAAGGACACAGGGTCAACTCCATGCAGACAGTGTGATTCCGTGGCCATGAACTGCTCTCCTAACCCCAGCTGCCAAGCCAGAGACAACCTCACTGACAGGGGACGCTTTGGGGTTACAACCATTAATGTTGGGTCAACTGTGGATGCCTCAGAGAGATGGAACTAGGAACCATCTTTTAGGATTTTTTTTTTTTTTTTAATTTTATTTCTCCAATTTTCTACAATGAGCATGCATTACTCAGAAAAAAAAAATCCAACAGCCAAAAATACTGTAGTCTAAGAACTAACAATAATGCTTAAGAAACATTTTGCACCAGCAGCCCCAAAAGCTGAGTGCTTTGAGGGACACCAGAATCACTTGTGCACGTGAACTCTGTTTAAAAATCTGTCCCCTTACTCTATCATATACCAGCCACAAGACAGCACAGAAGACAGCCTGGCTGGGAGGCACCAATTATTTCTATCTGTGGCGAAATCACCTCTCATTGTGACTCATCATATTTCCCTGGAAAGGGCTATATATGTCAGCTGGGAAGGGTAGTCCCTGGAGCAGAGGGAACATTTTCAGAAAAGCAGCTTCACTTTAGCTATAAGAATAAACCAAGCATCTGACACAAACCACACCAAATAATTCTGGGGGAATGACTCCTTCCCCCAGATACTTGGAAATCAGTTAAACATTCTCAGAACAAGCCAGGTGAAGATAGAGCCAATTCTAAACACATCTGAATGATGTACTTGATGTCATTACTCTGAATTTAACTCAGGTGGGCAGCTTTAGAAACGTAAGCACCACACCCTCCAACCAAATCAGGACAATTGCACATGGGTCTCTGGATGTAACTGTGGATGAATTTTAAGATATTAGATATATCTTAAGATATTAGATATATCCAGTCTCAGAGTCTTATCAAAGGAAAGCCAAGCATCGCTAAATAGCTCACCACTTAGAGGAGAATATCCCAGCATGGCACCAGAGCCTGGGGTGCTGTATATGGACATGTTAGCAAGGAAGGTTTTGTCTTGATTTGGTGGAGATGTGCAGTCTGTGTTGAAAGAACAGGGCTTGGAGGAGAGTTGAGGCTGGAATAGGCACAGTTTTTAATTTTTTTGTTTTTAATTTCTTGATTCCAGGGAGCCACAGACTTCCTTATGAAACCTACAGCCACAACAAACAAGAGGCTGCTTGAACTCTATAAGCGTCTCTAGAGAAGAATTACTTAACTGCTTCAATTGACCAATGTTGATGGAAAATAAAAGTAGAAGTGAGTGAAGATAGAGGAGGGGTAAACAGAAAAGGAAAGCATAACTCACAAAATGAAGGAAAAAAAATGAGACGTCTCTCCAGGCAGACCCCTCACTTTCCTGAATCATCAGAAGGAAGTAAAAGTTGAAATGGGCTGCACGCTCTAGTTTGACACACATGGAGTTCAGAACACATACATGGTCATGTATCTTGCATGAGCACATGAATTTGATCTTGATCTGGGATGGCGGGTTGGGACTTTAGTGAGGCTGCTGACCCTAAATTGCCTCAGAAGGCTGGATTCTACTTTAATTTGGAGTTAACAGGGTCTGAACTAAAGAGCTGCAGACGGTGAGACTCTTCTCTTTCTTCTGCTTCTCTTCCTTAGCCATGTCCAAGTAAGAGCTTTGCTAACTGCTTGGAGTGGCAGGTGTTAATCTGTCGTCAAGTCCCTATGTAGAGGGCTCAGGGTAAACCAGGCAGTTCTCCCATCTCCGGGGGTTGTCAGCTGTACAGGGCCTCCATCCTGGCTGTGTGGCTATGCATTACTTTTGGTGCCAGGCAGGCTCAGACACCATAGCGTGCTTATCTGTGCCAATCTGGCCCCATTATCACAAAAGCAACTCAAAGCTCTGCCCTGCTGATGGCGAACTGAGCCCAGTGCTTTACTTCCCCCCAGGGGTCCTCGTAACATTTCAGGGATGTTCAATGTTTCAAAGAATGCAGTAAGCCCTGTTATAAAGATATAAAAATAAATAATCTGATAGAATGGATGATCTATTTATGGCAAGTATGAGTTGAGAGAAAAAAAAAAAGAAGGAATAAATAATGATAGGTTTGTGAGCCAGGATCCTCAAATGCAGTTACTTAAGGAAAAACTTCAAGGGCTGATACCAAATTGCCCTTTTAAGATTTTTTTTTTCACTTTTCTGCAACTGGAAAACAGTTGGAATTTGGATGTGGTCACAGACAAGCCCTCTGCCCAAAATGGATGCTTGTAGACGCCTGCCCCTCCTTGCCTCTGCAGAGCTCTTCCCAAGACATTTGGAAGGAGGACACAAGGTCTCTCAATCTGAGATACTTCTCTTCACTTTTCCTCAAGCCCAAGTGTGCCTTTCCCCTTAAGGGGGAAATCTAACTTTAAAAAAAAAAAAAAAAAAAAAAAAATTCCCTGTACAATTGTAAAACTGGGTTTTTCTGAAAACGATTTCCTTTCTCATAGAATAAATCCTTTGCTTAAAAATAATCCTTATACCCTCAATTTGAAGCTAAAGCATTTCCTGCTACACACATCACGCCCCATCCCCCAGCACACCCATACACAAGACTCTTTTGCAAAAGCAGCCCAGCGGCCCTGGCAAGGAAGTCTTGAGGAGTATACTCACGCCTGTGTCCAGATACATATTTATGCAGACATGCACAAAAAAGCACCCGAGGGGCACACACATACATACACCCACATTCAAGCAGATTCATGCACACCTGATGCCATATCCAGATGTGCATTACACATACATGATCATAAAAGAGCAGATGAGCAGAGAGATGAGCCTGCTGGCCTGGTGGGTAGAAGAGGGAAGGTAAGTAGTAAGCAGGTGAGAAAAGGTAGAGATTGGTAGGAAGATGTGTTGAAAGACAAGTAGAGGAGAGAAAGTACATGGGTGGGAAGGAAAGCTGCTGAGTGGTTGGCAAAGTTCCCAAAGCATATTAACTTATGAAGCAACTGAATTCTCTGCTGCATGGTTGACACCTGGCTTTACCAGCTCAGGGATTCTTTCCTTGCCTCCCCTGGGCTGCTCAGCACCAGCAGAGTCACCAAGGTGACTGTCAGCTGCTCCTGTCCACTCACTCCGGCAGACTCCTGCCCCTACAGCTCTCACAATGCTCTGGCTGACGGCTTTGCTTGCCGACACCTGCAGTCCCAATTTGCTCAAATGAGCCTGAGACACTGAGGTGGATTTATTCCACCTCTGTTTGGGTGCCAGCCACTAAGGTGATATTTTGGGATTCATGGCCTTGAATATTAAGAGGAAATGGAGGAAGATGGAAAGAGTCAAGAGTTCTCCATTAATATACACAATATCATACAAACTTGAGCCCATGGGAATGGAGTTGCTTTCTCTGCATGTGACCCATTTTCTTTCATCTGTACAGAGAGGTCACCCATATGAAAGGGGTAGATGTCCAGTGACAAAGGATAGCTTCCAATGACGGGGTGTGAAAAGGTCTTGTTTGGCATACATACTTGTACAACAGCAACCAGAGATGACATTCCTTCTCACTCCTGAACTTTGCTCCCTCTTCTGTCATGGCTTTTGTACCCAGCTGTGTCTTGAACTTCCAAAATCAGAGGACTAAGTCCTGCGGTGGCCCAGACCTGGGCTGTAATGTGAAGAACTACAGGGCCCTCTGTCCCAGCGGTTTTGTTCTCAGTTCTACCCTCTGGAAATTTAAGCTGTACTAAAAAAAATAATAGAAAAATGCAAATCAAAAGATAAAACCTCACACCCACAAAACAGAGAGCCACCATGCACACACGCACACACTCCAGGGATCCGCAGCTGCAGAACTGGCAGCTGTGCAGACTTGTCCCTCTTTGTACTTCCTAGGACTCTGCGCTTCCACCTTGGGCCATGAAGCCACCACAAACCATGGAAAGAACCAGATGGAAATAACACAATATTTCCATTAAAAGGTAGAAAAGAAAAAAAAGAAAACCACACAAAGGAGTCACGCACACGCACATACACATATATCACAGCATTACTCCAAGGCTTCTAGCTGCCCAGGGAGTGCAGGTGGGAGTTGGGGCAGGGCAGCCTCTTGTTTAACCTGGGTGTAAGGCAGCTGGAAGATAAGACTGGGTTTTATGAGCATCCACTGAAGTGTCCGTTTATTGATGCAGATCTTGACTCTCAGCATGTTCTCTTTCCCTTCCCACCTCTAAAACTTTGTCCAAAAGTTTGGCAGCAAAGAGAAACTTCCTTTTCAGTTTGTTTTCTCTTCCACTTCTTGTGTGTAGCTGGTGGGCCAAGAAGGAAATCAGAACAGGAAGAGCAGGAAAAGAAGTGGTTCTGAAAATGGCCTCAAAGATGTGGTTACCTTCTATGAACTAAGGGCTTTGTTTCTTTGTGATGTGGTTGGTGGGGGGTGTTGTCCTCTCCTGTTGGCCCAGTGGATGGCATCTCACTCTCTACATCTGTGCTGCTTCAGACAACTGCCACACTGCCCCTTCCTGGCTCACCACCTCATCCTTGTGAGTGACAGGAACTAAGATGCGCTCACGAGTGGTGATGTACACTCTGTCTTCAAGAAACCGTGAAGCCGGAATTTAAGAAATGATGGAAGAGCCACGTGATGAGAACGCTTTCCCCATCTCGATGATGAGGCGACACAAAGTCTGGTGGAGATGCGGGTGCCTGAGCCAACTCAACTCTACCTTGGCACTGGCATCATCTTGATTTAGTTTTGTTTTATATATGTATATTATATATATATTTATATATATATATATATATGGGTTTTTGTGTTTTTTTTTAGCACACTGTCCCATTCTCAGGTCTGGATTTAGGGCAGTTGGTCCTCGGGACAGGTTGGACAGAAGGGGCCAAGGTACAGAAGAATCCCGAGATTAGTGTGAGGCCCAGGCCCCCCCATGCACAGAACATGGACCATCCATAGCCATGACTGATGTCATCGGGGAGTCCATACAGGTAGCGTGGGTAGCGTGACAGCTCAAAGTTGATCCCGGCCACACAGGTGCACAGTGAAATGATGCAGAAGGTTCCTGGAGGACAAGGGAAGAAATACAGGGTAGGGTAATGGAGAAGGAAAGGGAAGAGGAGAGGGAGAGAGAAAGAGACGTGCGGATTATTACATTATCAATTTAAGTAAGAAAAGTCAGAAGATCCAGGTAAGAATGGCCTGCTAACAAGATCGATATCTGGAACTATTCATGGGGAAGAATATAGTATTAATGGATCATTGTGTCCTTTCCCCTCTAATAGTTCTCCAGTCTTGGACAAACTCAGAAAATATGAAATAAATATCTCAGAGTTTCATGTAGGGAATGAGGCAGAAGACCATTTAATTCATTTTTCTAAAGCATTTGAAATTCATTGCCTTTTTTGTTTTTGGAGACACAGAAAATACTATCTTTTTGCTACCTCTTTAAGAGAAAAGCATCTTTTTTTTCTTTCCTATATATAACATTTTATATACTGGGGTTTCCTTATTCTCTTCACCAACAACTCATCCAAATCACGGAAATATCTTCCTTTTCTCTATAAGACAACATTTCCCAAAGTGTTTTCCATGGAACACTAACCCTACAAGATACTCCTTTAAAAAGAGGGAGGTGCTGTCAAATAATTCTGGGAAACCTTTCACATGACTTCCTATTCATGAAGATTTGCAATCCACATGAGCATAAGTTAACTTGTCTAGCCTAGTTTTATAAAGCATTTCACAGGCTTATTTGATGGTGGGACTCTCTTTTTAAAAACATGTAACTACTCATATTAACTTCCAGTGAGAATGCTGCTATAAGAGTTTCTATATAGTATAGAATTGTAAACTCATTTTTACACAATAGAGATATTTGGTGCCCCTAAAATGATTTAGAATGTTATTTTCCTCAATATTTGCTGTGTTTTGTGTTCCTTATGTAACCATTGATATGACAGCAACTATCTGAAGAAGCATGGTTTGGAAAGGCTGGCCTGGAAGGATGGAAGGGAGAAGAAGTAGCTTTTTTTTTTTTTTTCAAGGAAAGGGAACACAGCGAGATGTATTATGTTTTATGTTTAAAGTAAAATATCTTGCTTTCTAAAAGCCAAATTCCTTTAAAAGGCAACCTTATTTCTTCCAGGTCCCAGAGTCATGAGCTTGTAATAACTTAAATAGTTGTAGCAGCAGTGGTCGAACCTAATATTGATTAAGTGCTATATGCCAGGAACTGTGCTGAGTGCTTAACTTGTATTGAACATTTAATTCTCACAGCAACTCTATGAGGTAGGTTACATTTTATCCCCGTTTTATGGATAAGGGAATTGAGGTCCAGCGAGGTTAAGTAATTTGCCTAAGATCGTACAGCTAGAGACTGAATCGAGAAGGGCTACAAACTCAGGCAGGCTAGTTTCAGAGCGTGCATCCTCAACTACCATGTAAGGCTAGTGTCACGCAAGGTGGGTCTCTTCATGGCTCCTCCTGTTGAACACTGAGGCTCAAGTTGAATTCTATATTACTCTATGTGGGTTAAGGCAGCAGTCTCAAATGTAGCCCTAGGGGACTTGTGAAAAGGCAGATTGCTGGGACATATCCTCAGAACTCCCGATTCAGTAGTTCTGGGTTGGGGGCTGAGAATATATATTTTCAGCAAGTTCCCAGGTAATGCTAATACTGCTAGTCTGGTGACCACATTTTGGAACCACTGGTTCAGAAAAAAGCTTTATTAGAGAAAGAGGAAAATTACATGTCAAGGGTCATACCACAGAGGAGGAAATACAAATAAGTGACGAATATGAAAAATACTCAATTTTGCCCATAATCAAAGGACTGACATAATCTATCAAGTTAGCAAAGCCTTCTTTTCCTTGGTTTTATTTTGTTTTGCTTTGTCTTTTTAATGATCCTCTCCAAACTAGGAAGGGAGTAGTAAAATGAACAGTCTCATAGCCTCAGTGGGAGTGTAAACTAGTGTTTCCTTATCGGAACGTCATCTTTAAAATATTTATACTTTTTCACCTTGTAATTTCACTTTAGGTTAAGAAAATAATCCCAACTGGGGACAGAGATAAAATGTTCAGGTGGTGAAGTGTGCATTTGATGCAGTGGTGTACCAATACATAAGGCACTATCGCTACCTGTCAGAACAGTGGTCCCAAGCTTGGGAGAGTTAAAAACATCATAGTTTACTGCTGCCCGGCCCTTGGATTCAGACTGAATTCTATGATATTACCCATAGTTGATTAGCTCTCACCCCAGACTGACTGAATCAGAATCTCTGGGAGAAGGGGTGGATATTTTTAGTTTTTAGAAGTTCCTTGGATGATTTCTGTTGATCAGCTTATTTGAAATCCTCTTGCCCCTGAGAGTTAGATGGGACAAGTATCAAGTGAGGGAAGAAGGGTGGCAGGGAAGAAAGGCACAGATGGTAGAGCATAACCATGGGGAGAGAGAGATTGCATGGGAGTAGGAGAGCAAGCAGAAAGCTTTGATTTGACATGCATTTCAGATAAACAGTTCCCAAAGCTGTCCTGCTTGTGCTCCAAATACTGTTTAGGCTTTCAATTTCTGATTTGGGAATCTGGGTGCACAATGGTATCATTTACTAAAATTTAGATTTAGTACAAGGAAGGGTGTGTGTGTGTGTATATGTGTGTGTGTCTGGCAGTGGGATGAGTTCAAATTTGAGCTGCCCTTGGATGTTCAAGGCACTTGGAAACATGGACCTGGAGTCCAATAGAAAGTTCTGAACTAGAGATGTGGATTTGAGTCATCATCTTATAAACTGAAGCTCTGAATATGATTGAGGTCACTCAAGGACTTTACATAAATTCTAGCTACATAGGATACTTAAAAAAAAAGGGGGGGGGGACATTTCTTCTGATCAAAACTGCATTATTCTCCTGATGAAGTCCAGTGATTTGTTTTGAGAGAGAAGTTTGACTTCAAGGAAGTATTGAACTTCTCAAGCTGCCAGTAGCTGAAAAAGCTTGATATACAGTATTTTAATGGTAGTATTCTTCAAGCAGGGTTGAAAGGACACAAAAGATGTGGTTGATAAACTGAGAATGAGGAGATAAATCCATGTGGACCTGGTTCTTGGTAACAATTGGAATAACTCAACTTCTTGATAACAAACATCTTGTTGCTATGTTATGTTAACAGGGTTAGTAGTGGAATCATCTTGACTTAAGGTCCTGTCAATTGATCTGTGACTTTGGAACCTTTAAAAATTTTTTTCTTTTGTTCAGTCTTGTCCATATCCCCATATATGGAAAAAACCCATCTGTCACTTACTTGGTAACTTCCCTTTAATTAAGCAAGCCATCTATGCCACTTGTTAGGAAATTCTGTATGACAGAGGAAAGAGTTGGAACAGGTTTTGTAGTTTCCACATGTGCTACTGTTTTCTGTTATGAGCAAGGTTTTATAATTTTATGTACTTCACTTATAAATTCAAATTTGAAATGTACACTAATAATTAGAAATGGATATATGCAGGCACATAGTAGAGCCTCAATAAGCATACTGAATGGATAATATGTTGTCATTGTTACTAACTTCTGACAATTTAATAGCAATGTCATTTGGTAAACACTGATTAAGTGCTGCCCCATGCAAAGCAATGAGCCAGGGCTGGGAAGAGGGTGGAAAGGAGAGCTAGATAGGACAAGCACATTGCCTGACCCAGATTTCTGTCTAGTGTGATGAGCTGTTAGCCCCATTTAGTAAAAGAACCCCACACGACCCTAGTCGGTACCGGCAGGTCTCCCCTGCCCCGATAACAGATGACCCCAAACCCCCACCCTGTCCTTAATACAACAGTATGCACTAATCTCAAAACCAGCCATGAGACTATCACAAGATCGCGGGAGGCACCTGTGCAATCATAAACGAAACTTGTTATTTTTATATTAACAAAACTGGACAGGTAGAAAAAAATCTTAAAATTTTAAAAGAAAACATGAAGATCATTCAGAGGGCCCACGACAACAGCTATGGAAATCAATCCTGTTTATCCTCATTTCTCTCTTACTTTTCCTCACCCATAAAATCAATCCTTTTACCCATTATAACACCACAACTGTTATTATTGCTGCTGCTGCTTTTTGGTCCTCGTCTCTTATAGCTTCTCGTCCGATTCACATGCCGAATCATACAATCAACAACTCAGGAACATGTGAACGGCATCTTCTTGTGACATGAACACCAGTACCAACCTCTTCAGGACCAGAAGTCAGAACCCACTGGACAGAACAGAAGGGAACCCTTCACCACCCCATAACAGCAGGAAGTAGCCAGACTGAGTCAGCGTCCTGAATCCCCTCACCCTTCCCTTCTGCTCAGTATCCCCATTACTTAGTTCCTTCATCATATATATATAATCGAAGAGTTAGGAATGTTAGAAGTTCCCCCTTATGAGGTTTGCAATGATGAACAGGTCTTAAGACCGTGAATCAATACCCCTGTGACATAAATTGAAGAAAGGCAGGCTCCAGCCACAACCCACCTGACCAACCGAGCAAGCCAAAGCCTACAGGCTAGGAGGCAACCCATCCCCTCCCAAGAATGAACAAAGGAGCCATATAGCAGTGGAGCAGATAAGTGCCTTCACCCCCTCTGGACCCAGGCACCAGCAACCCCTCCCACATTCCAAGAATACCTCCTAGCCCACACCCTCTAGCCATTTGGCCCCAGGCTGTATGTGGTTTCCCCAACTATTGATGTACTGTGTAAAGTCATATCCACCACCTTCTACGGGCGGGCTGAAGTCTATTCTTCAGACCCCCTCCATTGGGAGAGCTTCCTAATAAACTTTCTGCCTGCATCATCAGTTTCCACATCCTAGTGAGAACCATTTTTCTGTAATGTGAGCCAAACTCTCTGACCTGTAGACTGGAGACCAACAGGGTAGTATGAGAGGGCAAACCCTTCCTCTCACATCAGGGTTACAAGGATCCTCTAGGAAACCAAGTACAACTTTTAAATGACTCATCCAGAAAAGATGTCTCATTAAAGAGTGGTAATAGATATCATAGGCCTGGGAGCTGTAGTCTCCTTCCATTTACCCAAGGCACAGCAGTCCTTTGGGCAAGAGGCACATGGTTGGGGAAAGCTACCTGATACATAAAAGGGGGCTTCTGCTCAGGGAAGAGTCCATATACAGTCAATTCTGTGAGAAATATGAAGTCCCATTCCCTGCACAGTAGCAGACCATGGATAGGTCTTTGGAACGTCACTGATTTCTCATGAGCATTTACTGGTAAGTGAGAATCCCAGAAAGGACAGTAGTAATAAAACAGTTGTATCTTCTTAATAACACCTCCGCCCTTGGCTTGGGGTTTGGGCCTAATCCCAGTCTGACTCCAATACTAATTATAGTCATAATGTAGCAATTACATGGAAAGAACTCTGCCCCCAGCCCCTTCCCTTTGGACCTGAGGCTCTGCTATGCACTCCTGACATGGCTGTGAAAAGCACCAGGTGAAGTAACGCGGGCCAGGCCACAGCTGCCATAGAGGTGGTGGCTGGTTGTGAGCAGTGGGGAGGCAGGTCCACCATGCTGGGGAGGAGGAACTCCTGAGGCACTGAGTACCACGAGATGCAGAACAGCTCATCAGCAAATATTTATTCAACTTCTGTTTGTGCCAAGCATTATGTGAGATGCTAGGGAGATAAAAGGGAGAATAAGACATGATCCTTCTCCTTAAGAATCTTTAATTAAATCTAAAACAAAAAGCTAAAAAAAACAAAAACAAAAAACAAAGCTTATCATCCAGTAGGGGATATGAGACATACATAAATGAGAAGATGGGATGGAAGTCAAAAACAGCCCCAAATGGGGACTTTGGTGCCCTCATCTGTAAGATCAGGGAGCTGGAGAAGATGACTATAAGGTCCTTTCCAAGCCTGGTGGTCTCTAGGAAAACCATGAGTACCACAGAGAGTCAAGTCAACTCTGATACAGACAAGAAGTGCTGGCTCAGGGAGGATCTCCCAGGGTAAGCTGGGTCTTGAAAGATGAATAGGACTTCTGCAGGCACTAAAGAGAAGGCGGTGAGGATATCTGGTCTGGCTGGCATCCCTTCTTGAGCCTGGTGCCACTTTGCCCCAGAAGTCTATGCCAGTGAGAAGGGCATGCCACACCTTTACTGTCCCCCTAGCTCCTAAAATGCCTTTTGCTGCCACCTTAGTCCAAGCTTCCACCATTTCTCACATGAACCACTGCATCCTGGCTTATATTCTTGTCTATATAGTAGCCAGTGATGTTTTAAAAATTTAATCAGATTTTGACACTCGTTCCTGGTGAAAAAACAAAAAAAACAAACAAACAAACAAAAACCAATAGCTTCCCATTATACTCAGAATAAAATCCAAACTCCTTAGCATGCCTACACAGCCTCACCTGAAGCCTGCCTACCTAACTGACCTCATTTCTCACGCTGACCCACCCCCTACACTGGAGCCACACCAGCCATCTCTGTGACTCTCAAACAAGCCAAGCTTGTTCCCTCCTCCAGGCCTTTGCGCTTGTTCTCTCTGCCTGGAATGGCCTTCTTCTAGTCCTTCTCAGATCTCAGCTCAGCTGTCAGCCTCTCAGGTCCTCCCCTAGTAGCCTAAGGTAGCCCCTCCCCTAGTGATCTTCAAACCTTGCTCCACTGAGGTGTCTCCGGAGCTGCCACTGGGAAGTGGGAGTGGGGCATGGGGATGAGGGTAGGGTGGTAAGAAGTAGGAGAAACTCTGGCCCTCTCTCCTCTCTTCAGCCAGAATAGCTCTGTTTTGATCTGTTTTCTACATGAAATCTCATTTGAAGAAAGGATTCTGGTGACGGAAACATTTTTGAGAACCTGGCCTCATCTACTTTGCCAGGGGACCTTAAGGTCTGTCATTGTAGTAACTACCCTTTGGAAAGCAAAGTACAGTGTTCTGTTAGTTCCAAGTCCATGCCTCATCAGTCTCAACCCTCCTGCTGGCCCTGGAAGGGGCCTCAACCCTACCCTCTAGGCAGCTGCAACTGGATGCATCCATCAGTTACAGCTGGATGGAACAAGAAATGAAGACTCATTCTCCTCTCTGTGCCCATGACCTCAGAGCTCAGGCTGTCCAGTGAGAGGGAGATCTGGCAGCACCCCAAGTCGCTGCTTGTACTAATAACCCCTGCTGGGATATAGAAGCAGCACCCTCCAGACCCTTTATCTCATTTCCATCTTCGTAATCTCTTCCTCTTAGTGGGGAGGCATGGCTGTAAACTCAAATATCTCCTTTTGGTTGTTCAAAAACCCATGTAACATCTGCTCCCTTTGATGAACATCCGCATGTGAAGCTCTGCTAGAAAATAGACCCAGAGGTCACCTTTCACCCTATCTCCCTGCTCTGGGCACTGCTGTGCCTGTTCCTGACAGCACCAGGCTGGAGGAGGAGAGGCTGCTGAGGGTTCTGAGTCTTCTGTTGCCTGCTCCTGGCCCCCTCCACTCCAGGCACAGTTGAAGATTGAGTGGGGGCGAAAGAGAAGAAGCAGTTTTTCATGCCCAGACTGCCAACTCCTTGTTCCAACACCAAATACAGCTTCCCCATCCACCTCCTCATTGCTGCCATTTCTAATTAACATTTCTCTGGTTGCTAAATAGTAGATTCCAGTTTCTCCCTGGTTTTAGTCTCCTGGCTGGCCACTTCCTCCTGCTTGGATATCTCTTCCCATGGTTTCCAAGCTGCCCCTAGAAGCAGGCTTCCTCCCACCTTTTCAGACTTGGGATTCACCAGCTCTCTTCTCATCCCACAATAGGAAATCTCTCTGGCAACTTCATTTGCTCTTTTCTACTACTCCCATACACCCAAATCTCCTTAAGTTTCTGGTTTCTTTTATGCCTTCAAAGTGCTGCTTCCCTTAGTAGGGTGATGAACTGTATCGGTTAGCCTGAGACTGAGGGGGTACCTGGAATATGGGGCGTTTAGTGCTAAACTTGGAAAGTCCCCGGCAAACTAGGACAAATTGGTCACCCTGCCGACTGGTTTCCTCACAGCCATGCTCTCAGCTTTGGGGCCATAGGTGGTACTGCCATTACTACATAAATTAATCCCCACTTATAAGTAATAGCATAATGCCTTAACCCAGTGGGAGCACAAAGACATAGATCCCAGGACTGTGTTGCTAATGTTAAGAAATGCCCAGCCAGGAGAGCATGGTTTTAAGGGCGGGTAATTTTTTTGCAAACCTGAAATTTTACCAAGGAACACTTAATCATCAAACCAACAATGGTTCTATCACAGTGCCACCTCAAAGGTTAATTACCAAGATATTTTTAAGCTGATATTCAGAGTTATGGAGTTAACTCCTTTATCAGCCCACTTGTGAGCACTAATTGCAGGAGGCGCATAAGGTAGACAAGATGGTGCCTCCTAGGTGGCTGGTACTGCATTAGCATACACAGGAAGGTGCTGGTAGAACATGTGCTCCATTCCCTTTAGGTATTGTCGGAGGAGCCACATCAGTAATGCCGCAGCTATAGGCCCTGTGGCAAAATAGCATCAAAATTTAGACCTCAGGCTAGGCAGCAAGAATGCTCTTACTAACTCAAGAAGTCGTCTCCTAGGAAACCGAGGCCCTGACAAGGGTTCTCACAGGGATCCAGGACAGTTACATATTGTGCGCACAGGCATTTTCCCAAATATCCTTATGTGGCCAACTTGTGCCAAAACTTCACTGAAGTATAATTCCTCCAGCGTTCTGGGGCCGGAAATCCGTCTGCGTGACATTTTCTGCTCCTAAGAGTGAGGAATGGTATGTTCTGACCAGCGCCCCACAGGTTGCAGCAGAAACGCCACATGAGCTTGCATGCCAGAGAAGGCTGCCAAGATGCAGCCCAAGTCCTGCATCAGACACTGCCCTTCTAGTCCCTTCTTGTCTTTTTTTCTCCTTGAGTAGAGAAGTGGGTTTACAGAACAATCATGCACAAAATACAGGAGTCCCATATACCCCCCACAAACGCCACCTTGAATTGGTATGGAACATTTGTTACAATTGATGAGAGCACATTTTATAATTGTTCTATTAATTAAAAGCAATAGTTTAACTTAGGGTTCACTGTCCACTCTTGTGTTTTAAACCATAAAGAAACATATCAGTAAACAGAAAAAGAATCCCTCCTCCTTTGGCAGTGGCAGATTCCATCCTAGGCAGCTGATGTGGACCAAGTCTTCCTTTCCTTAGATTAAATACCTCAGCAGCATTTAGCTCTCAGGAGCACTTTAGTGCTTTGCTCAGACCTGCATGGAATATAAATTACTGTTTAATAATATACCATTGCATCATCAGCAGTCAACAGGCAGGTCACAGGGTTTTGTAGCAAAGTTACCTTAGGGATTAGTTGGGATGAAGCAGAGCCTGGTGATGTGGTAGGGAGTGAAGCATCCTGGAAGGGATGGGGCCCTGCATTAGGACAAAAATCATTATTTTGCAAATTGTGCAAAGGCTCTAGGCAAAGACACTGCCCTGGATGCAGTCTGGAAGCCAATGTCCAGGGCAAGCAGTGGTTTGGGTTCCTAAGGCTGTGTCTACAAACTACAAGGCTATTCTACATCCAGACATGCTTATGAAACAGTAATGCAACATCGCAACTCAAGCAACCAAAGAGACTGTTCAATCAGATAGGCTGGTGTCAGTTCTAAAGGGAATACTTACAGATTCCTATCATATAATTTGGAGTGTTAGCCCTTGGTTTTTATATATCTACGGGGTGGTCACCAAATCTCAAAACACAGGTGAACACATAATAAATGGCTTATAAGTATTACATTAAAATACATTACAAAAATAATATCTATCCAGACTTTCTGACTAACCTATAGCTAGAACAGGCACTCAATATAGCAATATGAAACAATAGCTGCTGGGCATCATGGTGTCTTTTTCTCCATCACCCATACATCTATGCTCACTCCCACTCAAAACATATCAATCCATTTCTTCTTCTGGGTGTATGTTTGGACTTGATCACAAGATGAGTGCCTCTGGTGGCCTCTTTGCCAAAGATAGAGCCTTTACAAACTTGTGAAACATCCAAAGGGCAGAGCAAATGGAAGAGGGCATTGGTGGAGCATTCAAAGTGTTTTGTTATAATGTAAGTTTACTAAGGTTAAGTGCCATTGTCCAATGTCCTTGGCTGGAGTCTGACATTTCCATCCTCTATCCAGTCTACACAGAGTCCTTGTAGGTATCCTTTATGGTCCAATTCAAGTTCCAAGTCACCCAAGAAGCTTTCCCTGAGCAAGCCCAGCACAAGACAATCCACACTTTCTCTGAGTCCCTAAAACTCTTACGGTTTGAAACAGGCAACCTGACAATTAATTCTAGAGCCCGCATCTTGTTCTCCGTTTTAGTTTGTATTCAGCTAGATTGTAACTTTTTCAAGGACTGGCATGGCAGTTGTGTCTCTTTTTGTATTATACACAGCTCTGAGCATTACACCCATATCACTTGAAGAAATGGGATTTCTAAGCTATGGAGCTTTTAAGTGGAAAAAAAAAAAAAACTTTGAAATCAAGAGGAAAGGGAAATAGATATCATGCTTGGTCCTCCCATCTTTCTTTTTTCCCCCTAAATAGTTTTTGTGTGTGTGTGCCTGCGTGTGCCAGCATGTGCGTGCACACATATGCACCTGCTTTGTATTTCAATGGGTACTTTGGATTTCAGGAAGCTTTTTCTTTTTTTACAGAAATTTGGCATTGGAATAATACTCTCTCTGCAGGATTATTTTGAAGAACTATAATAATAAATGTGAAAAGGCTTAGAGAAGTTAAAATTGCTTTCTATAGGTAAGGTATAATATTAGAAATGGAAAGCTTTAAGTGAGGTTGAAGAAAAATTGTTCTTGAGGGCAAGAAAAAATGTGGTTGCTGTTTTCATCTCCATCACCCACTGCCTTCTCCCCCCAGTCCCATCCCAGGGTAAAGGCTGCACTAGGGAGGAATTGCTCTCAATAGAGACCAGAGGAAGTGCTAATTCAGGAATCTTCATTTTGTGGACTCTGTTGGAACCACAACAACGGAACTTGGAGAAGTCTCAAAATGCACTTCTGAGGAAGACCCTCCTTGTTAACGGAACTTATCTTTGAGCTCTTTGAGCTCAGAGTGGTTCCAGCATCCGGTGCAGGTTACGTGGTGGGTTTGTGGAGAAGCCTATGTTATGCTGCCTGTGGTTGAACCAGGATGGGTAAAAGGAACTAGACCTAAGAGAAGGGTTGGAATTGCTGTGTAACATGGGTTGGGATCTTTGGTGAATGCTGCAGAATTTTCTCTGGAATATAGAGGTAGCATGTAGTGGACTGTGAGAGGTATGTTTTTAATTTTTTTAACCAACACAGCATACTTTCCCTTCTTTCTTCTTTTGGGGTAAACCACCAGTGACATTCTTTCTCATGTGGAAGCCATTCTGTGGTCACAATGATTAGTTCAGGGATGGTCAGTTGACTTAAGCCAAGCCACAGTTTCTCTATCTTCTGAACCTTTTGGGGCTGCTGTAAGATATTTTATATATATAATATGTATACATAGTATTTACATATATACATACATTATAAAATTTATGCATGTTGGTATGGAAATTATATACATACTTATATATATGTGCATGTTTAAATATTAATCTATAAATATAGTATGTAGATTCCATAATTCACATAGCAATTCCAAGTCAAATAATTTGTTGAAGGTCTCAAAGCATAAGTGACAGAGCAAATATTTGATTTTGTTGTAAAGCCTCAAACTATTTGATTGCAGAAATGTCAGAAAACTACCCAGTGTGCCTATTTCCAAAGTCCTCATTTAAAAAAAAAAATCTCCCCAGGGAAGCATCCACTGGCCCATTCTACTTTTGGCTACCCGACCTTGGGTATTTTATGTTCCATGGAACAAAGAGATGGGAAGATCTGCGGTGGGTGGAGTGGTGGGCTATGAGCTTTCTGTTTAGGGTAGGAAGAAGAGTTCTGGAAGAGAAATGAATCAGAGTAGAGCACCACATATTTTCCAATGAGAATCTTTGCAGCTTCCTATCCATCTGGGCCTTGGTTCAAGCTGAGAGTTAGTGGAATCCAACTGAATTCTTATCTAAACTGAGAAAGCCATTTACAGCTGTGCAGAAACTAACATTCTCAAGCTGTGGTTAGTGAGCTTCCAAGAGTAAAACCACTTACAGTTTGCCATCTTTCTGCCCCTTCTTTTTTTTTTTTTTCTCCTTCTCTTTATAAGCCAACCCTTTCTGTTGGACAACATTGGTCCAAGGAGGAAAATCTGATCACTCTAGGGTGAGGGCAATCTTACCTTGTGTTTTCTTTTGGTGAAAAGTGTTTGAAATAATACATTTCCTGCAGACCTCTGGCACTACAGCTTCCTCTCTACTTGCATCATTAATCTCCCTAGATACCATACAAGGCTTCTGTAGCAAGTCAGTCTGCATGTTTCTGAACAGTAGAGTGGCAACAGAAGGAGGCATGGTTTAATAGCAATAGCACTCAATCAAAAATCAGAAAACCTGGGTTCTGGTCCTATCCCTTCCCATGAAGTGGGCAACTCACTTCATCTCTCTGGGCCTTGATCCCCTCAACCATAAAATACAGAGTTAGGGCAGTTCTCTCAGGTCCTCTCCAGCTAAGTGAGTATTGAGGTATGAAGGTGCCATTCTCTCTGAATTGCTCTAGGACTATTACTTATTTTGTCCAACATGAATCACCTGGAGAGAAGACGCTGCTTCTCACCTTCTGACATGCACAGACTGGCTGATGGGTGAGACCATTAGATGTCATTATTTGACATCAATGTGCATATGAGGCTCAGCTCTAAATTGCCTTGATTTTTAAATGCAGAAGGATCGGGACCCAGATGTTTAAGCGTCTGAAAGAAATTGGCTCCTGAAAGAAATCTCTCTGGCTTCTGTCCTATCTGATGCAGGCCAATGCCATGTTAATTAGTAGAGGAAGAAGCTTGGAGTGGTAGCCAAATCAGGCGAGCCTACCACCTGGTTTGCTTCATGATTCCATATGCCTGGCACTTTTGTCAGCTTGGCCCTGGTCTTTCTTTGCAATGAAAGCTTATACCCAAGTGAGCTCTGTATGCTATCACTTCACTGCAGGGTCACTCAACGCATACATAGCTATATAGAATTGAAGTATTTATATGCAAAGTTTGTAGTAAAATGGGCATTGTTTCAAGTACTCTACAAATGGAAACTCCTTTAATCCTCAATACAACCTTAAGAGTTTTAAATGAGGAAAACAAGGCATAGAGAGGTTAAGTAACTTGCCTAAGATCACATAGCTAGTGAGTGTGGGAACAAGGATTAAAACCCACATTTTAACTATTTGTTATGTGGTCTCTCATGATAGCTATTTCCTGTGTGTATTCTCTCTCCAGCTGGAGTGTAAGCACCATAAGGAGAGAAGCTCTCTTCTCCAACAGGGCCTGTGGTAGTTTGAGGCTTTGTGGACCCCAGAAAATTATGTTCTTCACCCCCATTCCTGTGGGTGTGAACCTATTGTAAGTGGGACCTTTTGTTTAGATTCAGTTAAAGGCCACTTGATTAAATCACTTCAGTAAGGAGTTGCCCAGGGTGGGTCTTGATCCTCTTACTGGAGTCCTTTATAAATGGACTTCAGAGAGACAGAGAAAAGACCCACGAGCACAGATAAAAACTCCTAGAAACTGAGAGAAAGTCCCAAAAGCCAAAAGCTGAAATCAGGAGAATGCAGGAGAGAAAAAGTCACAGGAACAGAGAGAAGGCTGGAGGAAACCAGAAGGTGAAAGGAATGAGACCTGGAGGAAAAAGGAGATGCAGCCGATGCCACCACTGTGCCCTGCCAAGTGACAGGAGTCCAGGATCACCAGCAGCTATGTCTTCGGCGAGAGAGCTTTGCTGATGCCTTGATTTGGACATTTTAATCAGCCTCAGAACTGTGAGCTTATAAGCTAATAAATCCCCATTGTAAAAACCAACCCATTTATGGTATATTGCCTTGGCAGCCTTTATCAAACTAAAAGAGGGCCCTGCACACAGTGGTATTTAAATGAAATTGTCAACTAGATGGTAAGATTGGGAGAAGAGGCTCCATCATTGTCAAATATGACCCAAGGAGATTCTGCATACCCCTCAGACTTGTGGCCCAGCTAATAAAATCTTATTGCTCACTTCTTCAGAGAACTAGGAAAACCTGTCACAAACTGTACAGAACTTCCCTCATTGTTGTGTCACCTAGAAGAGTATCTTCCTATGGAGGGTGTGGTGGCCTGAATTATGTGCTCCAGAAAAACAACAAAACAAAACAAAGAACATGTTCTTAATCCATTCCTGTGGGTGTAAACCCAATGTAAACAGGAACTTTTGAAGATTTTTTTTTTTTTTTTTTTTTTTTTTTTCAGTTAAGGTGTGGGTCAACGGAAGGAGCTTGGGCCTTAATCCTATTACTGGGATGCATTATGAAGAGAAAGGCACATGGAGGAGCAGAAGCTGGAAGTCAATGGAACCCAAAGAGAAAGGAGAGAATATCGCCAAGTGTGTTGCCATATGACAGAAAAGCCAAAAATCTGAGGGTCACTAGGAGCCAGACACAGAATACCACAGTCTTCAGGGAGAAAGCATCACCTTGCTGATGGCTCGATTTTGGACTTCTCCTAGCTTCAAAACTAAGCTAACAAACTCCCGTTGTTTAAGCCAACCCAGTGTATGGTATTTGTATTTTAGCAGTTGGGATATTAAGTCAGAGGGTCAGGAGTATTCTATAAGGATAGGCTAGAGAAGTCAAGAAAGAAATTGACTCAAGATCAGAACATGAAATCTCTTTTGATGAGGATCTTTGTAGTGTTCCAACAGGCTAGGAACAAAACACAGCATACAGGGTAAACTATGGTCAGAAGGGACCCAAAGAAGCTCAGCATAGACCTCAGCCTATCAAAGATGTCCTCCTCTTCCTCTAACTCCTTACCCTCAGCCCTACTGGCTTGTGACTGGGTCTCTACCTAGAAACCTTTTAGCTCCATCCTCTTGGGGTTTGAGGGGTAAATAATTATTCATTCCTCTTTTCCTACACCCTTTCTGAATTCAAAATCTAATGAGAAAAGAGCCACAGGAGGCAGACACGGATAAAAATATCACCATTATTACTGATAAGGCTAGTTTGGCAACTGCAGCTTGACCCATGGCCACAATCAAGATCACCAATACTTCCCCCCCCCCAAGGCTTACATTTCGGGATGATTTGCCTAAGAGAACATTTGGGTCTGCAAAACAGTTATACTCACCCAGAAATGCTGACTCACACTGGTGGGCCAGAGAAAGAAAGAAAAATAGGCCTCCAAACTGGCCCCTGAAGCTGGCCTGGGCCTTTGGCCCTAGGCCTTGACTGCAGGAATGCTAACTACCTGGAGGAGTGAGAAAGGAGACCCGACTCAGATGGTGAGGAGCCGCAAACCTCGGCTTCCTCTTCCAGATTCACCAGCTGGAGAATCCAGTCTTCCCTTGGGGTGTACGGTCTTAAGAGGTAAAGTCTGTATCTGTGTAAAGAGAGGAGGGAAGTTTCCCACTTCATAAGCCTTGAGGCGAGTGCTGAGATGAGAGAATTGGCTTCCAACTTTCCCCTACTCATAATACTAACTCAGGGACCAAAACAACAACAACAACAAAACCTCCCCAAAATCCCACTGTGGCCAAGGGATTTCTGGGAAATGGGATTTTTTTTTCCTCTTTGTCTGCTCTTGGTTTTGCTTGTTGTCTGTTTTGTTTTTTTCTTTTAGGAGGCACCAGAAACCAAACCCAGGACCTCCCATGTGGGAGGCAGGCACTAAACTGCTTCAGCCACATCTGCTCCCAGAAATGGAATTTTAATGCAACTTGTCTGTAAATGTTAAGAGCTGAGCTGGAGGGAGTATTTTAATTAATTAATCATTAATTTTAATAAAGTGTAGTCTAGGAGTACAGTGGAATCTTCCAGGGATTCCTATATTTTGTTAGGGGGTGGTGGTAAGGATGTAGCCATTGGTGTTCCTTCCTACCCAAGGCCAAGATTGGAGGATAGAATATCAAACTTGATTTATATCTTAACTTTATCTAATGCTATTTAAGCATTTTTTAAAATAAAAGATTTTTTTTTGCTTTATTCACAGAGAGATATTTTTAAAAAAAAAACATATTAATGATGTGAAATTCTAAACTAGAATCAATAAATAAAGACTTGGCATATGACTTCTGAAAAGTTACCAACTCTGGTGTAGGAGCAGTTTCAATGGATAGATGGACATTAAAATGCCTTTGAGGGGCAATGATAAGAACAGGGCAAGTTTATTCTGTTCCTCCTTCAGCCTCAAGCACCAGTTCCCCCATGGGGCCGCTCCTGACTCTCCAACAGAGAGAGGCTCCCACCATCCCCTGTCACGACACTGGCCATCATCCGAGCCCCTGTCTGCCTCCACTGCTGGCCTGGGTGGTCCTTAAGAACAAGAGACCACACACGTTTTTATTTTTGTGTCCTGGGTGCTAGCACAATGCCTGCCACCCAGTAGTCACCCAATCAATAGTCACTGGGCTCAGTTTAGTTGTAAAGCAGATCATTAAGAAGGGCAATAGAGTCATCTCCAGAAATCTGAAAGACTGTTGGAGGAAGAAGTTACTGACTCTAGTTTGTGTTACTTTAGCAGGAAGGACCCAAATCCAGTACGCCAAAATTGAGGGAAACCATACTGAGGTTTAAGATAAAGAAGAGCAAAATAACAACTGGAGTATCCAACAAAGGAAGGGGCACTGCTGCCATGGAGGTTTTATCCCAAAGGGAGATAGGAAATGAACTAAATATCTGCACTCCAAGATACTTACAATGAGATAAGTGCCATTGAAAGGTACCAAGTGATGTCTGAGTTCAGAGGAGGATGAGTGGAGTTTTAGTTAAGATGATTCAAAAAAAAGTTTCTGAAAGATGTTGACTGTAAATGGAGCCTTGAGGAAAGGACAGACATTGATAGTCAGAGAAGAGTGGCCTGGATGCAGGGAGCAGTGGCAAGTGGTCTGTTTGAATAGGGCATTGGACATGTCATGAAGATGAATCTGATACAAGATTGTGGCAGAAATAAAACTGCAGGCCAAAGAAATTCGCCCTAATTCTACAAACAAAGGAAGTCATGGACTGTTTTTAACCAGAGAATAATGCACAATTATAACTATATTTTAAAAAGGCAATATGCTATACAGGATGAATTTAGTGGAAAGTAGGGATATTAACATTTATGGAATGCCTATTCTCTGCTAGGTGCTTTTCCTATAAACGATGCCATTTCATCTACCCTACAGGTTAGGTGGGCGTCACTATTGCACATTTACAGATGAGAAAATGGAGACCCAGAGGTTAGCAACTGAGTGGTAGAATAGATATTTCCATTGAGGCTCGAATGACTCCAAAACTACTACAATTGTAATATGGACCTAAAGGGCACCTAAGGAATAGAAACAAAGAAATGGACTTCACAGAATATGGTAAAGGAAATATTAGCAGATGTTGATCATTGGAGGAAGGGAAAGGATAGGAGCTGACATTTATTCAGTGCTTACAGTAAACCAGGTGCTTAGCATATATGAAACAAAGGTAAAGCACACACACAACATACATAGAGAAAGGACAAGTCTATTCAAGGCATGTTTGAGGTTCCAGAAGGGTGGAGATGTCTGAGAAAAATTACAAGCATGAGGCTAGAGCTCAGAAAAGTCTGTTCCATACACAGGTTCCAGACATAGCTGTGCAGAGATAATTGTCAAGGTGAGGATGAATGTCATTGACAAGGGGACGTGTACACAGAAGAAAACAAGTCAGTGGAAAGCTCACATTTACAGATGGAGCAAAGATAAAAATAAACCCAGCCAGAAAAACAAACAACAACAACACAGAAAAGGCTCACAGAAAAGGAAAAGCCATGAATGTGTTGTCATGGAAGATAGGAGTTTCAGGAATGAGAGGGTGGAGTGGGTGTAGATAAGTGGTTGAGCACTTGCTTCACATGTATGAGGTCCCAAGTTCAATCCCCGGTACCTCCTTAAAAGCAAGCAAGCAAGAAAACAAACAAAAAACAGTCAGTCTCACAAAATTATGGGAGCAGGTGTAGCTCAGGGGTTTGAGCACCTGCTTCCCATGTATGAGGTCCCAGGTTCGATCCCTGGTACCTCCAAAAAAAAAAAAAAAGAATGCTGGAGACTAAACTTTTGTGAGGTCTAGGAAGAGGAGGTTCAAGGACAGGTGACTGGTTGAGCAGCCAGATGTAATCATGTCTCTAAGAAAGTAGCTTCCGTGACGCAGTGGGAACAGAAACCAGATTTCAAGAGGTGGAGTGGGTTGGTGGTGAAGCTATAGAAGTAATAAGTAGGGATTATGCTTTTTTGCCACATGAGCCCCAAGCTTTGCCTTTTGTCTTAAAGCATATGAAAAGATAAGGCCTTCAGCCAAAGAGAAGCATCTTCTTATTTCCCTAAGAAATATTCCATGAACAGAATCAGTCTTGTCCTTCCTGCCAAGAACAGCAGTCTTTTCACCATGGTGAGAAGACTTTGTGCATTATTCCCTTCCCTTGTCAGGTCATAAGCTGCTTGAAGATCATAAATATGGCAATAAATTCATTGATATTTGGGAGACAGTGCTGCAAGATAATTAAAAATCCATACTTCAGAGGCAAATAGATTTGAGTTCAAATTCTGGCTCCAGGAACTATGTGACCTTGGGCAAGATACTTAATTTCTCTCTAAGGAATTGCAAATACAGTAAGAGTCACTGATAAACTGAGCACATATTAATAAAACTGTATTAAGTGCTCATTATGTACCAGGACTATTCTAAGCATTTTACACATCTTAACACATTCTCCTCTGAACTCAGACATCGCTTGGTACCTTTCAATGGCACTTATCTCATTGTAAGTATCTTGGAGTGCAGATATTTAGTTCATTTCCTATCTCCCTTTGGGATAAAACCTCCATGGCAGCAGTGCCCCTTCCTTTGTTGGATACTCCAGTTGTTATTTTGCTCTTCTTTATCTTAAACCTCAGTATGGTTTCCCTCAATTTTGGCGTACTGGATTTGGGTCCTTCCTGCTAAAGTAACACAAACTAGAGTCAGTAACTTCTTCCTCCAACAGTCTTTCAGATTTCTGGAGATGACTATTGCCCTTCTTAATGATCTGCTTTACAAACTAAACTGAGCCCAGTGACTATTGATTGGGTGACTACTGGGTGGCAGGTATTGTGCTAGCACCCGGGACACAAAAATAAAAACGTGTGTGGTCTCTTGTTCTTAAGGACCACCCAGGCCAGCAGTGGAGGCAGACAGGGGCTCGGATGATGGCCAGTGTCGTGACAGGGGATGGTGGGAGCCTCTCTCTGTTGGAGAGTCAGGAGCGGCCCCATGGGGGAACTGGTGCTTGAGGCTGAAGGAGGAACAGAATAAACTTGCCCTGTTCTTATCATTGCCCCTCAAAGGCATTTTAATGTCCATCTACCCACTGAGACTGCTCCTAGCCCAGGAGTTGGCAATTTTTCAGAAGTCATATGCCAAGTTTATTGATTCTAGTTTAGAATCTCACATGTCATTAATACATTTCAGTTTTTCTATATCTCTAGGTAACTAAACTCTGTTGGTATTCTTGTACAGATGGTAAAACTGAGGTACATATGGGATAAATAATTGGCCCAAGGTTGCAGAATTTTGATTCAGGCCCAGGCAGTCTGAGTCCAGAGGTGACCTCATTACATCTGGACCTGATGCTGTTGTAAACACTTTGGTGGTAGAAGTGATACCCTTTTAGCCTTCTCTGCCCTTCTCCTGCCTGCCCACCCCAAACACCTAGCTGCTCCTTGCTGGTGGCAGTGGAGGAGGGCCTCTCTGCTTCAGGGATGTAAATAAATCCTTGTGAGTAAACCTGTGCTTGCCCTGCCCGTAAAATCCTCAGGCCAACCCAGCACTCCTTCCCAGGTTCCTGGTCTCTCCAGGTCCCAGGAATACAGAGGAAAGAGTGGGGAATTAGTTGGAAAACCTTAGCTTAAGGCACCAACTTTCCTTAGTTGCATGGCTTTCGGCTTGCTTCATGGCTCCCTGGGCCTAGTTCATTATCTACAAAATTAGGGTGGTAATGCTGACCTTAAAGGGGTGCTGTGAAGATGAAAGCAAATGATGCTTGAACGGTGTCTGCTATTGACAGGGCACAGTACCCTGAAATGTGAGCTCTTACCTTCCTCCCTCAAGGCCTTGTCTACCTGCCTCATAAGGAGGTTTAAAGGTCAAGTGAGACTTAATCTTCCCTTTTAAAGCTCTGTGATCTGTAAAGTGTTACCCAAGTCAAAACTGGCCTCCTTTGTAGCCTGTTCTGGTGACCAGCACTTTCCTTTCCCAAGAATGGGGGTGGTAGTTTGAGGACTTCCTCATGTCCTACCTGCTAAAAAGACAGTGTTCTTTTGTTTTTAACTTTTTTTTCCCTTACATTTTAAAAGTGTTAGTTAAAAGGAAAACAGCTAGTTTCTCACATTAATTAGAACAGATATTTGACTTCTAAGATTGTGAGCAAACCCCAAGGCAGGGATGGTTTTATTTTATTTTTTTAAAGAACACTTTCCTCCTTTGCCATATCTCTATCTATCATCTATCATCATCATCATCATCATCATCATCATCGTCATCATCATCATCATCATCTCTCTCTCTCGATCTAATCTATCATCTATCTTCTGAACATTAGAGAGCAGGTTGCACACATCGTACTTCTCGAACACCTAATACTTCCATGTACATTTCCTACAAACAAGGATATTCACTTATGTAATCACTTTAAGTGCAGTTATCAAGTTCAAGAACTTTAACATTGATATAAAGCTTCCATTCTATATTCCATTTTTTGTATGTCCCAGTAAGGTCCTTCTGAGCCACTCTTACATCCCATCCACTACCTTGCACTGCATCTAATTATCATTATCTCTTCAATTCCCCCCCCTTCCTTTTTTCCCCTAATAATCTTTTTTTAATTAGAGAAGTTGTAGGTTTATAGAAAAAATCATGCATAAAATAAAGTTCCCATATAACATCCTATTATTAATACCCTCTATTACTGAGATACATTTGTTACAATTCATGAAAGAACATTTTTATAATTGTGCTATTAACTATAATCCATCACTTACAATAAGATTCTCTTTTTAAAAAATTGGGAAACATACATAAAACATAAATCTTCCCATCCCAGTCTCTCCCAAGCAAACCATTCAGTGGAATCAATCCCACTTGCAGTATTGCAGTACCCACCCCTCCCCCATCTACCACTAGAACTTTCCCATCACCACATACAGGAACCCCACACTCATCCCGTATCAATTCCCTGTTGTGCCTACCTCCCACCCCTGGTGACCTGTACTCTACTGTCTGTCTCTATGAGTTTGAATATTTTCTGATATTCTCTTTGTGGGTACCATGAGGCTTAAATTTAACACTCTAAATCTATAACAATCTTGTTTACTTTGATACCATGTTAATTTCAATAGTATCACAGATTATGTTCCTATAACCCTCTATCCTCCACAAGTATGTAATTCTTGTCACATATTACATGATTTTACATTATGAGTCCCAAAGCACTGATTTATCATTACATTTTGTACATTTGCCTTTTAGATCCCAAAGGAAGTAAAAAGTGGGGTTATAAGCCAAAAATACAATGGTACTGATGTTTGTTTATATTTATACATTGTCATTATCTGTTCCAGAGATCTTTACTTCTTTTTTTTTTTTTAATTTTTTTTTATTGTGGGTAAAAATCAAAATTTTCATAATACATACCAACATTTGCAAAATGATATATAAATATATATGCATATATGTGTATTTGCTTACAAAAATGTTATATATATATATATATATATATATATACACATATATTTTAAGAGGTGCTTAGATTACCCAAAATATTACACGGAACCCACTGGGATTCCGAGATCTTTACTTCTTGATGTGGCTTTAGGAAATTGTCCTTTCCTTTCAACTTGAGAATTCCCATTAGTATTTCTTATAGGGACAGTCTACCAGTGATGAATTCCCTCAGCTTTTATTTACCTAGGAATATCTTAATCCCTCCCTCATTTTTAAAAAATAGTTTGCCAGAAATAGAATTACTGGTTGGCAATTTTAAAAAAATTTCTACCCTTTAAATATGTCTTCCCTCTACCTTCTTGCCTCCGTGGTTTATTGTGAGAAATTGGCACTTAATCTTATTGAGGCTCCCTTTTATGTGGCATGTTGCTTCTCTCTGTGGCTTTCAGAAATCTTTATCTTTAGCATTCAACATTCAACATGGTTATGACATGGCATAATGTGGATCTATTTGGGTTTATCCTGTTTAAACATCTTGGATGTGTATATTCATGTCTTTCATTAAGTTTGGGGAGTTCTCAGCCATTATTTCTTTGAATAGTTTCTCTGCCTCTTTCTGTTTGTCTTATTCTTCTGGGAATCCCACAATGCATATATTGATACACCCAATGGGGCCCCACAGTTTCCTCAGGCTTTGTTTACTTTTCTTCATTCTTTCCTCTTTCTGAACGATTTCAATTATCTTATCTTCAGGTTCACTGATTCCTTCTTCTGTCAGCTCCAATCTGCTTTTGCACCTTCTAGGGAATTTTTAAATTTCTGTTACCGTGGTCTTCAGCTCTGTTTGGTTCCTTTTCATAGTTTCCATCTCTCTATTGATATTCTCTTTGTGGTCATCTATTGTTTTCCTGATTTCCTTCAATTCTTTGTCCATGTTTTCCTTTAGCTCTTCGAGCATATTTAGGACCTTCCCCACCCCCCACCCCCCAAAAAAAAGTCTCTATCTGGTATGTTCCTGGTCTGCTCCTACTCATTGATGGTTTCTAATGCTTTCACCTTCTCTTTTTCCTGGGTCATCATTAATGTTTCTTTGTATGTTTTGGAATCTTTTGTTGAAACCTGGATATCTTAATATTTTAATGTGTTATTGCTGGAATTTAGACTCTGAGGTGTCTATTCCTTAAGATTATATCCAGCCAGTATTATAACAGAATTCTTCTTGAATGCAAGGAACTAACAAAAAACAAAAAGAAGAAGAAGGAGGAGGAAGAGGAGGAAAGGGAGGAGGAGGGGGAGGAAGACGAAGAGTAAGAAAAAAAGAAAACACCTTTCCTAGTCTTTGCAGATTGACTTGTAGGAGTGTTCTCCTTCAAGGCTTATTCCTGCAAAGTGCTTAGAGAATAGCTCCAGGCCAAGGTGTAGGAGCCTCCCTGACCCTTTCTGTACATAAGCCTTGTCTTGGGCATGCACACACAGCCCTAGGAATCCCCCCATTTGTGTGGAAAGGAATGTCCCCTATTCCCTAAGAAATAGTTCCCTCACAGTCCTGGGCACTGCAGTGTATATCATGCAGCCAGCAGGCAGCCACTTGACTGCTCTCTCACAGGGTCCTGTAGGAGAGCTCTGTAAGCTGCCTTCTACATCTAGGGCAAGTTCTGGGACAGTGATTTCTTCAGGCAACCACCAGACAGATTGGGCCAGACATACATGCTCCCAGTTTGTGCACAACGGTTACTCTGCTCCCTCTGGAACTGGGACTAGGAATCTGCACTGGTAGCGCAGGAGGCTCAGGGCCAAATCCATGAGGGGTGGGTGAGAAGCCAGCCAGGGCATCAGGAGAGCCTATCACTTTTTTAAAAAAGATTTATTTATTTATTTCTCTCCCCACCACTACCCCCATTGTTTTGTGCTTGCTGTCTGTTCTCTATGTATTCTGCTGTGTCTGCTTGTCTTCTATTTAGGCAGCACCAGGAACCAATCCTGGGACCTTCCAGAGTAGGAGAGAGGCACTCAATCTCTTGCACCACCTCAGCTCCCTGGTCTGCTATGTCTCTTATTGTCTATCCTTTGTGTCTCTTTTTGTTGTGTCATCTTGCTGTGCCAGCTCTCCACGTGAGCCAGCACTCCGTGTGGGCCAGCACTCCGCATGGGCCAGCTCTCCACTCAGGCCAGCTCACAGTGCAGGCTAGCTTGCCTTTCACCAGGAGGCCCCAGGAATTGAACCCTGGACCTCCTATATGGTAGATGTGAGCCCAATTACTTGAGCCACATCCATTTCCCAGATCCTATCACTTTTAAGTAGGTTTTTTTTTTCTTCTGGATTTGGTGCTCACCCTGATACTGCAGTCCTTTAACTGTTTTCTGTAGCTTTGAGAAAGATGTTTCTGCCAGTTCTTGCTGGTTGTTCAACGCTTCTGTGGGGAGACAGAGCCATGAAGCTTCTTGCTCTGCCATCTGGATCCAACATCTTTGATCTTTTGATGGTTACTATAGATATTCATGAGTGTATTTTCCAAACTCCAGTTCAAGACACATGGTGTGATACATGATCTCATAAGAGAAGGCGTCTTTGAATTTAGGAGGCCTTCAGAATGTCAGAGACGTACAGAAGCTTTGCTCAGGCCCTCATTCTCCAATTATTTTAATCATGGGAATAAAATGCAGTTCATTACTCATCAGTTCTTGAAGCCCAGATTCTGTTAAGATGAATAGATATGTCCACTTGAGTAGAATTCATTTACACCTCAGGCCATCTTCATAAATCCTTTCCAGTACAATGCTCTGAAGTGTCCCCAGAGTCACTCTCCCACTGGCACTCCCTAGGCTTTCAAAGCCATGGCCAACCCCCTAAATAGTGAAGACAGTCAAATAGTTCAGGCTTGCCAGGCTTCACTCACCTCATCTCCAGGGGCTCCTCACCTAGAGTGCAGAGACCTTACCCTGGGCCCAAAGATGTGCCAGACTGTTTGTTGTGGGGGCTGCCGCTAGGCCCTGCTCTCAGGCTTTCCTGAGTTTCCAAGTCAGCTCTCTGGTACTCAGACAGAGCTGGGGGCCCTGAGTCTTCCTGTTGGCACAGGCTAACTTGCTCTCTGAAGATACCTTCTCTTCCTATCTCAGAGACGTGCCTGTGTCTAGGCAGATCTGCTAGCCCTGGTGTCCTGTACTATGGCCTCAGTCCCATCCATGCCATAATATAGTGCTCCCCAGCCAACTTGGTGAGGCCCAACCTGACCATGGGCCAAGACCATTTTCTCCAAACTGACCTCCTTGGTCTGGCTATTTTAGATGCCACTTGTCACTTGTCCTCAATCCCCCAGGATATAAGAGGGAAATCCTCGAAACTGATACTTGCTCCTCCCTCTTGTTTCTGGGGAGCAGTTTTTAAACCTAATAGGCAGGGTCTCTCCATTTACTTCAGAAACCAGCCTTTGTCTTTGACTTATGACTTGTTTAAAGGGCCAGAAGCTTGCCTGACAAGCTCACTTTCTCTGAAGCTTGCAAATCTCTGTAAGAACATCTTAGAAGAGCCACAGGGAGGGAGGCTTTTGAAGTCGCTTTAGAAATTACCTAAGTTTCCATGGCAATCAAGCACTGTGGAGTCACCACCCTATTCTGGGTCTTTCTGTTTCCACTGAAAGAGCTGCTGCAGAAATCTCTTCATTCTCAACAATCACCCCAGTGGAGGAGATGATCTTCCCAGGACCCTGCTTCCTCAGTCTTCTCCTGCCAGCCCTTTCCCCATCCACCTCTTTCTGACAGTCCATTGTATGGAGGCAAGGGACCCCAATTCAGAACAGTGGTGCATTTATTTCTACCCTAAGAAAGACAAGATCTTGTTGCATTGGGAGGAGGAGAATGCAGGGTGTCAGGACCCCAGCCTCAGTCTGGATGATATTTAATCATTGGTGGAGGCAGGCCAGCCAGGAGGGCACAAGGCTATGGAAACTTCTGGGAATTCATTCATCCTAAGAGAGAACCAAAACCAGCTACTGCCACCCTCAGCCTGGACACTGAGAACCCAAACCAGGCTTTCATGTCTACATTATCATGATTTTGCTATTCCACTGTCTTCTTTACATTTTGGGGACTGTCCTGTCCAAGTAACTGGTTTGATTGTTCATTGAAGAAACTTCCCAGAAGACCATGAACTCTTCATTTGAAGGCATCAACAGACAGTTTGCAAACTAAGATTATTTGAATTATTTGCCTCAAAATCCTTGCCTTCTTGTTTCCAACAATCCTAGACCATTATACTGCTATTTCTGACCTAATCCTAATCAAGTCCTCACATTGAAATTACACCCTGTGGTGACTTGGAGTTATGTGCCCCAGAAGAAACCTGTTCTTAATCTTAGTCCATTCTTGTGGGTGTGAACCCATTGTAAATAGGACCTTTCAATGAGGTTACTTCAGCTCAGGTGTAGCCCAACCAAATTAGGATTATACCTTTTACTGGAGACCTTATAGAGAAGGCCACAGAGAGAGAAGCAATGGGAAGAGCAAGAAACTAGAAGTGAATGGAACCTGGAGGGAAGAGAAGTCTTTGCCACATGTATCACCATGTGACAGAAAAGCCAAGGACCAAGGTTTGCCAGTAGTCAGCTCCAGAATGCCAGAGTCTTCAGGGAGAAAGCATAGCCTTGCTAACACCTTGATTTGAAACTTCTAACCTTAAAACTGTGAGTTAATAAATTTCCATTATTATTACTATTATTTTTAATTTCCATTTTTTTAAGCCAAATCTGTATGGTATTTGTTTTAGCAGGTGGGAAACTAAAACACCCCTTTAACCTATACTTCCAACTCTCAATAGATTCTGACCTTACCTTTCTTGCTCTGAGACATTGCCAAAGTTTTGCGAGGTGGTGTTCTCCTTTAACACAGTAAGTAGTAAACCCAGCTTGCCTTATTAATAAGCTTTGTTGGCAATGTTTGGGGAGACAGTTTGGACATTCACTTATCAGAGGTAAGGAGTGATTTTAAGATGACTTGGCTGGAGTTAAGAAGGGGAGCTGCAAGCAGAAAAGAGGAAAGATCTGATTTTCTACAGATCTCTGTGAGCTCCTGCAGCAAAAGGCTGCAGTGTTCTGGGATCAAGGTGTTTGGGTGTGGGACAATGTTGGAGGCAGGCCCAGCTTCATGGGTGTGTGACTTGTGCAGTTGCATGGGGTCCAGAGCTTGGTTTAATGCTCTGCTGAGATCATCTTGAAATTATTGATATTGTTTGAACTAGGAGTCCCACATTTTCATTTTGTACTGGGCCCATAAATTATATAGCTGGTCCTGGCTGGCAGAGAGGGGTGCTCCCAGGTATGTGACATTATGACAATTTTCAGCAGGCACATGACAGACTCCCAACTCCTGCCCTGATTGCCCCAGACATAGGCACTGTGTCCCCACTTGTGGAAACTAGGTTGGCAGGTTGTGGAAGCTCCAGCTCTAGGTACCCCAGAAGAGAGACAGAGCCATTGATAAAAGTGGCACAATGTCAAATGATAGCTCAGGGTAGAACCCCAGGGCAATCTGGGAAACAGATAGGGAATAGGACAGAACAGGGATTGATGCTTCCCTTCTCATACTAAGAGTAAAACCAAAACCCCTTACCATGGTTTGCAGACCCTACATGGTCTGCCCACCTTTCTTGATTTCATCTCCTACCAGTCTTTACCTAGCTCACTCTGCTCTTGTCCACAAGTGTCCTCTTGCTCAACTTCTTCAGACCCAACAAACTCAAACGGAGTCCAGGCCACTTGCACATGCTCTTCACTTTGCTGGGCATGCTCCTAGCCCCATGGCTTACTACCTCCCTTCATTTAAGTCTCTGTTGAAATGTTACCACCCCTGAGAGAACTTTCTGCCCCTCCCCCCCAAAATACAATAATGTCCCCCATCACTCTCTCTCTCTTCCTCCTGGGTTCCATGGTTCTCATCAACTGATATTGTATCATGTATTTATGTTACTTGCATTTTGTGCTTCCCAAACTAGAATGTAAGCTTCATGAGGACTTTATCCTATTCCCCACTAAATCCCAGTGTCTGGCACATAACAGGCAGTCAGTATTGAATGAATGAATGAATGAATGAATGAATGAATGAATGAATGAATGAATTGGGTGGTGATTAGAAGAGAGACATTATCTTCTCATTGTGAGTTCATATTTTTTGTCCCCATGGCATTGTAGTGTGTTTGTGTTGTATTGGCAGTGATGATAGGGGGCTTCTTGAAAAGTGCTTCTGAAAGTGGTTATTTTAAAAAAGAAGTATCTCAGTAGCTAAAATAATAGTATTTAAATATTATTGAGTGCTTACTATGTGCCAAGCATTGTTTTAAGCCCTTTACCTGACTTAATTCTGTAAATCTCAGAACTTGAGATGCTTGCGGTAGGCACTATTATTAGCCCTGTTTTACAAATGAGAAAATTGAAGTAAGGAGTAAAAGGTGGTTAAGTAACTTTCCCAAGATCACCTGACTAGTCTTAGGCTTCTGGGGTCCTGGACAAGTTCTCCATGATAAAACTATAATTCCTCTTTTAATTTGGCTGATTCTACTTACTGAGCAAGAACTTTAACCCCCAGTTAGGTGGTTGGGAATGGAAAGTGGCTCATGGACCAGGGTGGGCAGAGACATCTAAGAGATAAGTGTTGGTATTACTTCCCAAAGAAGCTCTCCTGGACACCTTCACCAATGACCCTCCTTTCCATCTCCTTCCAGTGTCTGCTCTGTCTTAACATTTCCATCAGGGAATTGAATGACAAAGCACCTCTCTGCTCCAGGGAATAGGTGATGCTTTGGCTTTGTTAATTAAATGTTTTGGCAGGCAAGTTATAGGGCATTCTGATGAGGCCTTCAACTGACTGGATTTGGGTTTGCAGGGCCCAGCCTGCTTACTATTCTCTCCTGAATTCTACATCTATAATGGGGGTAGCTCCCGCCAGCGGCAAGGCACATAACTCCTTTGGGTCTTTCACTTCAAGGTGAAAATGAAGACCTCTTACTGCCTGTGGTTTCTGGAGTGGTCCATCTTAGCCATATGTTACACATTGGGTAAGCCCAGATGTTGTTTGCTAACCCTGACAATGTGTCTCCTCTCCCAAATATATTTTACTGACATGATTTATCCCTGCAAGATTTATTTTGAAATGTTCCAGGGTATGAAGTAGTTGGTGAGTCTCTGCTTAGGATTTTGAAATAAAGGCTGTAAGACAAAAAGTCACGGGAAGAGCTGTGATGTTCTGGCACAACCTCACCTGAAACTATAAAAGCAGTTTAGCAGTGTAAGTAGATGAGTTTTATGCTAGAGTTGCTCTTGATTGGCCATGTTCGATTATTGACACTCCTCTCTGCCTATCAGAATGGACTTCACCTAGAGCAGGGGTTCTTAACCAGAGTCTGTGAGCTTGAATTGAAATTCAAAAAAACATTATTTTTGTGGGGACACGTTGGTGCAGGTGTGATATATTTATTAAGTAATACACTTTACAGTGTGGACTTAGTAAGGGGTCTGCGGTTTTCACCTGACTGGCAAAGGGGTATGTGGAGCAAAAAAAGGTTAAGACCCCTGACCTGGAGTATACATGTAATAGTAACAGCTACCATTTAGCAAGGGTTTATTATAAGCTTTATGTTACAGTAAGTTACTGGCTTATTGAATTTATTCTCCCTCCTTAGAATACTGAATTTACATGGCTTTTTGCTCTGTGGCTCCCTCTCTTATCCATGAGTCATGAAGTCATTACCTGGAATCATGATGTTTGAGGCATGGTGCATATAGAAACACACTTGTAGCTGTGTATTTCTAAGTGGTGCTGGAACTAGGAATGGCGGTGGGGATAGGCTCGAAAGGAAAGGCTAATGGGGAAACCTGGATGCTGTTCGACTTTCTAGGAGTACCTAAAATAATTTTACTGTCTGAAAGAAACAGGCCTGCAGGCAAGTCATCCATTGTAATGCACTTTTCATTTCAGGCTTGTAGGTTTTCAGTAAATTGCTAGGCCTTTATAAAAGGCTTTGTCCATCAGAAGAGGGGGTGTTATACTGAGTATCTGGGGGTTTCACCTTATAGCTGAACTGCCCCCTGGTGAACCTGGTGGAGGGGGGTATAGGTGTCAGAGACATTTGCATCTCATTGGTTTTCAAATCCTTGCAATCATTCAAACTTAATAGCTTGAGCTTCTTTAGGGCATTTATTCTCTTCATTTCCCTTGACTGCCTGGGAAGGTTAAAAAGGTCACACTGATCACAGGTTGTAGGAAAAGGAATTTTAATGATTTCTTTTTCCTATTACCACCCATGCCTTCAGTTCTGGTTATTGTCTCCTCCAAATGCCCCTTTGTGTTTTGAGAAGGGGGATAAAGGAAAGAGGAAAGCACAAGGAGGATCAGAAAAGGGAATGGAGAGAGATTCTGAGATCAATCTCAGAATCAGAAGCATTCTAGTGGGGTGTGTGTGTAAAGCACAGGGGTTCACAGAGGCCTTCAACAAGAGGGCACTGAAAGCCAAGGCAGCACAAGGGGCTCTAAGACTCCAGGCTGGCATCATGTGCCCGGGCTCTGCCTCCAGTTCTGCCATCACTAGCTGGGTGATTATATGGACTGAATTGTGTCCCCTACAAAGATATGTTGAAGTCCTAATTCTCAGCACCTCAGAATGTGACCTATCTGGTTGTTACTGATGGAATTAGGCAAGTGAAAATGAGGTCATAGGGGTAGGGTGGGCCCTTAGTCCAATATGACTGGTGTCCTTATAAAAAGGGGAAATTTGGACACAGACAGAGGGGAGACCATCATGTGACAACTGAGGCAGAGAATGCCATGTATTGTCAGCAAGCACTGCCAGAATCAAGGAGAGAGGCATGAAACAGATTCTTTCCTTCAGAATTCAGAGGAAAAACAGTCCTCCTGGCATCTTGATTTTGAACTTCGAGCCTCTAGAATTGTAACACAAAAAATTTCTGTTGTTTTAAGCCACCCTGTTTGTGCTAATTTGTTGGGCAGCCCTAAGAAACTAAATTCACAAATTCAAGTTAAAGGCAGAAAGCTCTTCACAAATTCACATATAATTCACAGTCTACTTCCAAAAAGAATTTGAGACGTTTTATAACTGAAGTACATAAATACTAGAACTGCTTAAATAAAGACAAAGAGGGGGTATAGAATCCCAATGAAGGGGAGATGATTAGACCAGGAACAGAAGTTGAAATCAGGCACTTTCTTGAAGGATTGCTGCTCTATCGAGACAGAAACAAAATACTTTCTCTCTGTTTCACAGAATTCACTCTTCCAATGCATTTGTCCAGAAAATATTTATTGAGAATACAGACACTGTTCCAGCCACTGGGGATACCTTGGTGAACAAGACAGACAAGGTCCCGGAGCTCCTGGAGCTGACAGCTAAGTGGGGGGTGAGAGACAATTAACAAAGATATGCTGTTAAAAGCAGTTCAGACACCTAGCACCCAGATATTGGTTTCTAATGTCATTCTCCAGTAAAAGGAACTAGGCTCCTTGGAGAAATGGTTGGTTCTAAATCTGGGGCAAAGAATATACAGGATGAGTCTGGAGCATCTTGTGGTGTCAGAAAGTAAAGAAGTGCTCAGAAAACAAACAAAACATGCATTGAGGAGGGTATGTCTAAGGGGCACAGGAATCATCTGAAAGAGCTTCTAATGACCAAAGCTGGAATATTTGAGCAAAAAATAAAATAGTATTGAACTATAACCCAATGTATAAAATAAATATGTGTGCATACATACTGATATGAATAAATGATTTAAAAAGTAATAAATGTTAGAGGAGATAAATGTCTGTGTTAGTCAGCCAAAGGGGTGCTGATGTGAAATACCAGAAATCAGTTGATTTTTATAAAGGGTATTTATTTGTGGTGGAAGCTTACAGTTACCAGGCCATAAAGCATAAGTTACTTCCCTCACCAAAGTCTATTGCCACATGTTGGAGCAAAATGGCTGCAAAAGTCCGCCAGGGTGTCCTCTTCCTTTCTTCCTGGGCCTCATTTCTCTCCAGGCTCAGCTGCTCTGCTATCTCCACAAGGCCAGCTGTAGACTGTCAGGCGAACGGCTCTGTCTCTCTCCCCGAGAACCCTGCCTGTGTTTAATGGAGCCTTCTCCCCTTCCTCATGTATCTGCTTCTCTGGTGTGTTTACCTCCCGGGCTCCAGGATCAAAACTCCCACTCTCTTCTCTGCCAGGTGGTTTCTCTGTGACTCCCCGCCTCCTATACTGATGTGGCCCAATCAAAGCCTTAACATTTAATCAAGTAAAAGTAAAACCTCTGAATCCAATACACTCTAATATGCCCAGAGGAAAAGACCAGTTTACAAACATAATCCAATATTTCTTTTTGTCAAACTGCTACAATGTCCCATACAGAAGAATTCCAAATAATTTATGTAGATATTCAGCCCTAAAGGAGTTGGAGCAAACCTCTCCACTCCTTAAATGTGTGCTGACTACATGACTTTCCTTCCATAGAGTTTGGTATGGTGGAAGGACAGGGTAACTTTACAGTGGAGAAACCTGACAAACACTACTTCAGCCAGGTGATCAAGGTCAACAGCAACAGCCACAAATCCTTTTGATAGTACGTACCCTTGATATGATGTGATGGAAATGGCATTTTACCTCTGTGATTTTCTTGCCCAAACCCATAATCTCAGTCTAATCATGAGAAAAACAGCAGACAAATTCCAATAGAGAGGGATTCTATGAAATACCTGATCAGTACTCCTCAAAACTATCAAGGTCATCAAAAACGAAGAAAGCAAGAGAAACTGTCACAGCCAAGTGGGAGTATGGGAAGGGAACTCTCTGTATTACCCTCTCCATTTTCCTGTAAATCTAAAACTTCTCTAAAAAATAAAGTCTACTAAGAATGTGGGGTAGGGGTGGGATTCTAAAGGTTACAGATGAAGAATTCAGACACCCCCACCCCTCACGCTGTCTTGAAGAAGCAAGCTTCCACGCGTGTTCTACAGCTACAGGTGAATGCACTCTGCCGACCACAACATGACCTTGGAAGAGGACCTCAAGCCTCACCTTGATTGTGGTTTTGGGAGCCCCTGAGCAGAGAACTCAGCCAAGCTGTACCTGGAATCCTGACCCATGGAACATGTGTTGTTTTGAGCAGCTAAAAAATCAAATAAAACATTTCAGAAAGTGGTGAATGTACTGCAGAAAATTAAACTAATTAATGGTGGTCAGGGAGCTCCTCTCTCAAGGGGTGACTCACAGGTTGGAACCTGAATCATAGGAAGGAGCCAGCCGTGAGGGGTTAAGGGAAGAAAGTATTGCCTGCAAGGGGACCAGGCAGCTCCAGGGCCTTGAGGTAAACTGAGTGTGTTTAAAGGATAGAAAGGCAGCCAGCATGGTAGGAGTGACACAAGTAAGGGGGAAAGGATAGGAGAGGAGGGGAAAGAGGCCATACGAGCCAGATTACATAGAACCTCTACACCAGGGTAAGCAATTTGGTTTATTTTTAAGTTCAACTGGAAGCCATTGGAACCTTGAAAACAGAGGCGTGACGTATCTGATTTATAGTCTTAAAGAACTATGCTAACTGCTATGTGAAGGACTGATTGCAGGGTGGCCAGAAGCTGTGCAGCACTGACCTGGACAAAAGATCATAAAGGCTTAGACTTGAGTAGTGCAGAAAGGATGGATGCCTTCCAGAGAATGTAGGAGGATAAGTGAGAGGGATGCTGGTGGGGGAGGGCATGGATTGGACCTTTATACTCATCTTGTGGATCTGTATCCATGCTGGCTTTGAGGTAACCCAGCTAGTGAATTGCAAGTAATTGTAGCAGTCACCTGCTCCCTCGCCATGCTGCCCTTCCCTGGGTCATCCTGTTCCCTGTGCTTTTGAACAGCACTGCTGATTCATCAAGACACTTGGCAGTTGCCGACACTGAATTGGCATTGTGCCAATCTGGGCTAGATTCTCCTGGAGGCCTGCCAATAAGGAAACTAGATCCTGCCCACAGCACCCAGCCTCCTGGCTCCACAAAGCTGCCCTACTCAATTAATCGCCTCCTCTGGCTTGAGTGTTAATGAAACTATTTGTTGCTAGTTATTTCACAGAGTGGGGATGCTTTTTCGTTAACCTGGGAAATAGTTAAATCTGGAGTGAAGAAGTGCCCAACGCAAGCCACCTTCTTTCATATTGGAACAGAGATGAGGTTGTGGAGAGAATCCTTCCATTTTTATCTTGGCACTGGCGGTTTCACCCAAAGTCAACTACAATTCCATCTTTAGACTCTTGACTCCAAATTTACCCTTTTCCTTCTTGCCTTCCCCTCCTTTTCTACCTGACCACCACAGCCATGCCTGGGCAGCTCTGGAGCACTGCTGTTGGTCTCTACATGTGTTCTTAAACCAGCCCAATCTAACCTTCACTGCACCTGCCTATGCTCAGTTACAGATGCTTGAAAGCCAACCTAGGTGAAAGCTATGGCTTCAGGACTTTTTTGTCCCACTTTGCCATAAGTATCACTAGTTCAAGTGATTATTTTCCTGTGCCCATGAGTTGGCTGTTACAGGTGGCCGACTCTCCATGCCCCCAACAGGGCAGGGACTAGTCAGGTCTTTTTTTGACATGCAGGGTTCCTACAGGTCAAGGCATCATTTCTGCGTGGCTGGCTTCAGCCTCTCCATTCAGCTCTATGCTGAGCCGGGATTGGGGAAGTAGAGCTTCTGTTTCTGAGTCTGCTCCCTACCTAATTCCTAACTAAACTAAACTGAACTCATGGGTCAGCAGATGGAGCTGCTCTGTGCATCTGGACTCCCATGGCTGTCTATCCCAATTGGAAAGGATGCTAACTTGAGAAGGAAGGGATTCTTTCCACTCCTCAGAGTTTCATATTCCCCCAAAGACCACCATTCAAGGGATCAACAACCAGGGGCTTTGCTCTCCAGTCTCTCCTGTATGACCTGATGGCACACACAAGGTGTGTGGACACCACTTCCCTCCCTAGCCAGGCTCCCTATCTTTTGAGAGGGCAAAGCTCCATCTTTTGACACAGGTAAGAGCCCCAGGGTAAATGAGAAGGCTGCTTTATCTATGGGTGAGATGGTTTTAATCCAACCAGGACAGTGCCCAATCAGCAGGAGACAGCTCCTAGAGCAGCAACTTCTCTAAAGCTTTTATTGAGATCATTTTATCATGATCTCTGGTTTTGCCACTTGTTAGGTATAGAATCATGAACCCCACAAAAGATATGCTCAAGTCCTAACCTCCCATCCTGTGAGTGCGAACCCATTTGTAAACAGGACCTTTGAAGATATTTTTGGTTAAGGTGTGGCCAAACTGCATGAGGGTGGACCTTAATCCAATACAGGTGAAGTTCTTAAAAGCAAAGGAAGTTGGACATGGAAGTAGAAGTCAGAGAAGCCAAGGAACACCAAGGATTGCTGGCAAGCCAGCACCAGAATGCTACAGGCTCTAGGAGAGAGTATGGCCCAGTGACACCTTGATGTTGCACTTTCAGCCTCCAAACTCTGGGCCAATAAATTCCTACTGTTTAAGCCAACCAGTCTGTGGTATCTGTCATGAAAGCCCTGGCAAACTAAGACACAACTTAAAAAATAGAGTGCATGTCCTGGGAGAGCAGAGTTATCTGAGCCCCTCACTAACCAGGATTTGGATGGGCCTTCACAGTAATAATTAAGGCCCTATTGTAGCACTGCCCTATATGTGGCTGCATCAGGCTTTAAGAAACAGTCATAAGAGGCCAGAGGGGAAAAAAGAAACAAATTATAAGAAGTCTTGGACAACCAGTGCATCCCAGTACCCTAAAATATTAGAGCTAGAGAGAAATTCAAAGTTCATCTATTCTACTAGATCTCAACTCTGGCTGCACATTAGCATCACCCCCAAGAAGTTCTATTTGAATTGGTCTGGGGTAGGGCCCCAGCATCAAAAATTTTAGGGGATTTTTCCAGGTGATTCTACTTCTGCCAAGGGTAGGCAATGCTCTTGTTCATTCTCCCTGTAGGGAGGGGCCTTGATTCCTTATCAACCCAGGGACTTTCAGACTATTTTCCCCCAGAGCTCTAGGCTTCTGGGAGGTGCCTCAGCAGCTAGGGGGGTAAAACTCCAGGAAGGAGGCAGCCTCCTCCCCTTCAGTGTATCAGAGATGGCCTTCACTGTCTGTCCCCACACTCCTCCTGGGAAAATTCCCACCCAAGGTCACCGGTGAGTGGGAACTGTCCCAGTGACCCCAAACCTCTAGCACAGTGTTGGCCCAGCAGTTGCAATCAATTTTGGGTCACCCATTTATTGTGGGACCAGTGGTGTGTGGCCTGGCTGGAAGAAATGAGTAGGCCAATCAGAACATCTATCTATTTCTCTGGGAGTGGAATTAAGCAGCCCAGAGGAGACTGTCAATGAGTTGCAAGGTCGTGGAGACTTAGCACCTGGGCAGGATCTGAGCTTTGTGCAGGACCTGAAGAGAGGAGAAAGGAGAACATGTGCAGGGAAACACAAAAGCCAGGAAAGAGGAGGAGATGAAAGAGTGTCCATTCCCAGAGCTCACTGAATTTCTGTTCGGCCCTAGGCCTGTTTGCTCAGCTTTTCTGGGATTCCTGGGAGACCTCTCCAAAGCCTTACAAAAGCCCTGCTTTACTGCATCCAGTCTTTGTATATCCAAAAGAGTCTTAGCTAGAACACTCACTACAAACAGAACCACTCCACTTTTATCTCTTTACATTACGGAGGGCCATGTAAGATTTTGATTGGAAGGTAAGAAATCAAGGATTCTGCCACTGCTTAAACATAGCATAGAAATCATCAGCCTAGTTTCACCTCCTTCTTTCATTGAAAAGGACACTGAGGCACAAAATAGGTAATATGGCTGGTTTTGCCCTTGTCTCTTTGGGAGTCCAGAAGGAGGGGTGTGGAGACTGCTAGAAGTAGCCACCACCTCCTCTTCCTTGTGCCAGTCTCTGCCATAATGACAGGTGTGGGACCTGCCAGAGAGGACAACTCTGGGCCTGGGACATCGTGACACTCTGATGGCAGAGAGTTAGGTAGGCCTGGGTGATATCTCCTGGGAAAGTCTCCACTTGTCCTTGGTACAGAATGGTGAGCTTCAGGGGAATAAGGGTGAACTTTCAGACCCCTAGATGAATCCTGAAATTCTCTCCTCCTCCACTAACTCATAGCTCAGTATCCACTTTAGATCTCTCTATATCTCTAGAGAGACAGGTCCTCTTTTCCCCAGCACTGCCCACTCCTCCACATCCCACTTCTGCTCAGAAACTCAGAGCCAAGCAATTCACACAAGGGACCTGAGTAGGACATACTCACATGGTGTCTCCGGCCTAACTCACATTGGTTTCCATATGAAAAACTCACTTTTCCTTCTTTCCATAAGTATTTCTAATTCTCCCTTTCCCTCCTCTAATTAGCTCCATACAATTCATTTATCTACCTCCCTTTGAGGAGTAGACTCTGAACCCAATGGTTAACTTCAGCTTTGGACTGAAATTCAAACCAGGAGACCAAAACCCACATTTTAGCTCAAGAGAAAACAGTAACACATGCAGATTATGGACTAACTTCTACTTCCCTTGCACTGAAACCTGTTCTCTCATAGCTACATAGTTCTCCTTATATACAATCCCTTTATAAGGACACTGGAATTGGTTCTGTGGCCATGGCAGTAATAGAAAGATGTAAGAGAGAGTATAGTCCTGTCCCAACACCCTTGGAGTGCCTTATCTGAAAGTGGGTGTGACACTAGGACCCATAGATTAAGGGTGAAAATGGGCTTTTGAAGGGGAACCTGCCCAGACAGCACTTCCTTCCTGCTTCCCACACCAAAGTTGCCTGTGTGACTCAAGTGCTGGCATACTTCCTGGGTTCATGCTTCCTCCAGGTCTGATATCTCTACCAATGCCACCACACAGGCTCATAACCCTTTCCATGAGTATCTCCCTTTCATACCAGGAAGTCAGATTCCCCGAGGGTAAGGACCATGTCTTACTTTCCCTTGCATTCCCAACAGCTGGCATAGTGATGAGTAGCTTCAAGGAACTCCCAAATGTTTGATGAATAACTGGAGGAGGGAAGGAATGGATGAGAAGAGCCCCACTCAAGTCATGGTCCTCATCCTCTAGGCCCTCCCCACATCCTCCCAGGATTCCAGGAACCAGGTACACTTCTCCCCACAGAGAGAGGGTGCCCCCCAGCCTGTGGCCTTACCTCCCATGAGGAAGAGAAGCCCTGCCACATACTGCATAAGGCCTCGGTCCCAGCAGCAGCCCAGCACCCCGATGATCCAGCCGAAGAGGATGATGGCCACCGCCATGCCCATGAAGCCAGCTGTCATTCTGCGCAGGTCTGCGGGGAAGCAGGTGGGCAACAGTTAGCAGAAGAGCCTGGAATTCAGGATAAGGGTGCAGCCCAGCCTGGGGCTGGAAGGGGGAGGGGGTCACTGCAGGATCGGACAGGTTCACACAACCACCTCCTGGATGCTGACTACACCCTTGTGTGCAAAACATGCCCAGATAGCTTGGTTTATAAGCACAGGAAGAGATGATAATAATCATGGTTGTCATTTATTGGACACTTCTCTTGTGCCATGCGCAGTGCTAAGTCCTTCCATGCGTATGTCATGATGTTTTGAGACAGGCACTGTAGTGGTTTGGAGCTACATACCCAGGAAAACACGTTCTCAGACTTGGTCTGTTCCTGTGGGTGTGAACCCATTGTGAGAAGGACCTTTTGATGAAGTCATTTCAATTAAGGTGTGATCCACCACAATCAGGATGGGTCTTCATCCTGATTAGGAGGCCTTTATAAACAGAATGAAATTCAGACAGAGGCACTGCCACAGAGGGAGCAGCCAGAAGCTGCAAGTCAATGGAATCTGGAAGAGAAGAGAGAGGCCAGAAGATGCCACCATGTGTACTGCCATGTGACAGAGGGGCAAGGACTAAGAATCGCCAGCAGATAGACCCAGAATACCAGTCTATGAGAAGAAGACATCACTTTGATGATGCCTTGATTTGGATTTCTCCCAGCCCCAAAACTGTGAGCCAATAAATTCCCATTATTTAAGCCAACCCATTGCATGGTATTTGCTTTAGCAATGAGGAAACTAAAGACAGGTACTGTCTAGCCCTATCTGGAAAAATGGAGCTCAGAACACTTGCTGAAAGCCATACAGCTAATAAGAGGTAGAAGAGGGATTGAAACTCAGATCCATATGAATCCTGGAATGTAACCACAGCTTCATTCATTCTCTCAGAGAAATGGCTGAGAGCACTGGGCAGGAGCTTGCCAACAACTCCCTCTTCTCCTTCCCACCAGGGTTATGCTGGTCTCTCCAGGAGGTACAGCGAGGGGTCTAGTGTTCTGTTCTTTCACCCCCAAGCTGGTACCCAGGGGCTTATATCTATCTCCATGCAGGAGGGCTGCAGGGTAGGGAGCCACACTTCTTACTTTCAGATTGAACCCCTTCCCCTGGCACCCTTTTCACACCTGCCTCAGCCCCTCACCCCTAGATCAGCCCAACTTTCCTGGTCAGTCCCTTTGTGCCTCACTGACCCCATGTCAGGCAGTGCTTGGCTGGCTGTGGGTGCAGGGAGGAAGAGAGGTGTCTGGAAAGGCAGTATTTTTGGCAGAAGGGAGAGGGCAGAGCTGCTGTCACGTCTCAGTCAGCCTCGTGCAGCATCTTGCTCCACACCCTCCGGGCTCCCTCTCCTGCCCTTCTGCGCCCAGAGACAACCAGGGCTGTATCTATGGGCCTCCATCCCACACACCAACCGCTTATGCCTTCCCTACACTTTTCTCTTCCCACATTCCTTTCCTAGAATTGAGCCTCTTTACTTCCTCCTGGGTAACACCCCAGCTCCTTGTCATGTTATCCATTCCTTCCACTCTGCCCCAACACCCACCTGCAGGCCCCTGGCCACCTCTGTCGTATGGGATGAGTTTGGCCCTACATCTGAGTCTATCCACCATCCCCAAGGCCATAAGAGCATGTAACCAAGCAGGAGCAAAGACTTTTTGCCTGGGCCTCTGGCCGAGGGTCTGTGCCCCGCCCCCCCAACAAGGAGCTCAAGGGGCACTCAGGCATTCCCTCTCTCAAAGGAATAGGGGGTGGGAAGGTGGGACAAACCACACCACTCCCCCCATGCAAGCACAATTACTGCTGCCCAGGCCATCTCATCTCTGAGAAACTAATGCCTGTCAGGTTGCCCTCCACTCCCCTCTGCTCTCTCTTACCTCAGTCACCCCCCATTGGGAGCCATGGCAGAGCAATCAAAAGTTTCCTTAGCATGGCTTGGTTTGAGGCCTCATGGCCCTCACCCCTCAGTAGGAGTTGATCTACCCTCCTTTTCCTGACACTGACGATTAGATACTGGCAGCCCAGGCCCTGGGTCCAGGGAAGAGGCTGAGTTGGGAATGGAGAGGGACAGAGCAAAGGAGGGGAGTAACAGCCCTTTCCCTCTAGTGTACTGTCCTGCCTGGAGAGGAAGCTTTAGCAATGAGGAAACCGGTTCCCCTTTGTCTTTCCCCAGGTGATCCAGGAATGCTTGGCCCAGCCAGGTAGAAGTAATACTTGTTATAGTCATTTATGTGAACTGCCAAGGATGCGTAATTATCATGCAGTACTGATTGCTCATATCATGAAATGTGTCACGTGAAACTTTGTGGTGTCATTTGGTTACAGTACTAGAATATGAACCCTGCTTACAGAGCTGGTTTGGTGCTTATGTGCGCAGTCACCTACACACTGTTAAAATAAGGGAAGTAACCTTCCTGCCAGTTAGGCAGTGTGGCAGTTTGATGTAATTATGAATTCCAAAAATATAATTGAATCATGCTTGTAAACTGATCTGTTAATCTGGGCATGATTAGGTTAGGATTAGGGTGTTGAGCCCCACCCCTTGGTGGGTGGGGAATCGAATATGAAAGGCAAGGCCAAGGACAGTTGAAGCAGTCTTTTGAGAAGCAGTTTTGATGTTGGAAAGAAGGCTCCAGGAGAAGAGAAGCAAGCCATTCGCCTGATCGTCTACAGCTGACCTTGTGGAGGAAACAGGAGCTAAGCCCGGAGAGAAATGCAGCCCTGGGAAGAGAGGAACCCCAGAAGTCTGAACCCTGGCAAACGCTGGCAGTTGTCTTGCTCTAACACGTGACAATGGACTGTGGTGAGAGAAGAAACTTAATGCTTTATGGCCTAGTATCTGTGGACTTCTGCCCCAAATAAATACCCTTTATAAAGACCAACCCATTTTTGGTATTTTGTATTAGCACCCCTTTGGCTGACTAATACAGGCAGTTATCATTTTTATTCAGCTACCTATAGTCATCCCCTCCCCTACATCTCCCCAAACTGCTTTCTCCACTACTACCAGCCCTCTTTTCCCATTCACCGCCACAACACAGATCCTTGGGTGAATCGGACCTGAGCTGCTTCCTCGTGGAGAAAGAGCCCTACCTGACTTAATCCATTTGGATCAATTCCTGGAATCGGAATACTCTTTGCTACCAATACATCTTCTTCTGTCCTCTGTAATCAAGGGCCAGAGAGGGAATGGGAAGGGAGAAGCTAGAGTATTTTCAGTGTAAAGGAGGTTTTCCCCAACAGGAAGTATGAAAGGTAAGGAGATTCCTCTTCTATGACCATGTGAAGCCACTGGATCCCTGTCCAGTGCATGGAGGGTTTTTAGGGGGAAACCTTGCCCCTTTGGTAGCACTAGAGATGGACAACACTGCTGAGGCCATTAAAGCCCTCTCCTGGTCCCCACCCGCCCAACCACCTGCCCTTAACGCACCTATGCCCCATCCCTCCTGGGGCTCTGCAGACCCAAGAGGAATAAAGGTACTGCCTGGGGCATTAAATGGATAAAGTGTTACATAAGGTGTGTCCACTTTGGATGGAAATCTGGACTGGGCTGGGAAGGAAAACAAAAGGAAAATGCACATCAGAAAGAAAAGGGAAGGCTATAGTTGTTAGAAGATGAGAACAAAGTATTTTACTTAGAAGAAAACAGAGGAACTGGCAGAAAGGCAGGGAAATGGAGAGAATAACTCCTATTCCACAAGTTCTTCTGAGACCAGTAGAGTCATCTCAGTCCCAGGTCAGGGAGTGGGGCGTGTGGAGGTGGTGGTGTTGCCCTCTAACGCGGATTAGGTACACTTGGCTGTCTCCTAAAGAGTTTGTCGACAAAAGTTGAGGGGCTCCTGCTGAGTTGCTGATCTGGAAAAAGGGATGAAAACCAGTGATGGTGCTTGTGTATTTACACTGACCATTAGGATTTTCACTATCACCCTGTCAGCTTGGTTTTGCCAGAGCCATGCATGGAAGGCTGGTTATTTTTCTTTAGACCTATGTAATAAGTCAGGGCAGCTGCAACAACAATTTATAAGGTAGGTAGGCCAAAAAATATTCCTATTTCACAGATAAGGAAAGCAAGGTCCAAAGAAGTTAAATAATGTATTGACAAACAGTCTCAAATATCGTGAACTAAAAGAACAGTGAGTTAAGTTATTGACTTGTATAAGAAAACAAAATTAATAATGTAATTAAAGACCTATTGGATTAGAATGGTAAACTGGACAAATAAATATATCTAGCATCATTCCTTCCTCCTAAATTAGGCCAAAACTACAACTGAGATTTTTTTTAAAGACAGAAATCTACAAATATGGGGGGAATAACAAAGGGGATAACAACAACAGGACTGGAAGCTGTGGGAAGCAGATATGGCTCAAGTGATTGGGCTCCCTTCTACCATATGGGAGGCCCTGGATTCAAGTCCCGGGCCTCCTGGTGAAAGTGAGCTGGCCCAAGCTGTGGAGAGCTGATGGCCCATGCCGCGGAGAGCTGATGCAGCAAGATGATGCAACAAAGGGAGACAGAGAGGAGAGACAGTGAGAGGTGCAGCAGACCAGGGAGATGAGGTGGTTCAAGCAATTGAGTGCCTCTCTTCCACATCAGAGGTCCTGGGATCGGTTCCCAGTGCCTCCTAAAAGAGAAAGATGAGAAGAAAAGACAACGAGACATGGAAAGAACACACAATGAATGGCCACAGAGAACAGATAGTGAGCACACACACACACAAAAAAACCACACACACAAAAAAACAAACAACAAGGGAGTGGGGATGGGGAAAAAAAAAGACCGTAAGCTGCAAAGCTGATGGACCAGCGTAACTGACTTAGCAGAACTAAAGAGCCAAATCTAAAGCTAGCAATGAGAAAGCTAAAAAATCAACCTGCAGAATCCCCAAAAGGCTCCTGAACTGACATCAACAGGTCCCTTTGGATCAGATAGTTAAGAAGAGGAGTGGGGCATAAAAATAAGGAGGATTTGGTGAAAATTGTTTGAGAAGGAATTAGATCCCTTCACCCACTCCATACTACTGGGTGAGTGTCTCTTCCCTCACCCCCACCCCCTTGAGCATAAAACAGATAATTTAGGACTGGAGTTGACAAGCTCATGTGAAGGTCATGGTATTGTATTGAAATTTAGTAAATACCCTTGCAGTAGGTTGAAACATGACCCTCAACAGATATGTCTAAATCCTACCTCCTGGTATCTATAAATGTGACCTTATTTGGAAGCAGGATCTTTGTAGATATAATTAAGGATCTCCAAATAAGATTATCCTGGGTTTAGGGTGGGCACTAAAGCCAATGACTGGTGCCCTTTTTTTTTTTTTTAAAGATTTTATTTATTTATTCATTTATCCCCCCCCTTGCTGCTTGTGCTCGCTGGGTCAGCCAACCACGCCGTGCGGGCGGGCTTGCCTTCACCAGGAGGCCCCGGGAACCGAACCCGGGGCCTCCCATATGGTAAACGGGAGCCCTACTGATTGAGCCACAGCCGTGCCCTTTTAAGAAAAAGGAGAGAGAGACACAGACACAAAGCCATGTGAAGATGAAGGTAGAGATTGGAATGATGCATCATCAATCAAAGGAACACCTAGGATTGCCAGAGCCAACAGAAGATAGGTCAGAGGCATGGAATGGATTTTCCCTCAGTGTCTCCAGAAAGCACCAACCCTGCTGACTTCTGGTTTTTAGAATCATGAGAAATAAATTTCTGTTGTTTAAGCCAAATTTATGGTAATTTTTGTGGCAGCCCTAGGAAACTCATACAACCCTGATAGGGAGATTGACTATGTACATAATGAATTTTGAATGCTTAAGGTTGAGATTCCCAGCCCCCTTCTACTTGGCTCCCAGAACCTGGCTGCCAGTCCCTTGCCCTCTGGCCAGGAGGCCATCTGGGAATGACCAGCACAAGAGGAAAGACCTAGAGACTGTGAACTGGATTGTCCATAAGCAGTCTACTCAACTATTCCACAATGAAGCTCCAAACTGACAAACCCACCTACCCACTCAGTATTTTCAGGTAGCTCTTTAGCACTCCACTCTTTTAAAAAATATATTTTTATTATAGAAGTTGTAATAAAAACAATCATGCACATGTGTAGAATTCCCATACAACAACCCTTTTCACCAACATACCACATCACCATGGAACATTTGTTACAGATTATGAGATAATATCAACAGACTACTACCGCTAACTATAGTCCATAGCGTTTTAGCACCCCACTTTTAAACATGAGACAACCACACATCACCAGATATCTGAGAAAAGCCTATAACCTGGAAGAGAAAAAACTTAAGGAAACATATGCACAGAGAAGAAATAGTAATGAAAATTGATCACTTTAAATTAAACATGAGAAGATACTGCCTCCACAAAGAACAGGATACCAATAAAAAGGACAATCTGGGGAACAAAAATAATAGCTTATAATAAAATAATAGACTCAAAATCAATGAAATTTATATTATAAAACTCAATTCTAGTTTATGTTCTAAAAAATATTTAAGTAGGCTTACCAAATGCATAGAGTAGAATAGGATAAAAAAATTAAATGAGAAATGAAGGGAAAGAAAAAATAAAGAGAAGGAAGCTGAAACCAGGTATCACATTCACACACAAAATTTGGTCCATGAGGTCCTTAAGAAGGACCATATTTGAATTTCAAGACATTAAATATTATCTCCTTCATTTTTACATCTTCATTGCTTTTTGTTTGCACTTGGATAAGTGCCAACTGCCTTTCTGCACATGGACTGGCTCACTTGCAGATGGCCCTATTCCTACCCATCTGCACTAACCTACGTGTCAATTTTATCTCTTGAGGAGTAAGAAGCTGTCTTTTATTGTTTGTAATGGTTCCCAGTTCCCATAGCAGTATTTTGTACCCAGGAACTTATATAGTCTGTATTTCTTCCCTTATCTCCTCCTGCCTTTGGGGGGGGGGGGGCAGAAGGGGTAGAAAGAAAGAAAAGAGAAGGGGCAAATCCTAACTCAACAAACTCTGAGGGCTTGGAAAAACATTATGCAGGATCTGCCTAAGAATAATCTCCTTGCGCAGAACCAGAAAATATGAGTTTGCCTCTGCAGGCAAAGGCCTGGATAAAGAAAAATCTTCTCATGAATGGGTCTTGGCTTTGAGTCCTTTATCTTTATTCCATGACCCCAACAATTGACATTTTAATTTTTGAATTTAGAAAGGTGCTTTCTAAGCTTTTTTTGAAAAGAAGAGAATTTAATTCAGCACAGTGGAAAGGAGTGGGCAGAGGGGGTTGATAAGGAGGGAGGGTAGAAGAGACAAGGCAAGGCAAGCCATTACATAGAACCAGAAAAAGCAGTTCTCCCTCATGGAAAATTTTTGATTTTGAAGTTTACGCTCCTATTAACATTTAAGTTGAAAGGTATTTCTTGCAACTCTATACAGGAAACCAACATATCTGCATTTAAATAAACACCACTTAGAGAAGGAAAATACATATCTGCTCTGAATGTCTTTCTATTTGCTTTTTAAAGACCTTGTACACACACAAAAATGGTGATGATTGGATTTTTTTCTTTCTCATTAAAAAACCAGAAATGGTGAGGGTAAGTATGCATTCGACCTTGCTGCGATTAGACAGGCAATAAGAAAGAGAAGACTGACTTATTGGGCCCAATGTTAAGAACCTTGGATGCCGTGCTGCAGCTGGTGGCAGGGCCGTGGCCCCCACTGCTGGCCATGAGAGCTGCCCAGGAAGCTCTCCCTTCTGCACGAAGTGAGCAAGTAGCCTTGGATACAATGGCCAGAGTGTCAGCTGCCCTGGAAGCTCGACATTCGTTCTCCAATTAATCGGCATCAAGGTCATAGGAAGTGGAGGGCTGAGCAAGGTGGTGAGGACAGAACGCAAATGTTTTTGCCCCTGGAGGTCAGCCAGTCTGGCGTGTAAAAAGTTAGATGGACAGGCTGCAGTGAACATGTGAGCCATAAGATGGACTCGGGACAAGCTGATCCTCCAATTACAGCACAGCAACCGTCTCTGGAGGAAGATGGGGTTTGGATTCTCGGGAACGACAGAGGTTCAACAGATGAGTATGGAAGCACAGATTCCAGGAACCAGGCTGCCTGCATTCACATCCTGGCTCTGCCACACACTGGCTGTGTGAACTTGAGCAAGCTACTCCATCTCTCTGTATCTCAGTTTCTACCACCTCTAAGTAGAGGTGACGACAGTACTTACTTCAAAGAGTTATTATGATGATTAATTATGCTAATATTTGTAAGATGATTAGAACACTGCCTGGCACAAAGCGAGAGTATATTAACTAGAAATGGAAGTCACCTAAATAAAAGCAGTTCTGTTTTTTCGATGCATCATCAAAAAATAATCTCCTTAAATGCCTTACATTTGCTGTACATGAGCATATAAGGAGCTGAGTAACATGTTGGAGGTAAGACTGGAAGTAAGGATTTGGTACCCAGAGGGAACAGGGTTCTGCAATGTTTATGTCTCTTGGGTACCCAAAGAGGCTGAGGTAAAGGCTAGGTGGTTGGCTGGCTTGCTTGCTTTCTCCTCCTCCTCCCCTCCTCTTGAATCTCTCCTTCAGTCTCTATCCCCCCCCCCCTTCCCCCTCCCTCTCTTTCTTATATTGCAATGCATCCAGCCCAGAGTTTGCTGCGTCCTAGCCTCCCTTGACCTGATCAGCTGGAGACTACCACAGTTAGTAGCAGAGGTGCCAGTGGTTGTTAGAGGCTGTTTGAACCCTGGGATCTCACAGAGAGCACAGCACTGATCCAGAAGGAAGAGCCAAGGGGCGAGACTTCAACTCTGTCGGGAGGGCTTCAGTGATTTAGAGCAGAACAATTAAACCAGTGCAGTAGCTAATAGGAGGTTTTGTCTATAACTTTCTTCAAGAGTAGACGTTGGTTCAGCAATGTAATGTAGTTTTACTGAAGAAATTACTTTTATGTGACAATAAAATAGGTCTTAGGTTTTCCTGAGAAAGTAACTGACTTTGAGCTTTGCCCCCTAAAAGGTCCTTCAGAACTGCTGTCTGCCTCTTTTTTCCCCAAGGCTCTCAGAACCAACTGCAGTTCTCTGAAAGGCCCAGCTCCTTCTTCCAGCTTTGCCTTGACAGCTCTGTGCTCTCTGCCTACATGGCTCCTTGACTCCACAGGCGAAACTGGGCAAGCTTCTCACCTTTTAAAATCTCATCCTTGAAGATGTATCTAAAAAGTAAATGTCTCTGGGACATTTCCATGGTATCACAGCAAACACTGGCATCCTGTCCTCAGGGGCCCTGTAGCACTTAGTTGCTAGCATTGCTCTAGCACCACCACATTTTATTTTCATTATTTGTTTATGTCTCTCTCCCTCCAATAAATGTGAGCTTGTTCAGGGCAGCAGGCACGTCTGGGTTATTTTATCTTCTCAGTCCCCAGCTGACTGCCTGACACAAGCAGGTGCTCAATAATGTTTGGTAAGTGAGATCACCATTCCTCCTATAACAACTACTTAAATTACGTGCACAGTGGAATAATGCAGCACGGTGAGGAGAGTGCCCACACAATTCAGTCCACTTCAGTGATTCAACTGCCATAATGACTGGAAGCCAAGTTCTCTCTCCTCCAATATCATTTTTAAAAAAGGGGCCAGTGTTAACTATCACTTAACAATTCAATATAGTTGTTGCTCGTATCGAAACAAAACATCAACATTGGTACAGATTCCAGATTACACAGAGCCACGTAATGTGTGGGCTTTTTACCATAAAGTTTAATGAGCACGTATGATACGCCACAGATTACGAACCCTCATTTTGTGCCAACAGGCCTTTCTGCATTGGCCCTCCATGTCAGGAAGAATGGTGGAGGAAGGCAGTTGCTATAGACACAAGAAATGGTTTCTGGGTCAGAAGAAAGGCTGACGCTTCCTCCTTTTCAACCCTACCTCCGGATTAGAACGCTGCCAGAAATAGGGATATTATGTGATGTATCATATACAAATCACATCCATTGTCAAAATAATGGAAGACAAATTGCAAAGTTGGTATTTGCTTGATGAAAGCTAAGTCAGCAGCTAACATAAGTGCCTGGAAAGGAGTAAGAAGAAGGGGAGAAAAACCAGAACTGAAAGGCAAAGTCACAAACCAATAAAATCACAAGCCAACAGCAGAAACTGGAGAAGGGAAGAATGAAAAGGAAACTGTGGCTCAGCCAGGCAGATACACCTGGGTAAACCCATCCTGGTGCCTGGCTCTCTGTCACCTGGCTCTCTTCCTACTGATAAGGACACACTAGACCTATACAACCTGCTTTTCTACTTTAAAGAAGCTCCCACTTTTCCTTCTCTATATCGTATGTCATTGAGAGCTGCTCAGAGTGCAAAGTATAGAAATCTGGGGTTGCTTGACAAGAACGGTACCCAGGAGAGTCCAAGAAAAGCAATCAGAAGATGGGTAAACACATGAGCATCTTAGAGGGTATGGGGCTCTCCAGAAAAATGCTGCAGGTGCCTGAGAAGTGGTTGGTGGCAAAGAATCTGAAAAGTCTGGGAAGGGGAAGATAAACAGGAACGAACCTTTATTGTGCATTTATCATGTGCCTGGCATTATGTGAGCAATTTGCATAGGCCATGTCAATAATCTTCCCAACAGCTCTATAAGGTAGATGCTATTCTTCTCATTTTGCAGATTTGGGCATTGGGACACGGGGAGTTTCAGTTGCTCAAGGTCACACAGCCAGTGAAAAGCAGGTCAGGGAAAGGGCCCAGGTCTACCCATGCCCTTTCCATTACTCAGTGCTTTTCAGGTTCCATGCCACTTCAAACCCCAGAAGGGAACTTAACATTCAATATAAAATGTAATAGAATATTATTGGCTATTAAAATTATTCTTTTGAAGAATGTCAATGACATGGAAAAGTTCATAATGGTATATTAAATGAAAAATAATGTAGAAGCCTACATAGTCTATAATCTCTATAATGTGGTTATGTATATATGCATCCATACATATATACCCACGTGGGAGAAGCAAAGGGACAGCACACCAAATGTTTAGAGGGGGCAATTTCTAGGTTATGATATTTTGGGCTTTGTTCACTGCTTTCTACAATGAGAATGTGCTACTTTAACAAGGAGATTTTTAGTTCTTTGGGAGATTTGCACTTTATAGTTCTTAAAGAGTTCTAAGTATAAATAACGAGGTCACCCACCCTCACTTGTTCTATGATGGAAGCTGGTAGTCTTAGGCCTGGTCACAAACTCCTTCTCATTATTACAGCCTTTTATGATATTTTATAGTTTACTTTTAACAGTGAAAGCTAAAGACTTGCTCTGTAGGTAGAGGAAGAGATATGCTCCTCTTTGGCCAATAGTGGGTGCTGTGGAAATATTTGCCATTGGAGGCCAGAGTTTCCTTTGGCAGCTCTAGCACAGACCAGCACTCGCTGGTTGCCAAGAATGGGGCTCTAAGATGTCATTGCCACCAGTTGCTGTTTTTTTTTTGCCCATGATGCTTTCAGTGAGATGTATATGGTTCCCTAATATCTGCTTTCTGACTATACCCCATGCTTTAAGGACAAGGCACTTTGGGGTTAACCCAGAACCTCAAATGACTCAGGCAGATATCTCTATAGTAATATTCTTTACCCAAAGAGTCCCCTTTAACTACCAAGATTAAAAAAACCACAGGGATTTCTGTTTGAACAGATGGAATAGGAAAAAAAAAAAAAAAAAAATCAAACACTGAACCTTAGGTAAGAAGACTGAGTTTGAGTCCTGGTTCGGCACATACTGGTTGGAAGACACTGTATAAGCCACAACCAAACTGTCTTAGTACTGAGGCCTCAAAGTTGAAGAACAATAAGTGACAAGCCTCCTTCCCCTCCATATTCCTAAGCTGGCCTGTCCAATATGGTAGCCACATGCGGTTGTTGAGCATTTGAACTGAGATATGCTGTAAGTATAAAATATGTACCAGATGTCAAAGACTTAATATGAATTTTTGTAAAATATCTCATGAATGCATTTTATATTATTGGGATAATATTTTGGATCCATTGGATTAAACAAAAAGATGATTAAAATTAATTTTACCTGTTTCTTTTTACATGTTGAATGTGGCTAAAAGAACATTTAAAATTACAAATGTGGCCTGCATTATACTTCTATTATAAAGAGAAGTTTAAGACCTAGTGCAGGATGTGCTACAGAAGTGCATCAAACTAGAATCTGCAACTTGTGGTGCATTTCCCACTGCTAGTTTATATATTACAGGGGCCTAGGAGATTGAGAGAGGAGATTGGTGAGTGAAGGTTTCTTTTTTTTTTTTTTTTTAAAGATTTTATTTATTTATTCATTTATCCCCCCCTTGCTGCTTGTGCTCGCTGGGTCAGCTAACCACACCGTGCGGGCGGGCTTGCCTTCACCAGGAGGCCCCGGGAACCAAACCCGGGGCCCCCCATATGGTAAACGGGAGCCCTACTGATTGAGCCACAGCCACTTCCCTAAGGTTTCATATAAAATAATTGTCAGGAGGCTGAGCATCTTCCGTCCCCTCCCCATGGGAGCTTCCCCATGCCTCCCAACCAGTACCACCACCTCAAACCACGGGAAGGGCCCTGGAAAGAACACTTGGAGAGCTGCACTTGTGGACCCTAGAGTTTAGAGGACATATTGCTGATGACTAAATATGGCCTGAAAACATGAAGCAAGAGGCTGGCTGGAGCTGCCTATGACAGCAAAGCTAAGAGAAAGCTATGTGCCCAGAGATTGGCTAGGGAAGGCTCTTCTGCTTTCTCCATGAGCCGAGTGGATGCCAATGAAGACCAAAGCTGCCTTGAAAAGACTCCAACCAAGAGCTTTGCCTGTTAAGGTGAGAAGCCTCCAATAGAAAGTCTTTATGGGGGTAGCACCAGAAATTAGAGATGAGGAAGGAGCAGGGCGAGGGCAGCTAGAAGGCACATTGCCCACATCAGGAAACAATGGTGCATCAACAGTCCCTGTGATTTCCAGAGTAATCACAAAAGTGCCTATAAGAGAAAGCGTGCACTGGGGCACTGGCACACAGTGGGCATGGACACAGAGAGCAACAATACCAGGCAAATTAGACCCCTTGGGCCTTTCACCTGCCTTCCTTTCCCCTGCCCCAGCCCTAGAAGAACCAGAAGTTACAGTGTTAACAAGGGAGCAGGTGGAAAAAAGGAGAATAAAGAGACTGAGCAGAGCCCCTTTCCTACTGCTGGTTTTGAAGAGTAGGTCAAGCCCGAGCTGAGGAGGGGAGATTTCAATTAGGTACAAGACTGAAGTTCTGATAATTAGATCTTAAGCACTTCCTATGCATTATCACATTGGATCTTCCCCCAAAATTGATGAATTTATCCTTCTCCTTTTACTGATGAGATAATAAGTAATTTGCCTCAAGTAAGGGAACTTGTAAGCGGCAGAACTGAGTACAGAATCTTTGTCTGACTCAGACACATTAAATCACTATGCTCTACAGCCTCCTAGAGTTATTGATCAAATGCAATCTGTGAAAGCTCTTTGTAAACTGTAAAGTGCTACCACAAACACCAGTGATCATTTATATTCACTGTAAGACTACAAGGCAGAGGAACAAATATAATGGACCCAGTTGGGTACTAATGGCATCATTCAACATGATGTCAGCAGTATCAAGGCATACTGGTCATTATGAACAAAATGAGAAATATAAGACCAGCAGATTTAAAAAAAAAAAAATCTTTAAATTTTACCATTCTGGAAAATTCTCTTTTAATTTAGAAGTATGATGTGAAGGGTGTAAGGAGTGTTTGCTTACCTCTGTCCACATAAAAGGAAAGATGTTTACCCAAACCCATGTGCATGGAGTGGCAGCTGCAGGCAGTGTGTTGGGGGAAAAAGGGTGTTTGGGAGCAGCAAGGACTCTGGAATGGTGGGTGAGCACTGCATGGGGAAGCAGGAGATCTGGCTTCTGACCCCTTCTATTACCTTAGGTAAGTCACATAATTTCTATGTCTGTCTGTGCTTTCTGAAATGGAGATAATAAGGCCCTTCCTGCTTGGAGGTCTTGGACTAGTAGCTGTGATTCTCAACCCCAGGTTTGCAATACTCCCATCTGTCTTTAATTATCTCAAGATATGGAGCAAAATCCAAAACTAACAAGTGTGTTGTTAAAACACTAATAATACACTGTGGAGCCATTTTGAGGGGTGCTGAGTGACAACAAATCAAACAGATAACAGGGGTCTGCACCTCCCACAAGAGGCTGGGAGTCATTGGGCTGGAGATGTCAGAGCTGCTCCTCATCTTCCCCCTTCCGGGTCAACCCTTCCTTCTCCCTGTTACTGTTCTCTCCCCTGTTGAGGGGATGCTTAATAGTGAGCAAAAATAAGTGCCGGGCTCGGGTGACCTCTCCTCTCCCTGGCGGCCTTCTCTGTGTCTCTCTTGACTTACTTTTGGAGCCTATCCATGACCCAGGCTTCTTTGCTGAGGGTCAAAGCTCATTCAAATAAAGTTCTTGCCAAGAAAAGGACCTCTGACGCAAACTGAAGTTTATATTTTATGCCTCACTCGAAAAACTCTCATCAGAGAAATTTTCTCTGTAGGGACATCCTAAATTTACTCATTCAATGCGTGCCTACTGAGCAGCTGCTATGGTACAAAAGATATAGTAGTGGCTGAAACCAAGGCCCTGGCTTCATGAAATTTACTTTCTAGGGAGAGAGACAGACTCTATACATATATGGCAGATGGGCGCCATGGAGAAAAAATAGGTAAAGGAGGGTGAGGCATAATGGGATGGGAGAGCTGTCGTTTATTACAGGGAAAGCTCTTTAATAAGGTGACACTTTAGCAGACAGCTGAAGGAAATGAGGGCATGCCCAGGCAGATAGCAAAGGAAGAGCTTCTAGGCAGAGGGAACAGAGGGTGCAGAAACAGAGGCGGACCCTGTGTATCACACTGTAGAGATATTACATATTCCATACAGCCCTGTGAAACATTTTTCCCCTTGTAGTTATTATAACATGCTGATTTAGAGCCACACGATAAATCTTAGTGCTCTTTTGGAAACAAAGGAATACTTGCTCTAACCAGTTAAGTTCTCTTCCAGGGGATAAATAAATGTTCCATTTTTCCATTGTGATGGCTCCAAGAAGAGTGTGGAGACTTTTTGCTCGATTGAACTGCCTTTGATGTTGAACTTGCTTGGTTAACCATTCACCAGGGACTTCCTATGCCATACTTAGAGTTTGGATTTTATCCGGAATGCAATGCTGAGCCACTGAAGGAATCTAAGCAGGGGAATAACTGGCTAGGTTTTTGTTTTCTCTAGAAAGATATTTGTGGCTGCAGAGTGGAGGATAGATTGAGAGGGAAGGAGTCTAGAGACAAGGCAATCCCTCAGGGTGGGAACAATGATGAAGATCTGTACTGTAGCAGGGGGCCAAGGAGGAGGGGCTGGATTCACATGACAGTAAAGCAGCAGAATTGGTAGGGATTGTTGACAGACTGAATGTAGGAGAGAAGGGAGAAGGATGAGTCACTGATGACTCCCAGGTTTCTGGCTTGGATGGTGTGAAAATGGTGATATCACCAAGATACAGAATAAAAGAGGAGACAGAGTGCTGTTTCTCTGTTTGTTTCAAAAGAATTTCTTTTGGAGATCAAGTGAGAGGAAGGATGGGAAGGACAGGTCTTGTAAGAGAAGAGAAAGAAACTAAGTTTAGTTTGTTAAGTGTCCAATAGACATCTCATTAGACATGTCCATCATGACACTGGCTGTATGAGCTTAGCATATGGGAAAGAAATTAGGACTTGAGATGATGATTTGAGGATCATGCAGTTAGAGCCACAGAGTTGAATGCCTGCTCTCCCAGGGATGGTGTATAAAGTAAGAGGAAAAGAAGGCTAAGAACAGAATTTGAACACCAACATTTGGGGATAAATAAAGGAAGAGGAGGAGAATGAGAATGGATGGCCCAGAAGGATAGGGGCAAATTCAGGCATGAGTAATATAGGAGTGAAAGGAAGAAGGGGCTTCAATGATGTCTAGTATTGCTGAGATTGAATAAGACATAATGTCATAAAACATTACAGAAAGATTTGCTGAGCAACGACGGTGAGCTAGACATCTTGCTAGCATTGGGGAACACAGTGGTTAATAAAACCCAGTCTCTTTCCACTTGGAGCTTACTAGATTCACAACTACGATGTCCCTTGTGGCCTTGGCAAGGACTCTGTGGTGCAAGTCAGTTTCTTTGGGTTACTAGGGATGAATCAGAGGTAAGGAAGTGAAAGTAGCTCCTAAGTACTATGCTTTCATGTAGTCTGGCTACAGAGAAGAGGAGGAAAATAAGGATAATAGAGTGGAATGTAGAGTGAGGGAGGACTTTTCTCTTTTTTAAGTACACAGACTTGAGAATATTTCTCTTCAAAGGAGAGAGAATTAACAAGGAGGATGAACCTGAAGATAACAGAGATTTAACACTGTCTCTCACTCCCTGAATCTTATCCAACTCAATAGAGCAGACTGATAACCAAATTCAGGAAAGTTCTTCCTGGTTCCACATGACAAACTTGGGCAGCAGAGCTTGATGGTGAAAAACACTGAGTATGGGATCAGGTAGTCTGTCTGACTAGCTGTCTGACCTTGGAAAAGCTACTTAACATTCTCTGCACCTCAGTTTCCTCACTGGTAAGCAGGGATAATGATAGTACCTAAGATTGTTATGACTTAGGTATATAACTTAGAACAGAGCCTGGCACAAAGTAAGTGCTATGAAAGTGCTTGGAAAGTAAGGTCTAGAAACAGACACACCATGTGCAGATGCACTCACACAGGCACAGTCGGTGGAAGGCGTTGGCTAAAAGGGAATCAAGAGGGGGGCAAAGCTTGATAGATGGGGGTAACCACATGAGGACACAGATGAGAGACACTTTTCATCTTACCAGATCCTTTCTGGAACCTCTCCTCTGGATTCCTACCCAGAAAAACCCATCTGTAGGAAGTACTTACTGTAGGAATTGCCAATCACGTGGCATAATCATGGGTCCATACCTCTCGTCTAGTGCACATTCATTCATTCACTGATTCATTCACTTACTCATTTGCCTAGCTCCCTCTCTCAACCAGGTACTGTTCTAGGCATTGAGGATACAAAGCTGGTTCAGACACCAAAATTCCCTGAGGAAGGCTGCTGGTCCAGAAAGCCTGGGTTTTTCTCCCCTGGTCTCTCCTACTGTTTCACCACGTCTTGGGTGCTCATTCAAACTCGTGGAATACTGAGGCTGCATTTTTTCCTTGTGTCTCTCATGGTATCTAATATCTAGTAGGTGCTCTAAATCTTCATAGAATGAATGAATGAGTACATGCCATTTGGTAGGAGCATGAATGGATAGATGATTATTTGGCACTTACCATGTGCCAGGCACTATCGAGGGTACACAACTCACTTAGAGCCAGTCGATGAGACAGCCCTTTCTACTTGTTTTGGTGAAATTTGATGCCTAACGGTTTCATTTTTTTGTTTTCAAATGTTTCCCATTTTGGATGGTTTGCTTTCTATTCTAGAAGCGTCACCCGTGACTGGAAACATTTTTCATGCTTCGTGTGTAGTTAGTCACTTTTGAATTTTGCCGCTACTTTGCTACTGGGTCTTTTGTTAAGTAAATGCTTGATGGAGACTTAGTGTCTGGTTCTACAAGAGACAAGCGCCCCCAGCCCCCTCCCCTGCCCTCAGTGTGTCTTTATTCTGTAGGAGGCTGTAAGAGCAGGGTGCTCACTAATGAGGCCAGGGTCACTGGCAGATATGGGCAAACAGAAAAAATAAAGGAAACACTTGGGCGAAAACTTTTGTGTGTGTGTTTGATTTACCACATAGTTGGAAAAAAAAAAAAAAAGGATCGTGGATTCTTTTTTTAAAAAGGACGATGGATAGAAGATATAAGGCAAGACAATTTTATATTGATACCCAGTCTTTTCTACTTCCCGAATGATTTCTAAAGGAACAGCAGGCAAATTGTTTATCTGAAACTAGCTCATCGGGTCATTGCACTGTCTGTGTTCTCGCAACTCAGCAGGACAAACAATTCTCAAGTACAGGATTTATTTCTGCCTTCTGGAGACATTGCCATTGTCACTGGGGAAGGAAAAAAGGGTCAGGGCCTTCTGTGCTTGTAGAGAAAGATATGGATGTAGAGGTGGGAGAAATGTTCTTGGATGCTTGGCTGAGCCTTAAAGATCTGCAAGGAGAATGGATTTTACTGGCAGTATCATCCAGATATTCTGGTAGAGGTTAAAAACAAGAACTCATTGTCCTTCCTGTCTGCTTAAAAGGCTCATGATCAGAGGAAACATGGTAAAACTCAAGGTTTTTGGACTGGAAGGAACTCATAACCTGGCTCCTTCAGGTTCTGGGACCTTATGTCTCACCAAAGAATTTAAAGAGAATATTCGTTTTATTGCAAGATGAGAGTTTAAATTTATCTAAATGTACAATATTAAATTGTATCTCAGCTGCATGCAAATGAACTCGTAACCTGTGTAAAACAGAACTAAATTCCTCCTAACCTGATGTCTATTAAATCTACAGCAGCAGTGCAGCCTTTCTCCTGGGCTGGTTTTCCAGCCCTTCCTATCTGACCCCTGTTGCAGGACACTCTTCTTTCTTCCTCACACACTCTGGGCTGTGGCCAGCCGAGCGGCTCACCCCTCTCTGCAAATGCTCTCTGCTTTGCTGGTTTCTTACTTTGGCTTATGCTGGAGAGAAGACACCCGTGTCCTGCGTGCTCCTGCTCCATCTTTACATATCCAGTTCTTACCCATCCTCCTTGCCAAACTCAACCCACAACCCTGCAGAAAGCCATCCTTAATTCCCAAGCTGAAGCAACACTCTCCTTCTTAGGACATGCCAAGAGATGGACTGAAGTTGTCTTGCGAAAATAAATAAATAACAACACGCATGCATATCATCTACCAGCTTTAGTACTTTGACAAACTGCAGGGATCATTTAATTGTTAAAGTTAGATAATGTTTATGTTAAGGAAATGTTATTACTAAAAATATAAATATAAGTTTATAGTAGCTTAGTGTATTTGTAGGTGTGTGTGTATGGATAAATAGGTAAAAGCTAGACACTAGCTTTCTGTACAGTGATTTCTGTATCTCTTTATAGCAAATTAGCTTGAGAAATAAAAGCCATTTATAAATATTCTCTAGTGAAGTATTAATTTCCAAAATGTTACAGGCTGACCAAACATACCCTTTCATATAAGAAGCATATTACAGACATTAAAAACCCCACTGTGGAAACTGAAACAATCTAAATGATTCCAACAATGGGGAAATGGTTAAATAAATTATAGTATACACACATTACAGGCTATTATGCAGCCATAAAAATGATGTTTTGAAGACGTTAAATGATGTTGGAAAAAAAGGAAGATACAAAATTGTATATTCTGTCTGCTCCCAGTTATAATAATATAATAAGTATAAACAATAATGATAATAATAATAAGCAAGAAAAAATACCCAAAGAAAATATACCTAAAGGTAATGGGGAGGGGAATTATGGGTGACTTTTATATTCATTTTTGTCTTATTTCTGTGGTTTCCAAATTCCCAACAATAAGCATGTGTTGTTTTACAGTCAAAGAAGAAACTGCTCAAAGCATTATTTATAACAAACAGAAACAAACGTCCTCCGGCTTACAAAAGGAGAATAGGGATAGAGGAAGTTCAAGCAGCTCTTTTCAGCATTATCAAGCCAGAAGTTGTCCATCCACTGGGGCATCTGGTTTCCACAGCCTAATCACAAAGGTTTCCTCATCGACAGCCTCTGTAAACCAAATACTGAGAGCGGCTGCACGCTAAATACTCTCGATAATTCTACTTAATAGGCAAGATGACCAGAGAAGGCCACAGAAAAAGGAATCAAGGTCTTGCAAAAGAATAGTGTATTTTTCTACAACATCTCTGTCAATGATTGACAATGCATAATGGTAGAAGTCTTTATTTTATTTAGTTTTCCAAAGTCTTAAGGCTATAATACCATGTGAGCCCTAGGCAATCTTTGAGTTGGCCTCTTTCAAGAATTGGAACATACACAGGAATCTCTGAAAGAAGCATCATTGTGAGTGACTCACAACGATGACAGATTTTATGGGCCCATACTGGGAATGGGGGAGAAAAAAGTTGTGATATGAAATCAGTTTTCTACAGAAAAGTAGAAATAGGAACACACTGTTATATCGGCTGGAAAATCCTGAATGTTAAACAGGATGGGGGCAGCAGAATATTGCTTAGAACTTGGCACGGTGCTTGGCTCATAGAAGGTGCTCGATAAATATTCTTGGCTGACTTATCGACAATGTTCATAACATGGAACGATCTTAGCAACATTGCAGTAGATGAACTGTACTTCTTTGTGACATCTGTATTATTAACATTTTGTCTTTGTTTCATACCTTTGTTTCTTTGTGACATCTGAAGCCTAGCATTCTTCCAAAGATCTAAAGAGCAGCGACTCCACCAATTACGGCAATGCTTTTAAATTTAAATTAAAAGTTGAGAACCTTGAGACCCAGAAGGTTTGGAATCAGACTGTCTGGGTTTGAGCATTGGCTTTTGTCAGCCACGTGACTTTGGTCCTCTCTAGGCCTCAGTTTCCCCATATGTACAATGGAGTTAATAATAGTTCCTCCTTCAGAATATGGGGATCAGAAGGGATCACGCATGGCATATATCAGGTACTCTGCAAAGACAAGCTATTCAAGGATCTGTGCATTGGATGAGCTTGACCCCCTCCAAGTTCCACCGAATAGCAAAGCCAGTTTCTTTCCATTCCCTTTCATATGAATCCATCCAAAGACTCTTTAGCAAATGGCTCAGATAAAATAAAACCCAACATTATCCAGAATCTAAATGCATACGTTTAAGTGAAAGGTTTTTTTTTGGTCAATAAACAGCATAAATTTTGTTGTCAACTAATTCATGCTGCTGCAAATCTCTTGAGACCGTGATTCAAAGGCAGAGATATAAGGAAGGGGTGATCACGCTGCTTCTGCCCTTGCCTTGATTCTAAAATGTGCAGCACATGTAGAAAAGGATGTTGGACAATTTATATTTAAATGAGGCTGATACCGATCGTCCAAGCCTTGCTCAGATTTTATATCTAGTCTCTACACACTCCCACACGCATCCTTGGGGCCTAACATTGTACCTTTCGTCATAATGACAGCATTTAGTGAGCACTTACTATATGCCAAACACTGTTCTAAGTACTTTGACTCATTTAATTGTCTTAACAACTTTGTGCTTCTGAGACAGCTTAGAGGAACACTCAGCCTAATGGGGCCACTTCCTATAGAAAAATGACAAGCTGACTCAATCAGATTCTCTTTGGGGATATAGGAATGTGAGGGGCATCCAGAGGGGGAAGGTCACTCAAGTTCAGTCTGAAATCCAAATAGCCCTGAGGCACTGTCCCCAAACAATCCTGCCTCTTTGGTCTTGGAAGCCCTGGGCACCAGGCAACCTTGTGTAGCTGAGGACATCACTTCCTTCATTATTTCAGTCTCTTGTATCCTTGGAGCAAACGTCCACTACCACAGACAATCGGGATCTGCCTCCCACCCCATGTCCCACAACCTGAAAAAGTCTCATCAGTAAGACCCACAAGAACCAAGAGATACTAGATTTCTTGAGTCCAGCCCTTTTAAAGCTATTTATAAGAGATATGTAGACCATTTTAAATTCAAGTCAATTAGCGAGTTGGCAATGATTGTTATACTCAGCTGAGCCCTGAGCTTCACACACAGGCTTTTTAAATGTACTAAATGAATGAATTTGGTGAATTTAATACACAAAACACCATAATTCTGTGAACAAACCAAGTTTTATACATAACATATTTTTATGTCCCAAAGCTGCAAATGATTTTGAACCAATAAATGGAGTTTTAAAAAAGTTTATTTTTATATTTTTGTTTTTCCCTAAATGTTTATATTGTGCTTTAAAAAGGTTTTCATGATGGTGCATGTTTAATGTGATAGTGGTAGCAATGGCAACGTGGCTTGCATGGGCTTGTCCTCCTAACTTTTCAATGTTCTTTCAGAGTTTGTATCAAAAAACAAAACGGGAGGTCTGGGTTAGGACCTGGCTCTGCTGAGGACCTTAACAAGGCATCTTACTGCTCTGAGCCTGATACTTCTTGGTCTCTGGTGACTGGGTATCAGGCCAGAGACTGTGGGTAGATTAATGCAACCCATTTCTATCCCTGGTTTTAAAAAGAGATAACCCCCAAGGACACAGACTAAAGGGAAGTAGCAGAAGTGATAACAAAAAGCCAGAGCATGGAGACCTGACTTGTGAACGCATCTTTGGGTGGGGGTGAGGGGGTGTTCTATCTGGCAGAATTTGTTGCATCTGCATTAACAAAGCAGTACTACTATGGGCTGTCAGCTGTGGCACAGAGAGAGGCTCATTACACAGACAGAGGCATTCTGCTGAAGGCCACGGAGGCATGCCAAGTCAAAGCAAAGCACTCGGAATTGAAACTTCTGTGCTTTTTTACATTGGAGAGAAATCAGGATATTTTCCAGAAAGTAGGCTATGGGGATGATGGGATAAGAAGGAAGGCAGCAGGGCAAGGATGTGCTAGAAAGGTGGGTTGGGGGAGGCAAGTGGCCCATATCCTTGTGGCTGCTGCGCCCAGCATGGAGCAAGAACAGCAGGTGGCCCCGAGGCACATGTGTCCCAGAGCTCAGAGTAGGACAGAGGCCACAACTCAAACCCCGAGTGAGAAAGGGTGAGTTTGAAAGGAGTTGAGAGCTATGGTCCCATATTGTGTTAATTAACAGAACCGTGATTTGCCAATGAACACCCAGCAGGAGCGATCATCTGCCCAATAGAGAGGCCCAGCTTTCCTGATAGAATCTTAAGTGCATGAGCCATGAAATTACTTCTGAAAAAAAAAAAAAGAAAGAAAGAAAAACAAAAGGACAAAGGCAGCCAAAGAGGACAAGCCCTTATGTTTGCGTACTGGAGGGATTCTTGTTGCTCTCTTTCTTGAAGAAAACAGGATAATTACAGAGACCACAGATGAACATAAATATTCAACCACATCATCTTTCCTAAGAAAGTCAAAGGTGCTAACTAAAATAAATAAAAAATATCTGTGTTGAATACTTACAATGTAACTGGCATTTATCCCGTGTAATCCTCATAACAATCCACTATCATCCTCATTTCAGAGATGAGGGAACAGCAGCACAGAGAGGTTAAGTAAGTTGCCCAAGGTCACACAGAAAAGGGGAATCAAAACAAACATTCCGTCTTGCATTGTCAGACATGCAATAGCTATCATATGATTAAGTTTTTAAAAAAATGTTTAAAGCCTAAAACAGAGTTAGAAAGCGGCCTAAATAAAATGCAGCTAAGAAAAATCATCTCCCCTCTTCCCACAAAACATCTGCAGTAGCATTTCCCTATATCTCTCAGAGGCCAGTTTTTATGTAAGGGGTGGAAATAGCTTCTCGTCACCTCTTATGGCAGTGATACGTGATGATCCAATTCCAGCTTGGGATACAATTCCAGCTCCAGAGTTTCTGCATCTTTTCTAAATGCCATCTGATCTTGTCATTCTACATCTTAAAATCCTTCAGAGGCTCCCCTCATATAAATTTTAGTTACTATTGACAAAATGAGATATGTTGGGCTGGATAAGTACCAAAGTCCCTTTCAGCTCTAAAATTCGATGAGTCTACAAAACCTAAATAAAATCCCATTTCAACAAACACTATAAAAAAACATGTGCACCTCACAGAGCACAGAACATAGAGCATGGAACATGGTTCCAGGTGCATGCTCCGGCGTCAGTTTGTCGGGGTTCTAACCAGCTCTGCTGCTTTCCACGGGACATGCCATGGGAAAGCTGCTCTTTCTGTACTGCAGTCTCCTCATCTATAAGATGGGTCATTCCTAGAACCCACCTCCCAGGGTTGTGTGAATATATGTAAGATATTCATAGCCTAGCATAAACATTCAAGAAACACTGGGAACCCATTGCTACCAATGCACCACCGCTATTGTTAACAGTGCTATTTTCATTCCTGGCAGGAATAGCACAGAAAAAGAGCTCATCTGGTGATACGCTATCTACAAAGTATAATCTTAGTTAATACAATCTTCTGCTTATATGAACCCTGCTTGTATATTTTTTGTGCTCCAGACTATGGAGTACTGCTTCTTTTGTTTCAGTGTATGTTGGTTTTATTGGGTTGGTCCAGACATCAAGGATGTCGGCCTTTCGAATCCTTCAAGTTAAACATTTCACAGGCCACCACTACCAAGAAGTCCACCCATGGTTGCTAAACAGCACAGAAGTGTTCAATAACTTAGAGCAGGGATCTGGAAACTTTTCCTGTGAAGGGCTAGAAAATAAATATTTTAGGCATACTATGTGCAGGGCATACTGTCTTTGTTGTAACTATTTAACTCTACCATTGTAGCATGAAAGCAGCCACTGACACTACTTTAAGCCATAGTGTGGCTGAATTTGGCCCATAGTCCATAGTTTTCTGGCCCCTGTCTTAGAGAACCAAAGAACTGGGGGAGATGAAATAGTGGCCCTTCCTTTCCCCAGCCCCATTCAAAACACCTCATTTTCTTTGCTAATTCATTATAGAGAAACTGGCTATCAACTCTATTTTATCTCAAATTCATGCAGCCTGGGGTTGGAATTCTAGAAATATATCAATTATAAAAAAATCCCACTTCAATTTCAGAATTTGAGTCATATGTAGTTCATTATAGGATTTTTATTTTTACAAATGCCATTTTAAGGCCCAGGATTATAAAACAAAACTATGTCCATGTCTGCTACACAAACTGCTTTTCTCTCATGCTAATTAGAATATGATGCATTTTATTAAGTGAACATTTTCGTATTCTAAAATTTAGTATATTACACACATTTCAACTAATTGCTGTGTCTCTAGGAGTTAGAAACATGGTCCTTTGACCCAGTAAATATAGTGGCATACCTTGCTTTATTGCACTTTGCAGATATTGCATTTTTTACAAATTGAAGATCTGTGACAACCCTGCATCAAACAAGTCTATCAGCGCCATTTTCCAACAGCATATGCTCACTTCATGTCTCTGTGACACATTTTAATCAAAGTATGTACATTTTTAAGATATAATGCTATTTCACATTTGATAGACTACAGTATAGTATGAACAACTTTTATATGCACTGAGAAACCAAAAAATTTGTGTGACTCCTCTATCACAATATTCGCTTTATCGTGATACTGCTTTACTGTGGTGGTCTGGAACTCAATCCACAGTATCTCCGAGGTGTGCCTGTACAGTAACCATGTAAGAACATCAGTACACTGATAACTATTCTTCATAAGCTTAGACACAGCTCTCGAAGCGATGTGGGGTTGAAGTAGTAGTTGTCTTGTTCTGATGAACATCCTCAGGATTCATGGGTGGCTGACAGGGTTCCTATTTTCACATCCAACTCTGGTGCAATCTTGGAGAAAATCAATTGGGAGCTTAGTCAAATGCTTGATTAAGACAGAAGGCAGGGAGCAAGGTAATTTTAGTGGAAAGAGGTAAGAGCTTCCCGACTCCTTAGGGCAGAGGCTTTATGGAATATAAAATGGAGAAGAGGCCAGAATGAAGAAAAATGGAAACTGGGGCCAGGGAACTTCTTGAGAAACTAAGGGGTAGAAATAACCCCCTACAAGTTGCCAGGAATCTAGACAAAACAGATTTCCAAAGGTACAGCTCAGGGCTTCTGATACTCTGGTAATGTAACATTTAACATACAATGTGCCCTGAACAGATGTGAGCTGGAAAATGTCAGGGTGGAGAGAGGTGGGTGGCAATTTTATCTGCTACGTGAACCTGAACAGCCCACTTTTAGGAAAACAGATAAAAGACAATAAATAATGCAGCACACCTCCTCTGCACCCTGTGGCAATGGGCTTCCGTTTTAATGAGGATTGAATGGAACACAGAAGTTTTGATGCCTTGACACATCTATTAAAATGGAAATCCATCTGTAGAGTCTGTCACAGCTGCTTCACAACACCAGGAAGCCCTGTCCCACTCCAAAGAGACCCAGAGGTCTCCATGGCGGTGCAGGAAGGAGCCCCGCTGCCATTGTCCCTGCTCATGCCGCCTTCTTTAGGGGACATGCCAGTCCCCAGGAGTGCAGGGCCATGAGAGCTCAGGGGCGCTGCCCTCGTCTCTACTCAGAGGGGCAGGTACGCAACCTAGTGAAGGATTCCAGTTTCTCAGAGGTCTGAAGTTAGTTTGCGTGTGGAGTGGGGGGATGGGGGAAGGGAGTGGGAGGAAAATACACAATAGTTATTCTTCACACTTGGATTAAGTACTTTGATAAAAATTGGCTCAGTTGACCCTCAAAGCCTATGAGATAGATGGGGAATGTGTTTTTCCCATTCTACAGTGGGGCATTAAGCCCCATGGTCTCGTTCACGCAGCTCATGAACTTGTCTCTGAGACTCAGGGAAAAGGCCTCCAGCATGGTGAGGTCTCCCCTGGCCAAGGGGCATGTGGCCACGGCACCTTCCTAGATGCCTGGCCGTGGATGCCAGGTGGCTGGCAGCCCTGGATGAAGGGAGGCACCCAAAGGCCCAGGTGCCCAAAGAGTGCCACTCTGTGAGCAGCAGTGCCCGTGGCCAGAGTCCCTCTCCTGGGTTGTGCCTGGGGCCTCCACATCTGGCTGCAGCTCAAGTGTCCCAATGGACCCCGGTGAGGGTTGCAGAAACAGTTTAGTTTCCATTATAAGGAATCAGCCAAAAGTAGATCCCCAAGAATGGGTAGAAAGGAAAGCCTGATGTGGGAGGAAGAGAGAGAAGGGGTGAAAAGGCCCAAGGCAGATGCACAGCTAACCCACATGCTCAGGGGAGGGTGCCAAGGGGAACTTTGCCATAGCCTAGCTCTTGTGAGTACTGCATGCTAGTCAGAGGGCTCTTCAGAGAAGCAGACACAGCACTGGATCAGAGCCAGAAGGCTGGTCTCTAGACCGGGCTGTGCCATTAAGCAGCCGCAGAAGCATGGAAAAGTCAGAAAACCTCTCTGAGCCCTAATTTCCTTATAGGTAAAATGGATGTAGTAGCTTAAATTGTGTCCCCCAAAAAGATATGTCCAAGTCCTAATACCCGGTACCTTTGAATGTGACCTTATTTGGAAATAGGGTCTTTGCAGGGGGGGGATCGTGTGATGAGATCATCCTGGATTTAGGGTGGGTCCTAAAGTCAACAACTGGTGACCTTATAAGAGAAAGGAGAGGAAGAGCTGAGATACAGAGACTCAGGGAAGAAGGCCATATGAAGACGGACCACAAGTCGCTACCAGGGGCACCAGGAGCCTGAGGAGGCAAAGAAGGATCCTCCCCCAGAGCCTTCCGAGGGAGGGTGGCCCTGCTGGCACTTATTTTGGATTTCTGGTCTCTGGCACTGTGAGAGAATACATTTCTGGTACTGAAAGCCACCAAGTTAGTAGTAGCTTGTTACAGTAGCCCTAGGAAACAAGGATGATGCGGACACCACCACTTTCCCTGCTTATCATTTGGTGGCCATGAGATAAAATGACATGTCGTAGATGAATGAATGCCCTCAGACCCTGCAAGGGATGAAGTGGTGAAGGTGGAGAAGGCGATACATTATCTGGGAGAGTTCTTGGTCCTTCTTAGAAAAACTCATATCTGCAATTACCTAGGACCTCTTCCTCAAGGATAAGGAACGGCTGTCAGGGCAAGGGGTTTTCTATAACAATAAACTAGCTAATAATTATCGAGGGGTCACTATGCTCCAGACATTGAACTAAGAATTTTATGCAGATTATCTGTAGTATTATACTTAATACTTTCACAACTATGTGAGATAGATTCCATTATTCTTCTCATTTTACAAATGAGGAATCTAGGACAGAAATTGAGTACCTTGTCCCAAGATCACAGTTAGCAAGTGGCAGAGCCAAGATTCCAACCAGGTGAGCCTGACCCCAGGGAGGTTAACAACACCCAGGCTGTGCGCCATTTCCAAGCTCCCACCCTGGAGGAGCTCTGCCCCCAAACCAAAGTTGGAAGCTCTGACAGTTGCACTAAATTCTGCTGTGACATACATTTATTGAACTGTGCCCAGAACAGGAAAAGGCCTTGACACATTAATCAGATCAAATAACAAAGCAACCTTATTCTGTCCATTTAAAGAAAATTGAAGCTCAGAGAGGTTAAAGTAAGTTTCCAGGATTGCACAGCATCTAAGTAGAAGAGTCAGGGTCTGACCAGCCTGCTGTGACTCCAGACCCATGCTTTCCATCATATCACACGACCACATCTGTCTCACCACCCAGGCTGGTAGGGAGTCTGAGGCACTCGAACAGCTTTTCCACTGTGCTTTTCTTTGGCTAGGAACAGCCACTGTAGGTTCATCTCTGAGGTCTTTGTGAATAGCCCTTGGGAAGCCTAAAAGAGCAAGCTTGATTCAAACTGATTCCCCCACCCCTGCTCCTAGGTCTGCTTATAAATGACGGGAGAGCCCTGGACTCCAGTGGACATCATCTTTGAGAAACGGCCCCTCTACCGTAGGTTCCCAATGGCTGCCATGGATTCTGGGAGTAGCAGACCACAGCCTCCCAGACAGAGTGTGTGAGGGAGTGAGGCTTGGTCCTCCCTGCAGGTGGAGCAAGCCCGAGGTGGCCTTGTTAGCTGATGTATCAGGGTCACTCCCCTTGAGGTTATTATCTCCAGGTACTGGTTTGGCTTCTCTACCCTGAATTGATGCTGGGACTGTTTGGTCTGACCACTTGCTTGAATGCCTTTCCCGCCTCTCTTTCTCTGTCCCTCTTTTCACACTATCATCTAAATTAGAAGCCAGCTACCTCAGGCCAGACAGGCATTTCATTCATCATCCAGCAAATATGCAGGGAGGACCTATTTTGTCCTTAGCCTAGTGCTAGACCCTTTTGGGGTACAAAAGGGAATAGGATTCTGCTCTGCCTTTGAGGTATTCACATGGGGCAAGGTGGCTTGAATGCAGCCTAGACAAAACCCAAGGCAAAAGGTGTTAATGCAGTAAGACATGACCAAGCATTCAGAGGTGGGGGTGACTTGCTATGACCGGGGAAGAGTGAGGGAAGGCTTCATGGAGGCAGCGGCATTGAAATGAGTCTCACAAGGTGAAAGATTTCAATTGCTGAAGATGCCTGGTGGATGACCCTTGTTTAAGTGATACAGGAAGGAAAATTCAGGTGTTTGAGAGAGGTATGTGGTCCACTTTGGTTGAAGGTAAGAATGTTATGAACGGGAGGAGATGAGGCTGGAGAGTAAGAGCAGGTCATACCTGACCTTGGAGTGAGAGTGTGCTCAAGGGTCCATGGTGGACACACCCCCAGAGCTCGTAGAGTTTGTGCATCTGTTCATTTCCTTTCTCTCGCTTTTCCTTATCCTTGAGGACCCCTTCTCATTACTCCTTCTCCATCAGTATAGGCCTTCCCCAGTATTTCTCAGCAGTGGATATCCCAGCATTAAATTTGGCTTCAGCATATCTCGGTTATGTGACTCTAACTTCTGATGAGCGTTTCAGCTCTGTGCCTTTGTGCAAGTCCTCATCCCATTAAGCCTCAGTTTTCTCACCTACAGAGGGAAAGGGTCACCGAAGGACTGTCCACCCTTATGTCAGTACCAAACCAACTTGATTACTGATGCTTTGCAGTAAGTTTTGAACTTGGGAAGTATGAGTCCTCCAACTTTGTTCTTTTTCAATATTATTTTGGTTATTCTTGGTTCTTTGCAATTCCATATGAAATTTAGGAGCAGCTTGTCTTACCATAATGTTCTCTGAGTCAGCCCTGCTCCTCAAGAAGGGCCCATCTTTCCTTGGCCTGTAGAAACCAGGCTGTCCTCTCTCCTCCACCCCCACTTCAGCATCACTCCTCAAACCACTTCCTTGGCTGCAGTGGCACAAAAGGGCAAAGGATGCAGGTGGAGGGATTCATGTAACTAGGGACATATGTCAGCAGGCCCTTCCCTCTCTTAAGAAGAGAAATATGTGACAAAGCAACAGCTTAGCTTCTTAAAGCAAAGAAGGGGAGATAGTATAATACCAGATATTTCAGAATAGCAAAACCTGTGGACTTTTGAAGCATTTCCACATCCTTAAAACTAGTTTTTAAAGTCATCTATAAACGCCGAACAACCCATCGTCCTGATGCTACAGGTTACACACAGCTGCACTTTCCTGCCTGGACCTGCACTATCCAGTGTGGCAGCCAGGAGCCACACGTGGCTGTGGCGCACTTGCAATGTGGTTCATCAGAAAGGACATGTGCTGCACATGTAAAATACACCCTGGATTTCCAAGACTGAATACAAAGACAGGAATGTAAATTATTTTGCTAATGTTTTTATATCCATTAAATGTTAAAATGATAATATTTGGGTTATGTTGAGTTAATTAAAATATATTAAAATTAATTTCACCTGCTTATTTTTAAACTTTCTAAAAATGGCACAACTAGGAAATTAAATATTACATATGTGGCTTCTTTGGACAACGCTATCCTAGACAACGCCCGGGCAACAGACTTGCATGAGGATTTTGGCCAAACTTCCAAATAGTCACAAGTCTATTTATATCAGCAATTTATATCAGCCACATACACAAAAGAATGGCCATGTTCTCATTTTCCTGTTTGGAGTCTGCCTCCATATGATTATATTAAAAAACACTCTGTCAAGGGTAGCTGGTTCCTCTCTATGGGAGCTAAATGAAAAACAAAGGAAAAGCTTAAGTATCCTTGTTTCTCCTTTCCATTCCTCACTTTGCCTATAACCCAGAGCCCTCTCCACATGTGTGGTGGCTGCCAGCACGCAGGCCTTTCAGTGCTTCCACTGCCTCGGGCCTCACTTTGGAATGGCTAAGTGCCTATAATAACAGGTTGGTTGGAGCTCACTGCCACAGGTAATTACAGACCCAAACTATCAGGGTTTGTGACGTCTGTCTCCTTTAGTCTGTCTGTCTAGCTCATTCCACATCTGTCCACCTGTCTCTAGGCAACTGCTCATAAATTTACTTTCCTCCCATTTTTCATCTCTCCTCTCCCCCTATCGGAGTGTTTTTGTCTTTGCACCAGAGCCTGCACGTCTGAGTCTAGGCTGCCGGCAGTCTGGCACCCTGAGCGACACCCACCGCACAGGCAGCCAGCGTGCTGTTTGATCTCTACCAAGATGCAGCTCCAACAGGACAGGCAGAATGTCAGCAGTAATGACAGGCTTGGGGAGGGAGGAGGAAAGGAATCCCTGAAGAGACTGACTTCTATCTCTGCAGAACATGCAAAGAAGGGAGCCTCCACCTACACATCCAGACAGGCCGACACCCACGCTCCAGATAAGGAAGAAATGAGGTTAGCTGAGCCCACAGGCATGAAAGGAGCTTCCTCGTGAAGCCTTCTTGCCCTTCTCTGCCAGCATCGATTTTCCTCTCTCCAGAACTTTAACAGTGTCTATTGTCTGGGTCATTCCTTGTTTTTAACCCTTCCGTGTAGTGTCTTTGAGTGCCTCCACCTCCTTGTGACTCTCACGGCACAGCAGAATACCTTGCACATAGATGTTTGCTGTTGTTATTAATGAAGGAAAAATAGCAAAACTACCATGAGGAAATTCTAAGGCTACTTGAGCTGGTACTAGGAAAAATTGTCCAAGATTCGGAAATACAGCCAAACATTTACCGTGGTCCTTTTATTGTAGTGCTGGAAAGTAAATAGCTGACTGCCTGGAATTATCTGATTCTTTTAGGAGGGTGTACCATGGTTTGATTTGCTATTTACTTTTGATTAGGATATTTTACAACTTTATGGGGGTAGATGTTAACTTTTAGAAAACAGATGGGGAACAAATGGTTCTGTTCAATAGCAATGCAAATGAATAGAGTCCTATAGAGATACTAGTGATTTCTGTACTGAAGAGAACCCCAGTGGTTACTATTTATTGCCCTGTAGTACATTAACCATTTTTGTATCTAACCTAGCAATGTTCTTCCAACATATTTAAATGCCTTTCTGTATGGATGATATAAACTCCTGTTCTTTAAGGCTTGTTGAACCAGCTTTAACATTTTACTGGTCCCTTCATTAATTAGAGTTGAATAAGTTTTTGAAACATGTACAGTCTATTTCGCATGGCAGTCATGTTTTTAACTTTTTTAAAATAATGACTTGACACTGGCTAAAACTGGGGGTGGAGGAGTTCCCAGTATACAGCTACCCTGGTTAGAAATGACCCATTTGAGGCTTGGAGGTTTTAAGGCCACTGCTTTACACTCCAGTTCCCCCTAACAGTGCTTCCAGGACGGATGCTGAAGATGGTCTTTCAGGAGGAGGAGGGCTTAGGTCTTTGGAGAAGTTTCATGAAAGTAAAAGAGAAGAAAAAGGGCATTGGGAAAACTGGTTACCCTCCAAGATTTACCACACCATGTCCTTTCACACTTCCATACTTCTCTGCTGTCTCTCCACATCCCCCCAGCCCTTGCCGCAGCCCCACCCTGGTGCTTCCTTGTGCTCTGAATGCCTCCCCTGCACCCCCCACTACTCATATTTCAAAGCCCAGCTCAAATGCTACTTAATCCAGAAGCCCTCCTTGGCCTATCCCCTTCTAAGGAAGAATTGGCTACAGCATTCTTTGTTAGAGTGCTATGGAGGCTTAAGCTTTAGAAAGGCATCTCTAATGTAAAGCTACCAGCTGCCTTAAACAACAGTATGGGCAAAAGACACTATTTTGAGAATGGGTGGGTGTATTCCCAGTCTTAAGGAATAAAAAGGAGGTTCTAGGAAAGATAGAATAATCTTGGACAAAATTGATTCAAACCAAGGAGCACATGTGTCTTGGGGCCCAAGCTGAGTAAGTGGGGCAAGACAGAATAATTCAAGTGTGTAGGAAAGAATAAGCCAGGGGTGAGTGAACTGAAGAGAGGAAAGGTAGGGTATTTGGAAACTTCTCTCTACTTCTGCACTTCAGGCTTAGTTAATTTGGACATAACTTTGTTCCCATCATCTTGTGCATGGATGCAGGAAAGATAAACTATTATAATTAAATTAAAATATTATAAGCCATAGATACTACCAAGCTTGATCTTGAAACTTTAGAACTTCCATATATCAGGGTGGCCTGTTACTAAGAGAATCTCTAACGGCTACTAGGTTAACGATGACCTGTACCACTTTTTTTAAAATTAGTTTTTTGTTGTTGTCGTCCCCACCCTGATGGCTCTCTTGTCTGTTTGCTTGCTGTTTTGTGCTTGTTGTCTGCTCATTGTTTGTTTTTTCTTTAGGAGGCATCAGGAACCGAACCTGGGACCTCCCATGTGGGAGACAGGCACTCTACTGCTTGAGCCACACATCTGCTCTGTGCTCATTTCTTTTTGCTTTTTGTCTGCTCATTGTTTGCTTGTTGTTTTTTCTCATCTGCGTGTTGTTTTTGCTTATTGTCTGCTCGTAGTTAGTTTGTCTTCTTTAGGAGGTACCAGGAACTGAACCTGGGACCTCCCATGTGGGAGGCGGATGCCCAACTGCTTAAGCCACATCCGCTCCCCTATAGCACTTTTAATGTCATATTATAATTATCAGCTTCCATGTCTGTTGCTCCCACTTGACCATGGACTTCTTGGGAACAGGTACCAGCTTATAGTCATCTTCACATTCCCAGAACCTAACACAGAATTTTACACATAGGAGACTGAGGGTCCTTACAGGTCTCAATATGTATTTTTTTGCTGCCCAACTAAATTTTCTTTTCAAATGAAGAAGACCTGTGTACTTATTTTCAGATATAAGAAAGAAGGAAGGAGCAATAAATCTTTCAAGATCCAAAGTAAACTGACTTTAAAAGGAAAATAAAACACAAAATCCCTGAGGCCAGGAGAAGGAGGAAAAGAGATTGATAGAGAGATATAGATATGCCCTTGATGATTTAACAGTCTGGAAGCCATCTGATTCTCCCTCTAATATAGCTCAATGTACAAGCAAAGAAGGCTAACAAAACAATGCCTATAAACCATCTTCCAAGAAATGGCAAAGACACATACCTAGAAAACAGGTATAAAACTAGTCAGCAAGGAGGAGGACTGGAGGTATCTAGTAAACTCAAAGGATAGGTCAGCTTTCCAGGACAGCTGTAGTTATAGAACTGGCTCAATTCTTTACTTTTACTGTACTAGAACATTGTGGAAAAAAGCACTGGCTTAGGAGCCAGAAGTCTAACTTCTTGTCATGATTCTGCCAATGGGGTCAGTTAAAATACCAAAACCATTTCTCCCACTACCTTCCCCCAAATGGTTCAGCTGGCCACAGAGTACAGTGTGTCCAAGTCACAGTCAGACTGAGGTCCAGGGATCCAGTTGGATGGCTGCTGCCAGAATCCAAAAGAAAGGAGAAAAAATGTAAATTGGCCTGTGCTGACTTTGAGACAAAGGCAGGGTCTGAGTAGAGACACAAAGTAGGCACCTGAAGATATGAGACAAGAAAATGGGAGGAAATTGGGACAGGGGATATGAATCTTGCAGGAATTTGCAAGGAGGTGAAACTTTTCCAAAATGAAAAAAGAAAGGCAAAGGAAGAAAACAGGTGCTAAATCTGTGCTGCCCTCATATTTGGAATGCACTGATTACAGCTCGATGCTTTCTAATTTGGGATGACTGGGGAGATGGTGTGCTTTTCTGCTGATGAAAATGCCCTTTGGAGCCACCTCTCCTCAATGCCCCTTGTCTGGAAATGTAGAAGGAACTTCAACAATGACAAAGAGTGGTTGGTAAAAAGATATGTAGATCTTGTCCTGCCTCTGTCACCCACTAGCTTTGTGATCTGGAAGAAATTTGTTCACCTTTCTGGTCTCAGATTCCTCGTGTGTAAACTAAGAAGATTAGACTGAAATAAGTCGTTCATGCATTAATTCAATGGATACTTCTAGCGGTCTAAGCTACCTTGCAGCTATAAGATGCTGGGATTCTCTGCTACCTGATTTTTCCTCTTGGAAAGGGGGTTGGAGCACACAATGCTTTACAAAGCTTCTGTGCTCACCCCTTCCTGGAGCAACAGCTCCGTGCCCCACCCTGTCAGGTCACAGCAGAAGCCATTAGAACGCAGTTCACTGAAGCCCTTCTGTAGCACCCCCTCAGCTTCCAGAAAGCATGGGATTCTCCATCAAACCATTCTAGCAAATCATATATCCTGCTCCCTGCCTAACAGTCTAATTTGCCTCCCATGTGCTCTTGCAGATGGCCCAGAGAAAAAACCACATTGGTGCAGAGGTATGCTCCAGGCCTCAGTGTCAAAAGAAACCCTGCTGTGTTGGGGAAGAGGCATGAAGAGAGGCAGAGGAGAGTGGTGGAAAGAAGTGGAGAGGAGGATGAGCTGTTCACTATAGTTTCCCACACACTAGCTCCTCAAATGTCCTCCTCTTTCCTTGGATTGTTTACTGGACTCCAAGGCATAGGGTCCGGGGTTAGGTGCTTGCTATTCAAGCAGTGCAGCAAAACTGGATGGCAAAAGTTTTTCAGAAGCCAACAGGCTTAAAGAAGGCTCCTCCTTTTAAACATATGGATCCAGAACTTAGATTGACCCCTCTGGTTAGACACCAAGAGTCGACGTGAAATACTACTCTGTAAAAATCAAGCAAAGGTCAGAAATGCCTTAAAGCTGGTCTTCAATACCCTCCTGAGCCCTGGGCAAGGCCTACTTACCGAGTCCCCAGTGTGTTAGAAAAGCCATCTGTACACACTGAGGCATGCTTCCCCCAACTTGACCCTCGTGACTTCTCACCCACCCACCCCCACCCCAATCTCCTGACCCTGAAGGTGATCTTGGTATAGCTGGAGCTGTGGCCTTTTTCTGAAAAGCCTCTTTGATGCCAGAGAGGCCAATGCTATGTCTCCAGTTCTCGGAGTCCCCACTTCCCCGAGAGCTGAAGAAAGCCTGGGCCCCAGGTTGCTGAGAGGGCATCCCTGCTTCTGCCCATGATTGGGCAGAAGAGATGCATTCCTGGCATTGCACATTAGAAGTCAGAATATAACTTCCCACAGAAATATTTGTATTGGTATTAAATTCTCTATTATTCAAGATAAAGAGATAATCAGTTTTCAGGTGAGGAAATCAGGCCCAGAGAGATTGAGTGACTTGCCCATGGTCACACAGGCAACAAGTAACAGCCAAAACTAGAACTCAGTGCTATTTCTGACCTTTTCTCACAGCTGGGCTTTTACTCCTTGGCTTTGCAGCCTGCCTATTATTTATAGAACGGCTTCTATCAGAAAATGTGTTCTGAGTTCCAAACTATCACATTATAGAGAAAAATTGAAACACGACTCATTCTAAATTGGTGACCACTAGCTCTGTAGAAAGTTTTCCTCAGTGAGGGCTTGCTGGAGGTGGTAGACTCAGGAAAGTGCTATTACTCCCGGTCTGATCTGCGCTCTCAGTACTCTAATGTTAAAGGTAGTTCAAAAATTTGGGGGGAGAAGAACCTTTACTAATCTTCCAATGCCATGTTTGTTTTACTCAGTGCACTGCTTTTAGGGGAAATAAATTGAACGAAACAGTTAATCACTATGATTTTTGGACAGAAAAATCCCATGATCTCATTAGTTTAAGCATCAATTGAATTTCCATCTTTCTTGCAACTCTCAACCTTCAATGGAAGTGAGCTGACACCATGGAATTATTGAAGTGATGGTGGCAGTAATGGTGATATGCGTCCTACATTCTCTTTCACCCTACTCATCATGTTCATGGGGACAAAAAATAAGCTCAACTTTGATGACATTCTGTCCTCTTGGCTCTCTCTTTCTCTCCCTGAATGACAACAATCACAAAAGTCTTAGAGCATTTTTGTCCTCAAAGAGCTATGCTGGAGGAATTTCAACAACACCTAAATTACAGAGACAACTAAGAGTCTCCATATGTTTTATTACACTGGAATTTGAACTTACTCTTCTTTTTTCCTAGCCCCATCATCACCTCATCTCTCATTTTTTCTCTGCAATAGTGACCTTTATGCTCTTTCTCTTGGTGTCATGTGGACTTCTACTGGACTGCGAAATGGCCACTATGTCAACTCTCTGGATTAAAAAAGCATTTTGTTCCCCAAGCCTTAGCTGGCTTTTCTCTTCTTTAAGGCCACATTTAGAGTGGCCTCCTGCTTCTGAACAGATGCATATATTACAAAGGGAGGAGGAAAGGCACTGGCCAGCCTGAGTGTTCCTTTAACCTTTTCTAGCCCCAGCTCTGTCACTGAATCTTTCCGAGGCTCTCTAGTCTTCTCTGTCATGTGGGAGGCCTGGACCAATTGAGCTCTAGAGATCCTTCTGGCTCTCCAGACCTTTGATTCTCCAAATCCAGCAGGACCAGGGTCTTCCAGACTGGGAGAGCAACTGAATCTGTAAGGGGTGCCTCTGGAGTCAGGTTAGAGGGTGGCAGGAAAGAGTGGGGGTGTCGGGAGCCTAAAAGTGGCGGGGTGTTTGCCTCTTTGGACCTTTTCAAACAGATTCTCTTTTCTCTTCCTTTGGAATTTGGGCAGCAAACTCCTGGGAGAGGAGACTTGCATGAAGGAGACTGGGAACAACATGGGATGACAAACAGGTGAGGTGGGGGTGCTGGCTCTTTCCCTGGTGTAATTACCCACACCACCCCACCCCCACTGATCCTTTCTCTTTACTCCCCCATTAGCAGGAGTAGTAAGGGCTGCAGAGGCACCTGAACCTCTCCTATTTCCTTACCTCATTCTATTTGGCAGGGCCAGATGCATAGCTCAGAGGATTCCTACATCTCCATCGTGACCAGGAGGGGGAAGATAATTCTATTACCAGTAATAGTATGTTGTACATATTCCATCCCCACCTGTTAATTAGTGCCACCCCTCCCCCACTGTTCCTCCAGCATATGAAGCAATGCTGTGTAATCATGGCATT
>JAKSZT010000049.1:44602728-44716009 GCA_026826555.1 Tolypeutes matacus
TCTGGTTCCAAATCATTCCCAACCCCCAGTCCCAGCATTTCTCCCATTCTCTTGGTATAGGAAGTCATGTGCATACAAAAAAGCGAAATAAACATATAGTGCTGATTTGCCATTTGCTGAGGGGGAGCTGAGCATTGTTGACAAAACAGTGAACTGGACCTAAAAGAGAGAATCTGGTCCTGGCCCACCCCCCACCCCCAAACTGGCAGAGAGACCTTGCTGTCCTCAGCTTCCATGATTCTCAAGTGTGAATAACAAACCAGCCCTGCTCATCTTCAGAGGTGGTTATGAGGATCAGAACAATGAAACACTGAAAAATGTGCAATACTGTGCATATGTGAGGTTAAATTCTTAGTAATTGTTCTAAGCTTTTGTGGAATTCCTCCCACAGATTCTTCTGAAATATATCTGTGACCAGGTTTCTTTGGATCCTAGGGATCTAGAATCAGAATTATTAAACAGATAAATTGCTTGTGGTGGGAGCTATTTAGTCTCAAGACTAAGTAACAGGAAGCAGGAGTGACAGGAATCAGCAGTTCTATGGAGAAGTAGGGGGTTGGTTGTGGGTAGAAAAAGAGAAGGCTCAAGCTAATTAAAAGTCAAAGTTATCACAAATGGGTACAGAATTTGTGGGGATCACATATTTTAAATGTGGAACGAGAACTTAAAAATGGGCTAGCACACTGGAAGACATTCCGAGTAGAAAGGTGAAGGAGATTTCGGGGTGAGAAATGGTGGAGGAGAGAATATATATTAAAAAAGAACTGTTTATATAGTTTGCCATCTGTATATCATAGTAAAATCTGAGAAAATTTAAAGTGATCCAGGCATAGAGGCAAAGTATAAAGTGACAACTTTCTCAAAATACCACAGACCTACGTGCATGCTGGTGTTGGTGAACAGTAATAACTATTTCATGGGCTGTATCCCTGGCATGGAGGGATACACCTTATTATTTTACACAAGGGCTATGATTCAGCTTGTGTTATCACACACTGTGGAAAGTGAGGCATTTTATAACGTAATTTATAATCCTCTGAACAACCCCAGAAGTTCAGTTATTAACCTAGTCGAGGCTATTATCTCAATGTAACTGATCAGGAAACTGAAACTCAGGGAAATGTTAATATCTTGTCCAAGGCCTCACAGCCAGTATGTGGCAGAGCAGGGACTCAAACCTATGTCTGCTTCCTGAACACCACACTGGGCCACAACTCATGGTAGACAGGAGGGCTCTTACTTTATATGAGGCGCACATAGCTAGGAGGTAGGGAGACCAATCTGAACCAGACTCTTCTAGGCCCAAAGCCCAAGGCTCTTTCCACCATATCAAATTTCTCATGGAAAAGCCCAACCCATGTTCATCTTGGAAGCACTAAGACCAGCAGGAGTCAGGCTGTGGACTTACTATCGTGGCGCTGCTTCTTTCTTCAAAGAATGGTCTTTCCAGAGTCTCAAGGAAGACTCAGAGATGTTACTGCAGTTGTTAGAGGGAAAACCCTTGACTTAATTGTGCTGGATCTGCCCTAAAGCAAATTTCCCCAGAAATGCAGTTGCAAATGAAGAAGAGGTCAAATAACACAGCTTGCTGATGATTTATTGAGGCAAAAAAGAGCTAATGCCCTTCAAATTGTCTGGTCTTTAGAAGGTAGAGAATATAAATTAAAGCAATAAAGGGTGCACTCCAAAGAATAAAGCCAACCCTTTGTCTAAAGAAGAAAAGTGTAATTCTAGGCTAATAAATTCTTCCTAAGATGAAAAATATACCTCTGTATTAATTCCCCTAAGAGGTATATTGTAAACCTGAAGCTGATTTGTCTAGTTAGCCTACTTAAAATTCTCTAAACCCCAAAACAGCTCCCATAAGAGAAAAGCACATCCATGGCACATGCACTGACAACCGGTAAGAATAAAATTAAGGTCCTCTTAGGAACATAAGATTTCTTACATTTTGTCTCAGGGGCCTTACTACTTTGGAGTACCAGCTTCTGGTATGCCCATTAAATTATTCATGAAGTGGGTAAAGAGAGGCAGAACTAACCTCTGATCCCATAGTGCTCAAGCCAAGGTAATAGAATTCCTTCCCTGCTCTGACCTCTTAGTCACATCCCACAAATCCAAACCCTTCAGCTTCCATCTTTTCTTGAAAGTCCTCTGGATCCTTCAGTCCTCCTTAAACTCTCCCTCTCCGAACATCGACTACACTTTGCACTCTGGATTGAACACACTGACTCTATAATCATCATGCCTCTACCAGTTCTCTTTCTTCTGGGTTCAAGTGCTGTATATTTCTTTTGACTCCCCCTCAGTGCTGAGTAAAGACTTGTCACTTAGTAAATATACTGCTGATTTGGTGACAGATTAAGGACTTAGGAATCGTTGGTTTCCTGGATACCTGAAGATAGAGTGAAAGAAGAAAAAAAAGAATTAAGTTACTCTAAGGAAGAAAAATGCCACACTCAAGCATCCAGGAGTGGCATCTCTTCCCAGTAACAAGTTCTCTTTACCAAATAAGAGAGGGAAAACCTTGTAAGACAAAGAGTTATCATACATATTGTAATTCTCAGCTTTTAAAGGTATCATAAAAGCACAGGCTAAAGTTGTTGGAGAAGGCCCCTTATTTGTCTTAAATAATAAGGCTTAGAGATGGTGAACGCAGAATTTCTGGTAGTTTGGTAATGCCTCACTGTAAGTCATTTTTTTATTTTTTCAGACATGTTGAAGGTGTGGCAATTGCATAGGCCAGATGAAATCCCCATGAGAACCTTTATCTGGTTTGTCTCTGGAGCAGGGAATTCACCCATCAGTTCCATTCTTAAAATCATTCCCAAGAGTTATATGACAGCCCTGAGGGGTCCAGAAAAATGATCTCAATTTTTATCTTACCTCTCACAGTTCAAAAACTCCAGCGATTCCCTTTTACCTACTGAATAGAGTCAAAAGCCTGCCACATATGATCCTTAACTGGAATCTGGTTTGGAAAAAAATCCAGCCATAAAAGACATTTGGGGGCAACTGTGGAAATTAGAACCAGGATAAGGTGATATTAGCAATTAATCATTTATTTTGTTGGATGTGATAATGGCAATATGGATATGTTGGTGAGGTATGCTGATGTATTTAGGGGTGAAGGTTTTAGTGTCTGCAATTTTATTGAAACGGTTCATTAAAAATAAAAAATTGATAGAGGAGAAGAGCAAGATGAAGTAAATATGACCAAATGCTTGCATTTGTTGATTTGGATTATGACTACACAGATCTTTCCATTCCCATCAGAAGTATAGGAATATAGATTTTCTTTCAAGGAAATAAGTATTAGAAGTTTGTGTGTGATACGGGATTGAGAGCTAAAGACTAGAACTAGGAAATTATAATCCCCACCTCTCAACCACAAACTATATATAACATTTCTAATCACATGGCATTCTAGGGCTAGATAGTTTTGGACTTTCGTTTTGAATCTGAGAAGTGAGTATATAGGTGTTTAAGGTACTTTTCTTTCAACTTCTCTGTTTGAAATTTTTCATAATAAAAAGTTGAAAGAAAGAAAGTAAGCAAACAAACAGCTGGCCTCCTCAGCCTGGCCTTCAGCCTCTCAGGAGTATTTCCTACATTCCCACCAAGTGCTGGGCCTTGCAAGCACTGCACACTACCCAGACTCTTTGCCTTTGCTCTTGCTAGTCCTGCCACATGGACTCTCTTTCTCCTCTTCCACCTGTCCAATCCCATCTATTTTTTAAAACTTTTTATTTTGATATAGTTTCAAACTTACAGGACAGCAGTTAGAAAAATAATACAAACCCCATACAGAGAACTCCAACATACTCCTAACCCACCCGATACACAGATCCGTCAATGTTAGCATTTTGCCACATTTGCTGTATCATTCTATCTGTCCAACCATCCATCTCTCCATGGGTCTGTCTCTCCATCTGTTTATTTATTAGTCATTTTCTGAACACTTGAGTGTAGGTTGTATACCTCATGCTCCTTGAACACCTAATACAGCCAGGTACATTTCTATGGACAGGGATGTTCACTTATGTAACCATCTTCAGTGCAGTTATCAAGTTCAAGAAGTTTAACATTGGCATAAAGCTTACGGTCTACATTCCAATTTTTTCATATGTCCTAATAATGTCCCTCTGAACTTTTTCTCTTCCCTTGCTAGATGCCATCCAGGATGGTGCATTGCATTCAATTGTTGTGGTATTTCTTTCAATTGTGGAAACACATATACAACATCAATTTTCCCATATCAAACACTCCCAAGCACATTATTCTGTGCAACTAATCATATTCACAATATTGCAGTACCTTCACCACTTTCCATTACTAAAACTTTCCCAATTCCCCAAACAGAAGCTCTACACCTATCATGCATTAACTCCCATTCTCATTGCCCGTAACCCTGGAAAACTGTTGTTTTAGTTTCCTTGGCTGCTCAAGCAAATACCATGCAATAGGTTGAGTAAAACAATAAGAATTTATTAGTTCACAGTTTTGAGACTAAAAGAAAGTGCAAATCAAGGTGTCATCAAGGCGATTGTTTCTCCTCAAAGACTGGCATTCTAGGGCTGACTGCCAGTGATCCTTGGTCCTTGATTCCTCTGTCACATGGCAATGCACATGGCGGTCTCTCCTTGTCTCTCCACTCTCCAAGTTCTGCTGAATTTCAGCTTCTGGCTGTTCTCTGTCTGAATTTCATTCTGCTTATAAAGGATTTAAATAATGGGATTAAGACCCATCCTGACTGAGGTGGGCCACACCTTGACTAAAGTAACCTCATCAAAAGGCCCTACTTACAACATGCTTAAGAGCATATTTTTCTGGGACACATACAGCTCCAAACCACCACACCTATACTCTAATTTCTGTCTCTATGACCTTGCAGCTTTTTGTAGTTAGCATGGGTTCTAAATCTACAACAATCTCATTTGCTTTAATGCCAACTTAACTTCCACAGTATACACAAACTATGTTCCTATACCCCTAAAAGTGGAGTTTCTAACAAAAACACAATAGTGCTGGCAATTATATTTACCCATGTTGTTACCCTCACTGGTAATCTTTATATCTTCATGTGGCTTTGATATATTGTCCTTTCCTTTCAACCTGCAGAATTCTCTTTAGCATCTCATGTAGGGCTGGTCTAATAGTTACAAACTCCTTCAGCCTTGTTTATCTAAGTCTTAATCTCTCTTTCATTTTTAAAAGACATTTTTGCCAGATATAGAATTCTTGTGGGCAATTTTTTGCTTTCAGTACTTTAAATATGTCAACCATTGCCTTCTTGACACATGGTTTCTGATGAGAAATTGGCATATCATGTTATTGAGGCTCCCTTGTATGTGACTCACTGAGCATCTTAGATGTATATATTCATATCTTCTGTTATATTTGGAAAGTTCTCAGCCATTAGTCCTTTGAATATCCTCTCTGCCCCTTTTTGTTTTTCTTTCCCTTTTAGGACTTCCAAAATGTGTATATTGACACACTAGAAGCTGTTCCACAGGTTCCTCAGGCTCTGTTCACTTCCCATTCATTTTTTTTTTTTTTTTTTTTCTTTTAAAAGTCCTATCTTCAAGTTCTCTGATTCTTTCTTCTGACAGCTCCAATCTGATGTTAAACCCCTCTAGGGAATTTTAAGTTTCTGTTACTGTGGTCTTCAAGCTCTGTTTGGTTCTTTTTCATAATTCCCATCTCTCTATTGATATTCTCTTCATGTTCATCTGTCATCTACCTGTGTTTCCCTTCAGTTCTTTATCTATGTTTTCCTTTAGCTCCTTGAGCACATTTAGGACAATTTTAAAAGTCTTTGTCTGGTATGTCCCTGGTCTGGTCCTCCTCCTCACTGATGGTTTCTAATACTTTCATCTTCTCCTTTGCCTGGGCCATTGCTTCCTGTTTCTTTTTTATGCTTTGTAATCTTTTATTAGAACTTGGATATTTTAATATTTTAATGTGTTATTACTTTAATTTAGTCCTGAGAGGTCTTTCCCTTAAACTTGTATTAAGTTTGAGTTAGGGCAGAGCTTTTCCCGAATGCCAAGAGCTTATAAAAAAGAAGGAGGAAAAGGGGAAGAAGGAGGAAAAGAAAGAGAAAGAAATAAAGAAAAAAACCCATCCCAGCCTTTTTTCAGATTGATCTGTGTAAGTGCTGTCTTCAGGGTTTATCCATACAATGAGTTTATAGATCAGCTCCAAGCCAAAGAGTAGGGGTCTCCCCAATCCTTTCTGCCTGTGCATCTAGTTTAGGGGCATGCACATATGACCCTAGGAATCCCCCCATTTATGGGGACAGGAATACCCCCTCTTCCCTAGTAAACAGTTTTCTCCTGGTTCTGGGCACTGCACTGTATATTCCCAGACAGCAATCCCTTGCCCCAAAGAGCCACTTGACTGCTCCCCAGCATTTTTGTAGCAGAACTCTGTGAAATGCCTTCTGTATGTAGGACAGGTTCTGGAATGGCGAGTTCCTCAGGCCACCACTAGACTGATTGGGCCAGATGTACATGCTACCAGTATGTACACAAGGTTTATTCTGCTTCCTCTGGAATGGGACAAGGGATCTTGGCACGGGGAGCACGGGCCCCCTCTGCTCAGCTCTGAACCAGCCAGCCAAGGCACCACATGATTTTACAACTTTTGTTTTTTTAATTTTTATTCTACCACTTTTAAGTTGCCTTTTTCTTGATTTGGCACACCCCATTACAGCAGTCCTTTAGCTGTTTCCTGGAGCTTTGGAAAGATGTTTCTGCTAGTTCTTGATGGTCGTTCAAAGCTTCTGTGTGTATGCTGAGGGTGCAGGTGGGGGTGCATGTGACAGAGCCCTGAAGCATCTCCTCTGCTTCCTTTCCAGATCTCCAGTCCCTTTCATTGGGGGAGTCAGACTCACATGTTGTCTTCTTTTTAAAACTCTCTCCAATTCTCCCAATCAGAACAAGAACAATCTTGCTCTGAATTCCTGCTGAGTAGTGTTTGTAGTCTCCATAAATATTTGTTTGCTCTTAAATAATTAAATCAATGCTCAGATACTGGCCAAGGCTGAGTAACCTGTTCATTTGAGATTCCCTTCTAGGAACAGGAACATAAATTTTCTTTCAAGGAAATACACATATTAGAAAAGTTATGGGCATCAAGGGATTGAGAACTAAAGGTTATAACTAGGAAATTATGATCCCTACCCTCAATCCCAAACTACAGATAAAATTTCTGACCAAGGTACTTTGAGAATTTCTGGCTTTGAAAATGCAAAGACAGGGTAAGCCTAATGGTAGAACATAAGGTGTAAGCTTAAAATCCCATAAAGATACCCACCACCCCCTGTAAGAGAAGGGGATAAGGCTGACCTCTCTGGAGATGGAGGGGGCCAGGCAGAGAGCTCTGATTTCATCAACAAGTGAAGAACATTTGATTCCTAGTGGGAGCTGATCCTTACAAAACACAGTAAAGAATATTGGTGGAAAAGAATATAGTTCATGAAAAGAAAAAAAAAAAAGACAAAACAAAAAAAACTTCTGCCACTTGAGAACAGAAATGTCCAAAGCTTGTTCAGAGAAGCAAAGTATGGACCTGGGGGCTGAAAGCCCACAATGTGTGTGATAAAAGAAAACATTTAACCACTTTCCAACTCAAAAGGAAAAGTATTTCCCCCAAAGCCCAAAAAAGAAGGGGGGAGGGTTGCCATGTGAGAAGTGATAATTTACCCTTTTACTCAATTTTGCCTTGCCCTCTTTCATTCTCTCTTTTAGGCTTAAATTATTTTCTCTTCTTTGTCTTGAAGGGAATTTTAACTTGAAAGGAAATGGATTTTAGTGCTTTAAGTATCTCTAGGTGAGAAGCTAAAATGTACCTTTAGTAGTAATTGCTTGGGCCTAGAACAAGATGTTTTCCAGCCATGCACTTGGTCCCTGAAGGCTACCTCCTGTCAAATACTGTTCCGTATCCAAAGCAGTTGTATTTTTAAAAGGAAAAAGAGAATCTTCTGTGATTTTCTGGATATCTCAGGTATATCTTTGAGGTGCTACTGAGATCTCTAGAAATATCCTTTCTCCCCAGTGTCTGCATGACTCCCTGTTAAGACCCAAAGTTCTCTTGTAAAGTTGGATACCACACAATTTTCTCCATTTAGATCTCTTCCAAAGATTGATGCCTTTGACAGCATGGTGCTATCTAGGGACAGCTGGTATAATTGGTGCATTAGTGTATTATGATTGGCTAATCAGAGACTCTAAGGTCATAGGAACATCAGGGTCTCCCATACCCATCGATCATCCTAAGCTATAAGTGGTAAATACATAACAGCCATCACTACTGTTTCCTTTACTATATACTATATTAACTTGTGTACAGATAGACCCTGTTTTTCCATTAGGCTCTAAGCTAATATAAATGGGAAACAGTTTCAAAACCAATTTACCAGAAAGACCACTCCAAGGGTCCAGAAGGGACTATTAGAAGAGGAGATATGACTTAAACTCCACAGAGCAAGCTGGTAATAAAGAAACAGATACTCCTTCCCTTTTAAGTTATACATTACCCATGTAATAGGCAGAGGAGAGCCCAGAATAGCTACACGTTTTTGGTGTTTTTTTTTTCCCAATGAGTTTTCTACTTATACCTCCCTGACCTAATAATAGTAGTGGTATCAGGAAAAAGTGAAAAACTTGCTGGTAAGATCCTGCTGACTAGAGTTTAGAGTATGGTGTTTGCTCCTGTGAGCTTGAAGAAATGCAGGAAGGTCCAGTTTCCAGACCTGGTTAATCAAGATGTGGTGACGCTCAACTGGACTCAGTTGGGCTTTGAAACCTAAGAAGATATATTGAAACCTTCCTGCTACCAGAAGTGAGGTACCCAGGTTAAACTGTCCCAGGACACTAAAGAGGATGTTTTTACAGAAATGGCTTGTTTTAAATATCTGCTATTCTTATTACAAATTGCAGGAAGCCTGCGGTATTTGATTTTACCCATTATTTGGTTTATCTGTGTAGATCATTGGAAATGAGGATAAGTCTTCATGACCCCTACCCAAACCAGCTCTACACTGTGTTATAAAATCTCCAGGACAGCAAAACTTTGAAACTGCAGTAGAGTTGGGAATGAGGAAACTAATTGTTCACTACCCATGATGACTGGTGGGAGAAGCTATCACCATGAAGGTAATTATTACTCTAGTCTTTTTTAACTAGCTCTTCAACCATTTCTAGGACTAGGTTTTGGATATCACAACACAATCCTTCCAATCGGTGGGAAGAAACATGGGGAGAGTGAACAAAACAAACCCAGGAAGAAGAAATAATTAATCTGCTTTCTTGTTGTTTAGAAGAATTGAGCATGAATCAATTAAAGTGACTTGAGAATATTTTGCACTGAGAGAAAAGTAGATCAATCCTTATGAGTTCACAATTGTACTCACAACAAACCAGGTGGTCTTATTAGTGATACTCTTTTTAAAGTAGAGAAGCAAGCTCATCACTTATCTCAGGCAAACATCCCCAACAGAAGCCTGATTGTTTGAGCAACATGGTTGTGGCAGTTTAGGGCAAGTTCTTACTGAGTACCTACTATGAGCTAGGTATTCATTATATCAGGCCCACAGGAACCAAAGACACACACAAGTGGTTTCTTGCTGCCTTCCAGGAGCACTCTAGTCACCCAATAGCACAAGAAAGATGAAATAATAATATCTAAGCGCGGAAAGCTGTTTCAGTGGCAGAAATGTCCCATATAGTCATCCAGATGTCCCCAAATGCCTACATAGACACAACCTTGCACCCATGAAGGCACGTTCCCCAAGAAAAAGATAGAAGGGTGTGTAGGCTTGGCAGCTTGAGCCAGTGCTATGGGTACACGGATGAAAGTAGGATAGGAGGCAGGTACGTAGAGGACGGGACAGTGGGTTTCCCAGGAAAGGGAGGAGTGGCTGAAAGGATGACCACAGGGGAGGGGGTAATCAGCATGAGTTTGGGTGGTGTGACAGAAGAACAGAGCAAGTGTGGGTAGATGAGAGGCCCAGAAACGGAACAGTTGTGGGTGAGACATGTGGAGATGGAATGTAAGTGTTAGGCCACAGGGAAATGGAGCAGGAGGTGGGTGGGTGGGCAGAGACAGTCCACACCACTCTGTGACAGAAATGAGTAGCATGCAGATATGTGAAGGCTTAGTGTTTTTTCCCTTTATTAAAAAGGCGTTTGCTAAATATAGCTTCTCTTCATGAAAACCTTTTCAAATTCCTGATTGACTGTGGTATAAGGAAGGATGGGCATGAGAAAGGATTTATCTGCCTTGAAATCTATTTTAGGTAGAGACAAAATGTTGTTCTGTAATTAACCTCTGACCTACTTAGATGAACCAGAAATAAAATTTGGATCTCTAGAAGTTCCTCCTACTCAGAAGCAGGGGCAGAATTTCTTCTACTGATTAATAAATTATAAAGACGAGGAGGAGCTCAGGAAATTCCAAATACTATCTTTCTCTAACGTGAGTGACTTTGTTTCCTCATCTATAGAATAAAAATATTAATGTGTACCTATCTCATTGGGTTATCGTAAAAATAAATTGAAATGGTGCATGCAAAGTGTTTAGCGTAATGCACAACACATAGTAAATAGTAATACATTATCCAAGGTTCCTTCCTACTCTAATATTCTAAGATTCTATGAATTCTGTCAAAACTAGTTTCATCTTTCTCTAAAGAAGAGGTTTAGAGTCTGCAGATTCCTCAGGGAGAGTATGAATGCCCTGAAATTTGATGCGAAGTTTAGATTATAGGAGATGTGCCTGCCCAGCTCATAATGATTTCCCTGGTGCTAGGAACGGCCTCGTGTTACACAAAGTGGACCCTAACGAGCATCTGTTCAATATGATCCCACCCCCCAGGAGGTATAGCTGACTGATTCTGACTCAGAAGAGTCCAATTAACTTCTTTCTCCTGGGATTCTCAAATTTGATGCAGATATGGACATTGGAAGTTATTGGAGCTGAGTCGTTAAGGCTATGTCAAGAGAGAACACCAACAAATCCCAACTGCTGAGTCCCTGGGATGAGCCTGGTTCCTGCCCTGCCTGTATACAGGTTACTATCTCTACTCCATTCTATCAGCTACCCCAGCATCCTTTTTAGGTATAAATTAGAGTTGATTTCCATTGCTTGCAAGTAAAGGACAGGTGAGTGATGCATACATGTATATGCATAATCACAACTTTTGGAAAGAAGATGCATAGTTTTCATCAAGTTGCAAAGTGTTCAAGACTTCCCTCAGAGTGATTAAAAACCAATACAAGACCTACACGTAACAAAAAATAGAGAGGTAGCTTCATAAAGAGCAAAAGTAGCACTTTATTTGATTCACTGGAAAACAAATTTCCTAAGAGCAAATTATTAATGCTTCTGACTTTCAGGGAATGGCACTGAAGTTTCTGCAAAGTCCCCAAATGACCCTTTGCACTAGAATTTCACCAATTAGTAGACAAGATTTTTAGTCAAGACATCACCCAGAAGAGAAAGGAGCTGAAGGAGGAAACTGGGAGGATTAATTAAATCCATGACAATTCAGAGCCCAGGAGATGGGAGGAAATTTTCAAAACCACCTCGATTCCTCAAAACCCTTACCTAAGTCTTTTAGAGGCCACCTGACCATGGGGCTCAAATTTTCTGGTCCTTCTGACTTTGATGAATGGATGTAGAAAGGTGCTGAAAGATAGAAGAATGTTGTGTCCAGAAATTCCAAAGCCTCACAGAAAATCTTATCATCATCATGTAGTGTAATGAGTTCAAACAGAAGCCCCAGAAGAAGCAGCATCTGACCTCTTTATAATAATACAGCAAAGCCCAGGTGGGAACAAACTAGAAGTCAGAATAGTTTATGTTTTTGTTTTTAGCAGAGGGTGGTGCTGAGGGGAGGGACCGTCTTCTAGTTTGCCAGGGAGTTGCTCTTCATATAGAGATGCGAGTGGAATTTAGGAACCGATAATAGCAATTCAAAGATTCATCTGGGCTAGGGTAATGAAGACCAATTGGTGGCTCAGGAATAACAGGAAAATTCTAATGATGTAAATAGGATTTAGGCCTTTAAACGTGGCTGAGAATGAGCAGGACAGACAGGTAGGGCTGGATAAAAATGTGTGGTTGGCCCTTAACCAAAAGGATTCTTTTAAACACTGCTTGCTAACAGTTAAGTGAGAGTAAATGGTATGAATTTTGGAACCTAGAAGTTTTTTCCCCCTATGTGTTTTAATAAGGTATGGATTACTTATAAATAGAGTTCAAAGTTATATGTACCATGATTCTAATTTTTTTAAAAAATGTGTATCTTTATATAAAAATTACAAATGGATGGATTGTGTGGAGTTTCTCTTCTAATCACAGTTGAGTTTACAGAAAGTCAGCCTACCTGCCAGAGTGCCCCTAGTGGGAACCATCTGATGGCAGGAACCATAATTACATGCAGAGAATCTAAGGAAACAGGTTTAACTCTACATGGTTGTTCCTGCAACATGTTATTCTATTTCACTGATAGACACAGTGTGTGTGCTGAAGAGCAGGCATACTTAAGGGCCTTGAAACATCAAGAATAGTGCCCTAAGATTTATCTTGAAAAGTATGAAAAGTAGGGAAAAGATTCTCTTTGGAGGAAAAACTAAGAGAGGAACCTTTTTGAAAACTCATATAAATTTATGTTAGGAGGTCCACTTGTAGCAAAGGATGTTCCGAATTTAATTTTGAATTTAGGGATTCATAAGCAAACTTTGAAAGAAGTTTTGATTTATCTAGGAGCAAAGAAATGTGGAAATAGAAATACAAGAATACCAGCATGCTCTATAAGAGATGATAAGTACACTAATTATGTATGATGGATTCTCATACTACACAGATTATCAAAATACTACATGATCAGTGAGATCTCAAGTAGAACTTGACCTATATGAAGAAGAGTTCTAAAAACATATTTCAAAACATAGGAAAATGACTAACTGTGCTGGTGAAAAGTCTCTTCCACACATTAAAAATAAAAGGAATTCCAAGAGCATGGTTCAAAGCCAGTGAGAATTCAAGCCAAGGGAGGGCAACCAAGGAAGTCAAAGTTGAGCTGCAGCCTCCTACCTTGGCCCAAGCATTTAGCACAGCTTAGGGCAGAGAGAGGCATTTGCTTTTCAAGCTTCCACATTTCCAAAAGGAGTGGATAGGAGAATGTGGCAGTAGTGGTAAAGGTACCTGAACGAGGACTTCTGTGGATTCACATCGGTAGATGTTGCTTTGATTTCTACATTTCTTAAGAAACTCCAGAGATCCATGACATAGTGGAACTCACCACTTTGCTGCGGAACAATTTTGAATCATGTGCATGGTGAGGTTTGTTTGTGGGACTCAATGAATCACTTAGCTAGTAAGAAAGGCTAGTCTACCACCTGGCATACTCAACTCAACATATTAATGCTGCTTTCCCTCTGTCGTTAAATACTCATAAAGTGATTATTTTTTAAAAATTTCCTTTCATGTGAAAAACAGTACAGTAAAGAAAGCCAACTGCTAATGCTGGTAAAAGATAAGAAGAAGCCTTCCCAAGTGGTATTTTGTATAAAATAAAAGGTGGAATGTTGGATTTGGCAGCAGATCAGACATGTGAAATAAACAGTTCATTTATGTGCAATAGGGAAATTCGAAAATGTAATTCATGAGCATTCCAGCCAGTGTAAAAACTGGAATTTGGGGGGAATTTTTAATAATATAGTGACATTCAGAAACGGATGGACATTTCCCATAAGGATCCCACCAAACTGCCAGACTTTGCATGGTGCTTCACAGGATCTGTGTGACTACAGCGATGCCTGGCCCACAGCAGGCTGAGAGATCAAGTGAGGGATCATGATGGCCTAGATTTGGGGACTATCAGATGGTTCAAGATAAAATGGAGACTAGAGTTAAAAGATTTGCCAATGGAATGGTTGTGGGATTGAGAAGAGAGCAATCAACACAATTTGAGCAACAGGGTAGATGGTGGCACCATTTACGGAGATGGGCAAGGCTGAGGAAGGAACCAGTCTGAGGAAGAGGGATCCAGACCTGTTAGGGCATTTTGTTTGAGATAACTATTAGACATTTGTGTGCAGATGTCACTTAAACATCAATTAGATTGCAGAAGATATCTGATCCTTAAACTCAGAAAGGTAAACAGGGTTGAGATTTAAATCTAGGATGAATAAATGAATGCTTGAGGACTACTCTCTGTATTAAAAATAGAAAAAGTTCAGCCAGGGAAGAATAGAAGAGTGTAAAGGCATTCACATCACCTCAGTCTAAAGGGAAAATATATTATCTCTATGGGCAAAAAGGAGGAATTTGAATCGTCATTGTGTTAAGTCGTGGAAGTCACTTCTACACTTGTCAACCTAGCCTAATTACAAAAATCTCTAAGAAGTAGTTATGATTTTTTAAAATGTGGGGAATATTGGCTACTAAGGGCCTTATTTTCTTGGTTCATTAAAATATATTTGAGACTCATTATGTCTCTAATGAGGAAAGGATGAAGAGGTATCTGGAAAGAAGTAGTGGAAACAGAAACAGACTTTTTAAATAATAACTTTTAGACAAAAGTATTTGAAGCTTAGGAAAGAAAAAGAAGAAATAGGAAAACTGAAAGTTTGTTCTTTTAAGGCAGGATAAATTTTATACTACACTTAGCTCTGTGACAAACCAGGTGTGCCCAGGAAAATCAAATGGATATTATTTTCTCTACCACTATAGGGAAAGAGTTGACATCTTTAGTCAGAATGGGAGGGTGGAATTCTCTTTTACTCAACATAAGGATCTACAAGAATTTAAGAAATATGAGGAAGGTCAAGAAGGAATAACGGCAGAATCTGCTGGTAAATTAACCACAAGACTCAGACAGGAGGACGGAATACATCACTGAATCATGTGCAAAGGTCACAGACATTTCAGTGATACACTTGTCTGGACTTCTGGGATTGGGAACACTTCCCACCACCTCACCTCACTAAATGTTTTTGGGATAATGGAGCAAGTGCAAAAAAGAAAAATGCTGTGAGCACTTAAGATGTGGACTGTGCTATGGTTACAAAAGGTGGGAATAAATAGTGAAGGATCTGTCATCCGGTGTTCAGTCGCCACAATATTATCCCAATTACAGGCCTGTTTTTTCCCTCTCTATATATCTAAGTTTAAAATTTCTTTGAAACTCTGACTTTAAAATGCAATGATGTGCCATGGCTCCTTCACTCACACACAATGGTCAGGTAAAAAGATCTAATATAGCTGAGGATGATTACAACCTATGTGAATAATTATCTCAAGGATTAGGATGATAAATACTTTCAATTCACATTTGCTTGCAGGAAAGCATAGAGTCAACCTTGAAACACATGTGCACATATACAAACAACAAAAATTTTCACTGTTAGAAGGGAAGAGAAGACTTCATTCTTATTTTAAGTTTAATCAAAATACTGGGAATGTACATAGCATAAAATAATTTTAGTAGTTCCCAACATTTTCTATTTGACCAAGATACAAGATAAAATGTGTATTTCAGTCAGGAACGAAACATGCTAATAACAACAAAAAAAAAATGGTATAAAACTCACCAAAGGGGAATGGATATAGCTCAAGTGGTTGAGCGCCTGCTTCCCATGTATAAGGTCCCAGGTTCAATCCCTGGTACCTCCGAAAAACAAAACAAAACAAAAAAACCAGCTTTCATTGGGGAGCGGATATAGCTCAGTGGTTGAGTGCCTGCTTCCCATGAATGAGGTCCTGGGTTCATTCCCAGGTACCTCTTAAAAAAAACAAAACAAAACAAAACAAAAAAACTCACCCAATTTAGGTATTACAAAGAAGGGGATAAGGGATATCATTTTCTTAAGGTGTAGAAAGTTTCCAACAATTAAATATAAGATAGACTCCTATTCAATTGCCTTAAAAAAGTCTTCTAAAAAAAATAGAACATGATGGAAAGATGTGGTTATTCCAAGGTTTTGCTATACAATCTAAAACATTCAGATATTTCATATATCTAGATTTTCACAGGCAAAAATATCCACATAATTTAATTTCTTGCTGCCCTCTATTAACTGCTAAAGGACTACAATCAGCTGTAGGCTATCAATGGAAATATGTGGAAACTTTAGTCAAGTATTTCCCAAAATATACATCTTGGTCTGAAAATTTTATCTATGAAATATGCATTTTTAAATATTCAACTGAATTTTTTTTCAAATTTATATTTGTGGATAGGGGCAGAATGCTATGTAACTTAGTCTATACGTAGAATAGTAAGAAGAGCTGGGTAGTGGAGCGGGTGGAGCTCAGTGGTTGAGTGTGCACTTCACATGTATGAGGTCCCGGGGTTCAATCCCCAATACCTCTTAAAAAGAAGGAAAAAAGAGATGTATAGGAAAAGCCATCCTATGTGAATTTCTGTAAATTTACATTCATTACCAAATTCTCCAAAGGTAAAAGAATTTTCTGGTAAATATTAATACATCTGAACACTCTCCCTATTTGATAAAAATCTTCTGAGAATATTTTCAGTGTTAGTCAGAACCAGAAGCCTTTACTTCTCATATAATGATGCTAGAAATCACAAAAGGAAGAAAGGCAGAGAAGGAGAGTGGATGAGAGAGAAGGGAGGGAGACACACCAATATGAATCCATGAAGCTCTGTGTCCATAGAGAAGGCCTCATCTGGGTATCACAAAAGTAGTCTCATGTTGCAGAAAACTAGAAGAGGGCCCGCAAACCCTCTTCTGGGTACAGAAGAAGTTGTGGGAGAACAACAAGCTTCTAGAATCAAAAAAAGTAATAATAAACCAAATGATTTTGGAGATAATTTGATTGTTTGGGTTTGCTCATGAAACTGCTGAGGGGAATTCTAGCCATTTCAGAGGGCTCAGGAAGGCTCTGCTAGCTGGCACTTGCGTGGGCCACAGGGACTGCCTAAGAAGAGAACTAGAGAAAGACAAATATGCACTTGGGTGGCTCTCTGAATTCTGTGTGGTTCTTCTTGGTCTTGACTTCCTCCTGGCAGAGGGTGCTTCTGAGGCATCCATGTCTCTGGCCCTCTGGTACTCTTGTTTATGCACTGTCACAGAATCCAGTTGCATCATAGGACTTGGACATTCAGGGCTCCCCAGGTGCCAATTCTGAAATGTTACCTAGCTAATGGCATCATATCCCAATTCCCAAAGAGTGGAGGGATGTCCACCAAGAAGGAGAACTTGGCTGGTAGTGTTCTTTCACTCTTGGTACCATCCCTTCCTTTCTCTTGCTATCCATTCTCCAATAGCCATCAAAGTTACATGGAAGAAAAATGTAGCTCCTAAAAGGGAATACCGCCTCTCTAATAAAATGAAATGCAGATTTTTCTAGTTTAGCATTGGAAGGAGAATCTCCAGGTTGGTGGAGGGACAGTGTGGAGAAGCAGTGTGGAGGGCTAAGCACAGACCCAGGCTCTATGCCCCTGAGTGGCCCCTTCCCCTTAAGTTCCTCTCACTTCATTACCATCTCCATCAATGCCTCGGCCCTCACGTGACAGTGTTCTTTCAGAGATGAGCAAAAATAGACTACCCTTAAGTCAGCTAAAATTAACTCTGGTGTTTTGGGAGAGCAGTACAGAGCAGTATTTTTAAAAAATTAAAAATCATTTAGGCAGGACTCAGTGACTCACTTCCAGAGAAGAGAGTATGGAAAAGGAAAGATAGTAACTTTGGTGAAATCTGGCAGACTCTACCAAGCGATCAAGGTTAACACTTCTCCAGTGAGAAGTCATGTCACATCATGTACTCCCCCTGACAGAATGCAATAAGAAAGGCATTTACCGCTGTGGGACTCTTCCCCAAAACCTAGAACCCCAGCCAAACTGAGGAAAACATTAGACAAATCCAAATTGAGGAACATTCTACAAAATTCCATGAGCAGTATTCTTCAAAACTTTCAAGGGCATGAAAAGCAAGGAAAGATCAAGAAACTGTCATAGACGGGAGGAGACAAAGGAGCCATGATGACTCAATGCAATGGGATCTTGGAACAGAAAAAGGACATGCATGGAAAAAGTGGTGAGATCTGAAGAAAGTCTAGAGTTTAGTTAAGAGTAAAGTTCAAATGTGAATTTCTTAGTTTTGACAAATGTACCTTGGTAATGTAAGATGCTAATATTGGCCAAATGGGGTGAAAGCTATAGAGGAACTCTCTTTACTATGTTTGCAACTTATTTTGAAAATCTGAAATTGTTTTAAAATAAAAGTTTATTAAAAATACATTGGATTTTCAAAAGAATAGATCTTAATACAAAATGAAATCTTAATTCCTTTTTTAAATTTCTTTCTGATATGTTGTCTTTATAGTGATTTCTTAAAATAACAGACATATTCTCCATGCATTATAGAAAATCACAAACAATAGACAAGTAAAATATGGAAATAAAACAAAACATTACAATTCCACCACCTAGGAATCAACTGTTACTATCTTAGGGTATGTTTTTTCTGACTTTCTTTCTAATGTGTATGTGTGTGTTTACCAATATGAAATCTTAGTGTACATACTGTCCTGCAGCCTTTCTTTTCAATTACCTCCACTTTTCCATTTCAGTAATTTTTTCATCTAATGCTTAGACCATATCCAAATTTCCTCCTAAATGTCCTTATAGTTGGTTTGTCCAAACCAGTATCTAACCCAAGACTATTACATCTGTTATGTGCTTTAAATATTTTTAAATCTAGCAAGTCCTCTTTTTTGACCCTGATTTGTGAAAACACCAGGCCAGTGCCCCTGCAAAATGTCTCAGTTTCTGGATTTGTATGATTAGCTCCTTGTGGTGATGTTAAACTTGCTCCTCTAACCACTGTATTTCCTATAAACCAAAATATATGTGTTTCTGCATGTGTGTATGTGTGTGTGCATGTAACTAAGGCCACAGGGATTAATGTTAAATATTTTTGTCTAGAAAACACCCAGGTTACGTTGGGTAAATTGTGTTCCATTACATCAAAAGACATATAACATCAGGCTGATACACCATTAGTGAAACTATGATTGATTACTAGATTAGAGTGATGATAATCTAATCCCTATATTATATAGTTATGTTTTCCTCTTGAAACAATAAAGTAATTTGTATAGTTAGCATAATTTTGACAATTTAAATAATGTCCGGTTCCCCACTAGCTATACAACCAGTGACTTTTCATACCAATTGATAAAACCTGCCTAGATGAATAATTTAATTGGGACTTGTGAAATTATGTTTTTTAATGCTTTCTAGCACTATTAACTTGCTTTTTCTGTAAATTAGAGCATCCCCTAATTAATTGGGGCTATTTGGTTACCCTATGGAAAAAAAATAGGAGAAATGCTGGCTGAAGTGTTTGAAAGATTTTACTAAGCATTAAGGGAGAACAAAAGGAAAATAAATGCTGAGAGCACTACAAATATAAAAAAGAAACTTTCTTTGATTTACAAATATTAAAATAGGTGCCCAAAGGACAGGCTCAACTTCAGACCCTGGATAGCTAGCTCTTGCGCTGCTTCCCTGTGGCTGGTCCTGTCTGAACTCCTTCAGGCTTAAGGCCAAGAAGGTTGTCCACTTCGGTGCACACGCAAGTCTGGTTCTTTCTGTTTCTATTTCATGTCTAAGAGCCTGGCATCTTCCCCAAGAATGATATCTCCTTTAAGTGAGAGGCCCCCTACCTCCTAATTAACACAGCAGTCATTAAACTCTTGCAGACCCATCAATATGACCATATCTAAATATAATACAATAACCATAGTCTCCAAAAACCAAGAATTACACAGAGTAACAGCGAGCTCGTTTCATCATGGCTTCCTTAACAGAAAATGGTGGAAGAACTCCTGGACTCAAATTACTTCTCCTGGAACATAACTATCACCTACGGTAACAAGAAATAGGATGTGGTACAGTTTGCTTCTAACACAGACGTTCGTCCTGTCTGCTAAAATCAGCATCATAAGAGGTTTCTACTATATTTTTAACTCCTTGTCATTTTCACTTAAAAATGAGGGTCTAACTTTGACAACCTCTATGCAGGTACAATCAAGAAGAATGTAATGGAAGGATTTACCTTTTATAATTCACATGGCCCTGAGATGGTAGGGCTGGTATTTTCAGGTTGCAAGCAGTTTCAAATATGGGCCATTCCAAAATCTTTTCATTGTATCAGATTTTTTATCAAGGATAAACAATCCTTGGCATAATTTATTACTATTATTTATTAACAACCACAGGGAGATGGAACAACATTTAAATGATATAAAGAAGCAAAGGAAAGCAAATAGCAATACTAATCATCTGGTAGGTAAGGTGAGATGGTGCTATATCCATCAAGTCTGCAAAATCTTGAAGGGAAAGCATCTGTCAATATCCAAGGAAACTTTAACTTGTGAACAAGAAACAGCATGGAAATATGAAGACAAACTCTCAAATCCCCGATATGGGACATGGGGACATATATCTTAAGACAAATACAAAGTGAATACTGAATAGGATGCAGAAGGTGTTATATATTCTGGGATTTTGTAAATGCATTGGGTACACTGCCTCATTACATTTGGCATGCGTGGACTCTGAGGAGTGGAACGTCCCTAGGAATGATCTAGTCTATCAGATTAAATTTTCACAAATTTAGTTCAAATGCCAGAGATGAGCATATAGTCACACAGAGAAAACTGCCAGAAAAGCAAACACCAGAGTAAAAGGGATAAGTTGCTGGTTGGGGAAAGGAAGTCTCCATGAATGCTGATATGAGGTGACATGTGTGAGAGCACTTTGAAAGTTTAGTTATACAAATGAAAAGCACTCTTATACTATGTGTGTGTGAGGGATTTAATCTTTACTATTGGATCATTCTCACTCACATCTACTACTGGCCCACTCTTTCTCTTGAATAGTCACTCATTCTCACCCATCTATCCACTCTTCTCTTGCCTCCACTAATGCAACTGGCAAAGAAGAGGTGGGAGAAGGTTTTATATAAAAGAATGTTTGAAACTGTTATCTATACCACCTACCCGAATTTGAGTGCCTATATAGGGAGTGTTTTTTATACAGTTGTTAGCCAAATGGGGTGTTTGGCATCCCAGAGCACCAGGAAATACTCCAAGAAGCCAGGGCCTCTCCCATAGAACCACAGAAGCCTTCTGATGTATAAATGCTTTAAATGCTGATTTCAAATCAATAAGTATGTATTAAACATTACTTCAGGTAATGCAGAAAAGTGAGTGCTATGAGGCTATGAAGGAGATTCTATTCCTGGGAGTTTACAATCCTCCCACTGAAAACACTAGAAAGGGATGAGGTGCATCTTGCTGGCCCAGCTGGGGCTTCCGATCTCATCAGCTACAGGGCAGGTCCTAGCTTTCTCTTCATAGTCACTCCTTAAGGAATAACATGGGGAGGGGCTCTTCTAAAAACATGGCCATTTCCTTTCTTTTATTAAAGTCCACCCCACAGAGATAACTAAATAGCTGACCGGTTAAGGAATTCCAAAGCACAGCTGGAGTCCCCTCTAACAAATTTTGGGTTCACATTCTGACTGCTGAGCAGAGGTTTAAATACTTCCCGTTATCAACCTCCAGACTCAGACAGAAAAAGAGAAAACAGCTCTGCAGGGCTGCTGTGGTGTGCTGCCCAGAGACTGTCTTTCAGGACCAAGTACTCATACCCCAGGCTGCCCGGAGTGTTGGCTGCTGAAGGTTCACAGATGAGGCCCTCTCCTGGTGTGGCCCGTGGCTGCTCCAGGGTTATTCCCCTTGCCTAGGGGCAACCTGAATCCAATGACTGGTCAATGCAGGGATAAAAGGCCCGGTCCCCTAGCCTCAACTGGGATTTCTCTGAAGGGCCATCTGAGCTATAGAACACCTTGCAGTTTCAATCTCCCCCTCTAACCAGTCCTGTGTCCCTCACTCCTCACAGATGTTATTGCCAAGAGCATCCCCAATAAAACTCCTCCATGCAAATCTGAGTCTCAGAGTCCATTTCCCATGGAACTCGACTGGCAGCAAGCCCCCTCTATCAACCGTGATACCGTATTAGTCATAAGGATTTGCTTGTGTTTTGGGCCCCTGGATCATCCCTCAATGACATGGCCACACTCATAACCTGCTTTTTACATCTGCTCTGCCTGATCTTGGAGCCTGCACAACAACAACAAGATCAACAAAATTCACATTTCAGAGCATTCACAATATGCTAGGAAGGCAAGAAGGACTTCATAATCCCTATCTCATTTAAAGTTAGAGTCCTGAGAGAAAGGTACCATTAGCTCCATTTGTTTTACAAAGAAACTGAGGCTCAGAGAGATTAAACAACTTGACCAAAGTCATACAGCTAATAAGTGGCTGAATCAGGAATCGATTCCAGAATGTCTTGACTCTAAACCCCAATGCTCTTAATTGCTAAACCATTTCCTTCTACTTTTTTTCAATGCTTCTTTTACTAACCTTTTAATTTTTATACCTTTAATTTTTATCACTGCCATCTCATTCCTCATTACTGCTTCCCCTTTTAAATTCTCTGTCCCTAGTCTTCTCCCAATCCTGGGCTGTTCATATGTCAGGATGTCATCTACTCATTTCTGTTCGAAGTTTGGCTCCAATATCAAACTTAATCACCAAATTCTTATATTTGCTTGGGATATCTCCTTCATGATTACATAAAACATGGCCACATTTTCAAACCATTACTTTTAGGTTTCATTCATAATTTTAAAATAATCAAAATTTAGATTCTGTATCAGATTGTAGACACCATCAGTGCCTTCACATGGTAACTTCTTATGGTTACACTATGGCTTTGCTCAAAGATCTGCCTAAGGGGACAAGAGCTGGCCACAAACACTCCTGAGTGTTCCTGCCCATGTAACAATTTATCTGTCAGTGTGAGCGCCCAGTCTAGCTTTCTGGTTTTATTCATCAGTCTCCTGAACTTGGTCATCTGAGTCCTGTCAGGAAAGATGGATCCACTCTCAGAATGCTGACAGTGCCCTTGGTTCTGAGCTGGCATGACTGAGAACCTCACCTGCTGGCCACGTATCAGATACCCTTGTCTTGGTGGAAACAGACATGTACATTCTCTGCATTTACCATGTGCAAAGAGGAAAGCTGTTTTTGCCTAACACTTAGGAGCAATTAACCAACCTCTAAAGGTTTGGCCTGGCAAAAACTACCCTTATTAAATATTGGCAAATGTCACAGAGCCAGAGTCTGAAATGCCTTGTTTTTCCTATTTAAATCACATGCACATGCTAAGAGGACTTAGCATAAATCCTCTTCCTCTTCAGGAAATCCTCCTCAACTCTTTCAGCCTAAATTAGCTTCTCCTTCTGATGAGCACAAACGGAACTCCCTGTCCGTTACCTGCACTGGGACACTTCATCACATGTGATCTTACACAAAAGGTAAGCTTGAGAGCAGAGGGCATGTACTATACTTTTTGTTCCTGTCTCTCAAAGCCCAGAAACATTCCAGGGTTGGGCATCCAGAACATCAGTCTGGCCTGGCTGACTGATGCTGTGTCCCCTTTGCCAATGTCCCCCCATCAACAGCCCCAGGACAAGCCATCAAATGCCAAAATGGAGAGCCAGATGTGTATTCCTTACTCACTGGCATCATTTCCTAAATGGTTGGCCAGTTGAAAACCAAGATCCTCAATCCCTTCTCTTGGCTCCCTTGACCACCAATCTTGACGTCCTGAGACTGGATCTTCCCTTTGAATGACTCTCTCTGCAAGTTTCCTTCTCTCCCTGCTGCCACTCTTGCCATGGCTCCCTCCCGCTCTGTGGTTCAGCACCACTCTTGGAAGCTCCCTCACAGCTCCACCGGTACCAGGACCCTCTTGCTGGGGACACACCATCCAGTGCTTACCTCAGGCTTGTGAGTATAAAACCTGCACAGAATCAGTTGCCATTTGGGATGACTGAGGTGTGGGTCTGCTTCATGCTGGGAGAGAGAAGTGACAAAATAAGCAGAGGTTTGTTTCTTGTTTTTGCATTTATACTGTTTTCTTTGTTTTTCTCCAAGTTGTATGATTTCATGACCCTTTTCAACACCTAGAATACTCATCCATGGCCAGGCATATTTCCATGTTATGGTTTATTTAAAAGTAACGTTGAAAAAGCCATTGTAGATATTATATAGGAAGTAATTCTGGCTCGAGGGGACAGATGGAATGACCCACAGGGTTTCTGACATGTCTATTCCCAAAGAAAGTAGCAGAATGTATTTGTCTGGAGTGGATTTCCGTAAACCTGGGCTCACAGCCAATCTGCAGAGAGCAAGCTCCATTAGTAACACGGGGTGGAAGTGCTTCCCCGCTCAGCATTCTCACTTAGGGAAATAGCAAGACACCTTACTTTGAATTGTCCATTTTGCTCAGACATACAAATAAGGAAGTAAACAAGAGGTCAGCCATTTTAAACAGCTGGAGAAGCCCAGAAACCCTGCAAGAAGTTGCTGTTTTGAGAGAAAGGCAGAGAGGCCAACAGAATTTCACCTTGTCTATGATATTTATTCTCTCTCTTCTACACACCCACAGACTGGCAAAGGAAATTAGATGAAATTCCTAGACAGTATCACTTTAAAAACAAATTAAGTCTTTCTTCAATAATTCAACAAGTACTAAATATCTGTATTTTTATGGGGGATGGGTGGGTCCATTGGGGAAGAAAACAGCAGACTGGGCAGTAATTAATAAGTAAAGTTGAAGCCGAAGGAATGTTTACCCTTTTCAACAGCTTGAAAACCTCAGGGTAATAAGCTGGTGAAGGAAGAGAGCAAGCAGGGGCCCACAAGAGCTTGTTCCTGGGGTTAGCACCCTCTAAGGACTCACAAGTTCGTGTGAAGTCAGTCTTTCTTTCCATGAAGGAAATGGAGTCCTTCTCCCATATCAAACACCAGTCTTACTTGAGCATTTTTCTTTGTTCAGCCTCACAAGTAGGGAAACAAAGTCAAGATAAGCATGAATTTCTTATTAGAGGAGAAGACAGCAGTGTAGAGGGCATTCAGGAATGTTTTTCACTCCACTAGAAAAGTGGAGTCAAATTAATCTTTTCTGCAGTTCATTGGCATGTATAATGAACATCATTGATGTTTGTACCCTTTTGATGTCTGGGATTGCTAAGAAGAGCACCAGAGATGTATCAATATTTGTATACAATAAGATTCAGTGCACAATATAATAAGGGAAAACTAAAACAAAATAAATGTATGCACTAAGGAATGGTTAAATTATGATGCTCCCTATAATAGAATGGTATTCAGTTTCTAAGTATCAGATTCTTGAAGTACTTTTAACAAGGTTAAATTTTTGCACTACGATGTTACATTAAAAAACAGAATCATAAGAATATAAACATGGAGTCTATACATGTAAAATTTCAATGAGATGTCCACTTAAGATTAGTACATGTAATGCACTTTACACGTCATATTGTTGCCATACAAAACACTCGGATAATTAGCCTGATGCACTCAAAGACCCATGTCAAGATATCAAGGTTTCAAAAAGAGAAAGGGTCTTTATTACACTGTACAAGCAAGAAGAATAGGAGAAAATTCTCAGATCTGCACTCCCCAAATTGGAGAAACTTTGGGTTTTTATGAAATTCAAACAAAGAAAGGTAAGAGATAGTGATTCTGGGATGGTAGGAGATATTGATTTCTTGAATTGGAAGTCTGTACACAGGGGCCCTAGAGATTGACTGGGGTAAGCATCTGGTTAGAGATTACAAACTGGGTCATAAATTGCTTAATTAACATCCATTAGGAACTGCAAAGTCCAGCTAGGTAACACATAAAGTTGTAAAAAGTTCAATCCACATAAGATAATGCTGAAGTAAACAAAGTTAGGTTAGGGGTAATACATAAAGTTGTAACTCTCCTAATTAACATGACTAAGCTAAACAAAGTGGGCCATCTGGGGATGATAAGGATTGACAAAATCCATGCCTGGTAAAATAAGGGAATACAAACAGGGGTTAATTACAAGTTAAAGATAGTATTAGAATTAAATAAGTTTCAGATATTGTCTCTAGCAACTTTAAAGTTCACATACATCAAGACCATGGTTACAGTGAATGAGTCATCTACATTATACTAAAAGTAAGAAAACATCTATATAATAATTCAGAGGTTTTAGCTATTTATTAATTCTTAATATTCGGTTTCAATATCACAAAATAGTTTAAAACGTGTAAATAGAGTATGATACAAGTCCAGAAGAGTGGCTAGTAGTATTTCAGAAAAATTTTCTTTTCTTTTTTATATTTTTCAACATTTTCCTGCTTTTCCAGAATGACTAAGGCTTCTGTCTCCCCCTCTCACCTGGTCTTGTGCCACTCTGTCCCACAGCCCCTAGTCCTGCTAGTCTACAGATCTTCAGATGCTACTATGGTCTGCCTAATCTAAAGGCCTTTGCACAAGGCATTCCTCTGCCTCTTAGTCCTTTACTCCCTGACCTACTCTTGTCCCTTCCCTCCGTTAACCCATCCATCCTTCAGATTCCACCTCAAGGATCAGAACACCTTCCTTCCCTTCCTTCTACCCTTCACCAGATGAGGTCAGATTATACTCAACAGTGCTCAGCAAGGTCTTTATTTAAATGTTTTTATTGTAATTATTTGTGTTGACCAGTAAGATCTTTGAGGCAGAGATGGTTTTACTTACCATCAAGCTCCAATCACCCAGCACAATGCCTGACCCCGAGAAGGAGCTCAAAAAGAAATTGTTGAATGAATGAAGCATGAGCCTCCCCAATCCTGTCATCAAATAATTGGTGTGTAAAAGAAGTTGAAGCCCTCAGGGAAGGACAGCAAGTGTCTTCCTTCTTGTGTCTCCTCATCCACGGGGATGGTGTTTGAGGTGGTGCTAGATCAGCAGGGCTGTGGATCTAGAAGCCCTTCCTCTGCCCTCCCCTGCCATGAGGTCCCCTGCATGAGAGTAAGGCCCAGAATGGCAGCAGCACAAATCATACAACAAACAAAAAAGGGGCATAAATAAGCAGCTGTCCATAAAGGAGCAGCCCCATCACCCAAATCTTTTGGATTCAATTTAGTATCAGCAGCCTCCTTTAGGGAGCTAGGAGATTGAACAGTTTTAAGGTCCATAAAACAGATTATAAACTGTCACAGAAGAGTGGCAGAGTGTATTGTGGGCTGGACAGGCTGAGAGGCCTCTAGAATGAAAATAAAGCAGAGGTTAGCCAAGGATCTCGTCAACCCTGGTAATGCAAAGGAGTAGGAGGAAGGGCATCTATGTTCTGGGAAGGGAGCAAAAGTGAATAGGAAAGGGAGAAGGTAAAATGAGAGGAACATGAGGGAATATGTGGAAAGGGAAGAAAGAACTGGAAATTAGTGGTGAACCAAACAAAATGGCAGCATAAATAGAATATACAGAGTGCCAAGGCAGGCCGCGAATGGGGCGCTGAGAGAAAGGAGGGGTTGAAATGCCAAGAAACTTGTGCCCTCTTCCCTCCCCCAAAACAAATTATCTCTGAGTTTTTACAGATTTGTAGTTTTTTAAAACCTTAAGAAACAAATAGACCTTAAATACAGGAAATATATCTCTTTGGGTAATATGCAATCAAGTCATGGAGTGAGTACAGATTTTAAAAGCAAAATACCTTGAGACAAATTCATTGTGATGCTTGTGTGGAGGCTACTTTCTTTAGGAGGGAAATGCATCATTTCCCTCTCAGCCAGAACTCATGGACATGCTCTCCTTGTGTGCAGAATAAAGAGGGAGTGGTCAGGGGAAGTAACACTGAGAAGAGTGTCAAAGGACTCCATCAGCAGGCTCTTCAGCCTCCAGGGATCCAGCAAGCTGGTTATTAATAATAAATACTACAAGCTTTTATTTTTATGATAGCACCAGAGGAATGCACATGCTTGACAATCATCATCTCTGACCTTACCACATCCCTTCCAGGGTGATAACAAAAATACCTCATTGTTATAAAGTGCTCTATGCTTTACAGAAAGGTTTCCCCATATATCATTGCATTTGATGGTCCAAACAGCTCTGGAAAGATGGGTGAGGCAGAGGGGGTCTCCATTTGACAAAAGAGGGAAGTGACATCCCATGGGTTAAATGACTTGCTATAGGCTGTGACTAAAATCCTGGTTCACAGACTTCAAACCTGGAAATTTTCTAGCACTCTGCTAGTAAGGCTTCTCTTACTACCTCACCATTCCTCTGCCCCAGTCTCCCTAACTGGACCACACTCCTGTTCTGTTCTCCTCTTTTCTCTCAGGCCCCAAGCCACCTCATACTGCTCACTTGGCCCCCTCTCACAGCCCTAGGGTCTTCCTACCTCCAAAACACACCCACCTCTCCTTGACACTTCTCCTCAACAAAATCCCATTTCTTTGGCCAGTGACCAGTGAGACTCAATAAAACTTTGGCGTGAAATATAAACATATTGGTGACATTTATTTAGCACTTTAAGTCTAGAATTTTATATATATTTCCTCTAATCCTTAGAGGAGCCTTTCAAGTTCAGTGACTGTCATTATCTTCATTTATAGATGAGAAAAATCTGAGGCTAGAAGAGGTTAAGGAAAAGTGTACCATTTTACCAGGTGGTAAGGAGCTAGCACTTGAATCCAAGGAACCTTACTCCCAAATCCCATGGCTCCCATTGTATAGCATACTGCAACATCATCAGACCAGGAATATCAACTAGAGGCATCCAAGCTTGACTGCCTTATTTTACAGATGAGGAAACTGTCCTTCGTATCTTTGCCAAGGTCATACCACAACTTAGTTTTTAATTCATATCCTGAGGACAGATTTGAACCCAGAATGTCTATAGGACAGGTGTAGAGAGAGCAATCTGGTTGGAGAGAGGGAAGGTTCTTAGAGCTGCATTCATACAGTGTTGTGTTCATATTAAAGAAGGGAAGAGTGGTGTAAATTCTGATACGGGGAATAATGTCCCTCCAAGTCAGTCCCTGGCACCAACACTGGGCCACAGATGTGTTTTGTTTAGTCCTTAGAGTGTTCTAATTTTAAAAAATTAGTTACAACAATAACACATCAGAAGACATCACCTCTAAATCTTGACTTCCAGCTTTTATTGAAAAATCAGGTCTGACAACTTGAGGTCTGCAGTCCCACAGCATCCAGGACCTGGAGCTGAGAAGTGGCAGAGCACGTTACCCTCGGTCTCCACAGCTGCCTCTCCTCCATCCCCACACAGGGTCCTTTACATCATGGTTGCAGCACTCATTTAGGTTATCTGCCTAGCCTGGAGAGAGGCCATTTCATATGTAGTCCCTGTCCCAACTGTTCAAATCTGTCCCTGCTTGGGAGAGGTACTTGCCTTTAAAGAGGTGATACTCAAACTCTGTTACACTGGGGAGCATAAATTCCAAAGTAAGGCCCACTGACATGGTGCTGAATTCCTGAGCTTGCCTGCCCTGCTTATAGTGTCTGGATGTCTCTAGAGCCCTCAGGAGCCCTGCTGTTTGAGGCACTGTTTACTGTGGCAGCCAATGAGATCCTGCTGAGACGTGCATAAGCATAACATCTGGATGGACAACAACCATTCCAAGGAACAGAGAGGGTCTGCAACTGCAGGCAAGATAGTTCCATCCATCTGCCCCATGGGATCTAAGCCCATTCTCAGTTATAAACAGAGTGGGCATCACCATCCCCAAATCCTCAAGATTGGGGAATGAACAATGGACTAAAGTAGACATTATTATTCTATTATAGACCTATTATTATTCTAGGAATGGAAGAACTTGTATCAGTGATACAAAGGCAGTGGCTACCAGAGGTTCTGAGGGGAGGGAGAGGGAAGAATAGGTGTAACATGGGGCATTTTCAGGACATTGGAATTGTCCTGCATGACATTGCAATGACAGATACCGGCCATTATACATTTTGTCGTAACCTATAAAATTGTGCAGGGCAAAGTGCAAACGATAATGTAAACTATAGTCCACATTTAGTAGCAATGCTTCAATATGTGTTCATTGATTGTAATAAATGTACCACACTAATGAAGGATGTTGTTAATGGGGGAAAGTGGGGGCAGGGCATATGGGAATCCCTTATATTTTTTATGTAACATTTATGTAATCTAAAGCTACTTTACAAATAAAAAAAATTTTTTTAAAGACATTATAGTCCAGAAGTCTAGCATATGCATGAATCTCTAACCGGGTTAAGACGGTTACCTGTGGGAAATTATTTTAAGGTGAGAAAGAGGGGATTGCTCACCTTGTAACGTAGGATTTGAAGGAATTAGTAATAGGACAAGTCAAAAGAAATAAAAAAATTTTATTGTAGGCAGAAAACAAATAAATCCATGGTCCCCAGAAGATGTAAAGCTATAACTAGCTCCCAAGAGGGTTTAGATACATTCACGGGTGATAAACACATAAACAGGTATCGGGAGAGAACTGACGTAATTCACAGAGCCTTGTTAACTTTCAGCCTCGGGGAGGCTGACCACCATAATTCCCTCTATGCCCAGTGCTTATCTTTCTTGCAACAGCACTTTGTTTTAAATTAGCAACTAAAAGAGACCTAACTTCTACAGAAATCCTTTCCTACTCCTGCATAGGAGGGGATAATTCTTACCGAGCCATCAAGCAGCTCATCTTGGGAAAACATTTTAGCTTCCTATAGTGGAAACAGCCCTGCATGTAGAGTCAGATAACTGGGTGCAAGTCTCCTACTTATTAGCATGACCTTGGCCAATTACTTCAGCAAACTTCAGTTTCTGTCACTTGAAAATTAAAATACAAATACCGCCTGTCAACTCCAAGAGGTTACTGGGAGGGTCCTATGTGGCTCTGTGTGAAAGCACATTGTGAACTAAGTTCTGATATCCTGGGGAGTAACTGACCAGTCAAAAGATAATGTGCAATGGACTCAGGGAAGAAAATGATGTTTCATGCATTTTGTTCTAAATAATTTGGCTCTCAATGTCAAGATCCTAAAGGAATTCCTAACTATTTACTAACCCAGCAAAGGCAAATCCTGAGGGTGTCATGCCAGCCCCATTCATGAGTCACAATATTCTGACTCATATCAAGATTTGTTCACTCTTTTTTTCCAAAGCATTAATGAGCTAGTCTGTTTTAAGCCTTTGGGACTTTTCTGATAATTCTGTCTCCTCTACATTTTCTGAGCTGTCAGTTCTCCATAACCCACTAGCATGGGAACACTTGGCCTGCTTGTCCCTGGAGGACAGACTCACTTTGATCCTCCCAGCCCTTGCTATGCCTGCTCAAGAAATTTCCCTCTTTGTCTGCCTTGACTCTGGTCATCTCTGACTTCACCAGGATTTTTCTAGATGGCTGGTCAGGGTGGCATGAGCCTTTGATGATTTTCATTCTACTGCTCCAGTAACTCTCAAACTGTTCATTCCATCTCTGCTTAACTGAGGGGAACTCACAGATGATGTTGCAATTACTCATTGGTGTCCAGAAGCCAAGCCCTAGGCCAGTCCGTAAGCCAGAATGCCAGCAAAGTTACTATGCTGATCTCGAAGCAACAAATGCCCATCTGAGTTCTCTCTTTCCTTAGAAGAAGCCATGCTGTCCTTGAGTCCTGATGCTTTCCTACATTTGCCACTGGATCACAAAATAATCTAGGCCTCCCTTATTCACAGAGCTCTTTTCTTTTAGTGGGCAAATTAATAGTCTGCTTAATTAACAGGTCTTTTCAAAAATTGTACCCATGTTAAGCTTTCATACTTATGAGAGAATCAAAGAGGAAACCAGCAGTTTTATAGGTGCTGTGGGGATGGCATTTTACTCTGAAGCACAATAGATGATCAGGCTTCAGGCAACTTGTCTGTTCATTTCAAAGCCAAAAAAAGGTCCACTTCACCACAACTACAGTGCCATATGTGTATTTCCTTGTACCTGAATTGAGTGATTTTGTCCCAGCAAATGGGCCCTGGAAGGAGTGTCCCCTGCCACTGAAAACTTAAGGTCTAGCTGCTGACATTCAAGAATTTCTGAGTGTCGGGTGAGGATTGCAACTCATGTCTTAATGTGTGGAGCCTATTGAAAAGCACTAATTGTGATCACCCCATAGTGGGTTTCCTCCCGTGACACGGTGCACTAATTAGCAGTGGCATTTGTCAGACTAGCTGTCTTGCAGCAAAAGGGTCGGAAAGATGAATTAATTTAGCTATTGCCATGCACTAAAGATGCTTTGCCTTGTAAGAAGAACCAACCTCCTCACCTTCCCTCTTCAAAGAAGGATGAGTTTGAAAGTGTCACAAAGATGAATTTCCATTTGTGGTCTGCACTACAGTATAGTCAGATTTGCAAATTCGAAGGCCTACAGGTGCTGTTAGGCAGCTAATTTTAATGATGAAGTGGGCTGGGTGTAAGAAACATGCAGCCTACTCTATCTATTCTTTTGTTTTTCCACTCTTGATGGATACATTCTCTGTTATGAGAACAACATCATTGCAAGAGTGATGATAAACTAACACTCAATCTCAGTGTCACGGAAACAATAAAGAGAGGGGGACAGTGGTGAACCAGAAAGCATACATCAGGCTAAAATGGGACAATGGTTACTGTGCTCCAGCCAAAGAGTGTTGTACAGACATGTGGGCCTAATGTTTCCTGAACATCTGACTTTTAAAGAGAAGCCATTAACATGGATTTTTAAGTAAAATCTCTTGATTTTTAAATGTTGGCAACCAACTTAAAAAAAAAAGAAAACTGTTTGTGGGTCAAGCGATACACATCGTCCCAAATCAAGAGCTCTGGAATTGCCTTGCAACCTCAATTCAAGCTGTTTGATCTCATTCCTCTGTCCCTCAACTGTGCCAGGGACATAGAAAAATTGAAGATTTTTCTGAGTTATCTGACATTCTTCTGGGTTGCTCATCCGCTCCCTGCTTCCTCACCACAAAACCTAGAGGGATTACAGAGACGAATGACCCTATGATGCTCAACTGTGCCATAGCCCAGGGTGAGCAGAGAGGAGCAGGGATGTCACTCGCTGGCTGGCTCACACAGCCACGGACCCTGGCCAGTGTTCAGGACCCCCACACCATCCTGCCTCCCTTGAAATCACTTCCTACCCTGACACATAATCCAGGAAAGCATCCATGAGAGGCATCATACCCTTCCTGGTTTAATGTCTTTTGACCTCTGCGCTCTGGCTAGAGAAGCACCACTTGTTGATGGTTTCCTTTCTTTGACACCTTTTCAGGTGGAATTGCCCATAGTGATTCTTGCTGGCTGCTGTCACAGGTTGACAGCCTCACCAAAACACGCCCCCCTCCGCCCCCAACCGCCCTCCACCTCTACCAAGGAGGATTAGATGATCTTTGCTCCTGAAATGTTCTCTAAAATGTTTGATTCTGACTTATAACTACATCTAAAAACCAGAAGCTAGAACTTGATGTTAATTATAATCCCAGACAGAAAAAGTGATCAAAGCACTGTAATTGGAGCCCAAATTAGTTAAGAATGCTTTTGGCTTTAAGTAACAGAAAATCGGACTAATAACAAGTAGTTTAGTTATCTTATGTAATGCTAAGTCTAGAAATGGTTTGTGGCAGAGGCAATGCAGGGGCTTAAAAAAGTCAGGATGCTGGGTCAGCATTCCGTTGTTCTCTAGACTATTCCATCATGCTTGCAAGATAACAACAGTAACTGCAGGCATTATGTCTGCATACTAGCATCCCAAGCAAGAAGGAAGGGGACAGAGGGAAAAAAGGCTTTCTCCTCATGAGGATATGCCTTTCTATTTAGAATCAAAATCCTTTCCAGAAGATTTTTCCTTTAGACATCCCTAGATGCAAGGGAGGATAGCTAGAGCAGAATGGATTACCGTGTGTGGTGGCTTAGAATTATGGGCCCCAGAAAAACAGCTTAATCTTAATCCTTTCCTGTGGATGTGAACCCATTGTAAATAGGACCTTTTGATGAGGCTACTTCAGTTAAGGTGTGGCCCAACTCAATCGTGAAGGGTCTTAATCCTATCACTGGAGGCCTTGTAGAGAAGGCCAGAGAAAGAGAAGCACAGGGAGCATCCAGAAGCTGGAAGTCAACAGGAACCAAAGAGAAAGGAGGAGACACTGCCATGTGGTGGAAAAGTCAAGGAACCCCAAGAATTGCAGTCCAGCCAGAAGATACTGACCCTGGGAGGTGGCAAGCCTTCTAGCCTTTGATTCCATGAGCCACTAAATTCCTGTTATTAAGCCAACCCATTATACGGTTTCAGTAGCCAGGAAACTAAAACACTATGACTGGCTCATATCAGTCATGATTCATCTTCCAAGACTGTCAGAGGGACCTACCTCTCTTACCTTTCCTACCTTCCCCTCCTCATCCTTATATGAACAGATTCAGGGTTCTGTTAACAGAGAAGAGGTAACCATGTGGCTGTTAAATAGGCAAAGCTTGCCACAAAGCTAAATTTACAAAATAATCTAAGTTAATTGTCGGAGTGGGATGGCATGCACCCCAGAATCCTGAAGGAACTCAAAAATGAAACTGGTCAAAATATGTAACCTACTCTTATAAATGGCCACCAATTCTAAAGACTGGTTTATTAAAAATGCACCCTCTATTCATAAGAAGTACTCTAACGTGGACCTGGAAAATTGGCTGATGGAAACTATAATAAGAGGATATGAGTGACTATGAGCCAAATTGTTTCAGTAACCCTAGTAAGAATAGGTTATTATCACAATTGTTTACAGTCATTATGGTTAGAGTAAGCCTACAATTGAGTTAATGATAATGGATCAATTAGGAGAGACAGGAGTGCAGGTTGGGACAGAATGAGTCTGAGAGGTTGGATGAGAGTATGGCAATTACTATAAGATAATGATAAGGAGAAATTCAATACAAAACTTCAGCAATACCATCAAGTGTGTTAATTATGCAAGACTCAACTGCAATGAGGGCACCAAGCTGGTAGACTACACCCTGGGGCAGAACTGATAAGTATATCTCATTGAAACCAGATGTACTCCAGAGAGGCAGAAAGAAAACATATCATCAATAAAACACTGAGTAAAAAGTTTATTTTTTAAAAAGATAGTAGGGAGCAGATGTGGCTCAAGTGGTTGAGCACCTCCTTCCCACGTGAGAGGTCCTGGGTTTGGACCCAGGTGCCTCCTGAAAACAACCAAAAAAAAAAAAAGAAAAAGAAAAGAAAACTCAGGGGAGCCAATGTGGCTCAGTGGTTGAGTGCCAGCTTCCCGCATACAAGGTCCCGGGCTCAATCCTGGCACCAGTACTTTGAAAAAAAAAAAAAAAATACTAGTGCAAGATTCCTGGATTTTGTATGTAAGAGTGTCCTGATAGAATTTTGGGGACCATTTCATTCAAATGCCAAATGTAGCTACTTCCTACTATTCTACAAAAAGCAACAGTCACTCTGAGTCAGTTACAGTAACAATGAACTGTCCATGCAGGAGCACATAAAGAGGTGAATGTGTCTGTGTGTGTGAAAATTGAACATGTGGGAATGACTCTTAGTGACTAATAAAGCTCTTTAAAATCAGAATTCTGCATCCATTGATGATTTTTCTAAACTCCATCTCCCTGAGATCTAATATTTATAAAATATTCATTTTACTAGAAAATCATAAAATCTAAAGATTCCATATTAATGGAAAAGCAACATGGCTCAAACAAAGGGAGAAATCATGTCTATCTACTTATCAGAACACTTTAAGAAAGGAGCAGAATTTCTTAGGCACTAATGAAAGTTTCTGGGACTGAATTATCAGGGGATTGAGAAGAAAGGGTAGGGTTGGGTGTTCATATATAAGGAGTTGGTTTAGGAAACAAAGAGTAGAAAAAGAGGATCTTTGAATAAAGAGGCATAATGAAGAACATGGTTTCTCAGAGACAAGCACCAGGCCAGTGCTGTTCAGCAACTTCATAAGTGATGTTAAGGAGAAAGGGCATAGGGTGTCTCACAGGTGACACGAAACACTTATGGGAAAAAAGGGTCAGCTTATTTTAAAAAGATAGAAATCTCTTATAAACTTGTGAAAATTGGCAAAAAATTGGAAGATGCATCTTAATGAAGTTAAGTAACAAGGTAATACATTTTAATACAAATAATCCAAACTTCCCATGTAGAAGGAAATACTGAGTAAGAATGAATGAAACACTGAGACAAGGGTGGCTTCCTGAGGATACCAGTGAATGTACAGCTAAAGTTCAAGGTTAATAAATTGTTGATCATCATCAAAATGTATATTTGAAATGAGGCAGAAAACCTTATCTTTACTTTATAGAAAAAAACATTTTGATTTCTTAATACTATGTTCAATTCTGTCCTCAAGAAATATAATAGAACTGGAGTTCCAGCTAAGAGCAGTTGAAATGGTTTCCAAGATACATGAACTGCTGTATGAAGACAGAATTCCAAAAAGATTGGGAATTTTAATCTGTATAACAGGGATTTTAAAAAATCATTTTGTGCCATGGACATCTTTTGAAGTCTAGTGAGTCTATGGATGCCTTCTTAGTATAATGCTCTTAAATGTATAAAATGGAATACACCATATTACAAGGGAAACCAATTTTAACACTATCTAGTTAAAATATTTTTTAAAACAAATTTATGATATAGTAATATATGTGCTTCTTTATTACAGTACATAACAAGCTCTGATGACATGTCTAATAACTACAGTAATTTCAAGGTAGTGATGGGCATAAATGATATTTCATCATATATGCAGCAATTATAACATGATATGAACATATCCATGATGTCTATTGGTGATATTTGTAACTGAAGATAACACTAAATTTCAATCATGTGTTAGTGATAAAAAAGATGGAATTTCCCCATCCAAGTTCATGGGGATTTGGAGACACAGATTAAGTACCTTTGCCGACACAGCAAAAGCTGAGAAAGAATATGACCAGTGCTTATAATGGAATGAAATGTAGATGAAACAAACAAACATTTCTAAAGTCCACAAATATGAATACAAGTGGGATAGGGGGCATAAGAAACATCAGTGGAGTGATTTTAAGGCATAAAGGGGTGACTTTACAACAGACATTATAAAGATGCACACCTCATTATTTCAGTAGGTGCTACTAATAGGAAATATGAAGACTTAAAAAGGGCTTGGACAAATTTGTTAATTTCAGCCAAAAAGACTCCTAAGAGAAAACAGGAGGCACTTGATCTTTAAGGTTGACATTAGGGAAACAAGAGTACCCTCATCTGAAGATATCATTTACAGCAAAAGATGAAGTTGGAGACAATGGTCTGACACAGTATGGCAATGTTTCTCCCTTTCTTTAAGAATTCACTCTTGCTCTGTTTAAGTTTTTTTTTCTCTGCTAGCCATTGAAACTAATTATAAAACAATCCACAATCATTGCATAATGTATTTCTCCATAGACCTCAGTGTCAGCTACGGAGCACGAAAATCTTGTGCTCCTATTGTTGAACTAAGATGTACTTTATGGACCATAAAATGTCATGTTTGCTGTGAAGTAAGTAGAAAGTGATTGTAAGGTTCAGGGAAGAAGTTGAAAAGAGGGAAGGATTGAAGTCAAAGTGCCAAGGGTTCAAGGTAGTTAAGTTCTAAGGTAGAAACTGTAAGAATAAGATCAACGACCAAAAGGTCACCTGAAAGCAGAAACAAGTCAGCACCACGGACAGCTCAGTCATAGGCGGGGCTCCTCCCGGCAGCCTTTGTTTTAGCAGGAATTTAAATCTGTATTGAATGACCACCTTGGCTTACTAACTCTACCTTGCCCTCCCCAGCTAGCACATCCTACCACACCTCACTCAAGAATTAAAAGATCCTAATATTGCTATTACAGTTTCACTCTCTTTTTAAGAAAACCAGTCATCTTTATTCTGGGTCGTTCGCCATTCATATCAGATGCATGACTAATATATTGTTGGGGTTCTGGGGTGGGGGGCGATTCTTCTCTGAGACTCCCTAGCAGGGAGGAAAGCCTGTCTGACCATAGTTCTGTTTTTATTCTCAGGTTTTCAATCCCTTTGACACCCTTTATTTCCTGAGTTAGTCACCAAGTCTGAACAGCAGCCAAAGCCCTGACAATATTAGCAAGAATATTTGATTCCCTTCGATAAAACTGGAGATGGCCCCAAAAATGATCACTATTCACTCTGGTTCTCTCTCTGGCTTCTCAAGGGATAGTCCTTCATCCCTTCTACCTTTTTCATCACAGTAGCAAAGAGCCTAGTTGAGGAAGCTGCTTACTTCAGTCTGCCTGCCTTTAGTGAATTTTTTCATTAATATGAAAAAAAAAAATTTCTTCTAAGCAAAACTTTAAAAAAACAAATCAAAAGGGAAAAGTTAATCTTAAGTATATAGCAGCTAGGCTCCCTTAAACTTGTAAGGATGTTCAAAATCACCTCACAGAAAGGGTGGAGAAGGCAAAAGACCTAGAGTTCCAGGGAGATGAAAGAAGAAGAAAATAGTCAGAAAAATATCTCAGGAAGAGTGAGTGCTCACTCAAGTGGCAAAGGCACAGGAATAAATAAAGGATATAGAAATGAAACTAAGGAGATTCACAATTGAGAACCACAGAAACCACACCAGTGAAGCTAGGTGGAGAAAGCAGGACATAATGATAGGTTGCCACAGTATGTTCTTAACGTTCGAAAAGATTTGGTTTTGGAGATTAATAAATGGAGGAATGTGGGTGAATAGGTATGAAGGAGATACTGAAGAACACAAGAAACCTCCCCAAAATGAAAGTAACTTAACTTTTGAGCACACATACACACACACAAACACACATACACACAAACTCCTGAACTTCTCATTTTCCTAGACTATACTGGGATTAGTAGGTTGCTTCACTATTTCATCAGAACTGTATGGAAAACCACTTTTGAGGTTCTAGTGTTGTAGCAGTATCATAACCAACCATAGCACAAAAAATATCTCCATTTAATAAATGTATTTCCACAACACCATAAGTTCTTTAACATTCTTTGAGGATAGCTTATTTTAACATAATCCCACCCCCCAAAAAAGCTAAGTATTTAGAAGGTTTTATTAAACTCAAAACATACTTATATATTGTTACTGCTCCCTGGAGACTTTAGAAGTCACGGGCCATAAACTGTGGAGCAAGGGGTGACTTCAAGACACCCTGAAACTTAGCACAGACAGCTATCAGGATTTGGGCTAGTTCTCAGTTTTGCTTTGCAAATAATCAGATGTCAACATTTCAGTCTTTTATTTTTCCTTCTAACATTATGAGGTACAAAGGATATTTTTATTATTGTTTAGCTGGTGAGGAGACTCAAAGAGGGAATGGGCTTCCACAAAGCCAAACAGCTATCAAGTGGCAAAGCAGCATCTTCTGGCATCAAGTACAACGATCATAATACAATGCCTTGCTGCTTGTTCACCAGTGTAACTAAAGTGAATTTAATAATTTTCACTTCTCTCATTCAATTAATATTGATTAAATGCTAGCTGCTGGAGAAAGAAGGTTGAAAAGATATGATCCTTGTCTTAAAGAAGGCAGCCAATAATACAAAACAGAGACAAGGCAATGATAGTGCAATATGATTCTAACAGGAAAGGAGCAGTGGGGCTTGCACTTAAAGTAGGAATAGTCACCAGAGACAGCAGTAATAGAGTCTGTTTTGAGATTAATATACAATTTCTAAATAATGTAGGTTATCTTTTAAAGAATAATCTGTCCTCAAAGAAAGTTATAGTGCACAGGCAGACAAGCAGGAGAGAAGAGGGGTTGTTCTTGACAAATGGAACAATATATGTAAGGCAAAAGATTTGAGAAAGATGGATGTGTTCAAGAAATTATTAGTAGTTCAGTTTTACTAGAGTATAAAATATGTGATAAACCTGAAGAGATAGTGGGATGAGGTAATGCCATATAAAAAGAGGGTCATGTATGGCACGGAAAGGTCTTTAGCTGTGAGCCGTTAGGATGTAAGGATTCATTGAAGAAATTTTCACAGGGGAGTGACATGACCAAAGCTGCATATTAGGGGACCATTCTGGAAGCAATATGGTCTTAGCTTCACAGAGAAGGGATGATTGGAGTAGGAGGACCAATAAGAAGGCTGCACTGTGGTCCATGGAAACAGGTGAATTAAACTGAACAGAGGCAGTGGTGGAAGGGTTGCCTCTGAGAAGCATTCAGAAGTAAAAGCCACAGGACACTGTGTTTGGATGTAGGAGTAAGGGAGAGAGAGGCACCTGGAATGATGCTAAATAATGTAAAAATAACTGTGAAGACTCAAGAAGAGAGATTGTATCACATTCATCTTTAATCCTTTCTTTTCTCATACCAAGCTTGGCACATTTGGGTACTCAACAAACTTCTGTTAAATCATGTTGTTTTCAAGTTTCTTTCTTATTTCATCTGTGGTAGCACCTTAAGGAAAGATCATGTCACCTTATGATTTGTTTCTTATCTCCAATAATGCCTGTTTTGGGGATCTGTATTTAAGGGGGTGCTCAAAAAGTTCTTGAAAGTAAGAAAATTTCCATATTAAAAAAATAACATGGGAAGGAAACTTGATTAAAATGAAATAGTGAAATGATATTGTACTTTGGACAGATTCTTTGCAAAAATGGTCACATTCTCCCCCCTGTATCCACACTCCTTTAAAGGTGACATTCAAGGGATGGAATCTGCTTCTCCACATCTTTGACCTGGGCTGACTTTGTGACTTACTTTGAGCAACAGAATGCAATAAAAATGGCCCTGTAATTGCACCCTTCTGCCTTGCACATCTCTACTCTCTCTCAGAAGCCTGCCCGACTGCCATGTGAACAAGTCTGGTTCAGCATGTCAAAGGATGGGAGACCACATGCAGTAGAGAGGAGCCATTCCAGATGAGATCATATTTAATGGTTAGGTTCATGTGTCAACTTGACCAGGTAATGTTGCTCAGTTGTTTGGTCAAGCAGCACTGGCCTAATTATTACTGGGAGGACATTTCATGGACTATTATCATTAGTAAGTTGATTGCATCTATGGCTGATTACATTGACAGCCAACTAAGGAGATTGCCTTCAACAATGAGAGATGTATCATCCCATCCAATCAGTTGAAGCCTTTAAAAGGAAAAGTGATGATTTCAGCAGTCAGTAAAGGGAATTTCCATCTCTACTTCAGTCAGCCAGCTTCTCCTGGGGAATTCATGAAAAACCTTTTTCAGAGTTCCTGGCTTGCAGCCTGCCCTGCGAAATTTGGACTTGTGTATCCCCACAGTCACATGAGACAATTTTATAAAATCTCATAATATTTACAGATCTCTCCTGTTGGTTTTGTTTCCCTAGAGAATCCTGACTAATACATCATCCTGGACCAGTCAGTACTCAGCCAACCCGGCATCAGATTGGCGATACAAGTGTGGGCTTGTAGAGACCAGAAGAATTGCCCAGCTGAGCCAGTCCACAATGCCAATTGGAAACTTGTGAGCTAAATAAATAATTGTTGCTTTAAGTCACTAGAGTGTTGGGGTTTTTGTAGCAAAAGCAAAGGATGCACTTTATCTCTTTAAAGGAATATGTAAGACACTGTTCCTTGGCTCCCTACTGTGAAGGCAATTAGTGCTGCAGAAAGAGATCAGTTCCAGAAACACTACTCTCAAATATCCTAGAAGCAAGGGGCCAAAAATTCCTGTTGTCACATTGCTAACAGTATTCTTTGCCATGTACCACTCTACCCATCATCCAAATGGTGAGAAAATTTGCCCAGAGAACACCAGATACTAAGCAGATTGTATGTTGCAGTGATGCTGACCTGTAGTTCCACCACTGCTGGGCAGTAGGGGCAATTCTTTAGAGGGATAGACCTCTCTGGTTTCCTAGTGATTAGGGGCTACTTGTCATTAGGCATTGCTATTCTGAGCCTTGGGACTGAAGTTCTACAAAATATCCAGGAAAGTGTGAGTGCAAGAAAAATAAAACAAAAATCCTTGCAAAGGTATATATGACATTTTATGTACTTTTCTTTTTGTTTGAAATATTTTACAAATTACAATTTAAAAATTTAACCTGATAAAATATCTATTACCTTTTCTTAACTTTCACATCATTACCTTAATCCTCTTCTTCATGCTGTTTCCAGGGGATCTTATGCCAATATTGCTTTTCTGCTCACTACTATTAAGAGAGTCAAGGCCAGCAACTCCTTATTTAATAAATCCCTCTTTTATAGCCCTTGATTCATTTATTCATTCAATCAACAAATATTAAGCATCTGCTGTGGACCAGATATTGTTCTAGATGATGAAAATACAGTAATGAATAAAACAAAGTCCCTGCCCTCATAGAGCTTACATTCTAGCTGGGGAGAAGAATAACATACACATAAACATGTAACAATGCCAGGAGTGATGCACACTAGGAAAAAAAAAAAAAAAGCATAGTCAGGGAATAAAAAGGCATCAAGGGGGCTCTTTTAGAAGGGATAGGCAAAGAAGACTTACTGAAGAAGGAACATGTGAGCAGAGGCCTCAATCAGAAGGCAGAACACTGTAGTACAACTGCCACTTTCCTTGTCTAAGTGGTATCTGCACTGTGACATCTCAAAGGTGCGGATCGTGTCTTACTCATCTCCGAATCTTAACACAAGTACCATTGCTGGGCACACAGCAGGCATTCGATAGATCTTAGTGGAGGGTGAACTCTTCAGTGTTCTGCAAATAATGCTGATTTGGGCTGCCTTCTCACAGAGACCTACCCCAATGCCCCTGTTTAGTATATTCAGCCTCACCCCCAGCCCCAGCACTCCCATCTTCCTTATCCTGCTCTATACTGCCTTTGTTCCGTGGCAAGGATCTCCTTCCCACATACCAGATAATTGGTATTGCTTGTCTCTCTCTCACCACTGGAATGTAAGCCCTACAAGGGGAGGGACCTTTGTTTTGCTCACTGCTATAACCCAAGCACTTCATACAGTGCTTAGCACATAGTAAGAGCCCAAAATATATTTGTTGAATGTCTGGATGTGACCCTGTCCATCTCAGTTTTTCTGAAGCCTGATCTAAAATGCGTCTAGATGTCTTTCCTGTCTCTCTCCTCCTGCTTTTAGCAGGACCCATAAGTAATTTTTCTATCCAGAAATCACAGGTTCACCAAAGGAGAGTTAAGACAGATTCTATGAGTAATACATATTTAAAAATACATATTGCGTTTTAGGCCTCTAAAATTTTGAGAAAGATCTTAAATTTGAGAAGACATAAAGCAGAAATAGAATCCTTAAAATATACAAAGAACACTGCTGGGTTATAAATAAAAGCTACATTTTTTATTTGTGAACCAAAAACAACATCGATTAACTACTGAATAAGGTGAATAGGAAAAACCTGATGGAAGAATTGCAAAATATATTGAAATTATTATCTGTCAACCTTCTTCCTTTGCCTGTGTGTCAGTCATTTTAGGTACGTCTGAAATCTTGGTCCTGTCAATCAATGATACCCTGGCTTGGTGCCCTGTCATGAACTCCACCTGTCACTTACTTAACAGGATTCCAAAAGGTCCTGCAGCATTAGTTCTGCTCACTTATGCTCTGATTTCTTTGTAATCTAGTTAAAGTATAATTATCTTAACTAGGCTAAGGATACTCTTTTTCAGACAAAATCAGCCTTCAGCCCAGAATAATATACCCTATCTGAAATTGCTCCTTTTCTTCACAGGACCATTTTGAGCTCTCATATTCTGATTCCTTTGTAATCTAGTTAAGGTTTCATTAGCTTAACTAGGCTGGAGATATTCTTATGAGTTAGAATTTGCTTTCAGCCTGAAATTACCCACACTATTCCTAAAATGGCTGTATTTTCCTCACAGTCTAAATTAGATTAACTAATTTCAGACCGCACGCCCCCTAAATTACAATTTGTGAAGATGCTCCAGAGATGGTCTCTTTCTTCCAGAAACCTGTCTTTCTTTAAATACTTGACTCTCAAGTAGAATGCAGTTTCTCCAGAGCATCCCCATTGCCCTGCTTCTCCCAGGAAAAGGCCAGTACCCTTGAGAGGGCCTTAGGCATTGTTCCCACCTGCCTAACACGTTAAAATCAATATAGTGTCTAACTTCTGCAGATGTGATTTTAGAAAACCTTCAATAATTTGGGCTTTATGATAGAAGAAACTTTGATTCATTGAATGTTGTGATCTTACTTCTACAGTAAAAAAAAAAAAGCTGTAAATTGCAAAAACAAATAAATACTAAATACAAAATAAAAAAAACTCACTATGGAAAAAAGTCAAGACTAGCAAGTCAAAAGACAAAATAAAATAAAATTAAGTTAAATTTAAAAACCTGGCTAACAAAAATCTCACAAGGAAGCAACAAAATATGTAGCATTATTGTTAAATGTGGTTGGATCTGTTTTTTCTCCCAACTAGTATGAATATTATGTTTTAACTTGTGTGGTAATAGATGTGGACCTTTGGAAATTAAATTTTGAAAGGTTTTATGATAGAAGCTCTTTGTGAAATCACCTTTCCTACGTAACTACTGCAACAAAGAGAAATTATCACAGTTTGTGATGGGGTTGCATTAATTATACACAAGTTTCACTGGAGTGAATTCCACTATTGGGGGGTCAGGGCAGACAGAAAGTGGGAGGGGAGGAGGACAGGAAGGGGAGAGAGTCAGAGGACAGAGGAGGTAAAGAGAGGTAGATAATAAGAGAGAGTCAACTTTGGTGTTCTGAAATGTTAAGACCATTAAGAAGGAAACTAAAAGCTCTGACTAAAGTGGGCATGATAACATAGTGATGGTTTATTGTAAATCTATTAATTACCAGAGTTGTGCATACGGTATTTTAGAGTTCATTTTCAGGGGATTAGAAGATGTAGCACTGTGTATCTGTCATCTTCTAATGGTGACTCAACCTCTTTTGAGAAATAAAATTTACTGCAACTAAAAAGGAGAGAGAGAGTCAAACATATCAAACATACACAAAGATCTGGTTCTCATGACTTCATGCAAGGAGCAAAGAGGGAGTGAGCCAGGAGAGGGCCCAGGAAACTGCTAGTCTCAAAGGTATCCTGGTTACTACAGCTGTCTCAAATATGACAACTTGCTGATCAAGAGTAATACTGGTATTTAAAGATAACTACTTTTACACAACACGGCTCCAAGAAGCAAACCAATTGTGTCATCTGATATCCAACTAAACAAACAGTGGTTTCTTCCAACATTGAAGAAAAAAGTCTCTGTTGGATGTCACAAGGGACTGTATGCAGGTCTCCTACATGGCACAGCTCTAAGGGATTTCCAAGGGAGCCATCATGGTCTTACCCCTCAATTTTCATCTTACACCCTACCTTGAAAATCTACACTCAGCATCACACTCCTCCTCTGTACTCTGTTTAAATTTCATGGAAACCTTACCTAACACCTGCCCTCATGGGGCAGGAGACACCTCTCTTTTCTTTATGAGTAATTTATTTTCTAATAGAAAGTACACTGTAAGAGGGAAATGTAATTCTATTAGTGTATGGGGGTGTGTGCATGTGCATGCTCTTAGTATGTATATGTCTGTGTGTGTATGTATATTCTTCTTCCATGTGGAAGAGAAACAGAGGGGACCCCAAAGGAAGCAAAGATTAGAGGGGTGTGAATGCACAGACACGTGCATGCACAGATAGCTGTGGCTTATATGTGGGGTGGCTGAAGTTAGAGATTTAGATAATGAAACAGGATTCTTACTTTAAAGATACTAATAAGCTAGTAGCCTTACACAAAACTGGTCATAAGTCCAAAGTGTGCACTGTCCTAAAAAGGACTGGACCTCCAGGGAATGAATTGGATATATTTAGGAAAGAAAGAAGCCTGGTGATAATAACAGGGTTGATGGATAATGTCTAAGAATTATAATAGTACCTGTGTCTTTATTTTAAAAAATTTATCTACCTAATTTTCTATAGTATGGTTTGTTGTTTTCCATATTCATCTTTTTGGTAAATAGTTTTAATTAAAATAAATGACTATAAATTTCATAGATAGATCTGGATCACATGTCCTCCACCATCTGATAACAGCATGACCAAATTACAGCTCTCATATGGTTAAAACTCCCTTAGAGTTTAAAAATGTCCAACTAGTATTAAAAGTGATGGTTAATATAACACAATCAGTAAGGATATTTTAAGTAAACATTTGTAATTTGATTTAGTAATTATATTAACCTTTTTAAAAAAGATTTATTTATTTATTTATCCCACCACCACCCTTGTTGTTTGCGCTTGCTGTCTGCTCTCTGCGTCTGTTCGTTGTGTGCTCTCTGTGTCTGCTTGCCTTCTTTTAGGAGGCACTGGGAACTGAACCCAAGACCTCCCATGTGGGAGGGAGGCATCCAATTGCTTGAGCAACATCTACTCCCTGCTTGTGTCTCTTGTTGTATCTCCTCATTGTGTCTCCTCATTGCGTCATCTTGCTGTGATATCTCATTGCATCAGCTCACCACACCAGCTGGTCTTCTTTAGGAGGCACTGGGAACCAAACCCGGAACTTCCCATGTGGGAAGCAGGTGCCTAACTGCTTGAGCTACATCCACTCCCTACACTAGCCTCTTAGTTTTGTTTTTCTGTGCAAGATAAACATTAAGTTCCCAGCCACCTCAGATCTTCTTTTGCATATTCTATGAAACATTAACCATTCTGTACCAGACCCATTACCTAGTAAGGATAATGTAAAAAATCACCTAATATTGAATATAAAAAGGATAACATGATTCCGAAGCACCCACCACAGCTTTTTCTGCAACAACTATTCTTTCACCGTAACAGTGATATCTTCACTGTAGCTTGGCAGGGAACAAGAACAAACACTGTAAGAGTAAGGACAGAAAACAAAATCAAGGTAGAAGGAGACTTAGTACTTCTTCCAACTCTCTCTGAAAAATCTTCACTGTCAATCTCAAATTGTTGAGAATTGGATTTAAAGATGTTATCACAGAATTATTAACTCCCTCTCTAAATTTATTTGTAAGGCTGGGGGATTTTAATAAATAACCTGTTGATGATTAATTTGTGACAATTTGGACAGGGTTCATTTGAAATATCTGTCTTCTATAAGCAAAGTAGTAATATAAATTAGAGTTCATTTGTAATCTTTTAAAACTTTAGGACATACTTCCTTCCAGGCTCTTTTTCATGACCCATTGGTATACAATGTGATAATTAGGACAAGCTTTAATCTCTTCAAAAAGAATAGCTTATCTTTTTACTATATTTTTTTAGCCATTAGTTCAAGGTCATTAACCAACTAATGGGTCAAAACCAGAGATGTGGTAGGATCCTTGCCCATCTCAGAAATTTCACATCCAAGACCACTGAGTCCTGGAGAATCTATTGACCTGATCCCAGTCTCACAGTCAGTTCATGGCAGAGTCATGGCTAAAACCCAGGATTTCTGATTCCCAAAGTTCTGGAAGATTTACATTCCCCAGTGGCTTTCAAGTTGGTATGTGACTCTCAAGGAATGTGGGGTGCTAGGCCTTCCTGGTCCATTTTATTGGCTTCACACCAATGAAGACTGCTCTTCTAAGGGCTCTTTTGGGGGAAATATCCATGGCTTAAAATTTTTTTACATCACTTAAAATTTTTCAAAGTAAGAAAATAACTTCTAAAATATGCTGGAAACATAGCCTTACATTACAGAGTGGAATTTGAGAAAAGATGGAACCCTTAAAATGCCATTAGAAGAGGTTTAGCAACTGAAAGTCAAGGACCAGTGGTTCTGAGCATGGGTTCTGAAGTCAGAGAGAACTGAGACCAACAACTCAAACGCTGTGACTCTAACCCTCAGTGTCCCGAGTCTGTAAAATATAGCTTATAAAACTTTACACCATAGAAGAGTAAATGAGATAATCCATGGTAAGTCCTCTGTTGTTGAGATGGTCATAATTAGGCAATATCACCTAGATATAATACCAGAGAACAGAATTTTATATTCAATATACTCTGTCTTTTCTAATTTGCTACATTTCAAACTGTCCATTCCTCTGTAACATAAGTAAATACAATTTTGCTTTGCTCCTAAGGAAGCGTGGGAGTCACCAGCCAAGATCACAGACCCTCTGAGTGCAACAGACCATGGATTTGGGCAGCCGGCCCCACAGTTTGTTCTGAATAACAAGCCAGGACTCAGAGGCTTAAGCATGTATTCTGGTCACAGCTGTGGCCTCTATCAAGCCCGATTCTGGGCTGGACAGCTGTAGGAAGGTCAGTGGCCCGGACGCCAATCTGCTTTTGTATTCTGTGGTTGCAAATGTGTCCAACAATAGCCATACACAGCAGTATTTGGGGAGTGTCAACCCACAGGTCCCTCGGGGGGTAGGGGGGCACCTAGCTTTGGAATCTCCTAGTCAGAATCCAAGGATTACTCTGAGGCACGGAGGTGTCTTGTTTCATTTGTCCACTTCTGCTTAACACTTATTGTACATAGCTTTGTCAGATGCAATGAAAGGTGTTGGTGGTACAGTGATGGATCAGACATAAAAACTGGGTTTTTTGGTCCAGTGATGTAGATAACACACAGGACAGTGGTTCTTAAAATGCGGTCCCTGGATCAGCAGCTTCGGCGTCACCTGGGACCATGTTAGCAATGCATTCTCAGGCCCCATCCCAGAGCAACTGAATCAGAAACTCTGGGGGGTGGGTTCAGCTCTATGTGTTTCAAAGAGCCTTTCAGGTGATGAAGGATATGTTTAAGAGAAGCAGATAACATGAGCAATGGAAAACAAAATCATGACAGGAAGTTGGCAAGGACAGAAAGCATGTATAACAAAATCTCCATCACACGAAGAACCTACCAACAATGGGCAGAATAGTCAATTGACTATTCAGAGAAACTGAAGGTTGACACAACATGAGATGGGTCAGGGAGTTTTCACACCTCACCGACTGCAGAAACTCAAATAAAAAACAACAACACAGGAATGACTGAATCATCCATATATGGGAAGAGTTTTGTTTAAAGTGGTTACTGAGCTTGCTCTTATCTCTGTCCAATAGAGGAAAATGTGCTTAAGCTTACCCAAAAGACGTTCCTTTTCAACCAAGGGGCTAACTCCAGCTAAACAAGCACCATTCTGGACTGTGCTCCCCTTGGAAGTCATCAGAAAGGCCAGGGCTCCAAGTGGGTGCTTTGTCTTAAAAATAAAATGAGCATTTGTCTTTAAGACCCAGCCCAGGCGATTCCTCACTTAGAAGGTCTGAGAAGAGGACCCACAAACATGATTTTTTTTTTTTCCAAATATACATTTTCAACAAAAGACTTTCCATCACCCTGACTTTGGTGGTCCTCAGACGACTGTGAAGAAATACTAGTTTAATAATTCACTAGCCAACAGCAGGAAGTTGGGACCTATGTCAAAAGATCTTTAGTTCCTCTTTTATTCAAACTCTTGTTTTCTAAAGTCTTATTTCTGGTGTAGTTTAAAAATTGCTATTGGAAAACAATGGTGAGGTCAAGAAATTTCTAAAGTGGGAAAAAAGTCACTGGAATCCCAAAGCATAGGAAATTTGCCAGGTCAAGGTGGAAAAGGGGAGGCAGAAAAGGCAGTAGATTTCTGGGGTTTCTCAGGATAGGAAACTTACAATCATATTTTTTCTAGATAAAAATGAGATGCATTTGAAAATAAGTTCCTTTTGCCCCAAAGGCAAATGACTGATATGATTAGACACAGATCACTAGACTTAGGAAGGGACTTTGGGGGTCATTTTGTCCAACCTCCCAGCTACATCTCGACCTCCAGAGATGAAAAGGATACCAGTCGGAAGACCGTCAGTCCACTGATGAGAAAGCTCTTCCTCACACTGAACTGGGGTATTTTCATTTCCTTCCTCAGCGTTTGTTAATAGAGAAGTGAGAGATTTTTATGCTACTTTTCTTTTCTTTTATTGGGAGAAGGGGAGAGATGATGAAAAACTAAAGAGAAAACCCTTAATTGGATCATACAAGTAAATGGGTAATAATACAGAAGGCAAAACCTTGACCCTTTTTCTTTCTTACTTCCCTCCCATATGTCCAAGCCCTCCTAACCTCAGCATTTACTAAGGTGATGTAGCAAAATGGTGAGAGCGAAAGGAAGAAAATCCCATTTTGTGTTGTTTTTTAATCCTTAGATGTCATCTTATTCCTTCATTTTTTGTGGCCTTTTGTCTCTGCCAGTTTCCATAGCAACAACAACCAGCTAGCAGTTTGCATCCCTCTCTTCAGCTTGTAAGCAGATAACTCCAAACCGGGTGAGAAACAGCTCTAGGCTGAGGAAGAAAGTAGAATATGCATTTCTGTCTCATCTATATTTCTTTGTGGATTTGTTGTGAAGGTGCATATATGTTTCTATGTACTGACCTCATTTAATACTTAATTGGCTGCAAGTAGTTTCTTAGTGCTTTTCTTTTCTTTTTTTTCTTTTGTCATTTAGGGAGAAAGGAGCAGTGACTTTCATCTTTAGTCACATATTTGAGAAACATAAGGATACATAATTCATATAATCTTGAGAAAATGATTTGGAGCAAATGATCTTGCAGAAGTAATAGCATATAGTATTCTGCATGTACCTGGAAAGGAGAGAAGCTATTTATTTAAAGTGCACTTAGGCTCATGCAATATTTATAAAGCTCATTAATGATCTGCCAGTCTACTAGGCACAGGCATGTCAAGGCATCATGTTTGCTTTTACTTTATAACTTTAGTGTTTTTCTGTTACAATGCTCCCAACATGTTCTGTGTTTTCCTTAGGTATTTTTCTTGAAGTGAAGCCGTGCTGCCAACAGGTGGTAGTATGACCACAATTAGGGCTCTCAGCACTGCACACTGCTTCTTTTGACAAGGGTGAGTTTCGAAGAAGCTTGCGGTAGCATGATTTTACTCCTTTTAAAGACAAAAATCCTTATTAAGTAATACTGTCATTTAATACCGCTACACATATCAAATTATAATAATAACAGTATGTATGGATATTTCTAGAGCAAAAGGAATTTTAAAAGAAATAAATATCTCAGAAGAAATTCGTACCTGTATTAGTTTCCTTCTGTGGCTGTAACAGATCACCACACACGTAGTGACTTAACACAAATTTATTATCTTACAGTTCTCTAGGACACAAGTGTCAAGTGGGTTTTATTGAGCCAATATCAAGGTGTTGTCAGGGCTCTCGGGAAGAATCCATTTCCTTTCCTTTTCCAGCTTCTGGAGCCACCTGCATTCCTTGACTCATGGCCCCTTCCTCCATCTTCAAAGCCAGCAGTAGGGTCTTCAAATCTCTTCCTGACTTTAACCCTCTGCTTTGTTCTCCACATCTCTTTCTCTGACCCTGAGCCTTCTGCCCCCCTCTGAAGGGAGGGCTCGTGATTGCATCAGGTCCACCTGGATAATCTCATCTCAAGAGGCTTAACTCAATCATATCTGCAAAGTTAACCTATTCACAGGTTCCAGGGATTAAGAGGTAGACACCTGGGGAGGGGGCATTATTCTACCACAGTACCTCTTTTACCAAATCATGTGTAACAATAATCCCATGTTTATGTGACCCTGGTCTTATCCCAAGACTTAGGTAAAATAACCTTTTCCAACTTGCCCTAAATCCTATTGTGCAACCAAAAGCCCTGCTCTTTGACTTCAAGCTAGGGTGAAAGTATATTTTTTTGCAGTTTCTAGTATGAGCCCATCCCCTCAAGGGCAGGTCTGTGCTGTACCAGGTTTTGTCTCTCCCTGTTTTCTTGCCTATATTCTCCCCCGTCTCAGACAGGCGCTCTCCATTGCTTCCCTCCTACACTGAAAGCATTGAGGACTAGTTTCTGCCACAAAGGTGACAAATTCTTGATAGGACAAGAATTCTCTTTAATGCTTAAATTCTCTGTCATGACATACATGAATGCCCTTGCTTTCCTACTTGATTTTATATTTGCAACTTTAACTTTATGAACTACCTTTTTTAAAAAAAGGGGAGTGGATGTAGCTCATGGTTGAGCACCTGCCTCCCACATACGAGGTCCTGGGTTCAATCCCCAGTACCTCCTTAAAAATTTTTAAAAAAAAATATCCTGGGAAGCAGCTGTGGCTCAATCAGTAGGGCTCCCGTTTACCATATGGGAGGCCCCAGGTTCGGTTCCCGGGGCCTCCTGGTGAAGGCAAGCCCGCCCGCACGGCATGGTTAGCTGACCCAGCGAGCACAAGCAGCAAGGGGGGGATAAATGAATAAATAAATAAAATCTTTAAAAAAAAAAAAAAATATATATATATATATATATCCTTTGCTACTTTTAATCCCTTTTGCTACATCTCTGGCTGAAGTGTAGTCTTGGTATTCTGACCTATTTGACCTGACTTCTGAACTCTGTACTTACTGTGGTTTCTTGAGGCATGACCAACTCCCACCACTTCTGGACTACTCAGCTCTGGACATCCTGCTTCAGCCTGGCTATTCCAGCACATTTCTCATTCCCCCACTCTTGTCTATTGCTAACTTTGACCCGATACTGATGCCACATACATCCTGGCTGTGTGAGCTGTCCTGCTGGTGTGATTTCTCAAAGGCCTCAAACCTTTCCTTGGAAGGTCTCTCTCCCCAGTGAGAAGAAAACCAAAGACAGGGAAAGCAGCCCCAAAGGGCATTGCTCTAGCCTTCTTCAATGTAGGTGTGAAGAAACTGTACCACTCAGGGATTCACAAGGCACATATATATGTTTAAGCCCAACACCCCTCCCCCAAAACACATACTGCCATCCTCTCTCCCATAGCTGCCATGGAAGTTGTGGTGGTTTGGAGCTGTATGTACCCCAGAAAAACATAAACTTAATCCATTTCTGTTAGTGTGAACCCATTGTAAATTAGGACCGTTTGATGAGGTTACTTCAGTTGAGGTTTGTCTCACCTCAGTCAGGATGGGTCTTAATCCTATTACTGGAAACAAGGAGCTGAACATCATGAAACCCAGAAGAGAAGGGAGAGACCAAGAGAGGCTGCCATGGCCTTGCCATGTGACAAGTCGAGGACCAAGGATTGCTGGCAGCCAGCCCTAGAACATTGGTCTTCAGGAAGAAAGCATCACCTTGGTGATGCCTTGATTTGGCCTTTTTCCCAAAACTGCGAGCTAATAAATTCATATTGCATGGTATTTGCTTGAGTAGCCCAGGAAATAACCCTACACTTTAATAGATAGCTCCAGATACATGGTCAGAGGAAGCTCCCCAATGTGCAATTATTTATGATGGTTTAAAAGTTCACCCGGAGCAAACTATGTTTCCAAGGAACTGCTTTCTAAAATATAAAATATAAAATGCAAGAACTTGTTTTCTAAAATATAAACTTATGTGACTTTTTCATGCAGAGATGTCTCCACTGACCAAGTAGGTGTGGTTCTGAAGCAGTGAGAGGTCAGCCCTGTAACCCTCTGCACATCCTCTATGCCACACAGCCACAACTCCCCAGGTAGCTGGCCAGGGTGAGAGTTTGGCCAATGGCTGAAGACACTGCTGTCCCTGCAACTCCATACTTGTATCAAATGCCTATATCCTTACACTCACTCACCAAGCTAAGAAGTCCAGACCTCATGTTCAGGCACTTGCATCTGGAATCACTGAAAAAAATAGTTTTCTTTTTCTTTTTTTTTCTAAACAATGCAAGAAAACAGACATTACTCATGCTTTCCTTCTATGGCCATCCAATGTTGAATAGAGGGCAGGAGCTGTAGGGTCCAGGTATTTTATTATTAACCATCTTAATGAGATATTCCTGGCAAAGTAAGAGTGAGTACCTCACAACTTGAATCCCAAGGATTGCTTTATATGCTTCTTTGATTTTCAGGGAAAAAAACAAAGTTGGGAGTGAATAAAGGAAAGATTGAGAGAAAGCTTGAGATTATAATTGACTAAGTGATAGCATTTATCCACTGACTATAAGCACTTTTAAACAAAATAGGGTTATTAGTGATAGTTTAAACTGCACTGTAACCAAAATTCTACTTTCCCTTCCCTTTCTTACAACTTTATATCTCTAATTAATTTCTATCAAAGAATTTTAAAAAATAATTTTGCTTTCTAAAGTATCAAATCATCTTGTGGTGTCCTGTTAGCGTTCCCTGAGTATTTCCTACCTCTGTTGTTTTCAATGGACTAAAAAGCTTTAATAAGAGCACCATGGCCCTCTCATGGTCAAAATGCCAGTGTGCATGAACACAGAAACACACATACATGGACAGACAGACACAAGAGCACACACATAAATCAAGACGTAGCCAAGACAACAGGCAGAAACATAGCCTCCACCACTATTTATTAACGCCATGGCCCTGGGCAAATTGCTGAACTTTAGATTTCTCATCTATAAAATGAAGCTAATAATATTGAAAAAGGGGGCTAATGATATTGAATATACACAGAGTTGTTATGAGAATTAAGTCTGTAGATAGATGAAAAGCACTTGCCACAGCGCTGGCAAGTAAGTTCAGTAAGCGTTTGTTGTTGCTGTTTTTAATGGTAATAGTAATAGTGGTAGTGATGAAGTTGGTGATGATGATGGTGGGTGGTGATGGTGGGGGTGATGATGGGGGTGATGATGATGATGGTAGTTATGATGATGGATGCTGGTGGTGGTGATGGTGGTGATGGTAGAAGTAATGATATTAAAGAGTTTTAGAATATTACTAGTAAAACTATAGAATTACACAATTTACATTGTTTTTCAAATACACCATCTTTTTTAAGTCCTCCTCATGATAAAACAGATTAACTGATTAAATCATTGCACTAAGAACTTTGGAACACTGGCTCTACACCTCACACTGGCCCAAGCAGGTAGGTATTTCTTCTTTCATTTTACAAATGAGAAAACAGACTCGCAATAGTTAAGTGCCCAAAGCCACACAGATGCGCAGGCTTCTTTCATTCAACAAACTCTACTTGGATGGGTCTCTCTCCAAAATTCAGCACTTTCCACAGCCTGATCCTTCCAGTGAGGCAGGCATGCAGGGGTTCAGATTCCCAGTTTTTAATGAAGAAATGGAGGCAGACAGCCCTGAGGCCATGGAGCTTGTATTGTGTGGGTCAGATCAGGTGTGGCCTGGAGGTACAGAACAGGGGAGGTGGATGAAAAGATGGCGAGGAAGAGGAATAAATAAAGTGGCCCTGAGGTTCTGGTGAGTGTAGGTTCCAGTGAGTACCGGGGAGGCTCCCGCTACATGATAACAGTGACTCGCCAAGCCCGCCCATGGCAAGGGATGATTACTCCTTCTCAGTTGAAAAGACCGTCAAACATTTTAAATTACAATTGTCAGTAGTGAAATGGTGTTTCATCATGTGAAATGATCTAAAGCTGCAAAGCATAAAGTCTTCTTTAAACAGCAAAGTAATGGCTCCCTGTAGAGAACTAAACTACAAGCACAGAGCCAGGGCTCTCTTTTCCCAGAGACACTGGGAGGAATATTCGTAAGTTTACCCATCTTTAAGGAAAAAGAACACGGCCTCAGAACCCACTAGGATACACACCCATGCTCACGCATGCCATCTTTTTAGCCTCCTCTCAAACATATTACTCAGGCTGCTCACCTGAAATGCCAAACCTCCTGAGAGCAACAACCACGCATCTGGGCTACAAACACATCTGCGATGCAGACAAGTTTCCACCGTGTTGTGCTAATGGAGCAGAGGTGAGGCACTGATACGTTTAAAGGGGGGAAAAAAGCAGCAATCCCAAACCGCATGCTCTGTTACCACTGTGTTTGTGTTTGAGCAGCAAAATTGTCTATTTGTGGGTTCTTTTCTTCTGTTCTTCCATAACCACTGAAGGTGCAAATGAGACACACATCTGCAAAATGCCAGGCAGCAGCCAGAAAGAGAGTGAAGGGGGGCCACAAATCTGCCTCAGAAAGTGCCAGCCCCCCCTGCCCCAGACATGCCAATGTTAGAAAAGTGAAGAGGAGAGGGAAAGGGGGAAGGCCAGGAGTTGCCGAGTATATGGGGGTATATGGAGGACAGAGTTTGGAGTGGGAGTGAGAGGAAGGGTCAGCTGCAAGCATCTGATCTTACCCCTGGTCCTACTGAGTTCACAGCCTTCCTTGACCATTTGTTCCTTTGTCTCTAGTTGCTCAGTTGGATGTGATAGTCCAGCTGCCCGTAGTTACCAAATGAGAACAAGTACCTGGATTCCAGTCCTGGAGTTGTCCCCAAAGCAGTCCTCAGCATAAGGGGGGAAAGGGATTCTCTGAAAGTTCCAAGCACTGAGACAGCCTTTCCTCCATCTCACCCTCTCCTCCAGTCTTGAGAACCTTCTCAGGATAAGTCAGTCAAGACAAAGAAGGCAGGAGTCATTCATTCAACAAATATTTATTGAGCAACTACTAATGTGCCAGGAAGTGTACTAAGATGTGGAAATACAGCCATGAACGAGACATGGCTTATTCTCTGCTGTCATGGAGCTGACATTCTAGAGAAAGAGAGAGACCATAAACATACACAGGAAGTTCTAGACCCTTCAGTCCTTGGGGCAGCTCTCTCAGCTGTCACCCTTGGCTCTTTTGCCAGAAGCCTGTCCAGTGTTACAGAACTAAAACCACAAGGAATGCCTTCCTGGCCGGGCCTCCCCGCCACATTCACCTCCAGTTTCAAGACTGAACTAACTACAAATATGAGTCAGCTAATGCCATTTCCAGAGCATCCTCTGGAGATAGATCCCCAGCACCAGGTGCTGAGGCAGCAGGGAGGAGGAGGAGGGGCAGATATAGCCCAGGCTGGGGTTAGAGGATGGAGGCAGATGAGGAGCTCAGTGCACTGTCAGGAGCTCTTGAGGATGAGGGCTGAGCAGAGAGTTCAGGTAGCATCATCCCCTCTACCCGCCTCCCAACAGTGAGCTAGTTCCCTCCAGCTGAGCCAGACACTCTTGCTCTTCAGGCACTGATTTCCCCTCCCTTATCCAGAAGTCCGTTCAGGCTGCTCTGCCTAAGCAGCCGAGCTGATATGGCTTATAGCAGAATCACTGAGGCTGCACTAACCAAGCAGTTTATGTCATTCTCTGCTCTCGATTCAGTAGTCCTGGGAGACACTGCAGGCACCACACAGGAAGCAAAGATAGAGGTGAAACAAAAGATCCTCGAGGCTGTTTGGTTCCCACCCCTCCTAGGACCTAGCCTGGAATAAGAACAGTTTTCCAAATCTTAACCAGCTGCCTGGCAGCTTGCCACAGATCAGTAAGTCGTCTTCAGAGTTTCAACTTGCAAAAATATTTACTGTACATAATTTAATAGAACCCTCTCCTGGATAAGGAGCTGACACTTTTAATTACCTGGATCAAGTGCTCTCCTTCTATAGGACACGACATACATGTGGCTCGCAATATCAACTAAATGCATTTCCCAGGGCTTATCACTATCGATTTAGAAAGAAGAGGAGGAGGGTCCGTGGGACAGCTGGAGGTGGGGGTAAGGTTGCCAGAGATGCAACTACTGATTATATTTCCTAGCAGACATTTCAAACTGCTGGTTCCTGTCTTCCCCCTGCTTTCTTCTCCTACTCTATACAATAGATCTCCTCTGCGACTCTGGTGGGGGTAGCTTCTGCCTGGAATTCACCTTCATTAGGTCCCAGAGGATACATGATGGCAAGTGGACTATCTAGATCTGACCATGGCAATAGCCACCATGATGATAAGTGCTACCACTTGCTACACAGCTTCTGCGGTCAGACATGGGTTCCAGCCTCTTGCTGCAAAATAAGCCTGCTTGGTGGTATTATTATGCCCCTTTTTCAGATGAGAAAACGGAGGTTCAGAGATGTGTAACTTGCTCAAGGTCCCCTACTAATAAGTGCTGAGTCAGGACTAAAACCCAGACCAGTCTGCCTGAAACCCTGTATTGCTTCTCCAGTTCAGTGGCCTACTGGCCTCCATTCTTACACCATGAAGAAGTCCTACACATTCCCAGAAAAGCTCCAGAAATCCATACTAGTCTCTGTCCTAGGGTGGTGTGGAGTTACAGTGAACAAAGGCCCAACAGTTTTGGAGACTGGCTTCCTCAACTCTCCCGGCCTCCTCTTCCATCGTTTGGCTACTCCTCCACCCACTGCTGTTTCTGGGCCCCTGGGAGGATGTTCACCCAGCTCAGCGGACGAGGCCTGGGTCCAGCCTACCCCAAAGGGATCCTGCCCCACCCGCACACTCTGGCCCACTTTGGTGGGCACGAGATGTCTTCCACAACTCCTCCCATCCTGCCCAATGTGGCCAGGGCCCACTGTTTCTCTCAAATGCTAATTAACTTCCTTTGGCATCTTAAACAAAAGCAATCCCCTGGCAATTGCATCCTGCATAGCACCTAAAAATTTGTGGGTGTGCAATCAATATTCAACTCCTAACAATTCCCACACTTGCTAATGATTGTGTGGGTGCATTTGGTTCATAGGCAAAAAAAAAAAAAAAAGCCAAATAAGAGATCACTGAGACCAGAAAGGGAATTATTATTAACCCAAAGTAGTTGTATCTGGTGTGACAAAGGACTGATGCTAGGGAAGCAGAGACGGTGGAAAATGGAAGCCTCAAATATCTCCATGAATTATGAGTAGTCCCAGTCTGTCCAAGGCCTGCCAACTAATAAGCAATTGAGCTATATGAATGCTAACATCTATTTTCAACACCACAGAATTGTAGAGCTATATATTTAACTGAGATGCCAAGGGGATCTGGAAAAAGTAGGTGTTAATTCTGGGCCACCCCTAGGGACTGCTGGAGTAGAAGAGGGGCAGTTAGGGAGGATATGATGGTAAAGAAACTTGGACATGTCATAGACATAATTTCCATTTCAAAATGGCTGGGGCCCCACACATGTTCAACAAAGGTCTCTTTGGGGCTCACAGAGGAGACCTTAGCAATGTACTAAAACTTTATGTCCCAGAAAAGGGGAAGAAAAAATGAGCAGCAATGTGCCAAAATCTATCAGTTTTCAAAATGATGAATGAAGCACTTGGGCTGGTTAATACAGATTTTAATTTGCAACAATCACTGCAGGGAGGGGAAACCCTAAATAAACCTGACACATTTGCATATTCCAGGTGAAATGGGCAATAGATTCATTTCTGTGGGAAAGGACACAGTTGTAGGCAGGAGACAAACTGATCTGCATTTCACGCCTCTGTTTCTCTGGGCAAGCTCAACTGTCACCCTCCTCCCCCACAAACATATACTGTTGCCTTATATAATTTGAAAAGGATGTCTAGGAGAGATGCTTGAAAACCTTCACAGACATTCACATCTGTCTCTAAAGTGATGACACTTCTCCGAGAGTAGCTAGAAGAGAGAAGGAAGCTTGTATGCAGCACAGTGGGTGAGAATAAAAGCACAGGGAAGGAAGGGGTAACAGTTCTCCCAAATCATGGGATTCATGCCGATTGCTGATTGGTCTGAATGAACAGAATGCTTCAACAGAATGTGTGTCTATCAGCTAACAGAGAACAATATGAAGCTAATATGAACCATATGATGATAATAGCAGCTACATGAAGGCAGTCAGTCTATGGGTGAGTTTATTTTTCCTTTTGCTTATGGCTATATTCTAATTTTTTGATAATTTAATGTATTATTTGAGTAATTAAAAGAATGGGAGTCCCAAAATGAACCACCATTAACATGATTTCGAAAAATGAATCTGGATAACTGGGACCTGAATTATATATTAATTAACAAAACTTGTCTTGGGCAGCAACATAAGATTATTCAGAACCACGAGCAGGATTCAATTGACTTAGGACAAAGATGTAAAGGCAAGATTTGTAAAGATGTGGGGCCACAGCCAAGAAGTCGTCTCACTCAAGGGATGCAGGTATATGTCCTGAGAACACAGGAAAAAGACAATTCTGAGTACACAAGCCTCATGGGGGAATGTTTCAAAAGAAGGAATAGGAGGTTCTGAATAAGAAATCTAATGGATTAGACCAAGGAAATGGTAACAGGAACAGAGAGAATTACAAATAAGTAGATCACCAAGAAAATCCCAAGGTTTACACTGGCCCATGAAGCCAGTGGACCATGCAATATCTGGTCCAAAGGACTCACCCTTTCTTAAAGTTGAGCAGACTTTAATCTCCACCTCTCCCACAGCATCACCCAGTGAAACTGTTTTCAAAGTTATCAATGACTTCTTTGACCTTTACAACAAAATTCTTCAAAGGCGATATTTGTAGTCATTGTGTCCAATTTCTCTTTTCCCATTCTCTTCTGAAACCAGTACAATCAGATTTTTGCACCCCCTGCTTTCACAGAACTGTTTTATCAAGCTCACCACTGCACTCCGTGCTACTCAATCCAATGGAAACCCATGGGTCCTGTTTTTTACTTGACCAGTCAGCAGCATTCATTTCAGCTCATCATTCCCTCCCTTGAAACACTTTATTCACATGGCTTCCAAGCACCATGCTATAAGGTTTTCCTCCTAACACAGACTACAACTTTTCCTTTTCCTTTGCTTTTTCCTCCTCATCTCCTTGACCGCTTAACATTGGATTGTCCCAGGATTCAGTCGAACTCTTTTCTTTTCTACTTACACTTATTCCTTTGATGATCTCATATAGTCTCAGTTATATGTAATATATATGCTATATTCTTTTCTACTTACACTTATTCCTTTGATGATCTCATATACTCTCCTATATATAGTCTCAGCTATATGCAAGAGACTCTGAAATTTATATCTCCCGTTTCTACCTCTCCCCTGCACTCAACTTGTAATCCACTTACCTACTCAATATTTCCACATGTATATCGAATGGTCATCTCATACTTAACACATCCAATACTTCCCCCATAAAGCTCTCCTTCTGCTATCTTCCCTGTTTCAGTTGATGGTAATTCCAACCTTCCAGTTGCTCAGGCCAAAAAACCGTGGAGTCATGTTTGACTCGCCTTTCTCTCACATCTCACATCTAGTCTCTCAGAAAATCCTGTTCATTCAACCTTCAAAATATATACAGAATTTGATCACATCCCACAATCTCTACTGCCGCCTTCCTGGTCAAAGTCTACTACCTCCTGCTTAGATTATTGCACAACCGTATAACTGCTCCCTCTGCTACTGCCCCCACCCTTGCCAGTATATACTCAAAGTAGGAGCTAGATTGACCCTGTTAAAATGTGTCAGATCATGTCATCATCTTTCTCAAAACCCTCTAAAAGCTCCCCATTGTAGAGTTTCTATCAAATCCATCATTTTTTTTCCCTCTTCACTTGCTGATGTCCTTGCCTCCCATGTCAATATCAACCCACATCCTCCCATTTCACTCTCCACCCAAAAGCCAGTGTGATCTTTCTGAAAAAGAAATCTAAACATATTACTCCCCTATTAAAAAGCCCTCAATGGGATCCCATTACCCTCAGGATGAAGTCTAAATTCCCTGGGCCCACCTGGCCTTCTTGGCTTCAGCTCAGTCCATCTCCCCCTGCTGTGTAATGTCAGTCCTATTGTGCATTCAGCTGACATTTATTATGTCCATCCTGTATTAGTTAACTTGTCATAGAATACTTTCTTATAAGTTGCCCTCTTTGTGTGAGCTTGATCCCCTCAGCCAGGTTGTTTTTAGTTCTTCAGTAGTTGTGATCACATCTCCTATTTTATTTTCTGTCTCTTTATCCCCTCCCTCATAATAGCATGTCACCTGATACTTTAATTGATGGGGCAGAACAGACTGTGTAACTTATGTAAAGGGATATTTGGTAAGTATTTCTGGGCCAGGAGTTGATTTTCTTCCCCCAACATATCTGCTGTGGCTTTTATAAAATGTTCTGTAGAACGGGAAATGTGCTAGCAAACTGGTTTTTCAATTCCTTTGAACAAAAACAGCAAGAACAAATGACTTTACCTGAATATGTGGCAATGACAGAAAAATGTTATCCCCTGGGACAAGAATAAAAGGCAGCTCAGCTGAACTGATAAGTATCAGGACAAAAAGATGATTTGATACAGCAGTTCAACAGGCTGTACACTGGCTTGTAGAATCTACTATCCAGTCATGGGAAAGAATTGGTAATGAGGATAGCAACCCAATGGCCAGGTTAACCAGAGCTCCAGCTTTCCTCCTTTTGTCTGACATGGGTAGGCACCTGGGACTCTGCCTACACTCAGACACCTACACATGCAAACCCCAAGTGGAGGACATGAAGTGAGTTTCAGGGGTCCCATTACTAAGTCCATTTTATCATGGTTTGTTTTAACAAAACTCCATGCAATCTGAAAGGATTGCTAGTTATTTCAGGTTGGAGTCATTGGAGGGGAGTAACAGGTGCTGCAGCCCCTCAGGGGAGTTTGAGAATATTCATTGGCAATGCCTCAAGTGCTCAGCCTCCCTATTTCAAGGCTCCAGGGTTGGACTATAAGGCCAAAAAGGCAATAAACCTAAAGACATCATAGATTCTGGGGGTACATACTACCTCATGAGGAAGGTGAATCAGGGAAGAAGTACAGCACATAAAATTATCTGAGAGTCATGAGGCTTCATTCTAACCATTAATTTCCTGAGTCACTCTGAGCTAGGCTTAGAAACTCTCTGAGCCTCAATTTTCTCATCTATTTAGAAAGAAGGGGTCAGAAATACGGCTGATCTTATATCAGTTGGTCTTTAAAAACCTTTGCAGGTCAATGGGCCTAATATTCTTTATAGAAAAGGAAAATGAAAGGATTTTTGGCCTGGATTGCTCAACATGGGGATGGGAAATGACAATGGCTGGGCTCCTTGGCCCATGTCAGAGAAGATTCAAGACAGTAGCTTCAACCTCCTCTTCTCCTGAACAGAATAAAAACTATATGCCAGGTATTGCAACAGGATTACAGTGAAGGGTGAAGACAGAGCAGTTTATAAACCAGAATCTCAGGGCTCACAGGGACTTGAGCGCAATTAGTTCAGTTCTCTCCTTTTGTTCTTGGGTTACATCTGGATATCTGAGCAGCTCCGTCACAGTCTCAGCTGGAAGTCCTGACCCCAGTCCAGGTGCTCCTTCCCTGAGCCAAAGCTCTTCCTACCACATCACGGTGGCTTTTATGGGCTTGTACCTCCCTCCCTCAGCCCTTACCCTCCCTCAAGGGGAAAATGAAATAATAAAGCAAAGAATCAATTTGTGTCTCTTCCTATTAGCAGATCCTGCGTCTCACTGCACCTTCTCAGATGCCTTAGTCAAAGAAAGGTATTGAGTAGTCAATACCACTTGTGTGAAGTTTGGCATTTCTTTCCACTACTACCACTACAATAATGGGGCTTATGACTCTAAAAGAAAAGTAATGTCTGGAAAGGAAAATAAAGCTCCCTCAGGAGCCAATCTCACCCCTTCTCCACTGAAGGCGTTTAGGACCTATTAATCAGTGATATGAGATCCAAAGTTAAGATGAAATTTTTTTTTGTATTTTGTATTTGGTCAGCCTTGAAGTCCTCCACTTCACAAATGGCTAAATACTCCCAGTGCAAGATGGTACTCAGGGTCTGTGCCCTGGAATGCATGAGGAAGCTGGGTAGAGATGGTTTGAATCAGTGTTTTACTAAAGGGCTACCAACTTTCACTTAATGATCTTGCTGAATTACACGGACTACTTTATATGGGGGTGGTGCTTGTTTAGAAATTGCTCTCAACTACAACTACAACTTTTTAATGGAAGGTATTCCTAGAAATACAATTGTACTTTTTAAAGAGCTATCAACATTTTGTCTCATAATTTAGGATGTATAAGCAACCGAGAAACACCATGACTTAAGTAGTGCAGGTTAAGTTATCCCAGTTTTACAGATCACATCTTGTACCTCCTGCCAGTCTCATTCTCTAAACCTCATTTCAGCTACAGGTGCATTAAAAATATTGAGTAAGAAACCACCAGGATTTCTAGTGATGATAAAATATAATTTAAAATCATTCCCTGAAAGATACTACGATTCTTAAAATGTCCTTCCAGTATGCTGCAATAATAATTAGACATCAGAGGGGAAGGAGCAGGTAGGATACAGAGTATTAGATCATCACCAAAAATCTGAGACTTAGGAAGAAATAAAAATGGCTTTCTTTAATGCCAAAATATTAAAGCATGTTACCTAAAATGGTGATTTTATCCTGACATGTTTCACAGCAAACAAAAAATCCTAACTCAACCCTAGATTACATACAGCCTAACTAGAAGAGGCCAAGTTCAAATAACTTGGGTGTTTTTTTTTTTTAGGGTCAGTTGCATTAAAATTACAGATTGGAGGTGAGAGTCCTGCGAAGTAAAAGAACAGTAACATCCCTGAAAATAAGTGTCCTCCAAGGAAAATCGGGATGGCCATTTACTTGGTCAGCATCTTTCTCCATCAGGTCTAGGGAGTATTTCCTGAAATAAAAAATACCGGGATTCTGTCCTTCACAATCATGTGCACACACAAAGGGAAGATGATGCCTTAAGGGTATGGAGTGCATGTCCATATATGTTCACCTACCTACCTCCAGCTTTCAGCAGGAAAAGAGAAAGTACCAAAATAAGTAAATAAATGTTTTTCTTCATTCTACTCTCTCTCCTTTTAGAACCTGCTCTGTCATCCTCAACCTGCCTTCTGTGCCCCATCCCCATAGCTGTGTCTCCATTTATGACCTTGGAGGTCACTGTGCATTTTACCTAGAAATCAAAAAGGGATTTGAGCCCTCACTGCATTCTCTGTTTACTTTTCTTGCAAATCTGTCTTTCCCATGATAGGATATTTCTGGGTGGAAAACTTCATAACTCCATACCTCATCAAAAGAGGCCACATTCTTCCCAATTTAGGAATAGTTAGAACAATAAAAAAAGAAAAGAGCTTCAGTCAAGAGTCAGGAGTGTCTGAGAAAATAGATCCCAGGAGGACAAACTAAAACAATTTCACTGTTTGGTCTAGAGCTGCATTATCCCTACAGTATGATTAGCTACATATGGCTATTCATATGTAAACTAAATTTAAAAGTCAGTTCCTCAGTTATGCTAGCCACATTTCAAGGGCTCAATAGACCCAAGTGGCTAATGACTACCACCACATTGGGAATGGTTGAAGTGGAAAAACTTACGGTGTATATGTTTCCACAATAGGAAGGAAGGAAGGAGGAGAGGAGACGAGAGAGGGGAGGGGAGGGGAAGGGAGGGGAGGGGAGGGGAGGGGAGGTGGTAGTTTGAACCTGTATGTACCTCAGAAAAATATGTTCTTAAATTTAATCCATTCCTATGAGTGTAGACCTATTATAAGTAGGACCTTTTGATGAGGCTATTTCAGTTAAGGTGTGACCCACCTCATTCAGGATGGGTCTTAATCCTCTTACTGGAGTCCTTTATAAATGGAATGAATACAGGGAGAAAGAAAGCCACAGAAGAAGCTGAAAGCAATGAAGCCCAGGAGAGACCAGCAGATGCCACCATGTAACTTGCCAGGTGGCAGAGGAGCCAAGGATCACTGGTAGCAAGTTTTGGGGAAGAAAGCATCATCTTGATGATGCCTTGATTTGAATATTTTCTTGGCCTCAAACTGTAAGCCAATAAGTTCTCATTGTTTAAGCCAGCCCATTTCATGGTATCTGTTTTAAGCAGCCTAGGAAGCTAAAACATGCAAACATACCATTCAATACTATGAATCACATTCACAATATTGTGGTACCCTCACCAACTTCCACTACTAAAACTTTCTCACCCCACCCCCAAACAAACTCTACACCCATTATGCATTAATTCCCCATCCCCTCTACCCCTGGCAACTTGTAGTCTAATTTCTGTCTCTATGAGCTTGCATATTCTCTTTACTTTGACATTTGAGAGTTTGATTATAATATGCCACATATTTGGATTTATCCTGTTTCATTGACCTCCTTGAATGCATATATTCATGTCATTGGTTAAATTTGGGAAGTTCTCAGCCATTATTTCTTTCTTTTCCTTCTGGAACTCCTAAGATACATACATTGGTACACTTGATGGTGTCCCACAGGTTCCTCAGGCTCTGTTCACTTTTCTTCATTCTTTTTTCTTTCTGCTCCTCAGAATGGATGATTTCAATAGTATTATCATGAAATTTTCTGATTATTCTGCCAGCTCCAATCCACTGTTGAACACTTCTAGGGAGTTTTAAATTTCTGTTAGTGTGGTCTTCAGCTCTGTTTGATTCCTTTGCATAATTTCCATCACTCTATTGATATTCTCTTTGTGTTCATCCATCATTTTCCTGATTTCCTTTCATTCTTTGTCTATGTTTTCCTTTAGCTCTTTGAGCATATTTAGGACCATTTTTAAAAAGTCTTTGTCTGGTATGTCCTTGGACTGGTCCTCCTCATGGATGGTTTCTAATGTTTTTATCTTCTCCTTTGCCTGGGCCATTGAGTCCTATTTCTTTGTATATTTTGTAAACATTTATTGAAACACGGACATTTTCATATTTTAATGTGTTATCACTGGAATTTGGACTCTGAGACATCTATTCCTCAAACCTAAATTCAGCTTGTGTTATGACAGAGTTTTCCTTGAGTGCCAGGAGCTAACCAAAAAAAGAAGGAAAAGAAGGAGGAGGAGGAAGAGGAGAAAGGGAAGGAGAGGGAAAAAAGAAACCACCTTTTCCAGTCTTTGCAGATTGACCTGTGCAAGTTCTCTCCCTCAGGGCTTATCCATACATATCTATCCATATCTATTAAAGAATAGTTCTAGACCAAAGTGTAGAGGCCTCCCTGATCTATTAGCACTTGTGTCTTTTCTTAGGCATGCACATGTGATTCTAGGAATTCCTCTGTTTACTAAATTCTGAATGTCCCCTCTTTCCTAGAAAACAGTTTCCTCATGGTTAGTGCACCATACTGTATGTCCTGCAGTCAGGAATCCCTTGCCCCAGGCAGCACAACTTGACTGCCCTCCCAGGGCATTCGGTGGGAGAGCTCTGTGAACTACCTTCTACATGCAGGGCAAGTTTTGGGACAGCGAGTCTCTCAAGCCAGCACTAGACAGATTGAGCCAGACAAACATGTTCTCACTATGCGTATGAGGGTTACTCTGCCCCCTCTAGATCAGGGACCAAGGATCTTAACTGAGAGTGTGGGCCAACTTCAGACTGAGCCAGTGAGGGGTGATGGAGAGGCCAGCCAGAGGACCATGAAATTCTACCACTTTTCAAATAGCCTTTTTCTTGATTTGGTGCTTACCCTGTTAATGAAGTCCTTTGTTTTCTAGAGCTTTGAGGAAAACGTTTCTGCCAGTTCTTGCAGGTTGTTCAAGGCTTCTGTGGGGAATGGGGCCCTTAATCATCTCACTTTGCCATCCTGATCAGGACAAAGCTCTCTACCCCTCATTTATAACCACTGTTAATATGTAAATATAAAATATGGTTCCTTTATTTACTGTTGTATTCCTAGTGCCTAGAACAGTACTTGCCACATAATAGATACTCAATAAATACTAGTCAGATGAAAAAATGGCTGTATATCACAAAATAGGATGTTCATAGATGGACTTTAGGAATTCTGAAAACCATCTTAATATGTTAATACTGCAGGGTTTATGTGAGGGTTTCTATAGGAATTGACAGTTTTCATTGGATTGTCAAAGGTGTCTGTGACTTAAAAGGGTGAAGAACTACTTAGTCATCCCCAGTACTTAACCTACAAGGTCCTTTATATTTCTGTACATCTGTGACTGAAGTCCAAAAAGATAGTCATTTTTTCCAGGACATTCTTCTGTGACTAACCAAAGTCATCTATCTAATTCCAAACTGTCCTAGGAAGAAAAGCTGCTTGGCTTGAACATAATTCACCCCAGGAAAAATGGGTTGGGAGTTCTAAGCAGTTTTTCCAAATCTAAGTACAAAGACCCAGCATATAGAAAAAGAATCCCTGTGGCTTTCCCAAGTTCAGGCTTGTTTAGCCTTATTCAGGACTGTTTAGTTCAGCAGGTTTGTGCATGACGTTAATGAAGTCAGATCATAAATTCCGCAAAGACCAGCTAAGACTGAGATGCCATGGTTGGCATGTCTAAGGTCAAACAGCAAATGCAGCCTTTGATCCCTGGAGACAGTGGATGATGACTATAGCCCATTGCACACAGCAAGGAAGAATGCCCTCCTAGTGGGTAAGCAGTGCCCAGGAAAACAGATAAAGGCACAACATCATGTTGGCTATTGTGAACAATGAAGAGTTAATACAAAAATGTGGGGGATGTTTACTTCCTCAATGTACTTTTATAACCTGGAGGGAGAATGACTTAAGATTTATAGAAACTCATTTAGAATTCTCTCAGTGTTTTACCTGCATCTGTTTCACAAGGATGCAAATTTAGTTTTCTTTCCTGAATTTTCATAATATAGCACAGTCAAATCAGTGCCATTAACTGCTAAGTGTAAAAGGGCTTTCTGATGCCTAATGAAATCTTTAGGAAAGCAGGCTTTTTAAAAGCAATTCTATTTATAGATCATACATTTTCCCAGCCTCCCTCTCTTATCACTGAGAACACTGGTAGGAGGCAGAAATTTTTTGCTTCTGAAAAAATGATCATCTGTCCCTCTTATTCTCCACCTGAAGTCTTAATCCCTATTGTGACATTCTAATGATTTCCAAGAGCAACCACTATGCTGTCACAAAGAACGGATTATGGCCTCAAACAGAGAGAAAGGCTATGAGCTAATCATCATTTTAGAAACAAAAGGCCCTGTTTTTATGCAGATGGCCACAGTTATACAGAATCTGCAGATATCTGACCAAAAATGTAATCTATGATAAACATATTTATGGCCAAAACAAGATGTAGGTTTCCAAATTAACACACACAAAGGTGGCTAATGATTCTTTAAAGGGATTTCATATACCCCCTGAGACAAAACTGTTGTGAGGAAAGCCCCTAAAAGCTAACAGTTGCATTTGTCAAAACTGGGAGTCAACTTGTGTGTTAAATGAGACCAAGTTGTAAAAAAAAATTGTTCAACGACGTACTGCATCTCGATCTTCATTATGCCTGACCATCCCCTAAGTCTCCATTTGCAGTTGTCACAGTTGTCCCCATTTCAGCTAATGGCAACTCAATTCTTCAGTTGCTCAGGGAAAATATCCCGAATTTATCTCCTCGACTCCTCAATTGCTCTCACACTCCACATTCAATCTGTCAGGAAATCTTCTTGGGTCAAAGTATGCCCAAGATTCTATCACTTCTCTCCAACTCCCCTGCCACCACCTTAATCTAAGCCACCATAATTTTCTGCCTGGAATATTTAAATAATCTCCTGTCTCTCTGCCTTTTATTTGGCTTCATTCTGGTGCAACCATATTTGATGAATATGCCATAGACATTCCCACCTCCAAGCCTTTGCTTTCATCATATCCCTGCCTTGAATGTCTCCTGTCCTTTTAGGCTCTGCTCAGATCCTTTCTCCAGGAAGCTTTTTTATCCCACAGACAAACATAAGTTTGTACTCTTATAACATTTCAAATCATCCTTGCCTTCTTAACACTGAAGATATAATCCTAGATATTATTGTCATTATCATTGTTATTAATAACACTATAAATAATAATGGGTTTCATTTATTGAGCTATGACCGTTAAGGTAGGGAGGATACAAAAGATGAATGGTCCTGAGACTCAGGTAGTTTCTATTTCCTAGTCAGCCTGTAAGTATCTAATTTAATTTCTGCCTCTGTATTTCACAACACAAAGCAGAGAATTTAGTAAAAGCTAAGAGCTTCACAAATGTATGCTGGCAATAATGATGATGAGCTCAAGCTGTCTTCAATCAGTTGGAAATGACTTCCATATCTATTTAAATCCAAGTCCCGTGGATCCTGGAGTGGGGAAGAGGCCTGTGCCACAGCAGTTTTCCATGCCTGGTTGTGCATGAGACTCAACTACAGAGTGTTTTAAAAATGCTGATAATTGGGCCCCAGACAAGTATGTCAGAAACTCAGGATAGGGCCCAGGCATTTTAAAAAGCTTTCCAGGTGTACAATTCTGCCAAAGGGGTGCCAATCCAAAGAACTAGAAATCTGTTGGCTTTTATAAAGGGTAGTTATGTGGGGTAAAAGCTTACAGTTACAAGGCCCTAAAGAGTCCAACTCAAGGTTGCTTTCTCACCAAAGTTACTTGCCATGTGTAGAAGCAAGATGGTTACTGATCTCTGCCTGGTCCCTCTTCTGTAGGCTATCTGGCAAATGGCTCAACTCTCCTTTGGGGCTTTAGCTGTTTGAGCCTTCTCCCTTTCTGTCAAATGACAAAGTTCTCTCCTCTGGCATCTATGGATCTCTCTCTCTCTCCCTGTATGTCTTCTTGAGTGACTGACCATTTACATCAGCCCACCAAGGGGATGGGGACTTACCTTGAGTCACGCCCTACTGATGTAGTTGAATCAAAAGCCCTAAGTTGATTTTATCAAGTAAACTTAAATCCTTTGAATTTAATATAATCAAAGGGTTATCACACCCAGAGGAACAAATTAGTTTACAAACATAATCTTTCTCTTTTGGGGATTCATAAAATAATCCCAAACTGCCACACTCCACCCTGTGAAGCCCAAAAAGGCATTACAATAAAAAACAAAAGCAAAAAAAACAAAACACATCCTTAAATCCTTTCAGTAGCAATGCTAAGTATAAAATCACATCACAATCAGTTATAAGAATACAGTTTGTCTCAGGGCAAAGTCCCCTCTCGCTGTAGACCTGTGAAACTTACAAAACAAGTTATCTGCCTCCAGTACACAGAGGGACAGACATAGGATAAACATTTGCATTACCACAAGGAGAATTGGGGAGGGAAACATGAATTATAGGCCCTCAATAGCTGAAAACCTGTAGAGTTTTCGAAGTCTGAGAGTCATTCTTAAGATGATGCTTTCTTCTCCTAGGGGCCTTATGGGGGCCCACCCTTTCCACAGGCTTGCCCAATGGCCATTTTCTCGGTTCCACTCTTATCAAGCATTTGTATGGAAACTGAACTCCAGACCTTACCCTCCAAGAACATTGGGGTGATGTCCACACTCTCCCTAATCTCAGTCACACAGGCCCAACCTCTTCAGAACAGTGAGATGGTAACCTGGCCTTCCCTAAACTTTGGGGTACAGGTCCTCCCCTTCAGAGAAGTGGGGTGGTGACCTCACTCTTCCCAACCTATGGGGAACAGGCCCACCCCCTTCAGAGAAGTGGGATGGTGACCTAACTCTCCCCAACCTATGGGGAACGCGTTCCACCCTCTCTGTAGCATGGGGCAGCACAACACCAGGTGATTCCAATATGCAGCCAAAGTTGAGAATCACTGCTCTAGTCTCAAGGCCATTCTTTCACATGGCAAATGTCAGCAGCCTCTGTCCTCCTTGGTTGGTGTTCTATTCCTCCTTAGTACCATAAGTGGGAAAAATTTCAAGCAATGGGACTGGTGTTGAGCTTTTAAAGCCACTTTCAAGGAACTGTGGCATGTAGCAGAGAAAAGGTGGGAATGGGCAAGTGGCTGAAGGCCATACATAATGACAATTACCTCCTGACTGTGCATGCTTCTCTGGCCTGTGACTTTCTTGAGAAGACTAGTTTTGTGTATCTGGGTCTCCAGTAATATTTTTACCTCACTTTTACAGTGGAAAATTTTATTAAAAAAATATCCGTAAAATAATTTATAGTATTTTTACCTCACTTTTACAGTGGAAAATGTGTAGAAAGCAAGACATCCAATAAATATTTGTTGAGTGAATGAGTGAGGGCATCATTTGCCACAGAGGTCAGCGAGGCTTCACTGTTTACACAGGTGTTGATGTATGAGGGAAGTGATGCCCAAGCCTATGAGGGGAAAACTGCTTTGAGACAGGCTCTTGGATTCTTGGGAGTGTATGACCTATTTTACAGGATGTTAAAACACTAAAGAATGGCAATCACTATATTTATCAAGAAAGTTGAACTTTCTTGTTAGTCTGGAGATATTTAAGGCTGTGGAATTTGGTCTTGGCCACCTCCAGATGCTGGGCCTCATCCAGTCAATAGCATCAGGCTTTAAATGTGGTCTTAATGGCCAACAGCTCCTTTCTCTATAGGGAGGAACTTCACTTCAAAGGACTTCACTTTCTTAAGGTGTATTTGCATAGGACAAGACTCCACCAATGATCAGGATAAGGTGCTATTGTCAATCATAGACTCTTAGAGAGGACCCAGGTAAGCTAGGATGAGAAGCATATTGAAAAAGCATTTCAATCTCTGGAAGGCTTTTCCCCACAGAAAAGGCCAGTCCTCCAGTTGACTCACAAGTGGGAATGCTACAAGTTAGAGATTAAGAGCAAGAGTTGGACTCAGACAACCCAGGTCCAAATCCCAGACTACTTACCAGCCACATGACCTTGAGCAAATTAGTTAATCTCTCTACACCCCCATTTCCTTCTCTGTAAAATCGGGATGATAATGATAAGACCTGTTTCATAGGGTGGTTTGGGGATTAAATACAGGACAACACTGAAAATATTTAATAAATGATATGGAAACAATACAAATGAAGAAATAAACACATAATGGATGAATGACTATGCATAAAGGACCCCAAGATTAGCTCTGGATCAAGAATGGGCTTGAGCCTCTATGTATGAAGGCTTTAGTGGGCTGCAGGAGACAGAAATCAGAGAAACCAAGGTGGGATCTGACAACTTTAGAAAAGCACAACTCTTTGAATTTTCAAGGCTCAGAAATTCCAAGTCATGTTTTTCCTCTCTCAGAGCTCACTTCAGAACATATTTGCCTAAATCTTGGCACCAGATCATCCCTGGGCAGATATCCCGGGAAGTTTGGCCCGGGGACTAAAGGTCATCTTGGCTTTAAAAGTCCTCCCAGAGTCTCACAGGCACCAGCAGATTTTCTCCAATTCCAGGGATCTTACCACCTGCTTTAGTTGTTCACAGTAATTAAAGACATAACCTTAGTCCGCCCTTCTAGCCTCCTCATCAACTGAAAAAGGTTTGCCATTCTCAGACTCACCTGCAGCCAAATAGGCAAAGCAGAAAGGGTAGGATTATATCCATTTAGGGCCTTTTAATGCTCCAGTGAGAAACCTTGTCATCTCTTTTTCTCACTCACAATAAAGGGGCCTCCCACTCTCCTCCTTAATCAGAAAGAAAGTGCCCCTTCCCTATAGGCACCTCCGGTAATAGCTGTGCTACTAGATGCGACTTTTAAATACAATGGCACTTCTAAAGCAACGGAGGTAACTGACAAACCTTTGCTTGCCTTGACTACAGAATCATTTAACAGGAACCCCTCAGAACTGAATTCTACCCCCCAACACACACACTCCACAGAACATGGAGAAAAGAAAAGATTCGAGAGAGATGTAAGGCAAGCTCAACACAATCACATTGTATATGTCTTAAATTATGGGAAATTTTGAAACAAATTTGATTTGGAATGTCTTAATATACCTGGTTTGGGAAGTCTTGTTAAACCTGAGATAAATAAGGATATCTGGAACTCAAGCCAGAATTGAAGAATAGTGCTGTATGCCAACTAGATCTTCCTTTTTGTTATTGGGGTGTTTGTCCATGCATACTATCCACCACAAGTTGAGTTCTGTATGGAACTAAAGGAAAAGTTAGAAAATGTCAATTCTGAAAATAAAGTTACACAAAATTGGTAAGTTCAACCAGCTCTATAAACACAGCAACTTGGTTTTCAGGACATAAAGGAAATGGTCATCTGCAGGAAGTTAGAAAAAAAAGAACTGATAAATAAGAGTTTGTTACTGTTTACTCAGTATTGTCCAAAGGATACATACCTATCTATGAAATCAATGAAAGTAGAATAGGGCCTGTGACCTTAGTACCTGGCACCCAGCTTTTAGCAGGTGTTCAATATATACATGCAAATGGCAGAGATGAGTATGCAGGCCTGTGAAAAAATGTGTGTATATATCTATATGTATGTATATACCTATATATGTGTATATATGCATATTTGTATATATCTGTGCAGTGTATGCAAGCATATATGTATGTGTATATACATATGCAAGCATATATGTATATGTGTATAGGTATATATGTATATGTGTAAGTGTATATGTGTTTATATATTTATATAAGTGTATACATGTTTGTATGTATATATATCTGTATACATACACACATACAAACAAACACACACAGCAGTCCTCTAGGCTTTACCAGAGTTCGAAAGACTGTCCCAGGACCACTACTTTGAATTGCTCATGGTCATCAATCAACTTTTTGCCTAGAATTCAGTTGTTCAGATGCTTTGATATCTTCCAAGTATCACACTAAGAGAAGGACATCACTAAAATTTATAAGTTAATTATAAATTAATATATTACAATGCTGATTTAAAAACCAGTGTTTATAGGTTTGGCTAATATCAGTTTTCCCTCAGAACTTTATCCTGATGAACCATTAAATCAAGTTCGGATTTGCCAAGCTGATAACTACTCCCAGCATCACCAGCCAGCCAATGTCTCTTTTTCTTCCTTGTACTTTAATGGCAAAATTCATCAGGGCTGAGTCTGACACAGCTGTGTGTAGTATTGCTATTTCCTTCACTTTCTAGGCTTCAAATATGACCAAAACTCCATCCTGAGTGTCACTCCCATAGGCTCATCTGAGTAGATGAGCTGACAACTTGTCTTTAAAAACAAGGATTATATTAGCACGTCTCAGCTGTCAATCATACATAATTAAGCTCACAAACAATAAACAGAACACTTTTTTTGATGAGTAAAATTTTATTTTTACATTTAGCAAGACAGGAGGGATAAACAGGTTAATAAATAATTATGTAGGAAAAAACAGTATTTTAAAAATAAGTTTTTCTTGATAAAGTATTTAAGTCCTAGGTAACCTTATATCTCATTCTGTTCTCATGTGCTGAGTAACTCCCATGTGCCAAGCTCTGTGCCAGATAATGAGGGAGGGGACAAAGAAAAAAAACATACATGTCTTGCCCCCAAGTAGGTTATAATTGTGTCAGAGCAATAAAACATGCAAATAAAAAAAAATTTAAAGATCAATAAAAGAAAATAATACAAAAGATACCACAAAGTATATGATTAAATGTAAGATATCATTGTTTAGATGGAGGAATATGGGTCCTTTAAGGCTTGCATATTTACAAAAAGTTTCATGAGGAAAGTAGAATCTAATCTAGAGTTGAAGAAGGAGTTAGTCCTGAAAAGGGAAGAAGAGAGTGAGAAGGCATCCTAGATAGGGATCTAGCACAAGCATGGGAGGGGGGCAGGAATGCCCTTGGCATGTTCTGGTACCCTGTATCACTTACCTTGGCTGGAGGTGCAAATTCACATTGGCTTAGATTGGGGAGTCTCTTAATTACAGCCTAAAAATTGTAAACATTACGCTATTCCATAAGAGTGAAGTGTTTGTTTTGCACAGAGACTCTAGTGGAGAAAAGCAGTGTTTTCAAAAAATTAATCTAGCAGAAGTTTACAGAATCAACTGGAGTTGGGCAGAGACTATATGCAAGGAGATCAGCTCAGAGGCAACAGCAAAACCTCAGATGTAACTGGCCTGAGGCGCTTGTGGTAAGGAAAACAGAAAGAACAAATTGAAGGGACATTCAGGGGGAAAAAAAAACTGGCAGGCCGTGACAACTGATGGGATAATGCCCCCAAACAAAACCAAGTGTCAAAAATGAGCTTTTGGGTTTATAAACAGGATTGTGGCTGAAAGGGGTAGTCTAGGGATATAAATGTCAATTGAAAGAAAGCTAGAGAATCATCTAGGGACAGAATACCATAGTGAATCCTGAGGTGGATGAGGGTTGTGATTAATAGTACAAATACAAGAATGCTCTATGAACTAGAACAAATGTATATCACTATTACAAGGTGATAAGAATATGGAAATGCATAGGTAAAATACAATTAATGTAACTTATGGACTACAGTTAATAGATATATTGTAATATTGCATCAATGGCAATGAAGGCACTGTTTTTATAATAGGGGTGTGTGGCAGTTTGGTATTGTTTATGAATTCCAAAAATAGATATTGGATTGTTTTTGTAAACGGGTCTGTTCCTCCGGGTGTATTAGACTGTATTAGATTCAGAGGTTTCACTTTTACTTTATTAAATCAAGATTAGGCTTTTATTTGACCACATCATTAGGGTGACTCAGTTTGAGTCCCTACCCCCTTGGTGGGGATAAAACAGACTCCCACATGGAAGTACACAAAGAGAAGCAGAAAAGTGAGGAAAGAGAGAGGGCTCTATTAGACATGGCAGAGGCCCAGGAAGAGAGAGGAGCCTGATAGTCTACAGCTGACCTTGTGGAGAGACCAGAGCAGCTGAGGCCAGAAAGAAATGAGCCCCGGGGAGAGTGACGATCCTTATGCCAGCCTCAATCTGAGATTGGAAGAAGCTGGGGCCACAGAGCCTTAAGAGGAAGAGGAAGCCTGAACCCTCACAGAGACCAGCAGCCATCTTGCTCCAACACATGGCAGCAGACTTTGGTGAGGGAAGTAACTTAAACTTTATGGCCTTGTGACTGTAAGCTTCTACCCCAAATAAATACCCTTTATAAAAGCCAACAGATATCTGGTACTTTGCATCAGCACCCCTTTGGCTGACTAATACAGGGGGTATGGAAAAAATATACCAAATATACACTATAGACCATAGTTAGTGGTAATAGTCTGATGACGTTCTCTCATAATCTGTAACAAATGTTCCACAACAATGTAAGGTGTTGGTGAAGGGGTGTTGTATGGGAATTCTGCACATTATGCATGATTGTTTTGTAAGTTCACAACTTCTCTAATAAAAAATATTAATAGAAAAAGAAAAAAAAAAAAAAAGAGCTTTCAAGATTGAGGTACATTGGAAGAAAACTCAGGTTTGGGAAGAGAATGGTTTGATCAGTTTTAAGCAGAGTCTGAGCTGATAACGTGACACCTGAGGACAAAGGGCCAACAAGCTGATAACTTGGCCATTAGGGTGATTGAGATCTCAGAGGGTGAGCAGAGAAGGAGAGAATAAACATTTAGGGACAGGGGAGAGATACAAGGACCACTGATGGACACAGGGGAAGAGCAGACAGAGAGGCAGGAGGTAAAATAAGATCAGAGAGCATCATGATGGCAAAGGAGAGCACCAAGCAGGCTAAGCGTAAAAGATGAAGAGACACCTAAGAAAAGGACCTGAGCCAACTGGTTCTTTGGAGAGTATCATGTCAGTAGTCTGGTGAGGAGGGAAGCTAGAACACAAGGCATGAGGGAGGGATAGGAGTGGGAATGTGTACGCAATGGAAGGAGACCACCGTTAGAAGCAACGTGGCCGTGAATGAGAGAGCAACATGAGCAGGCAGCAGTATGGCCAGCCGAGGGTCCCAGCACTGCCCCACCAGAAGGAACACTTTCTTGCCCCAACAGACCATAAACCTCCTAGAAGCGAGCGGGAATCCTGCATCCTCTTTTTCTTGCAAGACTCAGGATCTTGCAGGAGCAAATATCCTATGGTATCAGCAATGTGTTGGAGGCCTGAAATCTGCCATTCTGAGAGCTATAGCATATGGTTGCTCACTCTTCTCTGCCGTGATGATTCCAGCTGGCAGGGGTTAAATGTTTCCAAGAAGGAGAAGGAATCTCCTGAGTTTTCAGGCATGGAAGCTACGGCTGTTGCAACTAAATGAAAGAGATGTCAGGTGGCGGTTATGATATTCAATTGAAGCGGAGGCTGAAATGGCTGCACCCCAGGCAGCCAAAAGTTTCTACTTAGTTTTCACCTCATTTCTCACAGACATTGTTGGCACCATTTAGTGGAGGCTCGATCTAGTTTCTGTCTGCTTCCTATCAGGAGCTGGATTTAAATCAGTGATTTTGCTGATTACTTACTGTTTTCTTGTCTCATTAAAACAGGGGTTCTTAACCCTGTTTTGGACATAAAAATATGTCCAGAGTGCTTGTGTTGGTCCACTGAAAGCTACAGTTACATTCTGCTTTCAGACTATCAACTCTAAGATTGAACTTGGTAGCAACATTTTTCACTATGCAGGGCAGTTGGAACACAGTGAAGGAAAGCATTTTAATCAAGGTTCTACAGCATTTGGAACCCAAATCTCCTTTTGGGCATATAACTTTCTCTAGTAGTTGTGTATAAACGAATGTGATAGTTCTACAAAAGGTCTGTAAGGTTGCCTTGAGAGAAAATATCTGTGGTTTGCTTCCACAAATTAGCAGGAGGTGTGGTGGTATAATCAGGAAGCGCTCAGATTAAAAACTGTGAATGGCAGTGTTTTAGTCTCCTTAGCTGCTCAAGTCAATACCATATAATCAGTTGGCTTAAACAATGGGAATTTATGAGTTGATGGTTTTTAGACTAAGAAAAAGTCGAAATCAAGGAGTCATCAAGGCAATGCTTCCTTCCTGAAGACTGGTGTTCTGGAGCCAACTACCAGAGAACCTTTGTCCTTGACTCCTCTGTCACATGGCAATGCACATGGCAGCCTCTCCTTCTTTTCTGGGTTCTGTTGAATTTCAGCTTCTTGCTTCCTATAGCTTTTTCTTTCTGTGTCTGAGTTTTATTTTCATAAAGGACTCTAGTAATAGGATTAAGACCCATCCTGATTGGGTTGGGCCACATCTTAACTGAAGTAACCTCATCAAAAGGTGCTAGTTACAATGGGTTCAGACCCACAGCAATGGATTAGATTTAAGAGCATGTTTTTCTGGGGTACATACAGCTCCAGATCATCATAGACAGTATCCTAGGTAGGATTCAATTTTATCAAATTAAAGGAGAATTAATATGGGAAGGGCAGGAGGCACATGGGCAAGAAAGAGCCTGACTCTGGGGAGAGCCCTGAGCATGACTGACCACACCACCCAGGAGCCTGGAGAGCAGGGAAAGGGGAATGTTTCTATTTGGTGAACTTAATGGTTACCATAGAGAGCACAGTGAGGGCAGGGAAAGAAGAAATTATAGCAAAAATATTTCATTACACCACTTAGGGACTGAAAACATGCTTTCCCACTCAGGTACAAAGTGAGATATGATGCTCATTTAGTTCTGATTTTTTAAAAATGATTCCAATACTTCCAAATGGATTAAAAAAAAAAAAAAAAAAGCACTGCTTTACTTTGTCCTCCCTCAAAGATTTAACTACACCAAACTTGGACATCTAATACTGGGCACTTTAAAATGCTTATCTAAAAGGAATTGGCCTCATTCTGATCTACCCTTTGTGTCTTTTGTTAATTAAAAAAAAAATAAATAAAGATGAAATAGAATTTTGCCCAAATGAGACATTTGAAAAGTTTCTCTTTTGAAGGCTTCCACCTGCTTTAGGAATTGCATTAGCCACCCTATATGGACTACCAGTAGAGGATTTAAATTCTACTGTTTAGTTGTTGCCCTACATGATCTGCAGGTGCATCTTCTTATGAATGCAAATCAGAGGAGCAAATTTAGTAACTGTTTTGGAATATATGACCTTTGGAGATGGAATTTGCAAGCTGAAGACTGGGGTGGTTATTTACAGAATCCTGATATAGGATGACTCCCCATAAACTCTTGTGTCCCAAATGACCTCTCAGGATTGTTAAAATATCTAGAGTCAGGGCTTTATTTCCCTGCTGAAAGAAAATTGTCTCTCCTATTTTAGATTTTGGGAACATGTTCTAGTTACTCATTCTGAGCCATAGCAACATCCTCTTTATGATTACTCTGAGTAACTGTGTCACTGAGATATGAGTCCATGTCTTCTAATCCTACCCTCTCTGACAGCAGTACTCTTCAGCACCTTGTGAAAAAACTCACCAAGATAGGGAACCCTGGAAGAAAGCAAGTTGGATTTTGGGGAAGGAAAGAGAAGATGATGTGTTTGGTTTGGACCATGCTGAATTTGAGATGAGACATCCTACCATTATTTAGTTCATGAAGTGAGAGAAGCAAAGTACCCAGAACCCCACTTCAAGGAGGGATGGCAGAAGAGCTGAAGAATCCTCCACCTAAGAGGGGAGAAAGAAAATCAGGAGAGGATAGAGGCATGGACACTGAGGGAAGTTGGAACCTCAAGAAAGAAGAAACTCAGACAATGTCAAAAGCTGCAGAAAAGTGAAATAAGAAATGAAAAGAATCCATGAGATTTGCCAAGTGGAAGGTCATTGGTGACCTTGGCTAGAACAATGATACCCTTTAACTGACGAACCTCTAATCAAAGCTATTTGATCTCCAATGTCAGGAATGAGCATGTCCTCTCTGCATCATTTGTCTTTCTTTCTCAGCCTTGGTCTCCGGATTGTATTTTGACTGTGCATATCAGTACATCCTTTAGGGACTCATCACTTGATCCTGAAGGTTCAGATGTCACAAGCCTCTCTCCTCCCTCTTAAATCCCAGTTCCCTTCAGGTACTGTTTTTACCCCTGGCTTCATCTTTCTGCCCTGCTCACTTCCTTTCAAAATCCCTGTCAGGTCAAGATGCTTTCTGGTGACTGCTCAGACCTGATCCTCACTCATTCTGCCTCCAAATCTTTTCAAAACTGTCCCACTTCAGACACGTGACCCATGAAAATACCCTACTTGGGGTTTAAGGCTAAATTAACAAAGTTGTCAGAAAAACAAATCAATAGAAAAAGTTTTCTAAGCATGAATCAAACGGAAATCCACAAAGAAAAGAATTAATAGATTTGACCATAAAATTTAAAAGAGCAAATAAAATTCAATCAAAAATTAAATACGAATGCATGGGACAAAATGAGAAAAAATGTAGTAAATATTACAATGTTAATATCCTGAATTTGTATTTTACAAACTCCAATAAATCAGTTAGAAAGCCAATAACAACCCAACTGAAAAATGGGCAAAGAACAAGAACAGCCAATATACAAAGCATTCAGATACAAACAGATGATAAAATATTTAAAGAAACAACATTTCTAGTAATAAATAATTTAGAATTAAAAGAAGAATCCACTTTACACCTATTCAGTTGGACAAATTTTTAAAGATAATACTCAGACATGCTAAGAGTTTAGAAAAATGGGTACTTGCATATACCTTTGGTGGAGAGTGACCTAATAGTCCCATTTCTCTGAACCAATACCAAAGAAATGATACAGATAAGATCCATGTGCAAATATATTAAGTGTAGCATTAGTTATAATAGTGGAAAATTACTTATAAGTATCCTAAATGATAGTATAGAGGATGATTAAATAAATTTTGGAGTCCTTAAAAATTATTTTCTGAATATTTTCCACACAAATGCAGAAGAGTATAAGGTCAATATCTTTAATCTATAAAAATCATTTATAAATCAACAGGAAATCTATTTTTTGAAAGTGGGTAAAAGACATGACCAGGCAATTCAAAGAAAAATAAAGAGCAGTAAGCCTTTTTTTTTTTTCTTTCAGTTTTTCAGGTCAGGCAATGAAAAAAAGTTGAAATTAATGTATTATCCCTAATATATCACATTGGATAATATTTAAGTACATAGAATATAATCCCAAGTGTACCAAGAATGTCTATATATGAGTAAATGTAATAAAAAGCTAGAAAGATAGTCATTAAAATGCTAGCAATCATTATTCCTGGATACTGAGATTAGGTTACCAGTAATTTGTATTTTCTTTTTAGTGCTTATCTATACCTTCCAATTTTTTACAATGAACATTTATTACTTTTGCAACAAGAGAGGTCTTTTAAGTTATGTTTTCAACAATATGCTGGTGAGAATGGAAAACACACATGTTATAATATTAACAGGGCAAAAAAGCAGAACACAGACAATATGAAAAACAATTTGACCCCACTCAAGTACATATGCATTTTATACAGGAAAAATAATGGAAGGAGATACATCATCCAAAGTTTTCAATGGTTATCTCTTGGTTGTGGGATTATGGGTGATTTTTATTTTCTTCTTTAATTTCTTCTGTAATTTCCAGGTTATTTTTTACAATTAAATGTATTATTGTTATAATCATAAAAAATGAAACGTGTGAGTTAAATTGCTTTACTCGTCCTCCCAAGCAAAATAAAGTCCCTCCTAGTTTGAGCTTAAGCTCTGGGCCCATTTCCTTTAGGAATGAAGCCATATCTTGGTCCTCCCCCAGTACACTATGGTAATCAGGATGTCTTTCTAACACATTTGTTTTGCTTTTGTTTTGGTCTGTAACATTATACTGTGGGACACAGATATGACAGAGGCGGCTAATCACAACTGGAGGCTGGGGATACAGGAGAATCCTCCCCTGCCCCCAGCTCACTGCACAAGCTTGGACAAGTCATCACAGCCTCTTTGGAGCTCAGTTTAGTCACCTTTAAAATAATGAGGATGGGGAAGCGGCTGTGGCTCAATCAGTAGGGCTCCCGTTTACCATATGGGAGGCCTCGGGTTCGGTTCCCGGGGCCTCCTGGTGAAGGCAAGCCCGCCCGCACGCAGCGAGCACAAGCAGCAAGGGGGGGATAAATGAATAAATAAATAAAATCTTTTAAAAAAAAATAAAATAATGAGGATGGGCTGGATGCATGGTTTTGTTGTATTCCTTGGAGAGCTGCTGGGGGTGACAAGGAAACTGAGTGGGTGAGTTTGGAGCTCTGAACCCCACCCTCAACACATAATAGTTAATGCTTGCTAAATTAATTCATTTTACCTTTTAAAAAAATTATTAAATGAGGAAAAAAAATGATTAGACATAATCATAGTCTTAGACTATGTTTAGACAAACCAGGCTACAGCCTAAGTGTTGCTATTCAGAACAAGATACAAAAATACTACCAAGATCCCCAAGTTTCCACCCTTTAACCAATCAAGCACAAGAAAATGAGGCCACTGCCCTCAAAAGATCCCAATTCTTTTAGGAGACAATACACAAGAAACAATGAGTAACATGGGGGAATATAATTATATTGTGCCAAGTTGGGTGGTACAGACTATATGTTCTGCAGAAGTTTGAAACAAAGGAGGTGGTGTCAGTGTGGATTGAAGAAGTTAAGGAAGGCATCCTGGAAGAGGCGGGCATTGACCTATGGCTTGCTAAGCACAGGAATGAATATGGTTTCCTTTTGGGAAAACCAGGACCTGGAGTCTCTCTGTTTTTTGCTGCTGCTGCTGCTGTTGTAGTTGTTGTTTTTTAAACAGAGGGGTGGCACAAAGAAAGAAGAGTATAACAAAGATGAGGCTTGTGGAGGAAAGCAAGGTCGACTGGAACAGGGTGATTAGGAAGACTAAGGAGACCATAAAAAGCAGGCTCCCAGGGCAAAGGACACCCCATGTACTTCTGCCTCCGACCACTTCCTACCTGAAGCCAGCCATTCTAATACCCCTGTGAAAGTTAACTATACTAATCATGCTTGATTTTTTAAGCTAATTAAGGATAGCACAAGAAAAACATATCATTCTGGGGGCATCTTTTCTAGACACAGAATTTTCTTCATGCTTCTTATAGCATGACTCTATCTTCAGGTCCCATGTGCGTTATTAACACAGTAACAAGAAAGCGTCCATCCATCTTCTCCTTCCCATCAAGCAAAGGGCATCCTTCCACAAAGTCCCCTCCCACTCTTTTCTTTTAAAGAACACAGATAATTACTGAATACTGATGAGCAAGATGAAAGAGGATTTTGCCTCTCATTCACCCTTAGCAGCTTCATTATTCCTGAGTTGGTTTGGCTTATCTAACCTTTCAGCTAGAAGGGACTAGATTCTATGAATGACATGAAGCACACCCAAGAAATATAGATCATGAATTCAACCCTATTATCTTCAGTTCAACTGAATAAATATATCCAGCACCTACTGTGTGTAAAGTACTTGCTAGATGCTATATGGAATACAAATCTGGAGGACGTAATCCATGCTCAAGATTCTCCTAAGAAAGCAGAGAGGATAAGCCAAGTATATGTGTCTACAACAACAGGCAGAAAATGAGAAGTGCAATAAGAGAAGCAAAAAAAAGAAAAAGGCCCATCTAATGGGAGAGCATCGGGGAAAACAGCAAGGAGGACAGCACATGTAAGGGAACATCAAGAAAAGGATAAGATTTAGGGCAGGAGAGCTATATAGAGAGAACAGTGTTGACAGAAGTAACAGTATGGAAAAGGTACATAAAAAGAAAAGCACAGGGCATGATCTGCAATAGCAAGGGATGCATTTACTGTAATAACAGTATCTACCCATTGGTTGTTTATGAGAATTAAATGAGTTAATGTCGATAAAGCACTTAGAAGAGCGCTTAGTGCACAGGAAGTGCTCTGTGGCCATTAGTTACTACTAGTATTATTACTATTATGGCTATTCCTGCTCCTTCCATTTTACCACAGGTATAGAGGAGTGAGAGCAGGACATGAGACTGGAAAGGTGATTTAGGATCACAGTTTGGAGAGCCCAAATGCCATAGACCATAAAATATTTTTGAGAAGGTTAACGATCTGAGTTTTACTTTGGGATTATTAATCTGGCAATAGGATAAGATAGAGTGGAGTAGAAAACAATAAAAGGTAAGAAGGCTAGATGAAAAGATATTCTTATCATCTGCTTAAAAGGATCAGGGTGGTGCCAGGAGTGGAAAGTGCCCTTAGTTAATATGCAGTAAAGGGGTGTTGAATTGATAAAAAGAAGGGAGGAATGTTAGAGACCTTGAAAAGGTAGAAGTTACAGAACTAGACAACAGGTTAGATATGGAAAGTGAGAGAAATGAAGGTGTTGAGGAGGACTGGGATTCTGAGATGACTAGGGAAGTGGGGTGCCACAGAGTGGTCAGATGGGGGTATACTGGAGTGGGGTGGAAAAGGTTGCTAATGTGATTTGAGAGCATGCTGATTCGAGATCCTAGAGCAACTCCCAGAGGAAGTGCCCAACAAGGAGTTCGGAAACAGATTTGAAGCTCAGGACCAGAGGTTGGGCTGGCGATATCAAACTGAGAACCATCGAGATGGTGGTGGTGATGGAGTGGTAGTGTGACACAAGTCAAGTGGTTGACGAGAGATCTGGGGAATAGAGAACAAAGCACTGAACCTCTCTGGGTCTCATTTCTTTGATTTATAAAGTGGGGACAATGATACTCATACTTGAGAGGGTTATTGTAAGGATGAAATACAGAGTTCTGTTCAACGCATTTAGCATAGTTCTTGGGACATACAAAGAGTAGCTTTTGGCTATTACTAATATTAAAGAAGACCTTGCCAATAAGTATTCTCTTTATTCACATTTTCTCACTCCCAAGACTTTCAGTGTCTTTGTCCCCACGAGGTGATAGGGACTGATGGGAGGCAAAAAGCAAAAATCATTGACCCACAAGCTCTCTCTCTGCCAAAGACTGGTTGCACATCTTGTGTGGGCCCAGGGAGAATAACTTAGCAAGGTCAACTTAGATTTTATCTGTAAATTATTGAGTCAACTTCACAGGTGATGACTCAATGAAGGTGACGTTCATTGCAGAGCACAGACACACACCTCAGTAGGTACAGTGAGACACTCTCTGGATAGTGGGCCCCACCTAGGCAACAGAGCCACTGGTCATTGCTGTGGCCCAAGCTCCCACAGCAGGCATGTCACAAGAATTGGACTTGGATGGGCTCCGAATCTCCCCTTAATTAAAATGCAGTTGTTTGATCCTTACACATCAAAGCTACTCATGGAAGACACAGCAAATGTGGTATTTGGCCTTGTACCTTCTGGAGGCTATAAGAATTCCACTAACAGGTGATAATTCCAGCTAGACACATTTCCAATGCCACGGAAAAGCTACTTGGTCACATGTCTGAAAAGGAGTAGGTGCAGCGATAGGCAAAGTCAAGCTAACATCTCCACAACATCGCACACATTCAAACTGCCGCCTAGCTCCTGGCAGGAGGAAACAGCACTGAATAAAGATGTGAGACCTCGAGGAAGAACCTAGCTGCAAACTGGTTAGCCATTTAAATAGCCAAATCACCCAAGATATAATTAGGGCAACATTTCTCCCCCTGGAACTCCTATATGTGAATTAATCGACCCTTCTCAGTAAGCCAAGCTAGCACTAATAGCATTTTCTTTGCCTTAAAACCTTTAAATCATGAATGCCTTTTGCAAGCTGTCATTTATGTTTGTGTCTTATAGGCCCAGAGGTCAAGTCTCTACCAGGCTGTCTATTGCTCTCTGGCATGCAGTAATGGTGGGCATCTGTCATGACAGAGAGAATCATTTCTAGTTCTTCTGTACACGGTGTTCCCCGGGAGGTATTTAACACTAATCGAAGGAGCATTGGGCTGAGACAAGCTTCACTGGTGGCTTGCAGCCTGTCAAGACTTTAAACTGGACCCAGGCTCAGTGTTTTCATCTGAAAAATGGACATTATAATCATAGCTGGGGACCCAGGAATTGTTGGCATGCCAACTGGATCACTCTCATTCTGCTCAGGCCATCTTCTCTGTGGGGTGATGATCCTCGTCCCCCTCCCCCAACCCTCACCTCTGGAGCCAACTCAGATGCCCCTTCTCACTCCCTCTCTCTGGGCTGGTGCTTACAAGCAGCCCCAGTGGCAGCTGGATTTGGAAGACAACTGGGAACAGACACAAGTCCCACACACCAAGGCAAAGGGGCTAACGTGTCCCACAGGCAAGGAGTGGAGTTGTTCCTAACCTTTTCACACACCTACAAAACATTACTCTTGGTCTATAACAGAGTTCAAGGTTGGAAAACTAGGCACAACACGAACTATCTAAATATGCTACCATTTAATTTTTCACTGCAACCTTTCTGGACCTGAACAGAAAGAAGAGAAGGTGCTGCTGGCTTTGATTACAGATTATCTCCTTTTAAGAAAAACAAAAAACAAAAAAAACAAATACCACCCACCCTGAGTTAAAACATGCTTATATAAAACTACCATCTCCTTAAAGAGAAGAAAAATAAGTCCCTATTCAAATTAAGAATCTCACTTTTGGCAACAGAGCCAGTTTCAACTTTATATATTGTGAGTGTTTATTAGAGTTTAACAAAGAGAAGGAATTTTATGTAATTAGTCACCGGAGGATACCCACACAACCCCATAAATGTAATAGAAGCATATTGACAGTGGCATCAAGGGAAATGTTAATTAAATCCCAATTTCTTCCAAATACTGCTAGATCTTTCAGGTATAAACTCACTTCCTGGTTGTTGCATTTTCACTCTAATGGGCCCAGATTTCAGAGCTGTTGCTGCAGAACACTAAGAGTCTGGAACAAAGCATTTTGTGTGCATATTAAGCATTTATCTGCAGTTGGGATGCACCTTCCACAGCCTAGGGAAGTAGAATGGAGCCAAAGAGAGAAGGGGAAGGGAGGTGCAATTAAGAGAAGGAAACAGGGCCAGCTGATGAATTCTCTAGAAATGTAGAAATGAAATACGAGCCTAAGAATTGTGGGTAGAAAATAAAATTAATGAGAGAGATAGAGATGGGCAGAAAAGAGAAAAGAAAGATGTTTGGGAGTGGGGTCTGGTAAGGGATAGAAGCAGTGGGAAATGCAGAGAAGGCTGGGAGGGGCAGGGCAATGGAACTCTGCTCTCTCCTAGCAGGTCAACAACCTAGGTAAATGTTAGCGACAAAAGTTTTCCCCATCACCTCCAGGATGTCATTTAGCATCAGGTATTGGAATGAGCTGAAAATGGTGAGAGCCCAAGAAAGTAAGAGATGGAAGATGAAGAAGCAGAAGAAGGTGTCCAAGTCTATGTAGAGGAGGAACAAAAGTTCTCACTCTCTAACATTTCATCAGCAAGGGGAAGTGGACTGGGATGTGAAGGTGCCTGGACGGCAATAGCCATGGCTCACTCATCTGTTCTTGTGGACTCTGTAGGTGCCCCTTCCTCACTGTTTCTCATTCACTTTCCAGACACTGAGGGTCTTGTCAAAACAGGCTTTTCTCCTGAGGATGACACTGCTCCAGCAAAGATATATGAGTCCCCCAAGGGTATGCCCTAAGAATAGCAGGACAGAACCAAATGGAGCCATTTGCCTTCCCATTGGTTTAGAGGACAGGTGGCAGCCTCGTGCTTGCCAGGTGGCAGGACTCTGCCAGACCATACAAAGTGCATTGGAAAGGGAGGAGCCATAACTCGGCTCCATCTAATTGCTCCATGAGAAATTGTGGGCCACAATTTTCTTGTGTAATCTGTGAAATGTTGACAGATGAATTTAGAAAAACAAAAGAAGCCACTGTGTGGCCCACACAGAACTGTTACCAATATTCCAGATTTTCTGAGCTTCAATTTTGTGGCCAGGAGAAGGGACAGAAGAGAGAACAGCCTTCATCTTCACCTCCCTTGCCCTCAATAGAAATTCTGCAGAGAACAAAAGGGAAAGACCGGGGTAGGGGGTATGGGGGGGTTCTTCTTATATCTGCATAGAGCAGGGAGTTAGGGAGTCTCTAGGAGAAAGAACCTAGGAAGCAAGAAAGCAAGGAGCCAGGCCTGGCTGAGGAGCCCTGGGGAAAGCGGATCCTGAAAACTCCTGAGCAGGGGTTCTTAACTAGGGGTCCATGGAAAGATTTCAAGGGGTCCATGAGCTTGAATTGAAAAAAAAAATCAACTTATTATCTTTATTTTCTCTGATCTCTAACTGAAATCTATCATATCCTTCACTTATGAATGTATGCAGTAAATAAATTACAGTAGTATTCATTTTACCTGACTGGCAAAGGAGTCCATGGAACAAAAAGGGTTAAGAACCCCTGCTTCTGAGGGAAGCCTACATATGTAGAGAGTGCACTTCAGCCCTGCCTCAGGAGAGTCCTCTGGTACAAAAGTAACATTCTGGGAATCTGTCAGTGGAACAGGAAATGTAAAAGACCTAATAGTCATGTACTGTTGAATGTAAAATCTGGCTTGAATTTCTAGCATAAAGAGGCAACTGGAATCGGTCCCCTTCTCCACCATCTTAGGCCCTTCCTCCATGTCTTAGTTTGCCAATGCTGCTATGACAAATACCACACATACAACAAGCATTTATTGTGTCATGGTTTTGAAGGTGGACATCCAAAATCAAGATGTGGGCAAGGCCATGCTTTCTCTCTGGGTCGGTAGCTTTCTGATGATTGCAGTTTTGTTACACGGCGATCTCTCTCTCCTCTCTGGCTTTTTCTGACTTCTGGCTTCTACCTACTGACTGCATCCAAATTTCCCCTATTATAAGACCTCCAGTCATAGGGAGTAAAGCCACCCCGATTCTGTTTGGCCACACCCAAATAGCATCTTTGAAGATCCTGTTCACAAAGTAGTCCACACCCTGATTCACCTTAGCATAGTCACATGTTCACACCCACTGGAACACAGATTAAGACTCAAATGTGTCTTTTGTGGGCACATGGTTCAATCCCCACCACCATGGGCATCTCCCTTTTTCTTGAAAATAGGTCTTTTATTCTGACAGCACTCTCACCCAGCCTTCCCATCTCTTACAGACAGAAATATGCATAGGCTCTTGCAAAACTCATATATGCATACAAACAACGTGGGCTGAGAGAAGGCTTAGAGCAAGGATCAATGTCCTGGCTGTTAAATGAGGAAATCTATCCCTGTCTTTCTCAGCTCTACTCTTGCTGCAGAGCCACTGAGGTTACCTGTGGAAGCTGGGCTGTTATGTCTAACTGAGCTTCTTAAGGGAAAAAAAATAAGACTTTTGAATTAGTATATGGGCTGTGTATCTAAATGGATTCTGCTCAAGTGCTTATAAGAGTTGGTTTGCTTTTCATCATATTGTTCACCAAATCCTTTCATTCCAATAAATATGCAAAAAGCTTATTTCATCCCAACCCCTATCCTGATCACCATAAATAACAAACTAGTGATATAAGAACTATTGTGGACTCAATATAAATTCTTTTATATATATATGTAATTTATTACATATACATAACATTTATAAATACAAAATAGAAAAATTAAAAAATAAACTTTGGGAAAATTCTTGCCGATTTTAGTCTTCTTCATATTATGACCCTAGGTTTTTCCTTACTTCTTAGTTGCTCTTTTAGAATTCTTATTAAAGGGAAGTTTCACAAAGGTTGCCAGGCTTAGCCTGGGGTTCAAAAGAAGGAGATGGAAAAGGGGGAAACACTAAATAAAAAAGAGTTTTTATGGCTAAGAGATTTCAAAGTGAGCCCGGAAGCCATGCTTATGCAGGTCTCAGGCAGATTTCACTAACTGCCACAGAAAACTATGCCTCAAACAAAAGTGCTCCTGAGGGCTCTAGGGACACCCGGATACCCAAGGCAAGGCACATACCTCGGTGGGCCCTATTTGGGAATATATGATAATCTATTTCCCCAGCATAACATAACTATACTCATTTATAATTCCCCTACTCATGATTTTTCTACTCCTTTTATTTGAACCTATAATTTTCAATATACCAGTTAAAAGTATATTTCAGAGATTTAAATCTTCGGATTGTTTATGTGCCGGTTGCCCCCCAAATCCCAGCAGAGTTGCAGCCACCTCCTGCTCTCTAGTTCTTTTGGCTCACCCTGGACAGCTGACAAAATGATGATGATGATGGGCAGGTCCCATCCCAAAAACAAGGAGTGTCTTCAACAGGAAGCAAAACAGTTCTTTCCATCTGCTCCATCATATCTAAGTCTGCTCTCAGGCTGAAGCAGTCAGAACAGACATCATCCCAAATCCCTCAAAACTAAGGAACAAACAAACATAAGGGAAGAGTGTAACCACGGACCAAAGTAGATTTACCGATATTGTAGTTATTATCTTGTGTTAATGGAGGGACTTGTAATATTGATATAAAGATGGTGGTTGCCAGGGGTTCTGAAGGGAAGGGAAAGGATGAATAGATGGAACACAGGACTTTCAGTGAAATTGTTCTCTATGATATTGCAACAATGGATACATGACATTATAGATTTGTCAAAGTCTATAAAACTGTACAGCACAAAGTGTAAACCACAACGTAAACTACAGACTTTGGTTAGCAGCAATGCTTCCATACTGGTTCAATTGTAACAAATGTACCACACTAAAGTGAGGTAATAATAGGGGAAACTATGTGAGGGATGGGGTTTATATGGGAATGCCCTATAGTTTGGTGTAATTTTTCTGTAAATCTAAAACATCTCTAAAAATAAAGCTTATTATTACCAAAAATAAATAAATAAAAAGGAGGTGAGGGAAGGGAAGAGGCCAACGAGGAGCACAGAAACTCCCCGTCCTACTGACCTTATTGCCATGACACTGCCAGGATTCCTGAAAGTCTACTGCCATCAATTCACTCCTTTGCTCAAGTAGCAGTTAAATTCATGGGCTCTAGAGTTAGACAATCTGGACTCTGCTCCTTAGTAGTTGTGTCACTTGGCCTTGCAACCTCTGCTGGGGACCATCCCAGGGCCTACCACATGGAGTTGTTTTGAGTAAAAGATAAGGTAATACATGCAAAGCCCAGGCACGGAGGCTGGCACATGGCAAAGGCTCAGTCATGTTACTACTATTATAACAATATCATTTACTGTCACTGCCTTTAAGCCAGTGATTCTCAGCTCCTCTAGTGATGCAGCTGTGATGTACATGTAAATGGTGACAAAGAAGATAAAGCTGAGAGCTACCATGTTAAATTTCCTCTCTCCAGGACTTGGCTCTAAGCATGCAAGTCACCAACATAATATGAACTTGTCAAACTAACTAAATGACTTTCTTTCCTGACTGGAGAGATCCTGTAGCATGAGAATGTTGAGAGGATGAGATGAAGAAGACCCATTTAAAGGGGAGAAAAGAAAAAAGGAGTTGACAGGCAGCTCAGAGAAAACACACACATCTTCAAAAGTCTGCCAGGTTATATTACAATTATGCAAGATATTGCCATTGAGGGGAACTGAGTGAAGGGTATACAGTATCATGTGAAATGAAAATTATCTCCAAATTAAAAAAAAAAAGTTTTTAAAAGTCTGCTAGAAACAGGTTCCTAATATTCTGTTAAAATGAATCTGCATGCTGTCAGAAAGATCAACTCTTTTACCATCCCACTAGACCAGGCCATCTTGAGGACAGGAACCGTTTCTTTTCCTTCTGTATCCCCAGCCTAGCACTGTGCCTGGCATGCTGAGCAGTCTCACAATAAATGTTAAATCAATGCTTAAAAGGATTAATCCTCTTTCTCAAACCCTTTGCCCCCAAAGACTAGTTTAAAGTATTCCTTCCTCTTTGGCTGCAATGCAAACATTTAAGGTTTTGAAACATTTAATTTTTTTGTCTTTGGAAACCTCAACTAGCATAAGATATGTGTGCACTGCTGTCAGTTGTGGACACCAAGCCAGGAAAGGTTAACAGGAAGGCAAACCAGCTACTGTTAGCATCAGGAGGTTAATGGTAACAGAGCTGCAGCTGGATCATCTTCAGAATTCTGGAAATGTGGGACAAAGGTTAGCCTCTCTTCTGAGCTTGTATTCCCTCTCTGCTCTTCTGCCTGCCTCCAATTTGGCAGCCAAAATACCAATCTGATTTCATTCCCTGCTCTTGGCCATGTGCTTTGTGAACTGCCTCTCTTGACACAAGATAAAGTGAATGAGTGGAGGAATTGGTCCCCTGCAGAAACCAAAGGCAAGGCCAAGTCTGTTCACTAAGAAAACATTCCCTGCTCACCAACCACAGTTTGATAGGTACCTTCCTCTTTTGCCTTCCCTTAGGGCTTAAAAATAATCCTTTAGCATCTGCTACCCACCAGACCCTGAGCTAAATGAATAAGGAGACCAGACATCCTCTTAGGGAGCATCACAGAGGGCCGAGCAGGAGTTAATGCCTGGACAAGTCAAGAGAAATGAAATGATGGATGGGCACCCTCTGGCTCAGTGGTTCAGGAACTGGGCTTGCCCTTTTCTCATGCCTGGACCTACTCTTCATGTCCTCTTTCCTCACCTTTCTGCATTCCTTCCCAAAGTGAATTTCTAACTAACTTTAATTCCCTAACCATCCTGGAGAGCTAGCCAAGATTCGCCCCACCAAAAGCATAAGATCTCCCCAAACTCCATTCTCCCTCATACCCTGAATGAAGACCTGGAGGCCTTCTTTATCCATGCCCAATGCCTTCCACAAAATAGCAAAGCAAGTGCACAGATGTAGAGTATCATCATATGAAGGAGGCTCCCAGTTAGGTGACTTCTTCAGGTCTTGGGACTCCACAAAAGAGAAGGACACTTCCCACCCTACCATCTCAGTCTGTGTCAAGGACAGTAGCCTCCAAACAGACCCACTATCTAGTGGTATCACACCTGAAAAATTACATGTATAGTGAAGACCCACCAAATTGTATGACATTGAAAAGGTCCCATGTTTGATTTACGTCCCTTCATAGAGGAATGCTCTGCAGCATAGCGAGGGCGCATCCCACCAGGTCTTAGAATAATTGAAAGGTAGAAAGGGCAAGGATTTCTACAAGAGAGTCTCTATAATTTTCTATGTAGAATTAAGAATACAGTGAATAATGCTCTGGATTTATTTTCACCCTTTGTCATCTGTGTACTTTCTCAAGGAGCCTGATCTCCAGTGAGAAAGGGGTATGAAAGCCTCTGTCTCCACTGAAACCAAATTGGTTTCTACTTTGTCAGACCCTGCATTGGAGGGACTGGTTCTACAAAGAAAGGGAATGCTGACTCAGCTGGTTATCCTCATTTGCAAAGTATTTAATTTTTTTTTTTTTTTTTTTTTTTTTTACCAGGAGGTCCCGGGTATCGAACCTGGGTCCCTCCATATGGGAGACGGATGCTCAACTATTTGAGCCACATCCGTCCCCCTAAAGTATTTAATTTTAAGTCTTTGTTTAGTTAACTTTTTTTTCATGTGAGAAGGCTCATCCTGAGCCTGAGTTGGTCTCTTTCAACTGCTTCTTTGTTTCTTTCTTTTGAGCATCTTTACATGGATGTGGCCAGACCTGTGAGCACAGAGGCTGTCAGAGAGAAAGAGAGAGATGGTTTCCTGCCTTTTCTAGGCTGTGGGTCTGAGTTCATGGGCCTCAGAATAAAAATCACAAACTCACTTCAGAATAACTGCTTTTCTGGGTTCTAATAGCTGAGAAAGCAGGGCAGAGTGGGGAAGAACTAAGGGTCCCAAACCTACACCATTGGCCTCAGGTTTATTATTGATAAACATTGTGATTAATATTAGTAAACCACTTTTGCAGTTTTCTGGTTACTTCCATCTATATTATTTTCTTTTATCTTTACAGCACCCTGGGTGATGGGCAAGATAGAAAAGCAAACCAGCCCAAGGCTTCTCAACTCCCAAGTGGCTAACTCAGGACTCATACCTAGATTTCCTGTTCCAAATTCCCTGCCCTTGCCACCATCACACAGCCTCCTTCTATTGACCTCATAAATTCAGGGTACAGAAATGTCAAAGAGAAGAACATAAGATGCTTTCCTTTGCCACCTTCCAAATCAAAAGATCAAGAAGGAAATAACAATGTAACAACCTCCTACCTTGTCAGATTTCCTACATTTGTGATGGAAAAATGAGATACCATGCATTATTAAAGATTCATAAACTATTCTATTCACTCTCTAGGAGCCAAGCAGAGTGCTAGCCACAGGTATGTAAACTTGACAACCATTACACATAAAAGCTTTCTACTGTTAACAGATAAAAGTCCTTCCTTTGCCCTCCTAAACACAAATTAGAGAGAAGCAAAGAGAACCTTCATTGTCCACTGTGCAAAACAACATCAAGCAGTTCTTGGCATGTGTTCAGGTGGAGAGCGAATCTGGTGGAGCCACCATATTTGTCTCTCCCCACAGTCTCACCTTCTTTTTTTCCTTTCCATTTTCACTGCCTGCATCCCACTGTTTTCTACCATCCCACTTCATCCTCCTAATTATGGAGCTTGAGATTCTATTGTGGTGCCTAAACTCCTTAGTATTTCCATCCCTGAAAGCACTTTCCTGCCCAGAAAGAGAAGGTACCATCCAGCATCTTAACAGCAAAGTAGGTTCTTCTAAATGACAGGGTTGCCAAGGACCAAAACACTGAGTGAAGTGTAGCCTCCCAGGGAAAGAGGAGAAGATGGGAATGAGTGAACACCTTGAATGTGCTCGGGTCTGGCCATGCTTGGAAAAGGCAGAAAAGCCTCAGATCAGTTCTCTTCTGGAAAAGAGTGGACCACTACATGACGGACCAAAACAAGGTCTGCGGCCATCCTAAGTGTGATTTATCCCAAGCCTATGGGATACTCCTCTCCAGATAAGAGTGATTTGACTCTCCCCAATCTTGCCTCCACAAACAGAACAATCTCTGGGATTGAGGTGGCCCTATGGGTCTCTATAGTATTTATTATATTTATTTAATGTGTCCTAAATTAAAGTATAGCAATAGACAGTGTTCCACAATACAACCACTTGTTTAGGCAGGAATCTGTCAGAGACTTGACTGACTATCTTGATGGAATTCCAAAGCCCTAGGACTAATTACCATTCCCACCGTCGATAAGGCTTTGCTCAGGTTCTTTTGCCATGATTCTGGAAATCTCAGTAGTGTAGGCTCTACTCTTCCTCAGAAGAGTATTCAACCTTCTTCTTCTTAAGAACTGAAAGCAAACTTGAGGGGTGAGGGTATTTAAAGATGAAATATGGGGAAGAAACCAGGAAGGCTATTTGTTCATTAGAGATTCAAGAAGAGAGTGGTCATTCAGTCAGTGGCTTTCAGGGCATGTGCTGGCTACCCTCTTGTTTCCCTGGCCAAGGAAATAAGCTTGCAAGGGCAAGCTCATTTCTCTGCTCCCAAAGATGAAAGGTTCTTGAGGAATGATTCTTTACAGTGTGATTATTAGACAAGATAAAGAGCTCCTAGAAAAGATGGCAAGATGACAGTGAAAAGATATTCCTGAGAAATTATAATAAAGCCAAAGATAAAAGGGATTATGTTGAAGAATATGACACAGTAGGTCAAGAGAAGGAGAAACCCAATAACTTTGCCACTATGTTCATATGCATAAATATTCTGGGACTTCTAAATAAGAAGAGTATTCTGTGCTCCACAGAGCATTTAGGTAAATTCTTGTATAGATGGAAGGAATCCCATTAGTGCTCCAGGGGTGGGGGCTGGGGGTGAGAGACAGATACAGAATGACATTTGGAGACTTGCCACTGAGAGGTACAAGTTGGCTATTTGTAACCTGACAAAGCAAGCAGAAAAGCATCATCTTTCTGGAAGGTGTAGCCAAGATGAGATAACAGAGAGCCAATAATGGAAGGGAAAAGAGCAGAGCTTTGATATTTGAAAAAGAAAAAATTATCTCTATGAGATACATGAACCAGAGTACAGAACTCCAGGGGAGGACATTTAGATGAGGACCAAAAAAAAAAAAGAACTGGTAAGTTGTCAAAACAGTGGCTCTCCTGCTATGGACTAGATAAGACAGTGATTTTTATCACTGTAATGAGAAGGAAATTTCAGAACCCCCAAAGAGGGAGTTCAGCCAAAGGGCCTTACTATCCCTAAATTCTCCACTACCTGAAGGTAGAATTCTTCAACTCTCCATACACATTCCAGGTGCAAGTGGGGCTTTTGCTATTATCTTGGTGACTGGGGAAAGGATGACAAAGGGAGTAAGAAACTCTAGGTCCTTTTATTGTCCCCTATTGGGGCATAAATTGTGGACCCTTGATGTCATTTTTCTTAACTTATTCTAGACAGGGAGTGGTACATTTCTCTGTGTGTGTTTTCTAGTAGAAACTAAGAAAGCAAGTCAGAATTATAACTCAGTGAAGAGAATTTTTAAGGGAACTTTGCAATCATTATGAGTTCCCACTTTTTGTGGTTCTGCCCAGTTTTTTTCCTAGTAAAGGGAGACACACATCTTGATTTAACCTACTTAAGCATAATAATAGACACAGTCTATTAATTCCAGCTGTTTCACATAAGAGAGGGAAAATCTGTCATATGCTGGTGTCAGAAGACCTCAGGATCATAAAAAAGATTTCCCAGAGGATGTCCTAAAATAGGAGAAAAGACCAGAAGTCGTTTTGGTTAAGGTAATCCAACACAGAACACTTTTCCAGCTGCAGGAGATAAGTGACATTTTCCCAATATAGATGACAAAACTTTCTCAGAATCTAGCTAGAGCAGTGGGATTAAGAATCCTGCTATCTTCTGGAGGCCTGACTCTATTATATGCAGGACATCAAATAGATTCCTGACTTGTTCTGCTGTCAATTTTATCTCTCTAAAGGTAGAGAAAGCAATTAGGGAAACTGCTATTCTTGACACAATTCTGACCATCAAGGAACAGCTGGCTGGCAATGTGTAAGTGACTGGGATCTCCAAAGTGATCATTTTATCTCAAAATTTATAATAGCTTGGGAAGGGGACACTGCACACAGATGGACACAGTCATCACCACAGCTATTCTCTGTGAACAAAAATGAGGTATGGCACCTGCCTTCCAAGAGCTTACAGTCTACATAGGAGCTAAATAACAACACGAGGTTATATTATCAGGGCCAAGGAAAGAGAGAATGGGTGAGGGTTATAGAAGTTTAAAAGAGGAAGAGTATATTGTGGGGTGGAATGAGGTGGTCAGAACAGCTGTGCCACAGAAATCTGACTTGTGGCGACTTTGGGAAAGTGATGAATTAGATAAAGGGTGTTAAGTGTGTGTATGAAGGGGGAACAGCACATTCCAACCCTGGAAAGTGGTTTGAGAATTAGAATGTAAATATGTACCTGGAGGGCATTGAGTTTGGCCCAGGGGCTAGTTAATGTAAGGGTATAGGTAAGCAATGAGGTTGAAGATATAAATTAAAACACATCTTTAGGGTGTTCCATAAACCACACCTGACTTCTGAGAGAACCGCCTCAGTCCTCAGGGTGAGCTCCTGCAACCTTATTTGTTCTAAGTTGCCAGTTTACTTGGCCCCTCTCCGCCACAGCTATTTGGAGCAGGGTGAACACGTTACAAAAGCTGGGCCAAGTAGATGCTTTCTCCTAGGAATTCGGTATTTGGACTCTCTGCTGGTCAGCTGTTCTATGGGTACAGAAACTCAGGAGCTATGGGGAAGCCATTTGCGCCCCAAAACAAGAAGCAGCCAGAAAGCCAGTCTATAGAGGGAGAAGGATGAAGCAAACAACTAGAGAAAAACAGAAACAAGACCTCTCACCTCCATACAGAAGGAACCAAACAAGTCCCTACTTGTCCTGTCTCTTCCTGGGGCTGGCTGCTCTTCTCATGTTGGGGTCCCTGTGAAAGCCCTGTACCCCTAGACAATCTCCTTTGAACTCAAGCCAGATTGACTGGGTTCTGTGACTGCAACCCAAAGACCACGGTAATGATAACAACTAACATTTTACTATGTGTGAGAGACAGTGCTAAGCACATTTACACAGCTTATCTCATTTAAATATCACAACAAATCTAGGTAGATACTGTGGACTCGAAGTAACCTGCATAAGGCCGTCCAGCTCTCAGGATGATGGCAGGGCCAGGACTAGAATCCAGGCAGTCCTAGTCTGGAGCTTGGGCTCTCAGCTACGTTGCTAAATCATCCCTGTGACTTAGAGAAGACATGTATTCTACGCCCAGAGTTCATAATGAAAAGCTTTGGACTTAGTCCTGTAGAAAACAAGTCACTGAAGATTTTTGAGCAAGGGAAGGTCATGTGCAAACAGGGAGACAGTACATGGGAAGGAAGATCCAGGGGGTCAGGGCCAGCCAGAAGAAGAATTTTTCTGGGTTATCTGTCGATGCATTGAGCCTAATTGGGAAAGAAACAAAAACAAAGCCGGCAGGATAGCCAAGGTTGTTAGCCTGGAGGGACCAGTACCTGCCAATCTGATGGGGTGAAGTGAGGATAAAAAGGTTGGATGAACAGCTAGGTCAGTAGCCAGGTAAGACAAGGCACTGGAGCAGGAAGCAAGGTAAGGAATGAAAAGAGGCAGAATGAGCCAAGAAGCAAAGTCTAGAAGCAGACAGCGATGGATGTCACTTTTATGTAGAGCCTGGTGTCTGCTGCCTGGGTGGGGGCAGCCCTTTGGAAGAATCACACTGGAGTCTGTAGCTTCAAAGGCATCAGGAGGCTAGAAGCCGGTCTGCAGAGGACCGAGGGCAAATGAAGGGGAGGTCAGTACAGTCAAGAAATCTGAAAGTGGACTTGAAAGCAAGGACAGAAGTGAGACCCTTGCTGGAAGGGATAATACAATCAAAAGGGGGGTTCTTTCTTTCTCTTATCTCTTCTCCTTTTATTTCTTTTAAATTCTTTTTCCCTTCTTTTTCTACTTATTTCTGTAGGCAAAAGGAGCCGAGGCTGCAACACACAAGGAATAGAGGACAGTGCAGGGCCCTGGGTAGTACCGGGACTTCAGGAAAAATAAGTTCAAAACAATACTGGCAAGAAAAATAGGTCAAATTCCACGACCAAATAGCCCAACAGAATAAACTTTTTGTGCAAGAATGATGATGAAAGGTAAAATTTTGGCTGAACAATCACAAATAATCCCAGAGAAGAAAGAGTGGGAGACATCTAAAGAAAGCCGTGCAGCCACCCCTGCGGCTGTCTGCGTCCACACAGAGTGCTGGACAGACAGGTGCAGACATCGGGAGGGACCCTCCCTCTCCCTTTCCCAAGCCTCCCAGCAGGGGCCTGGGAGTATCTGTCAGCACAGCTGAGGGCTCAAAAAAGGCTGAAGACAGTTTTTTAAAGGGCTTTTGAGCTATGTTTGGGGCAAAAAACAACCACAAAAAGATGCATCTCCAGCTTAGGAAAGATAATTTAATGCTCACAGAAGGCAATAAGAAGGCAAAACTCTTACTTTGTTTGCCTTTCCTTAGGAAGATGATCCTGCGAGTGAGAAAGGTAAAGTAAACATCATAAAGAAATAAGTGAAGCGCAAGGAAGTGTAAAGATAATAAGGGAACAGTTGTTTCCTTAAATTAGATCAACTCTTCAGGCCCTGAGGAGGGCAGGCCAGCGCTGAAGGTGTGGCCTCACCGGCCCAGCTGGGCAGGTGTTCCAGGAGGTGCCAGCTGGCTGAGAGGAAACACTGCTGTCTGGATTGGATGGGAGAAGGAGGAAGGCAACCCCTCAAAACCCCACGCTGCTCCCCACGATAGAATTAATGTTTAAATTGGTGGCTTGTGAGTATTTAGAAGAGAATAAATTGATTACTAAAAAAGCCATCAGGGGAAGCGGCTGTGGCTCAATCAGTAGGGCTCCCGTTTACCATATGGGAGGCCCCGGGTTCGGTTCCCGGGGCCTCCTGGTGAAGGCAAGCCTGCCCACGTGGTGTGGTTAGCTGACCCAGCGAGCACAAGCAGCAAAGGGGGGATAAATGAATAAATAAATAAAAAATAAAAAATAAAAAATAAAAAAAGCCATCAGAGTTTATAAATTATAATCATGCTATGTAACCTCATTTCCATATTATTTATGCCCTGTCTTATTCCAAAAAGGATTGAAGATTGATTAAAAACAACAGAGAAACTTCACCAAGCACTACAAATTACAAATAGAAAAAGGGAAAAACAAGGATAGAAGAAACATAAAAATGGAGTCATAAATAAGATGAATATTAAAATGTGCAGCATAGAATCCTATCTGCTTGTTAAAGTGGATTCTAGTCATTTGTTAAAGACAGATCACTAAATTGGCTCTAAGCTATCCAGCAGGCAACAACAAAAGAGAAACCTGATCAATTATTCACTTCACACTATCTATGAAATTTAAAAAACAGAAGAGAGGAAGGAAGGGGGGATGGAGGGATGGAGAGAGGAAAGAGAGAAAGATGGAAAGAAATAAAGAAAAGAAGCACAATTATTCCTGAGACTCAACCCAAAAGAAACTTCTCTCCAGGGAGCCCTCATAAAGGGGACAGTGTGTAACTGTAATAAACAGAAATTTTAAGGACTCTCTTACAGTTAGATATGATAGATTACCACCAAGAACTCCTCTAACTCTATATTCTATGATTATTTGTAATCCAAAATAGAGCAAATCTTGTTAAAAAAAAAATCCCTGGGACTGTAAAGATATTCTCAGCCCTCAACATTGGCCTGAATATTTTAAGCAACATTCAAAAGAGATTAATTCTAGGACAAGCCAAGTACCAATACAATAAACTCTGAAGGACTTGCCACATCCTTCTTCTGAGTGACAGTTCAGGGACAGAGATACTCTGTCGTGATCTGTCCAGCACTGCTTTGCATCTATGAGGACCAGTAATAAGTATGACTCTTCCTGAGGTTGGGAAGGCCCACGTGGACAATGACCCAAGGCTGGAAGGGGACTGGGAAGCCAGTATCACTGCTTCAGACAATACTGCACCCAAGCCATGCCTATCATATCAATGATTATCTTCAGATGGCTCTTCTAAATTATCATACCATGCAGGTTTCACATGAACTCGTCCAGTTTGACAGATTTAACCTTTTATCTCAGCCAGCTCCCAAGAAAAATGAGGACCAGAGTCCTTATATCTGTTATAATCTTGATTGATCTTATACTCTGCTCTCTAACTATTCTTAATCCCCTTGGCTCTCCACTATCTCCACTTATAGTCATCTTAGCCCCTTTGAGTATACAGTTTCCAACCACCTTTGACATCCTTGAAATAAAACTGACCAGTCCAGGCTCTCATGGCTGGTAGCGATCTGTTTCACCCCTCATATTCAATGTCAACAGACAATTCTACTTGATGGTAATTCCTTTTTCTAACAAACCTCACTGACCCCATATTATGCCTTACATCGTTCCATCCTAAGTTAATTTGGAATAAGACCTTGGCATTCAATGATAAAAACCACTTTCACTTTCAATTCTTGGTAAAGATATAATGGAATCAGAGAAGTATAGAGAAGGGCAGCTAAAATCATCAGAAGATGGAAAAATCTCCTTCATGAGGATAAATTAAAGAAATTAGGAGTCTGCAAAACAAATAACAATGTTAGGAGGAGACAATGTCAAAGTTTTCAAAAAGCCCAGAGAGAATAAACGTAGACTCCTATACAAAATCCAAGAATACCAGACTGAGGCCTCATCTCTTGAATCTTAAAGCCAAGAAATTTAGGACAATTAAGTAGATATTACTAACAATAACAATGAAACTGGTAACAACAAGAGGCAGTAAAGACTAAAAATATAAATTTAAGGAGGGTTTAGATAAAGTCATTGGAAAATCTGTCTAAGAGCATTAAGAGGCTATTAAACATCTCTAACCTATGGAGTCAAACTCAACTCCCAAATCACATGTCACATTGACTACCAAGCATTGAGCTATGCTCCTTGTAGGACATTGGAAGAGTTACTTATTTCCCTTAAGCCTCTGTTGTTAATTTATTGTGAGGATTAAATGATACAATCCATGTAAAAGGAGCTTAGCACAGTGCATGGCACACCGAGACTCAATGAATAACAGCAGCAATTCTTACATAATTAGATTGAATGAAGTTGGATCAAACTCAATGTAACAAATCTACTGAGTCATGAGTCTGTATTCAACTGATTAACAACTGCCATTTTTTTAATAATTACATCCTGCTGTCAGGTCCCTGTTAGCTCAACACTTGGGATTGTTCTTTTGAGTCCCAGATAAGCCCTTTCACACTTAGGAAGAGGATCTAGCACTATAAATTTTCCAATATCAAGATTACTCTGGTCATAGAGAAAATCTTTTTGTGAAAAAATAAATATACCAATGGCCATGCAATCCTTCAACCCAGTGGCAGATGGTAAAAAAGCTTGTGTACTGAGAAATAGAGTGTCAAAGAGCCTATTTTGGGGTTGCCAAGGAAGAACATGGGAGATTTCAACAAATGTTCATGTCAAAAGTCTATGATAAAACATTTAAAACTGAAAACGATAAGAAAAGAAGATTTCCAGATAGATGCTAAATGAATAGCAGCTCAGAGGCCATCCAGGGGAAATGGTACCCCTCATTGCAAAAGACAGGGTGGGAATTCTTTAAGGAACTGGGATTCCCCTATCTTGCTGGGCACCTCATGGGACCAGGCAGAGACTGCCCAAGTTTCCAGAAGCAGAGATTTCCGCTCTGAAACTCACCTTAGGCTTCCCCATTTTGTGAGGCTGGTGTCATTATCTCCACTCCCACTCACAGCTTGGACTACCAGATTCCTGGGGCCAGGGACTAAGGCAAGCACAGGAGGAAGAAGGTTGAATTTTAGAGTCTAAGAGCACTTTAGAGGTATTGAACCAACCTTCATCTTTGGCTGATAAATAACCTGAGGCCCAGAGCATGAGGGAAAGATCTGAATCTAAACCTGACTCTTCTGACACATTCAGGTCTCTAGCCATGCCTAGGGATCATGACATCTACTTAAAAAGCTGCGTGACCACAGCTTAATATAGAATTAAATTCTTCAAGCCTGCAGTTCCTCAGTGACAAATGGAGATAGTAAGAGTCCCTCCCTTATAAATTGTGGGAAGCATTAAGAGATGGTTTAAATAAGATAGTTCATAAACTATGCTTATCACAACGTCTAGCACTGTGAAACATTCAATAAATTTTACCTAGTATTAGGGTTCTTCATTATTAGTCCCTTTCCTCCTTTCTTATCCCCATGTGGTTGTGGAGCAAGAACAAAAAATGAGAAAATTTTTAGATTACCTCTTCTCTACCATTTCTACATTTTCAAGTGTTCCTTTAGTTAATAGGCTGTTCCTTGATTACAGTCTTATATGGTTTGAATTTATATTCAAAAGTATATCTGGATTTCACTAGCATTCCTCTCCTGGGAGTCATACTAAGTCAATACCTCTTATCCGATAAGGCTTAAATTGGTGTTAGAAACTACCATTTGAACTCTGTAACAGAATTTTAAGTGGAGTGATAATTAATGAATTTCCCAATTATTCTCCCCATTCCAGATTTACATTGTCAGAGTTGTCTTTCATTTTAAGAAATATGATAGTAAGGATGAAAATAATGGGCAAAGGGGATAAAAAGGAAAGCCCCACTGATTATGGACAGGTAGTTTAATTCTACAATTTATTCTTCATAAGTGAATAATATCTTCTCTTCTTCCCTATCATCCTCTCTCCAACCCCACCCCCTTCTCCCCTCCATTCCCCTCCCCACCTTCGTCCCCACCACTGATGCCTTAAACCTGCTCTCTTTAAGGTCATGGTGACAGAGACCTCATAACTGTCAAAAACAGAGGACATTTTTCAGGCCTTACGACCATTTCCCTCCTTAAATCCTTTTCTCCATTGGCACCTGGTTCTCTTTCTATTTCTCTGATCACTCCGTATATGTCTAGAACACCTCTCACCCTTCTAAACATCTGTCCTCTCTGTCAGCTCTTCTCCATGCACAGTGACCTGGCCTAGTTCAAGCCTTTATCATTGCTCACCTCGATCACTGCAATAGCTCCCAAGTATGTTTCCTTGTCTCCAGAGTCAATGCCATTCACCCACCCACCCTCCAGTGCAATCACTACTCCACTGACAAAAGGGTCCTTCAAAAGAGCAAATACGATCATATCACCCCCCCACACACACTTAATTATTTTCAGTTCCAGAATGATACCAAACACTTCCATACAGCATACAAGTCCCTGCCTGATTTGGCCCTGCCAGCCTTCTCCATCATATCTCCTACAGTTTTCCCACACTCTCCCCTCATCCCACTTGCCTTACCATGATACCAGGCCCTTCCCTTTGCACGTATGCTGTTCCCTCTGCCTAAAGTGTCCTTCCCCATCTCACCCACTGACAAAGTCTGACTCATTGTTGAAGACTCAGCTCAAGGGTTACTTTGTGGTGAAGTGACTGGCTCCTCAAGCATTGATTTTGTGCACTTCCTCCCGCACACACCGGGACCCTCACATTAAGGGGGGGCATTTCTTTTTCCTTCTTCCCATTAGGCAGAAAGCTCCCTATGGGAAGGACCATGTCTTACTAGTGGTTGTGTTCCCAGCATCAACCACTGTGGTTCCTCACAGGCAAGCAAGTTAGCTGCTCTGTATCGAATTAGAGACTTGACAAACGACAACAGAAGAGAGATAATAGTCCTTCAAAATAATATTTTTAAATTCCAAAGAAGAAAAGACGGCAAAAGTACTTAGTCTGCTCACGTGAATGGTGGCATTCTATAAGGCTTTCACAAGGAAAAAAATCTTGTGGGTCTAACTGATGGAACCAGAAAAACAATTCTTTCCCTGGGGTGCTATTTAAATTCCACTTAGTGATTTTCTTTTTAATTCATTTTTATTCCAGGTGCTGCCCTGCAGCTATTTTTAAACTGAGACTTAAAATAAAGTAAAACTAATAGCTGGAGTTATCACAAGCTCTGGAGTAACCAAGTGCATTAAATCAAAAGACAAAACAAAACAAAAAAAAGCTTCATGGTCTTGACAAACCCAGATATCCCTTCCCCAGGAGAGGGTGGAGAACTAACCAAACAGGGGGTTCCATCACCAAAGGATTCAGTTTCATTTTGCAAAAGCTTTCATCTCCAGATTCCCTGAAATAGCTCACTTTGTACATTCAACCATTCATTTTCAAAATATTAACAGTTGAAGCAAAGACTAGAATTCTGGGCAGGAAAATAGAAAAACAATAAAACTAGAGAAGCTTTCTCCAAGTGTGCCCAGCTGAACACCTGTTTCAGTCACTTGAGACCTAGGGGTCTTTCTCAGTGAAAATGTAAACTCTAGGCCCCACCCCAGAGCCATGGACTCAGGATCTCTGTTAGGAAAAAAAAAAAGTGTAGTTTAAATGCATGTTTTCTGGAAAGCAGCTCCATCCTAAAGAAAGCTGCCCCAGGAAATGCAGTTTTGTTAATGGTGCCCAGAGACAGAGCCCTGCCTCTGAACTGCTCGTGTCAGCAAGAGCCAGGGTGGTTTCTTTCAACTCATTAATGAAAGAATCATGCTTTAATTACTGGCCTAAGCCAGCAGGGAGTCCACAATATTAGCACAGCCCCGACAGGGAACCTCCCTAAGCGTGGAATATGGGGCATTTGTTGTTTGGTCAACCCAGCTTGTTCCCAGAACAGTACTGAATCCCAATTTGGGGGGAATCTTTCCTTCTGGTCTCCCACCCAAATGTACAGCACAAATCTGAGAGAATGGCCGACACCACCTCTTTTGCCACCGTTACAGGTGGAAGGACGGGCATTTGGGTCAAGCTGGCCCCTTGGAGTCCTTCCTTGAGGTCAGGGGCCAAGGCCTGGTTGCTCCACATCTGCCCCCCCAATGCCAAAGGAAGTAATCTCGCCCAGGTTGGGTTTCTGCCACTTGCAGCTATAAGAGTCCTGTGAGTTACACAAGGGCATTAAAGCTAAAATTGTGAGGGTTTCCACTCTTAGGATCCTAGAAGTGATACAGATGAGAACTTACAAATCCATGGTGGTTTGTGATGGGAAGGCTTCTGACAGCTACCAAGCAGGCAACCTAGAAGAGGTAATCATGTTAGTTGCTCACAGCCGGCTTTCCCAGAGGCACCCGAGTCATTTTCAGTAAATTAGGTAGCTGTGGTCAGACACAGACTCCATCCGGGGGCCTGCCCCAGCGGTACCTTTCCAATCAGCCCAACCCCTGAGACCTGGCCACCCACCCTTCAGATCCTCAGAGCACCCCTCTTGCCTAGCCAGGAGACCTGCTTCTCAGTCCAGTTCCTCCCTCAAAGTCCACTTAGCTACTGCCTTTTAAGGAACCATTTCCTGATTGCCCAGGATCAAAGTGGCCATCTCTTCCTCCCGTCAATCTCCACAGCCTTTGCTGTCTCTGCCACTTGTTTGGCATTTATTATGCATAATCCATGACATCAATGACAGCTTCCAGGCAGAAAGAGAATTGGACAATGTTTCCCAATTTTTTTAAAATTTCACAGACCTGTAAGATCCTCTCATTTAAAAAAAAAAAAAAGAGCACCAGCTTTTTATTTTGCTAACATTTTAAAAATGCAGTGCAATCTACTGGTACCATTCTATCATAAAAGAAAGAATATTTTCATATTAAAAGAAAATTAAAACCACCTGAAAGATATAATCTCAGAATAAATTTAGCTAAATGAAAAGTTTACCGTGTTGCTGCCACTGCCTCCTCTTCCTCCTTATCCTCCTCTTTCATCTTCTACTTCTTTTGTTATTTTCATTTCGCTTTGGACTGGGGAAAATTTCCTCACAGACCAGCAGCCCCAGTCTGCAGATAAGCATTTCAGAGACATTCACCTTGGAAGTTCTCTGGCCCAACCGACCCAAAGCAGGGCTCCTTCAATGATGATCATGGGGTCTCTGCTTGGTCTCACGCAGAACATTAACTAATTAACAACAGAACTTGGTAAGATGTTTTAAGGTTACAAAATGCTCGCACATTCTTTTATCTCCTTTAATTTCCTTTAATTCTCATCATGGCATCATGGTATGGATGAGGAAGCTGAAGCACTTACTCCACTCTAATTGTTATGAAGGTTCCCCCATACTGGGGACCCGATTCTGCCTCCGTCTACCATCCACTCTTGGGTCCTTATTTTATCCCTTGGACCTTCCCTTCTTCTAAATAGTTGTTTTCAAATTTGAGGGTCCAGCGTCACATTTCACCCTTAAGTTCTTTCTTTTCCAGGCTAACTAGACCTTGTTTAGATTTTTCCAAGGACTGTAAGCTCTGCCTGAATCCCTAACACATGTCACGGTGCTATAACATGGTAGATTCTCAAAGATGTTTGTTGAAGAATGAATGAATGAACTTCTCATTCAACATGATTTCTAGAGCCTTCACTTCTCCGGCCGTGTTCCTCAAAAGGCACTGCAATCTTTTAATGCACCTCCTAAAATGTCATGTGCAGAACTCTGTGCCATGTGCCAGATGGCTTATCTGTGCAGAGGCCCCCTTGGCCTTCGTGCTCTGGGCACAAAGCCTTTATCCATGAAGCCTGAGATTGTATTTGCTTTTTGGCAGCCATTTCACACTGCTGGCTCCTATGAGATTGCAGTCAACTAAAATTCTTAGATATTCCCAATTCTGAATTGCTTAATCGGTATTTTAAATCCAAAGACCCTTCCTTTACATTTAGCCCTATTGTATTTCTTTTTGTTAGTCTGCAAAGTCAATGTCTTCAATTGTTATTTGACTCTTCACATCTTCATATCTTATGAAGATATTTCCAACTAGCTTTTAAGTATTCTTATATAAGGAATAAGTGTAAATGTTAAGCTTGGTGACAGACAGCAGATATTCAATAAATATGTGTTGGTTCAATTAAGCCCCATTTTAATTCTAATATTGCTTTGCTCAGAACTCTCTACTTCTGAAACAGACTGTTCCCATTTCTACAACCAGACACTTCACAGCAGTTTGTCATTGATCACGGTATGGGTGTGGAGAGATGGTGCTAAGATACTGTGGCTGCATCTAAAAGGACTTAGAGTGATGCCCAAAAGGAGAGCAGCATCACCTCCAATCAAATGTGTACACAAATTAATTATTGTTAATAAAAAGTTAAGCATATGATCTTATTTGATTGCTAAGGGCTGCAATAAAATGTTTGCCAAGACATTTAAGATCCTGGGGGGGGGGGGCAGCACCTGAAGACTTCTACTAACTGCCTCCTTCTCAGCCACATTTTTCCAGCTGTTTCTTGTTTGTCTCCATAGAACCCCCCGGATGCGCCCAAGACAGCCTATTTACAAGCAGACACACTGTTCTCAATACACGACCTCTTCTCCCTTGGTTTCCATCACTGCCTTCTCAAAACTCACTGCAGCCCTGAGAACTGACCCACTGCCTTTCCCCCCATCTTGCCTTACCATTTTGGTACAGTCCATCACAGGAAAAATATCTGGAGCAAATTACTAGTGAACATTCAGATTAAAGAAAAGAGAGGAAGAATCACCATTTACTTTAAAATAGAATTCCTTCTACAAAAAGATTTGTCCTGGAATTTAATTTTATAAAATACGCCTTCAGAGAATGTAAAATATGATTTGATGTGCCCGTATATGGTTTACATACAACATTCCGTTATACAGTCAGATGCCTCTGAACCTTCACAAAGAATTGCTCTCTGCAGCAGTGCTGTTTCCACAACCAGCCAAAGGCCTCAAGAAACCCTCTGTCATTGATTGGGTGATCATTAATTGTATATAACAAATAATTATGTATAAAATGCCTTCTCTGGACTCTACATATTGCAGATTTTCCGTGAACCTTATAACGGAATTAAAGAAATCATAGAGCATTATAGGTAAAAGAGATTTTAATTGAGCTATTTACATAATGGCCAGAGAGAATTAAGCTAAGCAGAGGGGTTTACAACTCCTTTTATCCTATTTTCAAGTAATAACAATTGTTCAATGAAACCCACTCATGAATGCCTCCTCTGGAAATTGGACATGATGCTCCCTTCCCTCCTTTACAGGATTCAAAACACTGATTATCACCAACTATTTTATTAGGGAGGCCGACCATCAGGTCCCTCTCATCTGAAACTCCTGCAGCCAAGGGGGATGTTTCCTGGCAAACTACTCATTTTTCAACAGTCCATTACAACAAAGTAATCCCCATTGCATATAATAGCAAAAACTCTAGCTAGATGTATCTTTATTTATTCAAATGTTTTGAATTTATCTTCTACTGGAACAGGCATTATATTTGGACAGGGACTTCTTGAGACCCCATCCCATTCCTAGGACTGAGCATAGGAAACTTTTGGCAGACTTCCTTGCACACAAATGAGTGAATGAAAACAAACGCATGAACTCTTTCCAGTAGGAATACAGGCCAATCACTGAAATAGTATCTGTTTAGATAGCTAAGAATCACTGTTCTATTAAGTTTAGAATAGTCTGTGTGTGTGTGTTTAATTAATGTCTTAGGTCCATCTCAAGTTATTTGTGCCTTAAATGTCTCTACAAAAAAAAAGTTTCAATTTCCCATTCACTTATTATATGCCTGAGACCTTGAGGGACTGAAAATCTTGCTTCTATAGTATATTTTTGAAAGATGAAGCTGCTAATATCATGTCTGCAAGACATTTTTAAAACTGGCAAAGAGAAAAATGGCGTGTTTGCTCAGAGTGAAATGGCATGGGGACCCTGCTGGCAGGTGGGTGGAATAAAGCACTCAGAAACCCTGGCTTTCGCAGCAGAAACCAGGTTGTGCCTAGTGACCCTCTGGTGGAATGACCCAAAAGTTAGATTTCAAAATGGGAAATTTTGTGTTTGTTTTTTTTTTTTTTCTATTGAGGCGAAACAGTTGGCACTGAATATTATTTGTAGTTTGACAAGTTTAAACCATTTTCTTCTTTGTGGTAGATCATTACACAGAAATATCCACATATTATTCCTTCTTTGTTTTAGAACTAGATTACCTATTAAATAAGAGGGAATTGGAAACATGAATTATTTAGTAAAACCCTGAAATTGCTTGGCACAACATCAATTCAGTGAAATGCATTCCTGCCTTCATAGGTAATGGCCCAAATGTAAAGTATCATAATCAACAAGCAATGCTTGTTGAACAGGCACTATGTGGGAATGTATGCTAATTGCTGCAGGAGATGTGAAATGCACTAGGAATCGCCCTCTGAAAATAGGCCATCCAGTTGGGGAACAGAAATATGAAAATGAATAATAATATAAGGTAGTGAACAGTAAGTAGTTAGCGCTACATCAGCTACAGGAGTCCATAGAAGAGCTCACTTCTATCTGAAGTATCCACAGAGGGGGTGAGATTTGAGCTGGGGGAAGAATGGAAGGAAGGAAGCTTGAGTAGAGGGGTGATGTGTACAAAGACACAATGGTGAGGCAGAATAGGGCAGTCCTGCGTGGTGGGAAAGCAAATTTAAATCCTGACACTTAAGAGCTGTGTGACCTTCAGCAAATTGCTTGACCTCTCTGAGCCTCCATTTTCCCACTTTTATAGTGAGGAGATAATAAAGGATCTTAGCTCATAAGATTGTTGTGAAGAGTAGAGGGGATAACACAAACGAAACACTTAGAAACTCCATACCTGTAACTGAGTGTAAATTATTGTTACACTTGTAGGGCTGTGAAAGAGCACAGGCAACCCTTGGGTTGAGCTCCATGCTGGAGCCAAGGTCAATGAAAAAGGACCCTGTTCTGCAAAAGCAACTTATGGCTGGAAAGAGGAAATAAGTCATAGAGCTCCATGGTGCCTGTCATGAAAAATTAATATAAGGGAGGGAACACAGGAAAAAGGGGTCACAGTCCACACAATCAAACTCTTCTCATGCATTTGAAGTCCACCTAATAATGACTACTATAAGTGAAGTCAATGCACCCTTTCCAGTTCCTGAACCATTGAAACTCTTAAAACCAAAAAGCCTCATAAGTGTAACATCAGAAAGAAACCAACCTAGGAAAACACTTTGGGCCTGTCGAGGTTGCTCAGTGGAAGCATTGTTCCAAATCTGGGCTGGAAAGGCCAGCTGAGTGGCCAAAGTGTGGCAGCAGTTTCTTTTCACATGCTAGGGATGCTGACAACATGGTCACGAAAGTACATGGTAACACTCAATAGCAAAGGTCAGGAGAGCTACGGCTTTGGATTTTCAGAGGCCTGTCACTTGAATTTATCTCTCTTTGCATCACTTTGATTAAGCTTCAACCTGAATTGTAAAGTGTTTTAGAAAAAGCCCATATTTTAACTAGAAATAATGCTTTCAGCAAGATTGGTAACAACCATGATAAAAAAAAATGATTAAAAGTGGTGACACTACTCTTAGTGAACACATTTGACAAATGAGGCTTGATATTAAAATGTGGTTGAATATATCTGTTGCTAAACTATACTAATGTTCAGGATCAAAAGAGAATTTATCCAAAGAAAATTTCTGACTGTCACAGTTACTTACTGTCCTGGCATCTCCTCTTCCTAGAACTCTTCCTCCTAGAATCTGGTGTCTGGGCTTGATCCAGGTGCCGTGAGCTGTGGAAAGACCACCTGAGTGTCTTGGCTTGAAACAGGTGCTCCCAAGCTATAGATGGGCCACTTGAGTGTCTGGCCTTGAACCAAGTGCCTCCTGAGCTCTGGATGGACCACATTAGGACATGGCTTGAACCAGGTGCTCTGAGCTGTGGAAAGGCCACCTGAGAGTCTGGGCTTGAACCAGATGCTCCCAGAGTTACAGAGTAACCATGTAACAATCAGGGTTTGAACCAAATGCTCCTCAAATGCCTTTATTTTTACTACCTAAAGCCACACAATTCTTACACTAGTATGTCAGGCATAATAGTTCTCTAATCAAAAGGCATAGGGTTGATAGGTGGGTAGATTAGGCTGGGCAGGTTAGAATACCCAGGGTATGTAACTATGAATCTTGTCATCCAATGAGTCAAGACAGGGGAGTGTCATATGCCCAAGGGAGATGGGGAGGAAGGAACAGAAAAGATCAAACGAGGTATTTAGTAGTCATGGGAAATGTTTTTCATTACCTTACAGTAATGGACACAGGACATGGTAAATATCATCAAAAAATTATTAAACTGTACCGTCTAAATTGTAAACTATACTGTAAACCATTGAGAATGATTAGTAGCTATGTTTCACTATCTGTATAACAGTTATAAAAATGCTACCATCCACACACACACACACACACACACACACAAAGGTTTTAATATGAGGTGAGGAAAGGGGAAGGAGGTTGGGTATATGAGAGTCTCTAGTATTTTGTGTGTGACTTTGCTGTGACCTAAAACTTTTTTGAAAACTAAATGAAAATTTGGGAGACACTGGGGAGAGGGGGAAGGTATCATGGTACACACTGGACAGCTGATAATGCAGTGATAAAAGGAAAAGAAATAATTTAAAAAAATTTTTGTTTGTTTTTTCCCATTTTTTGACTGTCCCAATCCGTTAATTATATTTTATTTTTAGTTTTTTTTTCTGAGTTTCCATGTATTTTATCTCTTGCATTTAAGCTTATCATTATTATTTCATTTTCCTATTAATTGTATTTGGTTATTATACGGGCTTCAACTTCAAGGAAGGTTTAGATCACAGAAGAGTTACAATGGGGACTGCAGAGGATCATTGGTGGGGGGGTGTCTGGGATGGGGGATTCATGGGAGGAAGTTCACCTGAATATACATGAAAGATATATAAAATAGTTGAAATGATCAAGGGATGGGGCATGGTCACAGTGGGTAGACAATCACTCAATAAATGAGGGAATACTGAATTCCCAGCCTGAAGAGCTCTGCCACAGTTCCCCGAGTGAAGGGGCAGTGTCTGGCAAAGGAGGATGGTCCACTGATGGGTTCTTGTTATTGATGACTAGCCTTATGAGTCTTTGCTCTTGTAATTGAAACTTAGCCTACTGTTATGGGGTGCCTAAGTGTTGCCAATTGAGAGCCTCTTCGTTGCTCAAATGTGGCCTCTCTCTAAGCCAAACTCAGCATATGAATGCATTACCTTGCCCCCAGTGTGGGACATGACTCCCGGGGATGAGCCTCCCTGGCAATG